>LR738715.1:734073637-734168866 GCA_902687465.1 Secale cereale
CCCCGACGCCGCCGCCCCCGACGCCGCCGCCCCCGCTTCAACCTCGCCGCCGCCAGGTAACCACTCCGTCTCCTCCCCCCTTCCTTCCTTCCCCTCCCTCCCTCCCTCCTTCCCCTACCTCCATGTTTCTGATTTAGGCCATAGCTTTGGAAAAAAGGCCTTAGTTTCTCTATGAAAAGGAAATGTGAAACACCTCGAAAATATGAACACTGCTCTTAAAATTTCAACTTGCTTGTATGAACCATGGGGAATTGCTCTTTAAGCTGTACAGCACATGATTTTTCACTGCTAGTTCTAGGGTTCAGGAAATCCCGTTATTTTGTAACTGAAAGGCGCTAATCATCAAATGCAAGTATCATGGTTTAGAAAACCGGTTATATTCTTCTTTAAAAACAAGTACTCCTCCAGCAAGTGATGAATGATACCATGAAGCTGTAAAGAACAGGGACTGATGTGATCATTTTGATTGAACCACATGATCGATCTGCTGCGCCTTTTGGTCTTATTTACAACTCTAGTATGAAAAGCAACCAAGAACAAAAGGATGAAGCTTGTGCCACAGCTAGCTTAGCTAGCTTGTGGTTTTTTTTAATAGATAAAAAGGTGTACATGATTTACATGCCCTCAGGTAGTTTCAGTAGTTTCAGTAGTTAGACTAGTTTCAGTAGTTTCAGTAGTTAGACTAGTTAGACTAGTTTCAGTAGTTTCAGTAGTTAGACTAGTTAGACTAGTTTCAGTAGTTAGACTAGTTAGACTAATTTTTCTGCTATGCCATAGTTTAAATTTTTCTACTAGGCAAACTGTTGTTGCTTCGAGTAATTGACATGATGAACTTGCTGTTAATAAAAAAGCACTGTTGTGATATTATATTTAAAAAAACACTATTGTGATAGTAAAACTCGAGTATGAAAAGCAACCAAGAACAAATGCAGGTCCAGGCCCAATTTAAACACTGTTTCAGTAGTTTCAAAAGTGTTGACAATGTTAGTCCTACTAGCATTGTCAAGATTCACTAATGTAAAATTCAGTTAAAACTACTGATGCAGTGTAAAATTCAGTTAAACTAGTCTAACGAGAGTAAAATTCAGTTAAACTAGTCTAACTAGAAAAAATGGCTTGTGGTTAGACCATGGCCTAATGAGCCTAGGATGGTGCCACAGCTAGCTTGTCTAGGTTAAGTTAAATATAAGTGCTAAAGAGATGGGTTTGTTGTTCCCTTTTTTTGACTGAAATAACATAGGGGGAAGCCCCCCACTGTGTGATTTTTTATAGATAAAAAATGTTTACATGATTTACATGGCCTCAGGTGAAAAAATAAATAAGATAAGGGGGATTTTAAACAAGGGGGTTCAAACAAAAGGATGAAGCAGCCAGTCTAACATGGGTTGAACAAGAGAAGGCTTCACTCTGAAACTTCTGTAGCTCATATATATGTGTTTTAAGTTTGCCAACTCTCGCTTACAGTATTTGTTGTATTTGTGTGGCCACACTTTTGTTTCTCTTTCGAGGGAGCTTTTGTACTACAGCATGTGTTTTAAGTTTGCCAACTCTGGCTTACAGCTTTTGTTGTAAAACATGTTCATGTACTGAACTACTAATGCCTTGTGATGCTTGTGATCACATTGAGAAAGACTTGTAAAGATGATGATCACATTGAGAAAGACTTGTGATCACATTGTGATAGTTTTGCAGGTACCCCGAGAGGCCCTTGAGTTTGATGGAATGTTGATTAACTTCCGTTCCGGCAAATTTGGGTACTCCATATGTCCTATTTTCAGCAAAGGTCATGCTGAAATTTTCCGTGAATTTTAGCATGACTTTGCTAAAAATAGGACATATAGGGTACTTGTGACTCATGCATGGGCCGGGGTATCTTAGTGGTTAATTAGGTAGGATCAAGTGCCCCTTTATTCTAGCTGCATTAAACCATAGGCGGCAATAGAGCCAAGTGATTAGGCCCAACTTACAATTCTCCTTCCTAGCTTAGCTTTTAGGATGCCTCGGTGTCGACAAACCATAAATTATGAAACATTGGCTTTTAGGGTGCCTCGGTGTTGATAAAAACCGAAATGATGAAAGCTTAGGCTTTTAGGGTGCCTGGGCGTCGAAAAACCCTCAATTATAAAAGCTTAGCTTTTAGGATGCCTCGGTGTCGACAAACCCTAAATGATGAGACCATGATCTTGTTCCTTGACAATAACCAACTTTTTGACCAAACTTTGTTCCTATTTAGAGAGAAACATGGCCAACAATGATGAGGCCGGCGGTTCGGGCGGGAAGGCATTCTGGGAGCTGTCCCAGGAGATGGAGGAACAACCTCACTTGTATGAGGACGCCGCCTTCCACACCGATCCTGAGACCACTGATGGTACCGCGGAGGATGACCCCACTGATGCCACCACTGATGGTGCCGCCGAGAATGCCACCACTGATGATGGCGGCACACGCACAGATGGCAGCCAACCGAAGAGGCAACGGAAGGACCGGCGCCCGACCATCCTCTGCACCCTCAAGGAGGAAGTTACTGAAGTGGACTCCGACGGGAATCCAACGGCGCCCGAATGAATAGTCAAGGGGTACTCGATTCAGCTCGGGTGCATTCTCCGGAGCACCGTCTCGATCAACAGCGAGAACCTGAGGCATCCTGACAACGGGAATTACCGCAACCTCCTCTTCACGAAGCTGCACGAACGATACAAGTTCCCCGCTCAATTTGATAACACAAGCCTCAAAGGGAATAAAGTGAACAGTGCTGCCCTCACGAAGATGAGCAAGGCCCTGTCTACTTGGAAAACCAATGTGAAGATAATGATCAAGAAAGGTGAGAGTTATGAGACGATCAAGGAGAAACATCCTTCGATCACCGAAGATGACTACAACGAATTTAAGATCAATTGCTCGAGCGCCGCACACTCCGAATCAAGTCAGTGGGGGAAAGAAATGCGGCAGCTCAACTTAGGGGAACACACACTCGGTCCCGGCGGTTACAGAGTGGCGGAGCCTATATGGGACAAGGAGGAGGCGGACCGTGCCGAGCAAGGCCTACCGCCCCTCTTCGATAAATACGGTGACAAGCAGACCAGGAACTTTATCAGGGCCCAGTACAAGAAGGACCCGAAAACAAAGGAGCTGACCACGGATCCGAAGACCAGGGCGCTTGAGGCTGTTCTGGTAAGGAATACACCCCCGCGTAATTAGCTCCATATGGTTGCATTCTAATTAATGAAGCCAAATTTCTAAATGATTCACATTCCTTCCGCATGCGACTGAAAGAAGTAGCGCGGGGTCGACTAAGAGCGGCCCTTGGGACACGACTCTAAATAGGGCGTTGAATGTAATGAAGAACAAGGATAAGCTCGAGAAGCCGACGTCAGCTGGTCGTGTGGCCGGCAAAGGCTTGTCGACAAAATGGTCGTCATACTATAACGCTGGTGGGCGAAAGGAGAAAAAGACCAGCTCGGAAAGCCAGGCGCGCGAGGTTCAAGAACTCAAGGCACAGGTGGCGCGGATTCCGGAGATTGTCCAAGAGCAAGTGCAACAACAGATCGGAGTGACGATCACCGCCATTGTGCCTAGCTTGATCGAGGGGTTGCAGGCGTGGATTGCTGGCGGCCAACAGGGGCCGCCCCCGATTCCCAGCTTCACGGACAGCAACTCGCGGAACGCGATGGCGGGGCCATTGGTGTCTCCGGCGGAGGCGGCATTGGTGTCTCCGACGCCGGCACGGGAGCTTAATGCACCCATGTGTACGCCGGCCGGCACCTCTGCAGCAAGCGGCCCCTCCGTCAACTGCACGCCCGCCGTTGGCGGTGCCTCGACATTAGCCGAGCTCGACGCCATCATCACGGTAACTAATTAAGCCTCTCTCGGCCGAGGACTTCATCTCCTTGCCTTTGACTGGGCATCCCTGACGCCCTACATGTTTTCGCAGGGCGCCGCCGACGTTTCGTGCACTCTCCTGCACTTCGTGAACAACGAGTTGGTCGATGTCGCCAAGGGCAAAATCGTTCAACCGGGCCAGCCCTTGTTCCACGTTACCCAGATGCCACCCAACTTGTTTAGGGTTCAACTGGTTCGGGTGCTGCCAGGCTGCGACGAGGTGTTACCTCTGATTCGACCCGTCGGGGCCGACGATGATGACGTCATGACCCTCAGCGCCTGCCTGAGCTGGCCCCTGCTTTGGCCGAAGAGCCAGATTCGTTTGGGGGCGGGGGAAACCACACCAAAGACAACACCGCCAGTCATGCCGGCGCCAAGTCGTCCCCATGGCAAGTCCGCCGCAACGGTGCCGGACATCCCTATGCCACTGGATCCAAACATGCATATGGCACAGGATCAGAACGACGACGACGACGATACATTTGCCAACGTCGATCATTACTTTGCCGATCATGGGTACGGTGACGACTTCATGGGGGCTCCTTCTCAAGAACCCAACCCAACAAAAGACGTGCGCGATCAAGCCGGTACCGCGGAGAAGCCAAGTTGCAACAGGCGTCGTCTGCCGTTCAGCTCTCAGGAGACGCCTCCAGCTGCCGACTTCACCGAGCCTCAGATAGGCGAGGTGCGAAATATGATCAGCCCCAACACACTAAAGAAGGCGGTCTCTGAGCAGAACTCGGTCGCAATTCAGGAGATCAAGAAGAAGGCACGCAAAAGAAAAACTAACAAGGGTGCGAGCCAGCCGGCACCGAGTACGATCCGTGCTCAGGACGGGCCACCTTCACCTGAGGATGTAATGAGGAGGGTGCATGTGGCGGGTAGGTCGATGCTACCGACAAATATGCTCGATGCTGTAACCGGTGCTATGCGGAGTCTGCATGACAGTGTTCTTTCTTTAGAGAAGCGGAGTCTCAGAGAGAAGGATGTGGCATACCCGGTTTTCGCGGCCAAGGTGCCGGAGGGCAAGGGCTTTGTGGATAACTCCATCGGGGGTACGATCGTCCTGCGGTTTGATGACATCCACGCTATGTTGAACCTTCATCCGCTGCACTACACCTTCGTTCGGCTATTTTCGCTGAGTATGGAGATGCGGATCATTTGCGACAAGACCCCGGACATCGTGATAGTCGACCCCTTCTACATGCGTGCCAAGATCTTGGGCAGCGCTGGGGACCGGCAAGTCGCGAGTTCTTACCTCCAAGGCGTCATTCTGGCAAACCGAGATAAGGATAACTTCCTCGTGCCTTACTTTCCCGAGTAAGTCCTTCGCCTCAACCGCCCCGTAACATATGAATTCTTAGATTTCGATCGTTCTTCTTTTAACATTCCGTGTTTTCTGCAGTGACACACAGTGCACGCTCATCCTACTAAGCCCCAAATATTCCATGGCCACGTATTTCGACCCGGACCGTCAGTCGGCTGTAGACTACACAAATGTCAAGAAGGTTCTTGATGATGTTCTCGCCGGCTACGCCAAATCTGGAGGCACCTTCACCAGGACAACTCGTAAGTACGGCAAGCACGTGTTCTCCCACAACACGACGTTCTGCTGCGTCAAGCAGCCGCCTGGCGGTCAGAAGGGTGCCTACTACGCCATCCATCACATGCGGGCGATCGTACGGGACCATCATCAACTTCTGCTACCGAGTAAGCTCAAAGATTGGGCCACGCGCGTGTCGGCAATCCAGGACGCGGACATCAGACAAGATTTCTTTCGCATCCAGTCGGAGTTTGCGGAAATCATCCATCAAGATGTCCTTCGTACCTCGGGGCAGTTCTACCTCAGAAATCAACCGTCGAACAGTGACATCGACACAATGCTACAAATGCAGGCTGACAACGCCCGTGATTTCATGACTCCCACGATAGACGGCGGCTTCATCCACGCTCCGGTGCATTGAGTCGAGTCGAAAGCAGTGATGCTGTGTCTAGTTCTGAAACATCGATTGGCTCATGTTGTAATTAAACTTTAATGAACTTGTAGTATGTCTCTTTGGTTTCGAGAGTCGTTCAACTTAGATGTAATCGATGCTATTAATGTCTTGCTTTTCTCTTTCGATCGTTCTGTTGCATACTTATATATTGCTTATGAATTGTCTGTGAATTGGTACTAACTTTCGTTTGGCTAGTGCATATATAGCGATGCCGTCGTATGTCGTGTACAAGGGTAAGGTTCCCGGAGTCTACGACGACTGGGAGGAGTGTCGGAGACAGGTTCACCGATTCAGCGATAACAGTTACAAAGGGTACACCACTAGGGCCGAGGCCGAATCTAGATACGCCCGCTATCTAGCGGGAGAGGGGAGGGAGCGTTGGAGGAACCGGATGAAAACGAGTTTCATCGTGATGATGCTCATCGTGACGACCGCAGCTCTCTTCTATGTGATGGTAGTTTAGATGATCGATATCGACTTGTAATGTGAAGACAAACTCGCTACTCGCGGTCTCGAGACTTGTAATATATTTTTCTATCTTTGTTCGGTCTTTTCAATTCGGAGACTAATATGATGAATTGTATTCGAAGACTAATATGATGAATTGTATTCAGAGACTAATCTTCTATTGTATTCGATGAATGTGTTGTTGATGTGTGCTGTCTATATTCTGTGCAATTATACATTTTGTAATCTGTGCAAAAAAACAGAAAGATAATATTAAAAAAACCTAATATTCATACTAATGGCGCATCAGAGCACAGTGCGCCATTAGTGTGCCAAAGCATACTAATGGCGCATTATCAGCCAGTGCGTCATTACTCTGCGGACATTACTAATGGCGCATCATACCTTAGTGCGCCATTAGTATGCCAAAGCACCTGGGTACACATGGCCCCTGGGAGGCATACTAATGGCGCACTACGGTGCACACTAATGGCACATCTGCGGTGCGCCATTAGTATACCAGATACTAATGGCGCACCGGGGGTGCGCCATTAGTATCAAATACTAATGGCGTGCTAGTAATGGCGCACCACTAATGCGCCATTAATGACCAAATTAGGTGCGCCATTAATAGGCCTTTTCCTAGTAGTGCTCTATCAATGTCTTGGACACTGCCATCACTGAGCTTGGCTTTACAGGGAAAAAATTCCACTATAATTGCGAATGTGGTGGCAGAACCTGAACATCCCCTATTTTTTCAATGGCAGGCAGCGGCATTATTAAATTCCACTATAACTACCAAATCGAGTTCGATAACAGCTAAAAGGGAAAAGAGGGCGGCATTACAGATTTGAAGCATTGTCTCCTCGCTCCATCTCATTTAGCCCCCGCGCTCCTATCCAATCGAGATTCTAAAACGCCAAGAAATAGGGGCAGCATGACGCCACAGATTTATCCAAAATTCTGGAGAATGAGACTAGAGTTTGGAAAATACTCACTCGCAATAGCCGCTGCCGAGAAAGGCGCTCCACCACCGGGCCGCGGAGAAGAAACAGCCCCCGGATCCAATCGAGATTCTAAATCGCCAGAAACAGAGGGGCAGCATGAGGCCACAGATCCCCCAAAATTCTGGGGAGTAGGATTAGGGTTTCGAAAGTACTCACTCACAATAGCTCTGCCGCTGTCGAGAAATGCGCTCCACCACCGCGGAGAAGAAAAGGCTGCCTCTACCGGAGAAGATGCTTACGGCGGCGCCGCACGCCCTGTCCAGCAAGGTCGAGTCGAGCACGGTCACGCAGTCACCGGTCGAGTCGTGGACGGTTGACTCTTGACTACATGGCCATAGGTGGACCCCACCAGTCAAAGCACATAATCCCCATTGTCCCAACCAAACCTCAGCCCAACTAACAGCCAACTAGCCGCGTAAACGGGGCGTCGCATGGGAGCTATTTTTTCCAATGAACATGTCGCATGAGAGCCATTTGAACCAACTACGTCGCATGAGAGACAATTCAGCTCAAACATGTCGCATGGGAGCTATTTGCCCGCTCCGCTATATCCTAACCGGTTGATGGCTTCATTAATTTAAAGTCGAATTTCATGGCTTTTCTCTATAAAAAAAAGGACCCGCTCGAATGTAAACCAAACAAAAGCTACTCTCGTGCTCTATATATTTGGAAAACTATATTGGAACATGCTTGCCTATGAATTTTAATCTCGATAAACTGGTGTATGAATTTCTGCAGCGATCTACGTCATTACTACATTGACCACATGTTGCAGTTGGGAAAATTGTAACTGCATATAGCCCAATATCTTTTATAGCATTCCTTTTCTCCTATTACTTGTCATTCTACTGTCAAGCGGAAATTGGTATATATGTTATATTTTTTTCTGATACTATACGATAACCCCATGATTTTCTAGAAGTTTAGCGCATTATCTGGAAGAAACTAGAAATTGTTAAAGAACACACGCACAGGGACACGGTGAGATAGGAGAGGAGACGTTAAAGAAAAGCAGGTGTGCATGGGGGCTCGGCCGGGAAGACGACGACCAGAGAGCAAAGGTGCATTCTCCTGTCAGTGAAAAATTCCTCCCCTCATCTTCCCTGCCCTTTGTCGCCATGTAGTCATCCTGTCCTTGACAGGGCCGCTCCCGTAATAATTTCTCGGCAACGCGAGGCAAAAAAAAGCAGGCAAAAGCAACACACAAACAGCCCATAAAAATCAAATGTAAATAAAATCGAGTACTAGGCTACTAGTGTACTACTACTGCTAGCAGCTAGTAGACACACATTCTCTCTCCATTCCCTCCCCCTTTATTTCCTCTCCCCTCTCATCCTTTGTTCTTCTTTCATCCGGTTGGGTAGACAGAGAGGGAAGCACAACTGCGCAAGGAAAGGAGGAGAGATAAGGAAGCAGCAGGCAGCGGCAGCAGCAGGAGCGAGATCGGTCGATCGAGCGCCGAGCTGCGGGAAGCAATAAATAGAAATTAAGGTTTGAGCCGCCACCATGGCGGCGCTTGCAGGCGCTCTAGAATTCCTCCCCGGCAGCTTGCGCCCATCATCCCTCCCCCAATCCTTCTTCTTTATATAGCCTAGCCACGCACTTGGCTCCCCTCACCACCCCAAAAAGCACCTTACCCCACTCCCTCCCTCTAAGCTCCTCCTCCCTCCTCCTCCTAGTGAGAAGAGAACAAAGCCAGGCCTTAGGCAGTCTCCGCTCTCAAGAGGAGATCGAGAATTAGAGGCAAGATCAAGCTACCTATCCTCACGGCAAGAGGCGGATCAGAAAGGTGAGTACAAGTGGTTGGGGTAGTAACTAGTTTCCTAACTTGTTAGGCAGGCTCGCTCAAGTTTGTCAGCGCTAGCTACATGCTGTCAACACCCGTAACCGAGCCCCCTAGAGATATGCTAGCGAGGAGGAGTATGTGTGGCGTAATTGCGTAGAAATCTGTGTGTCTATCCGCATCTCAGTGGTAGATCTGTCTAATCTACTGGTGAGCTATGTTGAAAATCTGAGCTACGGGTCGCGCAATCCCAAGAGCCTGCCATGTTCTGTTGCTTCTTCCGCTTTTTCTTACACCCAAGATCTACTTTTTTTATTCGGCTCGTTTGTGTTTGTAGGAGGTGAGAGGGAAGCAAGGAGAAAGTGAGCGCGCTGGCAGGAGCTTCTTGATGGGTGTTGGCTGCTGCCGTGGATGGCGGGGTTCTCTCTGAGGGGAGGCGGCGGCGGAGGTGGAGGAGGTAGCGGGGGAAGGAGCGGCGACCGCGGCGATCATCCAATCGGGGCAGACAGCCTGTTTCTGTACGCGCGCGGCGCCGCCGCCGCGGCCGCCGACACGGCGGGCGGCGGCGGCGGGGGAGGAGGTGGGATAGGGTTCCAGCTATGGCACCCGCACCACCAGCAGGCGGCGGCCGTGCCGCACACGTCGCAGTTCTTCTCCTCCGGGGTGGCCACCGGCGTCGTGCTGGGCTTCTCGCCGCATGAGGGCGGCGGCGTGGGCGGCGTCGGCTTGGCTGGTGGAGGCGGCCCGGGGGGCGGGAGGGCCGGCACCAGCTGCCAGGATTGCGGAAACAACGCCAAGAAGGACTGCACCCACCAGCGGTGCCGCACCTGCTGCCGCAGCCGCGGCTTCAACTGCTCCACCCACGTCAAGAGCACCTGGGTCCCCGCCTCCAAGCGCCGCGAGCGCCAGCAGCAGCTCGCCGCGCTCTTCCGCGGCGCCGCAGCCAACAACAGCGCTGCCGCTGCAGCCGCCGCCGCCGTTGCCAACAAGCGGCCCCGCGAGCTCGTGCGCTCCCTCGGCCGCTTGCCGTCTGCGACCACCGCGATGGTCGACGCCACCACCTCCTCAGGTATGTGGTAGCTAATAGATCCTCAATTACAGTAAACAGTACAACCAGACACTGCACCATTCAGGACGCTGACGCTGACGCCGACGGGGTGTGTTTGCAGGCGAGGGGGACGGGAGGTTTCCGCCGGAGCTGAGCCTGGAGGCCGTGTTCCGCTGCGTGCGGATCGGGCCAGTGGACGAGCCGGACGCTGAGTTCGCGTACCAGACGGCGGTGAGCATCGGTGGGCACACATTCAAGGGGATCCTGCGGGACCATGGGCCGGCGGAAGAGGCGGCTGGGCAGCTGCCGCCGTCGTCGGCGGAGTACCACCAGCTGACAGGGGGCGCGAGGGAGGGTTCATCGCCGGCCGGGAGCAGCGAGGCGGCCGGGGGGCACGGGACGACGGTGGCGACGTCCGCGGCGGTGCTCATGGACCCCTACCCGACGCCGATCGGCGCCTTCGCAGCAGGCACCCAGTTCTTCCCTCATAACCCTAGAACCTAGCTTCAATTCCTGCCATGAATTCCTAGCAAGTTTCATTTACTCCCAAAGATGACGATCGAGCTGCATTGATCCAAGTCAAGAAGATCCAAGAAGAGGAGGGAGAATTGTTGTCCGTGGTCGATGATGAACACTAATGCATCTCGTTAGCTAGCTAGAGCTACTGCTTTTGGGTCCTTCCATGCATTTTAATTTCCAGTTGGTTAATTAGTAATGACCTTAATGCATTGGTGCAATTAAAGAGAGATAAACTAAAGTGTATCTTAATCACTTCCTTTTGAAATCGTTTACTGCCTACATTTCGCATGCAGCACGTGATTGGTTAACTATAGTTTACTGCTACTAGCATTACTATTCTATGTTTACTCCTAAGTACGTATGCGTTAGATCGATTACATTACGTACCCCTACATGGTATGTTATTGTTTGGTTGGATTTGCTTTTGTGTGCATGGGGAAGCTTCTCTTTGGATGGCATGGGTAAAGCTGCTCATTTTTGTGCTGCTTTTTATATGATTTGTTTGCATGTCTTGTTCTTCTATGCACTCTCCTTCTATATATAGCTGCATTGGTCGGTTCTGTACTTCTGTTTAAGCAGCCAACCATATATTCTGTTGTTCCTTGGGATGGATGAGCAATCAGCTTCTGCTTGCTCCACATCACAAGGGAAAGTACAGCAATTCTATGCAGTTCTTTGGCTAATTTTTGGAGCACTCTCTCTCCCTTTCTCTCCTCTCTCTAGAGTACACAGTGACCTTGTCACGCCACTGTTCCTCCTTTCCCTAGGGTACTATTTTTCAATATTCTTTGTTGAAGTGACATAGATCAATGTCGCGATTCTTTACAGAAAATGAGAAATACCAACCAATACAAGCTAGTCTCACATGGAATGATGGAATGCCACCAATGTGCATGATTTACTTTTAAGAAAACTGCAAACTTAATCTAAGCCTGGCCATTATTAGGACCTGTAGTATGCATGCGTTATTCTTGTGGACGGCTTGAAGCCAACATTTCTAGTTCATGCTTAACTACTAGGAGTAGTTTGTCTTTCAACCTAGATAATTTCTCACTCTTTCAATTAATTAGTACCACCGTACCAGTGCGTTGTGCAAGATTAAATCTTTTCAGAGAAATAAAGAACAGCGGGTATGATCTCTTGTCTTTCAGTACAACAGTACTCTGCAATTTTCAGCTCCCGGCCGGCCTATATATACGTAGAGTGGTACAGTGAGTACTGTCCATATCCTATATCTAGGTGTAGCCTCAACTCTACTTTGTTTCTTTTCCCCCGTCTGCACACTTATTTTCAAGCACACAAGGATTGTAATGTACTGTAGCCTGACCAATGGCCACTAGCTACAACCAAAACATCATTCAACACATGTCCATGCTTTTCAAAATCTTTTGTGTTTGATTATATAATATATATACACATACGGAGTGATTCCAACATAATAAGCACAAATACATTTTTGTGGACTGAGAGCTGGATTATATCTATGCTTTGTTAATGCTGATATCAGTTCTGAGAACATCCTTATTACAAATTTGCTGCGTGTGTTTAATAGTTCTTTGCCTGTCTAGGTTCCTCCCACATTGTTAGGGGTACTTTGGATAGTTTTGCATTGGATCAAGTCCTTGACGAGGTAGGGGTTGTAACTCAACTTCCAATGCTTCACAAAGGAATTTGGCACCGTTCCCATGCATCCAAATAAGCACTTTATGCGGTCGATTGATATATATCATCTCATGTTTGGTACAACATTACTATTTGTGTTAAATGGAAGTTTATAAATGCTAATGCTTTCGTGGATCTAAACATATAAATAAATGGGATATGAGCACATTGGGTACAGCAAATTACGTACACAAACTATTTAAGAATGGCTAACTCATCACAAGAGAGATCAACTAAGAGTGGGCAAGAACCTCCCTTAATATTCAAATTAGCATTTGATGTAATTCTCCTTGTGCACATGGACTATTAATTGTTAGTCACCCTATTTCTTCTCCGGTATGTATAGTGAAGATAAATTGTATATCCTCATATGGTATATTATCATCTGAATTTTGTGCATGCATGAACATTAATCTTTACCTAAATTTTGTAATGATAGATCCTTTTTAATCTTAGCTTGTTGAACAGATGGCACACATTAATAGGAAAAGGTTAGTTTCTGTATCATATGATATGCCTGGGCTTCATGGGTCTCAGTAGTAATTTGAAGTTGAGAATTTATATATTCGTGCAGTAGCTCTATTCTACCCGGCATATATATAAACTTATAATTTGGGGGAATGCACTATTATTCCGTGCGCATGTATATTTTCTAATTGAATTGTTGATATATTATTATTTGCAACCTTATTTACTTAGATAATTCAGAAAGGATTGGTTTCAAACCGAATATTTTGTTTGTCGATCGTTTTAGAGCACCCGCACTAAGCACTACAATTTCTTGGTATTCTCATCATATCTATAATCATCACCCTGTGTATAGGATGAGAGTGTACATATGCTAAGGTACGGTGGTGTTGAATTCTTTGTTTCTACGTTTGAATTAAAAACTGAGAGAATGAAAAATATTAGCATATGGAACTGTAAGCTTACCTATGGAGCTACCCTTTTCGGCCTTGGCTTGTACCCATCCATGACTCCAACTATTAATGTCAACGCAAGCTAACTTATCTTAAGGTAGGAAGGATCTAGTAAAGTTATCAATACCGACATACCAGGATGTATATATAACAACCGTCTCAGCATAATTAATCATATACCATATAAAAGTCTCTATTTTTCTGTTTCCAGATCTGTTTTTATTACAATTCTTCAAGGCCATCAAAACAGGACTATTTAAACAAATACATTAATATCATATACCGTCTCCTGATATATTTGGAACTAATTGATCTGTGAGAGTGTGATAAAGTTATAAAATGCAATAGTAATTAGTAGACTCTTTGCTATCACGTGAGTATGGTATAGATCATGTACTTCTGAAGCTGAACAAATGGCGACAAGAACTAGCTAGCTAGGTATAGAATGGAGTATACACATGCATGATACTGAAAAAAGTTTGGATATATACGAAAATCTGCTTGTTGTTTGTGTAGGTTTGTGGCTAGCTAAACGCATGCTTTTTCTATGTGTGCATTATGATTGTAGTTTATATAGAGCCAGAACCAAATTGGATTGAGAAAGCGATGGCTTTCATTGTTCTTCGCTAATTAAGGCTAGTTTCCTTTTGACGAATGTGTCAGCTACCAATCAAGCATAATGCACAGTGAATGTTTGTGTCACCTATGAAAAGGATCCTAAGTTTCCAAAACTATTATATCCGACCTCTTTTGTGGTTGTTCTTCCGTAGCTACGGTATACATCTACTTCATTCTTGATACCATGCACACCCAAAATGTGTGAACGAGGGATTCAATTAGTAGTTGTAAGTTGCTCGCAACTATGATGAAGGGCAGGAGGAGTATTATGATATAACCATATTGACCAAAATCTTTTTATACCGTGGACCCCTTTTTGAAGAGGTTGACCAGGTCACCATGGAATGCGCCTAAAAGGCTATTTGTGCATTGGATATATACATTAATTTGGTCTTACGGCAAAGATAATGGCTATGAAGCGCATTACATAAGCCTAGAGGAGTTCACTCTCCATCACATACATGGGAGAAAAGGGACATGAGTTAGGCCTTCTTAGATTTCGTGGACCACTTTCCTCTCCATGAGACCATGACCTAGCAGCTCTCACAACAAATTCTTGACCTTGTAACAAGGAACAGCTAGCTTGCAGCTCCCTTTGCCATCACCAGAATCCTCAGCTACTACTGCAACAAACAAGGAACCAGACCTAACAAGAAAAAATTTATTGGCCCAAGCTAGGTATCCACACCTAACACCCTAGCTCTATCCCTTTGTACAACCATAGCCTCCATCCCCTCTAGCAATAAGGCCCTAATTGTAAATGTTCATTTATTCTGAGCGCCTTGTGTACTGAGCATGCTTGTGGACCTGGTTGGTGCTAGCCCCCCTCCTAGTCAGTTGTCCGTGTTTGAAAAAAAAAACGCAAGCACTCCGGAACATAAAAGAGGACCCTAAAGCCAAGCTTAGCCAGTGAGGATGATTAACATAGTGTGGGGTAAGAGACTAAGAAAGTGGTGAAGGAATTGCAACATACATGGTCCAAGAAGACAGGGCTTTAATTTGTAAAGCTTGCCTCTCATGCACATGTCCTGCTTGCATGCCGCAAATTTAGAGAAGCACAATGTCGCAAATTAATCATGTTGTTCAATGTCCCATACATTAGCTACTCCTACTAGGGTTAGCGAGGGTTGTCTCGTGGTGCCCTTTCGATTAGCTAATTTCTTAACCAACAAAGTATAGGGTTAGCGTTCAGTAGTTTGGTAAAAAAAAAGAGTGGTTAGGAGAAATCATGCACGAATAGATTCACCGGTACTGTACATTTGTCGGAGTGCTTGGTTGGTTGGTTGGTCTGTTGGTCATGGCATGCATCATGCATCATGCATGCATGCATGATTTGATCATTCATCCATGATTTCTAGCCAGAGAGAATCCATCGATCACACACATACATGCTTGAACAGTAGCAAAGCCCACAGTAACATAATCAAGCGTTACCATGTAACGTTGGTTGACCTACACATACCGCTGCCTGCCACTCATCGAAGCGATCTAAAACGTTATGATCTGTCAAAACAATCCTCATGCATGCCCACCCTTTTTGTCTTACGTGCATGCACGATCGCGCGCGCATGATCTCACTCATGAAGAACTTCTCAAGTTTGAACTTCTTTGTCTTGCCTGCCTCGCGCCAACCTTAATTTCGCTCTCAGGGAATTAAGAGATGAGTTGGTGGTGGTGTGGTACCTAGTAGCTAACCTAGAGCTATTCAGATGCCTTGAGCTAGGAGGAGGACGTACGTACTACTCTATATACGTATACTTAAGGCGCTGCATGTCCTGCAGCTAATCTTGCATGCGAAGGGGAAACTTAATTAAACCGTCCGCACATGCCGCCCCGTACGTAGGTCTCTGCAAATACTAAAGCAAAACGCGTCCGATCGATCGGGCCTGTCACACATGCCCCGACACTGTGATTACCATGTGCGCGCGCCGCGCGCGTGAATATAAATACTGCCGCTAGTACTAGCGGTTAATTGCTTCTTTTTGTTAAGCAGGTGAGGAGACCACTGCAAGATTAATTGATTAATTAGCTAGTGGTGAGTGGTGACAAACCAAGGGTTAATTATTTGACCTGATGGATCCTTTTTCTACTGGGATCTCCGGCAGGTGGTGAGAGTGAGAGTGACGAGATGATTAAGTTAGGGGCCGGGGTGGGGGCATGGAGATAAGAGGTGGCCGCCTTGGGCAGTGTGATAACGCTAGCTTTCAGCGCTCGGCTCGTCGGGATCGAGGGCAGTACGTACTTTGTGTTTCCTAGTGCTTGCTGATGGGAGGCAGCACAGTGATCGACCGGACCGGCCGGACGGCTCCGGCTTGGCACCATCGACCCCCACACGCCACCTCAAAGCTCTTTTCCTTTCTTTTACCCCCCGCTACTGACGAGCAGTCGTCTAGCCTGGAATCGACGAGGGTAATTTTGGGAATCTAGGATCGGGCGCTGCTGCGTACTCCTGTCTTAGCTGTCACGGCCTGCCAATGTCTCAGTCTGTTGGGCCAACGGAACTGAAATTGAACTCTGAGTCCATGTGGACATGCCTGCCAAATGTACCCGCGAAGCAAGCATTAGGTATTTATTTTTAGAAAAAACTTTCGATTTATTCATCAACGGTGAAAGGTAGTACAGAAAACATCATCTTGGAGACACACCTCCACGCACCGGGATAGGTTGGAGAACCTTATTTCATCTTCAGGAAACCGCGACTGTCTCGCTTTCCTGAGCAGGACACAAACCCTAAAAAAAACTTAAAACACCTAAAAATACAAGGAGGGCTAGGCAAGGAGAACCTTATTTGTATTTATTTACTTATTGCAAGAAGAACTTCCGATCTATTCGTCAACTGTAATGGCAATACAAAGAACATCATCCGTTAGAGACATACCTTCACACACCCTCCGATGACGCTAGACGCTCCGCCGGAACGGGGGCTAGGTGGAGAGAACCATATTCTACTTCATGGAGCCGTCACCATCTTGCCTTCCCAGGCAGGACACGAACCCTAACCGAACTATAAACCA
Source organism: Secale cereale (assembly GCA_902687465.1). NCBI lineage: Eukaryota > Viridiplantae > Streptophyta > Magnoliopsida > Poales > Poaceae > Secale > Secale cereale. The sequence continues at coordinate 734,090,532 of LR738715.1, forward strand.
CCTAAAAACATAGCCCCCCCACCAGCAAAGGTCGGGATTCACCCAGGGCCGATCCTGTGATTTGGGGGGGGGGGGTGGCAAAACTAGAACTCGGGGCCCCATAGTATAAACCTCTCTTACGGCATGTATAGAGATCACATGGTTTTTTGGCCAAATATGCAGATACCTCAAAGATGCGCATACTTCTTGTAGTAGGAAACATATATTCAGATAAAGAAGCAATGCATATCTCGACCATCATCAACACATTTGGTTCCTACTTATACTGTTCTTCTTGATAAAAAGTTTGCTTTGTGTGATAATGTGCAACTCTTATTTCCCATTTGGAACCCAGTTTGGCCATTCAAACATGTAAAACAACACATAGGCATGTTGTAGGCTGAAATAGGAGATGTTTGATATAGTTACCAAGTTGAGGGAGCTTTCTGCAGAGCTATTTATGTAGCTGCCTCTCCTAACTTGGGAATACAAAAGGTTGAGCTTTTTGTTCTTGTGAGAGCTCTTGGGTTAGGGAGAGAAGTGAGGCCACTTGATCTACAAATCCACTCAAATTTTAGTACTTAAATTGAGGATTTGGAGCCTCCCTTTCCTGTTGGCTTCTACCTTGTACCAGTTGGCTTCCTTTTCTCGCAAAAAAGGAATATCGCTTGCGGTCGCCCGTGGTTATTCCTGCAAGGGGTTTCCACGTAAATCCTTGTGTCTCCCCTTGATTTGGTGTTTCTCTTGTCATATTGGTTGACGCTCAAGTGCTTGCTTGCTATTGGTACATGTTCCTCAAATTTGGTACAGTTTGGTTGTCTTCACACTAGAGGCACGACATACATGGGTTCTTTGATATGTTGGTGATTTGGGGTGTTGATATTGTAGTGAGCTCCTCTTGCAAGTGTGTTGTTGTGGTGAATATTGGATTGCTTGGTGCTTGTGGATTTCATGGTATGGTGTTGATTTTCTACATGCATATAAAGGTGTTCGATGAAATGCTTGTGAAGAACTAGCTCATTGTTGTGGTCGCTTCCGCTGCCCTCTATGCTCACAAGTGGCACCAGGGCTTTGTTACACGATATTTGTTTCTTGCTATTTGTGTGGGGGTTGTCAACTTTGGAAGTGAGAAAGTTTGATTACAATGGTGACATTCGGTAATGGCAAGTAAAGTTGCATTCAGTTTTAGTTCACAAGGGGTTGGACATGGTGCTGGAAGGTGGTGAGCTAATATGGCAAATGGTGAGATGAAGAAGCTTGATAAGAAGGCATTGGAAGTTATCCTTTTGAATCTTGTTGGTAATGTATTGATGCTAGTTTGTGGGGAAAAGACTACCTTGGCATTGTGGAAAAAATTGGATGCTCTCTATTTGGACCAATGTTGAGGATATCGCTTATCGTTATCATCTCGGTCAGCTGGGGATTAGAGATTAATCAAAAATCAGTCGATTAATCGATTTTATCAGTCAACTGTTAATCGGCCTTTTTTTTTTGCAAATCCAAGGTTCCCAGCACTAAACTATGCTATGTCCAACACCAAAACAATATTGGACAGAAGTGCTACCTTGATTCCTAGCATTTGAACCATCTTATAATGCCAAACAAAATAGGACAATAGTACATATTCCAAAACAAGGTCCACGAAACACAAATAAACATACTTTTTGCAAGCATAATGTTAGGAATAGGCCCGATTTATCGGTACATTCTCAATAAATCGCTTGTCAGAGTGATAAATCGGCCCAAATGATAAACGGTGAAGATAAGGCATAATCTTATCGGTCACCCCAAGATTAGCAATAAATCGGACAATAAATTGCTGAATTGGAAGATTTCTTGAACAGTGATTTGGACCTAGTCACTCTCCAACAAATTCTACCTCATGATTCACTTGTTTACGATGCGTATGACAAAAGGTACTCATATCAAACAATATATTGATGAGTTTAATAAGTCGGTGTTTGACTATCAAAATTCAGGTAGCTCTATGGACAAGGAACATTTGGCAATCTTATTCTCGTGTTCACTCCTATATGCATCATATGATGGCATCAAAACCTTTATGGTAAAGAATTCATCTCCATGGATGACACTATTTCTATTCGCCTATCAAAGGACTTGTTAAGGAAACCTCATATGGAGAGTCACAGTGAAGGTGAAGGACATGTTGTGACACGTGGGAGATCCCTTGAGCATGGTCATGGTGGTAAAGCTGCTACTTGCAGTAGTAATAGAAAATCAGGAGACGTTCACAGTCATGTTCCAGCAAGAAAATTTGATGCCACTATTGTAAGGAGGAGGGCCGTATCAAATAGGATTGTCCTAAATTGAAATAAAAAGGACAAGGCAAACAAGAGCAGCTAGAATGAATCTCATTTCCAGGATAATGTGGCAATTGCAGATAAAGATGTTGGATGTTTTGGTGAGTTACTTGTGGCAGGTGCTAATTGTTCATCAATTCAATAGTGTGCTTTTAGCAGTTCTTCTATTTATGACATGAACTTCTGCACTGGTTAAGTTCTTGATTCTTCGTGTTCCTATAATATGTGTTCACACAACGAGTGTTGTGTCACCTATGAGCCATTGAATGGTGGTTAATTTTCTATGGGCAATGACATAAAGTGCATAGTTGTTGTTATTCGCACAATCAGATTTCGAATTTTTGAAGGTATGATTTGTACACTCATAGATGTTTGTCATATGGCTCGGCTGAAGAAAAAATTGATATCATTTAAGGAACTTGACAGAAAAGGCTATAAGTTGTGACTCATAGCTAGCAGATCAAGGAGTTCAGGGAGTCCTTGTGTGTGATGAAGGCTCTCACCACTCCTGATAAATATGTGTTATATTTCTTGCAGGGTGGTTAGCTTACTGGGCCAGCCTTGGTGGCTTCAAGCTCCTAGATGGATGATGAAGCCATGACAACTTTGTGTCACATGAGATTGGGGCACATGTAAGAGTGTGGTATGGCTGAGTGGAGTCGTCTTGGTCCGCTGAACAATCAAAATACAGAAATTTGTAGTTCTGTGAGCATTTCATCTTTGGCAATAAGATGTGTCTGAGGTTCAGTAATTATATGCACATGATGAGGTACATTATTGACTATGTTCGGAGCAATTTGTGGGGTGAAGGGTTAGTTACATAAATCTGAGGTGGAAAATGTTTGCTTACTTTGTTGATGATTTCAGCAGAAAGGTTTGGGTTTACAACCTAAAGTCCAAGGATGAGACAAGGTTCCTGTTTCCATTAGTGGAAGGCTAAGCTGGAAATTTAGACAGGAAAGAAGATCAAATATTTGAGACCATACAGTGGCATAGAGTTCTGCTCAGAGAGTTTGTGACATTTTGTCGAGACGCCAGCACTACTAGGCACTACACCATAATTGATACTCCACAATAGAATGGAGTAGCAGAACGTATGAACATGACACTACTATAGAGGACACATTGCATACTCTCCCATGCAAAGGTTGGAAGATGGCTTATGTTTTGCGAATGGTGTTCACGATGCTTCTTTGTTGGGATTCTGGCGGGGATCCCTTTATATTTGTTGGTTAGTTGGACCTCCTGGAGCCGTTGTTACTTGGTACAAGGATGGCTATGAGCGTGTGCGCTCGTACCAGTCTCTGCCTTGCGCTTTGATGACTTGACTACATCTCCAGTTCCTTCCGTCCTTCCCCCACAAGCCCTTATTCCTTCTAATTGATGATTTTCATCCATGTTTAGCCTCTTTTCCTACGAAAACAAATTAAATAAAGATTTCGCAATCTCTCGTATTCATTTGTCATTAGTGGCAATTTTCTCATAAATTCTAAGACTATATGGTTTAACCAACGGTGCGATGAGGTCAAAATATCACTCATCAGGAACGCGTGCATAGCGTCGATGACTACACAAATCCATCGACAACAATAGACATTGTTCGCACAAATCACTGATGGTTCTTTTCATACAGATTCTCGATGACAGAGGTCTATTCACCAACACGCAACGATGATCGCCAGGGCCTTGATAGTTGCGCCTCCCATCGATGTGGAAAATTTCTCCTAGCTCCCAAAATCGCCCCCAGGCATCGTATCATAAAATTCACTATCCAACCGAGCGCTTGATACGTCTCCAACGTATCTATAATTTTTTATTGTTCCATGCTAGTATATATTCTGTTTTGGATGTTTAATGGGCTTTATTATACACTTTTATATTATTTTTGGGACTAACCTACTAACCAAGGCCCAGTGCAAATTGTTGTTTTTTTTGCCTATTTCAGTGTTTCGCAGAAAAGGGATAACAAACGGAGTCCAAACGAAATGAAACCTTCGGGAGAGTTATTTTTGGAACAATATCAACATGAAAGACTTGGAGTACACGCCAGGAAGCGAAGGAGGTGGCTACGAGGGCAGGGGTGCGCCCCCACCCTCGTGGGCCACCTGTTTCTCCCCTGACGTCCCTCTTCAGCCTATATATACCTACGTACCCTAAAACTATCGAGGAGGAGCACGAAACCCTAATTCCACCGCCGCAACCTTATGTACCCATGAGATCCCATCTTGGGGCCTGTTCTGGAGCTCTGCCAGAGGGGGCGTCGATCACGGAGGGCTTCTACATCAACACCATAGCCTCTCCGATGAGTTGTGAGTAGTTTACCACAAACCTTTGGGTCCATAGTTATTAGCTAGATGGCTTCTTCTCTCTCTTTGGATCTCAATACAAAGTTCTCCTCGATCTTCGAGGAGATCTATTCGATGTAATCTTTTTGCGGTGTGTTTGTCGAGATCCGATGAATTGTGGGTTTATGATCAAGATTATCTATGATCAATATTGGATTCTTTTCTAAAATATTTTATGCATGATTTAAATATCTTTGCAAGTCTCTTCAAATTATTGGTTTGGTTTGGCCTACTAGATCTATAGTTCTTGCAATGGGAGAAGTGCTTGGCTTTGGGTTCAATCTTATGGTGTCCTTTCCCAGTGACAGCAGGGGCAGCAAGGCACGTATTGTATTGTTGCCATCGAGGATAAAAAGACGGGGTTTATATCATATTGCTTGAGTTTATCCCTCTACATCATGTCATCTTGGTTAAGGCATTGCTCTGTTCTTATGAACTTAATACTCTAGATGCATGCTGGATAGCGGTCGATGTGTGGAGTAATAGTAGTAGATGCAGAATCGTTTCGGTCTACTTGTCATGGACGTGATGCCTATATGCAATGATCATGTCTAGATATTCTCATAACTATGCGCTCTTCTATCAATTGCTCGACAGTAATTTGTGCACCACCATAGAAATTTGCTATCATGAGAGAAGCCACTAGTGAAACCTATGGCCCCCTGGTCTATTCTCATCATATTAATCTTTCATCAACTATTTACTTTACTTTGCATTATTTAATTTCAATCTCTATATCAAAAATATCAAAAATATTATCTTATCATATCTATCAGATCTCACTTTTGTAAGTGACCGAGAAGGGATTGACAACCCCTTTTATCACGTTGGCTGCAAGGTTCTTATTTGTTTGTGCAGGTACAAGGGACTCACGCGTGGTCTCCTACTGGATTGAGACCTTGGTTCTCAAAAACTGAGGGAAATACTTACGCTACTGTGCTGCATCACCATTTCCTCTTCGAGGGAATACAACGCAAGCTCAAGAAGTAGCAAGAAGAATTTCTGGCGCCGTTGCTGGGGAGATCTATGCAAAAGTCATATACCAAGTACCTATCATAAATCCTTATCCCTCGCATTACATTATTTGCCTCTCGTTTTCCTCTCCCCCACTTCACCTTTGTCGTTTTATTCACCCTTCTTTTTCCGTGTGTTTTACCGTTCGCTTGCCTCTTGTTTGATTGTGTGTTGGATTGCTTGCTTTACACTATGGCTCAAGACAATACCAAATTGTGTGACTTTTCCAATACCAACAATAATGATTTTATTAGCACTCCGATTGCTCCTATTACCGATGCTGAATCTTGTGAAATCAATGCTGCTCTGTTGAATCTTGTCATGAAAGATCAATTTTCTGGCCTTCCTAGTGAAGATGCCGCTACCCATCTAAACAACTTTGTTGATTTGTGCGATATGCAAAAGAAGAGGGATACGGATAATGAAATTGTTAAACTGAAGCTATTTCCGTTTTTGCTTAGAGATCGTGCTAAAACTTGGTTCTCTTCTTTGCCTAGAAATAGTATTGATTCATGGAATAAGTGCAAAGATGCCTTTATCTCTAAGTATTTTCCTCCCGCTAAGATTATCTCTCTTAGGAACGATATCATGAATTTTAAGCAACTAGATCATGAGCATGTTGCACAAGCTTGGGAGAGAATGAAATTAATGATACGTAATTGCCCTACACATGGTTTGAACTTATGGATGATTATACAAAAAAATTATGCCGGCTTGAATTTTGCTTCTAGAAATCTTTTAGATTCAGCCGCGGGGGGCACTTTCATGGAAATCGCTTTAGGAGAAGCTACCAAACTCCTAGATAATACTATGGTTATTTACTCTTAATGGCACACCGAAAGATGTACTAGTAAAAAAGTACAGGCTATTGAAGAGATTGGTGTTTTAAGTGGAAAGATGGATGAACTTATGAAATTATTTGCTACTAAGAGTGCTTCTTCTGATCCTAGTGATATGCCTTTGTCCATGTTGATTGAGAATAATAATGAATCTTTGGATGTGAATTTTGTTGGTAGGAATAATTTTGGCAACAATGCTTATAGAGGAAACTTCAATTCTAGGCCTTTTCCTAGTAATTCCTCTAATAATTATGGTAATTCCTACAATAACTCTTATGGAAATTTTAGTAAGATGCCCTCTGATTTTGAAACTAGTGTTAAAGAGTTTATGAATTTTCAAAAGAATTTCAATGCTTTGCTTGAAGAAAAAATGCTTAAGATTGATGAGTTGGCTAGGAACGTGGATAGAATTTCTCTTGATGTTGATTCTTTGAAACTTAGATCTATCCCACCTAAGCATGATATCAATGAGTCTCTCAAAGCCATGAGAATTTCCATTGATGAGTGCAAAGAAAGAACCACTAGGATGCGTGCTAAAAGAGATTGTTTTATAAAAGCGTGTTCTTCTAGTTATCATGATAATAAATATGAAGATCTAAAAGTGATTGATGTGTCTCCTATTAAATCCTTGCTTTCTAGTATTAATCTTGATAAACATGGGACGGAAGATGAGTCTACTTTAGTTAAAAGGTGTCCCAATGAATCGGAGTTTTTAAATCTTGATGCTAAAATTGTTAAAAGTGGGATTGAAGAGGTCAAAACTTTACATAGCAATGAACCCACTATCTTTGATTTCAAGGGATTTAATTATGATAATTTCTCTTTAATAGATTGTATTTCCTTGTTGCAATCCGTGCTAAATTCTCCGCATGCTTATAGTCAAATAAGTCTTTTACCAAACATATAGTTGATGCTTTAATGCAGTCCTATGAAGAAAAACTTGAATTAGAAGTTTCTATCCCTAGAAAGCTTTATGATGAGTGGAAGCCTACTATAAAAGTTAAAATTAAAGATCATGAATGATTTGCTTTGTGTGATTTGGTTACAAGTGTTTCCACTATTCCAAAAGTTTTATGTGATATGTTAGGATTCCATGAACTTGATGATTGTTCTTTAAATTTGCATCTTGCGGATTCCACCATTAAGAAACCTATGGGAAGGATTAATGATGTTCTTATTTTTGCAAATAGGAATTATGTGCCCATAGATTTCATCGTTCTTGATATAGATTGCAATCCTACTTGTCCTATTATTCTTGGTAGACCTTTCCTTAGAACGATTGGTGCAATTAATTGATATGAAGGAAGGAAGTATTAGATTCCAATTTCCGTTAAGGGAAGGCATGGAACACTTTCCTAGAAAGAAAATCAAGTTACCTTATGAATCTATTATGAGAGCCACTTATGGATTTCCTACCAAAGATGGCAATACCTAGATCTATTCTTGTATCGTGCCAAGCTAGGGGCGTTAAACGATAGCGCTTGTTGGGAGGTAACCCAATTTTATTTTCTTTGATTTTTCTTCTGTTTAGGAATAAATATTGCATCTAGCTTCTGTTTAGATGTGATTTTGTGTTTTAATTAGTGTTTGTGCCAAGTAAAACCTTTGGGAAGACTTGTGTGAAGTTTATGCGATCATGCTGTAAAATCAGAAACTTTAGCGCTCACGATATTAGCTACCATTTTTTTTACTGGAGAGTGATTTTTAGTTGATTCTTTTTGCAGATGATTAATAGACAAATTCCTCACGTACACCAATTTATTTCAAATTTTGTAGAGTTACAAAAGTATTCGAAAATTACATATTGCTACATGTTGTTCTGTTTTTGACAGATTTTGTTTTTCGTGTGTTGTTTGCTTATTTTGATGAATCTATGAGTAATATCGGGAGGGTATGAATCATAGAGAAGTTGGAATACAGTAGGTTTAACACCAATATAAACAAAGAATGAGTTCATTACAGTACCTTTGAGTAGTGGTTTGTTTTCTTGTACTAACGGAGCTCACGAGATTTTAGGCTAAGTTTTGTGTTGTGAAGTTTTCAAGTTTTGGGTAAGGATTTGATGGACTATGGAACAAAGAGTGGCAAGAGCCTAAGCTTGGGGATTCCCAAGGAACCCCAAGGTAAAACTCAAGGACAACCAAAAGCCTAAGCTTGGGGATGCCCCGGGAAGGCATCCCCTCTTTCGTCTTCATATATCGGTAACTTTACTTGAGACTATATTTTTATTCACCACATGATATGTGTTTCGCTTGGAGTGTCATGTATGATTTGAGTCTTTGCTTTTTAGTTTACCACAATCATCATTGCTGGACACACCTAAGGGAGTCCTGGATCGGGGGTTCCACAGGTGGTCGGATAAACTCCTGGTGGGCCGAACTGGTGGGCCATGAAGATTATTTTAGAGGATCATCTCTCGTATCCGAATAGGACTCATGGATTCTTGTCTGCAAGATGATATGTACAAACCATAGGCCCCTCCGGTGTGTATATAAACCGGAGGGTTTAGTCCGTAGAGGCTAGAATCAGAATCATACAATCCTCATAGGCTAAACTTAGGGTTTGGCCTTTACGATCTCGAGGTAGATCAACTCTTGTACACATATTCATCCATACTAATATAGCAGGAAGTAGGGTTTTACCTCGATCGAGAGGGCCTGAACTTGGGTAAACATCGTGTCCCCTGCCTCCTGTTAACATCAATCCTCGGACGCATAGTTTGGGACCCCCTACCCGAGATACGCCGGTTTTGACACCAACATTGGTGCTTTCACTGAGAGTTCCACTATGTCGTCGACGGAAGGATTGATGGATCACGTCGTCAACTGCAACGGCGACGTCGAGGGGATCCCCCCCCCCGGCCAACTCTTCATGTTCGACAGCTTCGCGCTTCGTTCCAACACTGAAGGCCACCTTGAGAAGATCGAGAGCTACGCCCGTGGCCACCTTGTCAGATTCGGTAGCCTGAACTACGTTGCTGATGTCCGTGGAGACTTGATCTTCGCCGGATTTGAGCCAGCGACAACCCCTCTCTGCCACCATGATGATCATGACTTATCTCTGTCATCGGATCAGGAAATAGCACCTGCAACAGTTTTGGCCCTAGATCCAGAGCATATTGCGCTACCCGAAGATGGGAAGGCCAACCCCGCCATGGGAACCGCAGACTCTACGGCGATGGAGCCACACACGGACCCAACTGATGAGGTCTGTGTTACCAGAACGCCGGACTTAGCTCCGGCCTCTGACTCCGAACTGGGCATGACCGCACCCCTCAAATCCAATCAGGCGCCTATCGCCGAATTATGTGATGTGGTTGTTTTTCAGCACTCACCACTTGGTGACATGTTAAGGTCGTTGAGATCCCTCTCCTTGGACGAGAGCACACAGCCGCATTATATCCGGTTCGAACTGGAAGCTGATAAACAACCGCGCTATACCCAGGGGGATGAAGAATTTCGTTCCCCACCCACCACCCACTTGGTAGCTAAGGTTGAAGATCTAACCAATCTACTCGACTACGCTTCAGAAGACTTCGAAGGGATGGACCTCGAAGCTGAAGCTGACACAGATCAAAGTCGGCCCATAACAGGACCGTGGAAAGCTACGTCCTCATACGACGTATGTATGGTGGATACACCCAAAGAGGTGGAAGGCAACGGTGAAAACAATCCTGTAGAGGATAAACCTGCCGAAGAACCTCCCAAGCGTCGGCGTCCAAAACACCGAGCAAAATCCCGTAAAGGAAAGGACAGCAACACCGCGACTAATGACGATGATATTCCGAAACAAGCCGAAGACCCCACAGATCCAGCGATAGAGCAGGAGGAGCGAGAGGACGGCGAACCGAGTCCGCAGCCGTAGTCTGATGACAGCGATGCCAAAGACGGTGACTACAAACCGATCTTCAAAGAAGAGGCTAGCCTGGATGACGACGAATATACCGTCCCAGAAGAACCCTATGAACAAAAACGCTTCCATCGGCGGCTTTTAGCCACCGCACAGAGCTTAAAAAAGCAGCAAAGACAGCTTCGAGCTGCACAAGACACGCTCAATGATAGATGGAATGAGGTGCTAGACGCCGATCAAAAACATGGCTTTAATGGCCAAACCAAAGGCTATCACAAGTGCAAGCTGCTGCCCGAATTCGACGACGAGTCCGTTGCTCCCGTCCCACCGAATAATAACACCACCAACAAGCCAGACCGACCACCTCGCGGACGGGATAAAGTCGCTAGCAATGGCATAAACAAGCCCCCACCCCATAAAGGAAAGGAGGGTGCAGACCAATTCCGAAAGCATGATCTACGCGAGGACCTAAACAAAAAGGCTAGCAAGACCAGGTCTATATTCGGACCCAGGGGTCGAGCTCCCTGCTACCTCTTGAGCATGCGTTGTATTCCCTTGAAGAGGAAAGGGAGATGCAGCACAGTAGCTTAAGTATTTCCCTCAGTTTTTGAGAACCAAGGTATCAATCTAGTAGGAGACCACGCGCCAGTCCCTCGCACATGCACAAACAAATAAGAACTTTGCAGCCAACGCGATAAGGGGTTGTCAATCCCTTTACGGTCACTTACGATAGTGAGATCTGATAGAGATGATAATTATATTTTTGGTATTTTTGGTATAGAAACAGAAAGTAAAGAAATCAAATAAACAACGGCGGCAGAAATAGTCTAGTTGATGGGAAAGTAATATGATAAAGATAGACCCGGGGGGCCATAGTTTTCTCTAGTGGCTTCTCTCATGATAGCGATATTCTATGGCGGGTAAACAAATTACTGTCGAGCAATTGATAGAAAAGCGAATAATTATGAGACTATCTAGGCATGATCATTGTATATAGGCATCACGTCCGAGACAAGTAGACCGAAACGATTATGCATCTACTACAATTACACCACACATCGACCGCTATCCAGCATGCATCTAGTGTATTGAGTTCATACGAACAGAGTAACGCCTTAAGCAAGATGACATGATGTAGAGGGATAAACTCAAGCAATATGATGAAAACCCCATCTTTTTATCCTCGATGGCAACAATACAATATGTGCCTTGCTGCCCCTACTGTCACTGGGAAAGGACACCGCAAGATTGAACCCAAAGCCAAGCACTTCTCCGATTGCAAGAACTATAGATCTAGTAGGCCAAACCAAACCAATAATTCGAAGAGACTTGCAAGGATATTATGAGCACACATAAAAAGTTTAGAGAAGAACCAAATATCTTTCATAGATAACCTTGATCATAAACTCACAATTCATCGGATGTCGACAAACACACCGCAAAAAGAGATTACATCGAATAGATCTCCTCAAAGACCGAGGAGAACTTTGTATTGAGATCCTGAGAGAGAGAAGAAGCCATCTAGATACTAGCTATGGACCCGAAGGTCTAAGGTAAACTACTCACAACTCATGGTGAGGGTGATGATGATGATGATGAAGGCCTCCGTGATGGATCCCCCTCCCGGAACAGGCTCCAAGATGGAATCTCCACGGGAACAGAAGCTACGGCGGTGGAATTAGGGTTTTCTCTCTATGTATGGAGTTTCTGGGGTACGTAGGTATATATAGGAAGAAGGGGGGCACCGGGGGCCGTGTGGGCCAGCCTCGAGGCAGGGGGGCGCGCCCTGGGAAGGGGGGCACGCCTCCCACCCTCGAGGGCTGGTCCCACGTCCCCTGACTTGGCCCCGAAGACTCCCGAGCGTGATTTCCTCCAAAAATATCTCTCGCGAAGGTTTCATTCCATTTGGACTCCGTTTGATATTCTTTTTCTGCAAAACCCTGAAATAGGCAAAAAAACAGCAATCTGGATTGGGCCTTTGGGTTAATAGGTTAGTCCCAAAAATGATATAAAAGTGAATGATAAAGCCCATTAAACATCCAAGACTTCATAATTAATAGCATGGAACAATCAAAAATTATAGATACATTGGAGACGTATCAAGCATCCCCAAGCTTAATTCCTGCTCGTCCTCGAGTAGGTAAATGATAAAGAAAGAATTTTTGATGTGGAATGCTAACCAATATAGTTTTTCAATGTAATTCTCTTAATTGTGGCAAGAATGTTCAGATCTGAAAGATTCTAGACAAAAGTCTATATTGACATAATTAACAATACTTCAAGCAATACTAACAAAGCAATCATGTCTTCTCAAAATACTATGGCTAAAGAAAGTTATCCCTACAAAATCATATAGTGTTGGCTATGCTCCCGTATTATCACACTATATATTCATATCATGCACAACCCCGATTTCAGCAAAGCATTTGTTTTCATGCTCTATCTTTTCAAACCTTTCAACTTTCACGCAATACATGAGCGTGAGCCATGGATATAGCACTATGGGTGGAATAGAGGTGGTTGTGGAGAAGACAAAAGAGGGAGATAGTCTCACATCGACTAGGCGTATCAACGGGCTATGGAGATGCCCATCAATAGATATCAATGTGAGTGGGTAGGGATTGCCATGCAACGGATGCACTAGAGCTAAATATGAATGAAAGCTCGACAAAAGAAACTAGTGGGTGTGCATCCAACTTGCTTGCTCACTAAGACCTAAGGCATTTGAGGAAGCCCATCGTTGGAATATACAAGCCAAGTTCTATAATGAAAATTCCCGCTAGTATATGAAAGTGACTAAACATGAGACTCTCTACAATGAAGAACATGGTGCTACTTTGAAGCACAAGTATGGAAAAAGATAGTAGCAATTGTCCCTTTTTCTTTTCTTTTTTTTTATTTTTTATTTTTTTTATTTTTTTTCCTTTTTTGTGGGCCTTTTTTTTCTTTGGCCTTTCCTTTTTTTTATTTTTTTTGCAGAGGGGCTTTATAGATTCAGCCTTTCCTCCCATGGGACAATGCTCTGAAAATGATGATCATCACACTTTCATTACAACACAATATTACAACTCAATACTACAACAACAAAGTATGACTCCATATGAATGCCTCCATCGGAGTACCGGTATATGCAATGAAACAAGAGTGACATGTATGAAAAGATTATGCATGGTGGCCTTGCCACAAATACGATGTCAACTACATGGTCATGCATGGCAATATGACAATATGATGTGTGTCATATAAATAGAATGGTGGAAAGTTGCATGGCAATATATCTCGGAATGGCTATGGAAATGCCATGATAGGTAGGTATGGTGGATGTTTTGAGAAACAATATGGTGGCTGTTTTGAGGAAGGATATATAGTGGGTTTATGGCACCGGCGAAAGTTGTGCGGTACAAGAGAGGCTAGCAATGGTGGAAGGGTGAGAGTGCGTATAATCCATGGACTCAACATTAGTCATAAGAACTCATATACTTATTCTAAAAATCTACGAGTCATCAAAACAAAGCAATCAACGCATGCTCCTAGGGGGGAGGTTGGTAGGAGTTAACCATCGCGCGCCCCCGACCTCCACACAAAGGTTGACACTCTAAAAATACCTCATGCTTTAACTTAGTCACATAACGGTTCACCATACGTGCATGCTACGGGAATCACTAACCTTAACACAAGTATTTCTCAATTTCATAATAACTCCACTAGCATGACTCTAATATCACTATCCTCATGTCTCAAAACAATTATCAAGCATCCAACATCTCTTTCCATTCAATGCACTTGGTGTGAAATTTTTTACTACATTGACATTGGATGTTTATCATGTGAAGACTAGTTCCTTTAGCCTAAACACTTTAACATGTTGTTTTAATAGACTCTCAAATAGATCTAAGTGAATCATGAGAGTTCAACAATTTCTACAAAATATTACCACCACCATGTTCTAAAAGATATAAGTGAAACACTAGAGCAAAAACTATTCAACTCAAAAGATATAAGTGAAGCACATAGAGTGTTCTAATAATTTCTAGGTCATATTTAACTCTCTCAAATAAGTGTGTCCAGCAAGGATGATTGTGACACACTAATAAGCAAAGACTCAAATTATACAAGACGCTCCAAGCAAAACACATAACATGTTGCGAATAAAAATATAGCTCCAAGTATAGTTACCGATGGATGAAGATGAAAGAGGGGATGCCTTCCCGGGGCATCCCCAAGCTTAGGCTTTTGATTATCTTGAATTTACTTGGGGTACCATGGGCATCCCCAAGCTTATGCCTTTGCTGCTCCTTGTTCCACAGTCCATCAAAGCAATACTCAAAACTTGAAAACTTCACAACACAAAACTTAGACAAAAATTCTCGTGAGCTCCGTTAGTAAGAGAAAGAAAACCACCACTCAAAGGTACAGAAAGGAATTCATTCTTTGTTTATATTGGTGTTAAACCTACTGTACTCCAAGTTCTCTATGGTTCATATCCTCTAATATTACTCATAGATGCATCGGAATAAGCAAACAACACACGAAAAACAGAATCTGTCAAAAACAGAACAGTCTGTAGTATTCTGCTGGGTTCGCCTACTTCTGGAACTCCAAACAATTCAAACTAAATTGTTAAATTTGCGTAATTTGTCTACCAATCATCAGCAAAAAGAATCAACTAAAAATCATGCTCCAGTAAAATCTGAAGACTACTTTAGCGAGCGCTAATGATTCTGTTTTTCACAGCAATATCGTATAAACTTCACACAAGTCCTACCAAAGGTTCTACTTGGCACAAACACTAAACAAAACATGAAAACACATCTAATCATAGGCTAGATGAAATATTTATTCCCTAACAGCAACAAAAACAAAAAATATAAAATTGGGTTGCCTCCCAACAAGCGCTATCGTTTTACACCCCTAGCTAGGCATGATTTTAGTGACGCTCTCATGAAAGACAAGAATTGAAGCACAAGGAGAGCATCATAAAGCACATGGAAAACACATCTAAGTATAACATACTTCCTATGCATAGGCATCTTATAGGAAAACAAATTACCAAGACAAGCAAGATCTAGCATATGCAAGGAAGGAGAAAGAAACAATAACAATCTAAACATAACGAGAGGTAAATTAGTAACATGAAAATTTCTACAACCATATTTCCCTCTCCCATAATAATTGCATGTAGGATCATGATCAAATTCAACTAAATAGCTATCACATAACATATTCTCAACACAATCCACATGCATGCAAAGTTGACACTCTTCCAAAATAGTGGGATTAACATTAACTAAAGTCATGACCTCTCCAAACCCACTTTTATCAAAAAATTCATAAGATTGAACATTCTCCAAGTATGTGGGATCTAAAGTTGACACTCTTCCAAACCCACTTTCAATATTAATGCAAACATTATTATCAATCTTATATTCATCATGGGGATTAAATAAATTTTCAAGATCATAAGAAGCATCACCCCAATCATACCATTGCAACAAGTAGTGGACATAGCAATACTAGCATCCCCAAGCTTACGGTTTTGCATATCATTAACACAATTTACATTAATAGAATTTATAATAGCATCATTGCAATCATGCTTTTTACTCAAGGAGCTATCGTGAATCAATTTATGTTTTTCTTTCAATATTTCATCACATTTTTCAGATTCACAAATTTCAAGCAAAACCCCATAAAGATAATCTAGTGCAGTCAACTCACTAGCAATAGGTTCAACATAATTGGATCTCTTAAAGAGATTAGAAAGTGGATGAGGATCCATACTTTAGCAAGCGAAGATGCAAGCTATTGAGGGCACATAGCACACAAGCAAACGAGAGGCAAGCGAACGATAAAACACACGGCGGAAGAAGGGCAAATAAAACGGCAAGGGTGAAGTGGGGGAGAGGAAAACGAGAGGCAAATAAATGTAAAGCGAAGGATAAGGGTTTGTGATAGGTACTTGGTATATGACTTTTGCGTAAGCCTCCCCGGCAATGGCGCCAAAAATTCTTCTTGCTACCTCTTGAGCTTGTGTTGTATTCCCTCGAAGAGGAAAGGGAGATGCAGCACAGTAGCGTAAGTATTTCCCTCAGTTTTTGAGAACCAAGGTATCAATCCAGTAGGAGACCACGCGCCAGTCCCTCGCACCTGCACAAACAAATAAGAACTTTGCAGCCAACGCGATAAGGGATTGTCAATCCCTTTACGGTCACTTACGATAGTGAGATCTGATAGAGATGATAATTATATTTTTGGTATTTTTGGTATAGAAACAGAAAGTAAAGAAAGCAAATAAACAACGGCGGTAGAGATAGGCTAGTTGAAGGGAAAGTAATATGATAAAGATAGACCCAGGGGTCATAGTTCTCTCTAGTGGCTTCTCTCATGATAGCGATTTTCTACGGCGGGTAAACAAATTACTGTCGAGCAATTGATAGAAAAAAGCGAATAATTATGAGACTATCTAGGCATGATCATTGTATATAGGCATCACCTCCGAGACAAGTAGACCGAAACGATTCTGCATCTACTACTATTACTCCACACATCGACCGCTATCCAACATGCATCTAGTGTATTGAGTTCATACGAACAGAGTAACGCCTTAAGCAAGATGACATGATGTAGAGGGATAAACTCAAGCAATATGATGAAAACCCCATCTTTTTATCCTCGATGGCAACAATAAAATACGTTCCTTGCTGCCCCTACTGTCACTGGGAAAGGACAACGCAAGATTGAACCCAAAGCCAAGCACTTCTCCCATTGCAAGAACTATAGATCTAGTAGGCCAAACCAAACCAATAATTTGAAGAGACTTGCAAGGATATTATGAGCACACATAAAAAGTTCAGAGAAGAACCAAATATCTTTCTTAGATAACCTTGATCATAAACTCACTATTCATCGGATCTCGACAAACACACCGCAAAAAGAGATTACATCGAATAGATCTCCTCGAAGACCGAGGAGAACTTTGTATTGAGATCCGGAGAGAGAGAAGAAGCCATCTAGATACTAGCTATGGACCCGAAGGTCTAAGATAAACTACTCACAACTCATGGTGAGGGCGATGATGATGATGATGAAGGCCTCCGTGATGGATCCCCCTCCCGGAACAGGTTCCAAGATGGGATCTCCATGGGAACATAAGCTACGGCGGTGGAATTAGGGTTTTCTCTCTGTGTATGGTGTTTCTGGGGTACGTAGGTATATATAGGAAGAAGGGGGCACCGGGGGCCGCGTGGGTCAGCCTCAAGGCAGGGGGGCGTGCCCTGGGAAGGGGGCGCGCCACCCACCCTCGAGGGCTGGTCCCACGTCCCCTAACTTGGCCCCGAAGACTCCCGAGCGTGATTTCCTCCAAAAAATATCTCTCGCGAAGGTTTCATTCCGTTTGGACTCCGTTTGATATTCCTTTTCTGCAAAACACTGAAATAGGCAAAAAAACAGCAATCTGGACTGGGCCTTTGGGTTAGTAGGTTAGTCCCAAAAATGATATAAAAGTGAATGATAAAGCCCATTAAACATCCAAGACTTCATAATTAATAGCATGGAACAATCAAAAACTATAGATACGTTGGAGATGTATCACTCCCGCACGGGACGGCGGCTATCAAGCCAATCGCGCCAGTGACATGCCAGTTCGGGGTCAATACCGAACACCACAACCATCGGACATACGCCACGATATAGCAAGATACAGAGGAGCATCACTCCCTCTGTGCTTTACCGATGAGGTACTAGGTCATGATTTCCCAAAAGGGTTTAAACCCGTGAACATTGAAGCGTATGATGGAACGAGTGTCCTGCCGTCTGGATAGAAGATTTTATTCTTCACATCCACATGGCTCGAGGAGATGATCTCCATGCCATCAAATATTTACCCTCAAGCTAAAAGGACCAGCTCGGCACTGGCTAAACAGTCTCCCAGAAAACTCCATTGGGAGTTGGGAAGAACTTGAGGATGCTTTTCGGGCCAATTTTCAAGGGACTTATGTCCGGCCCCCGGACGCTGACGATTTAAGTCACATCATACAACAACCCGGGGAGTCAGCCCGCAAGCTTTGGAACTGGTTTCTCACTAAGAAGAACCAGATCGTCGAGTGTCCGGACGCCGAAGCCTTAGCGGCATTCAAGCATAGTATCCGGGACTTATGGCTAGCCAGACACCTTGGACAGGAAAAGTCGAGGACAATGGCAGCCCTAACTACACTCATGACTCGCTTTTGCGCGGGTGAGGATAGCTGGTTAGCTCGTAGCAGCACCAGCGACCCTGGAACATCTGAAGTTAGGAACGGCAATGGAAAGCCACGGCGCAATAAAAACAAGCATCTAAACAATCCTGGAAGCCCAGATGATACAGCGGTAAATGCCGGATTTAGCGGCTCCAGACCCGCTCAACGGAAGAAGCCATTTAAAGGCCACAAAGACGGTCCATCAAGTTTGGACAGGATATTAGACAGGCCCTGCCAAATCCATGGCACCCCAGAAAAACCTGCCAATCACACCAACCGTAACTGTTGGGTTTTCAAGCAGGCCGGCAAGCTAAATGCCGAATACAAGGGGAAGGAGCCTCAGAGTGAAGACGAGGATGAACCTCGCCAGCCGAATATAGGGGGACAGAAGAAATTTTCACCGAAGGTCAAAACAGTGAACATGATATATGCCACTCATATCCCAAAGAGGGAGCGCAAGCGCGCACTCCGAGACGTCTATGCCGTTGAGCCTGTCGCCCCAAAATTCAACCCATGGTCTGTCCGATCACTTTCGATCGCAGGGATCATCCGAATAGTATTCGGCATGGGGGTTCGGCTGCCTTAGTGCTCGACCCAATAATGGATGGATACCATCCAACCGAGTCCTTATGGACGGCGGCAGTAGTCTCAATCTGATATATCAGGACACTGTCTGCAAGATGGGGATCGACCCATCAAGAATCAAGCCAAGCAGCACGACCTTTAAAGGAGTGATACCGGGCGTTGAAGCTCGCTGCACAGGCTCCTTAACATTGGAGGTTGTATTCGGTTCTCCCGACAACTTTCAAAGCGAAGAACTGCTCTTCGACATAGCTCCATTCCGAAGTGGCTTTCACGCCCTACTCGGAAGAACGGCCTTCGCTCGCTTTAATGCAGTCCCGCATTATGCCTATTTAAAGCTCAAGATGCCTGGACCACGTGGCATTATGATGGTCAATGGAAATATGGAGCACTCTCTACGTACGGAGGAAGATACTGCGGCCTTAGCAGCCGAAGTACAATGCGGCCTATTCAAGCCAGATAATGTATCAATAGCGGACACAGCTAAACGTGTCCGGCACACGCCTCTGTTCGGCAGCTCAGATGAACCTGAGCAAGATTGACAGCTATGCCCCCGTCGACCGCCCCATAAGGTAATAGCATATGTGCCTCAAGTACATCATTATGCCCTAAAAATTCCTTGGGCGGCGACCCGGGGCACCTGCATACAGTCTGTAGTTTGGCTGGACCCTATTCGGACTTTAAACTTATCTTCTTTTGGTTCATTAAAACAGACCAGACTTACTTTGGCCACACCGGATTGACTTCTTCGTTTCCAGGTTTATTTCTTTTTTTATAAAGCCATCATACTCATACCTTCAAGGACACATTACACAGGAGAAAACAGCGCAGACGTGCAGCAGGGACCCGCACTAAGGTTTCTTTTTAGATTAACACCCTGTGTAAACCTTTTTTCTCTTTCTTGTTATATACCTTATTGGCATGTAAAATGTCCAAAAAAGGTCGTCGGCATTATCTGTAATGTTTGTGGCTCGCCGTACTATAGAGGGATATTAATAGAACAATTTTATTCATGTTATCCATAGTTTTTTTTTCTCACCATGGAATGTTCTCTTCTCGTAACAGATTGCCATATGTGCCTTGTCAATAAAGGTTTATTACCAGGGACTGTATTTAGCCCTGGTATATGTTGAAAAGACCGAACACCTATAAGGAGTGTTCGGCGTCCTGGGTGTTTGCATTATATGCATCAGTTCGGAATCACGTCTTCGGTCAATAGTTGGGTTGCCCGGCTCCTGTTCTTACCCCTACGTTCCCGATTGTTGGGCTAGGGTGTAAAGGGAGAACTACTGTGATAGTACTTCTGGCTAGTTGTGACGCCCGAAGACCGACGTCCCAGAAGATTCCAGATGTTCCGGGTTCTCCCGTGTGTTTCGTTGTGCTTGTGTTATTTATTTTTGCATTGCATCTTGTCATCATGCCATCATGCCATTTTTTTCTTCTGCATCTCAACTTAAATAAATCGTGTGGACCTTCGGTCCATTTAAATCGAGGGATATTCACAGGGTGAATTCTCTTTATAGCCTATACAAAGCCTCTCAATATTAAGAGAGCTATATTAAATTATTCCATTATTATGGAACTCATCATAACAAACTTGCATCTTAATTCCCTCTTATTTTTAAATCTTTTAAATCCTCCATCTTCTCCAGATATTCATCCTATAGTTGTGGAGCTTTGTTATATCAAAGTAGCCACATGTCAGTTGTTACTTCATTTCCTATTTATTTGGCTCTTCCAAATAAATATTTTTGCTCCTCTGTTTTTTTATTTGGCAAAGGAGAGCAGCCCAGGAAGGTCCAGCCGCAGCCAGGCCATCCTAGCTATGTATCGGCCCAAGGCCCAGGCTTCGGCCTAACCTAGCCGCTCCTCCCGAACCCTCGTCCCTCTCCCCACTCCTCCCTCGTTCCCAGCCGCCAGCATCTTCCTCTCCCAGCGCCCGAACCCTTCTCTTCCTCGATCCCCTGCTTCGATCCCTCCTCCTCCCGCATCGATGCCTCGCCTCCAGCGCCCCCAGCGCTCGCTACCTTGCCTCCAGCGCCCGTGCCCTCCTCCTCTCACTCTCCTGCGCGCCCCAAGCCCGCCTCCCGCCGTCCCGTCCGCGCCTCCATCGCCAGGCGCGAGCGGTCGCATCGCCATGGCCTCCCCAGGCCTCTGCCTCGGCACCCCGCCGCGCCAGGAGCCCGGTGCGCCCTGGCCTCCCTTCTCCAACCCGACAGCGCCAAGGCCGGCGCACCTCCGTCTCCAGCGTGGGAGCCGCGCCTCGCCTCCCCGTCCAAGGTCGTCCTCCTGTAGCGCTTCTGCCTCCTCGCCGTTCCCTCGGCCAGGCACCGCAGCTCCAGCCTCGCCTCCAAGTACCCGACGCCCCACCTCTGCTGCCTCCATCCCCGCCGCATGGAGCACTTGCGCCGGCGCCGCCCCGGTCGCCCGTCCTCACCTGGCCCGCAGCTCCAGCGCGCCCTGCCTCCTCTGGCCGCCGTGAGCCCTCCATCTTCCTCGCCTTGGAGCTTCTCCAGCGGCCTCGCCTCTGCTCCAGCGCCGCCGTGCAGGTCTTCCTCCTCGCCATGCCGCTGCCATGGCCTCGTCGCCCCGTGCTGCCGTTTATGTTTGCTCTTGTGTGCTTCGTTTCGGTTCATGAAGACCGGCAAGATCGACAAGTTCCAAGACGACGCGTCAAGTACCACGACCAAGTACCACGATGACAAGTACCCCTTCGGAGAAGTGAACAACTATGAACGAGAACGCCTTCATGAACAAGTACCACTACCGTCGCCCCGGAAAACGATGGATGCGCCAAGTACAGCTACGAACGGAACGAGTACATCTACGAACGTGAACAACTACCGTCGCCGATACCGCAAGTACCTCTACGAATGTGTACCCCTACTTCAATGACGACTCGACAAGTACCCCACCGGCGAGTACCTCTTCGGAAACGTGTTCGACTACTTCCCTCTACGACCCGTGTACCACGACTCACGGAACGCCTACTTCCTCTACGACCGCGAGTACCACTACTTCCACTACGACCTCGAACCCCTCCGAGTACTATGTTCCGAAGGTATAACCCCGAGACGATGCCCGTGAACGAATGCTTGTGTTGTATGAAATGTTTGCCCTTGTGTGCACCGTGCTCGTTTCGTCCGTTTGTCATGTTCCTCGGTTGCCTCGTCGCCGACTCGTGGGAACCCGGTGACGGGATCACCCCACCTTTTCTTCTTGTTCCGCTAGCTCCGCCATCTTTCTTTTGCACCGGTCTCTCAACGAGTTACCGGAACCGAGATGTTGCCGTTGCATCATTTTCGGATCATTGCCGTGGCACCTTTTCCTCCCACCACGGTGACAATACTTCATATCTTCTTCTTGTCAACTTTTAATAAAATTGCATAAACTTGATCATGTCATCCGCATCATGTTAACAACATTAAAAATGTGTGAATTGTTGTTTGCTTAAAATTACTAAACATGCATATGGGGATTTTCCGGACTTGTTGTTGTTATTTTCCGACCTCATTTAAAATGCCTAAATAGTGTAGTTTTATTATGCTTCACCTCTTGCTATGTTAACAAACATTTAATCTTGTCTTGTAAATAAACGAGAGTCAACTAAATAAATAAAATGTGGTGTTTCGTCAATATGCAACTCGTTGCATATTGATCTCCACTTAACTTGTAGTACTTGCTTGTGCACATTGCCATGCCATGCATATTTAAACATGACATGCATCATACTTGGATGTGCATCGTATGCCATGTTTATGCTTGTGTGTTTACCATGTTGTTTGCTTCTTTCCGGTTGCTTCTCTTGTTAGCTTCGGTTCTGTCCGGAGTTGTGAGGATTCGCTCGACTATGTTTCTCCGACTACTTCATGGACTTGTTCTTCTCCCTTGCGGAATCCCAGGCAAGATGATCATACCCTTGGATACCTTTACTACCATTGCCTTTGCTTAGTTGTCTCGATGCTATCGTTACATGTCGCGCTACCCATCTTTTATGTCAGCCTCTCCTTGTTGCCATGAAACCTCTAACTTTTGAAACCTTCCTAGCAAAACCACTGTTTGGCTATGTTACCCGCTTGCTCAGCCCCTCTTATAGCATTGTTAGTTGCAGGTGAAGATGAAGTTCGTTCCAGGAGAGAACTTGTTGTTGTTATATCACAATATCTATAATTATTATTAACACACCTATATACTGGGCATGGGTGGAAGGATTTGCCTTTTGCTTGGTGTTTTGTTCCACTTATGCCACCTTAGGCGCCGATAAACCGGCATTATGTTCCTTGATTTTGCGTTCCTTACACGATGGGTGGATGGGGACCCCTTGACAGTTCGACTTTGAATAAAACTCCTCCAGCAAGGTCCAACATTGGTTTTAATTTGCTCATAATAACAACTTAATTAATTAATTAAATTGCATAGGGAGTTAGCGCTACCCGAGGATTTTTCTACATAGTAGGGGGGGCCAGTGCTGATGGTGTTGGTCCCAAACAGGTAACCTGCGGGGCCACCACGGGGAAACTCGAGGATTGGCTCCCGTAGCTTCTCCCATCCGGTCGTGGCCTGAGACGAGATACGCGCGGCTACTATCGGGGTGTCGGCACGACGGGAGGTCTTGCTGGACTTGTTTTACCATTGTCGAAATGTCTTGTGCACTGGGAAGCCGAGCCTGATCGGATGTTCCCTAAGATAAGGGGTGATGATATTATATTTATCACTTCAGCTAATCGTGAGAGCTTGTGATGGGCTAAGTTGGAACACCCCTGCAGGGTTATGATCTTTTGAAAGCCGTGCCCGCGGTTATGTGGCAGATTGGAATTTGTTAATGTCCGGTTGTAGAAAACTTGACAGAGGATCCGAAGTAAAACACACAACTGCGTGAGTAACCGTGACTGTCTCTTTTCATTTTGAGAAGAGAACACGGCGGGGTTATGTTTGACTCGTATGTAGTTCAGGATCTTTAGCGATCACTACTTTTGCGACCGTTTGCGTAGATGCTCATCTTATTCTGGTACTCGTAAGTTAGCCACCATATTATGCTTAGCCGCTGCTGCAACCTCACCACTTTACCTCTTCCTACCCACAAAGCTTTGCTAGTCTTGATACCCATGGTTATGGGATTGCTGAGTCCTCGTGGCTCACAGATACTACAACACCAGATGCAGGTTCAGCCGAGTTTGATGCAGAAGATGGATCAGAACTCCACCGGGAGCTCGACGAAGAGAGTGGCCGTATGCTTGTGATGTTTTCAACGATCAGTAGTGGTTTCTACTAGGGGCGATTCGGACCTGTGGCTTTATGTTTTGGTATCTTTCTTTTGGTTTTTCGCCCGTAGTCGGGTTGTGATGTTTTGAATGATGTTTTGCTTATGTAATGTATTTTGTGAAGTGGCGAGTGTAAGCCAACTATCTCCTTTTGCAATTTAATCCCTCTTTTACATGAGTCGTGCAAAGATACCAAACTTGAGATCATTCCAGAATGGGCTTATACCTTTAAGTCGTGCATCGACACGTAGGAGGTATAGTCCCATCCTGGGCATTGCAAGTTGGTATCAGAGCCTTCTCCGACCTAGAAGCCCCCACTGATTGATCGAATCGTTGACGGTCGAGTCTAGGCACACACTGAAAATTATTTTGAGTCCTATATTTATATCGGAGAGTAGGATTTTTTGCTTCTCATCCCCTTTCACTCTGGTGAGGACTCCTGACGATTACTCTTGTCTCTTCTACTCTCAAAATTTCACCAAAAATTTTTTTTAGGATCTCGCGAGTATTGTTTGGATTGTTCTGATGTCTTTGTGACGAGAACATTGTTCTCGATGCCTCCTGTCATTAGGGGTTGTGGCAGTGTCCCAGGGAGTTGAGCTCCGAGGTATTGTCGTCACAAATCCATCGTGGCAATACTAGAATACTTAAGACGGCCGACATCGAAAACTCTCCTATGCGGTTAGTGGCAAGATAACCCCGACATCACCCGGTACTGGGGAGGTAGTTCGGGAGTATTTCCATAGCTTGTATAGTGGATGCGTTTCGAAGGTCCGAGGTAAACGGTTTCCGAGAAAGACTGGTTATGTGTTGAAGGATGGATACAGCTGGATGTAGGATTAGAGTTGAGTGCGCGGTGCTTCCCCTGTATCCCCAACACCTGATTGCATAACTGGAAACTTTCAGAAATTAATAGGTGGGTTCATCTAGTAGTTCTAGGCATTCTTCCTACGAATGCATGATATGAAGTTCGGGGTTCTACATTGAGTGAAGTGGTTTTATGGGCTTGTTCCGATCGGGAGTTGCATCTTAAAGGGTCCTTGGCTATGCTGATCCGGGGATTGCAAAACCCTTTTGTAACACGTTCCATGAGCTTTCAGCATGAAGATGTGGAATGAAGCTTCTATCTTGTATTTGTTCTATCTGTTCCTTGTTCCTTTTTTATTTACCTTTTGTTCTCCAAGTGGCTTCTCGACAAGCTGATGTACCTGCGGAATTCATTCGTTCAATTCTCTGTTCGGATAGATATGTTGCAACATAATCTTCTTCTTAAACATATCTATCCTTTGTTCTTGATTTGATTCTGGTATTCGAGTTACTTCGATGTCAAGTGTTGATTCCATACCTTTCCTAATCGGTATTCTCATATTTCTATGGGAGTGCTAATTCTTCTTGACCATCGAGATCTTCATGTTAAATTCTTTTCAACCGGTGTCCATTTTGTTCGTCCCAAGTTGTCTTTGTTTCCCCACCCTCCCACCCTTCTTCTTCTTGGAGCCAGAAATTCTCAAATGAAATACCCATTTTATTCTTGTGATGTTTCTTCATTCTTTTCCTTCAATGTTCTTATCCGGTGATTTATCGTGAAGATGCTCAAGAGCTTCAAGTTCATCATTCTTTTGTTCTCAAATTCTGCCGGTGAATCTAATTCAAGAATTCGGTGTTGATCTTATCCTTTTCCTCTTTTCACAATGCTTTCTTATTCCGGTGCACCAATTAATCATTCTCCTCTTGCTATTCATATCCGGAGTGCTGAAGATTCATAATTCCATTCTTAATCCGTTCAAATTATTTTTAAGGATTGTTATCTTATTCAAGCCATTTAATTCAACCGGTGCAATACCTCTTCATCAACCTTTTTCAACGGTGATTTCTTTAGTGGGCCCTAACCCACAGGTCTTTTCCAGGATCTTACCTGACTCTTCTTTTTCCGGAGAATTCTTTTCAAAGTGTGACGTAAGAATGATTCCCATCAGTCACATGCCTCCTCCAAGACCGCTTTCAAATTCCTTTCAACTTCAGGTCAACCTTCCTCTTTTATTCTTCCAGAGCATTTCATGAATTCTTCCTATTGTGATCCTCCGAAGGCCATCATTTCAGAATATTTCTTCGTTCTCAGTTTAACTTCGTCCTCCAAATATTCTTCATTGATGTCTCTTCGTTCGTCTCCATATTCTTACGGTGGTGCATTCAAGTTTACCCTTCCGTTGTTATCGTTTTAATTCATTTGTTCTTTTCACAATCCTACCGGTGCTTCGTTGAATATTTATCCAAGCTTGTGCGAGATCTCTCTTAATTCCTTGCAACGAGAATAAGTAGGATGCAAAATCCTTTGGTTGTCATCAATTTAAATTGGTGAAGGATATGCATGACATAATTCTTATTCTTATTCCTTCAAGGTGACTTAATTCTTTTGTCTGGAGCTTGTTCATCATATCATATTCTCAGTTCTAAGTTGTTCATCTTGTTTTCCGGAGCTCCAAGTTATTTCAGTTATCATTTCAAAGCTCCATCTAATTCATCACATGCCTTGAATCTTATTCTTTTCATCTTTCACTTCTCATGCTTTCATTACCGGAGTTCTTCATGGTGGTTCATCATCATTTAATTCATCCTTGAAGTCTTCATCAAGATTCTTGTTGGAGCTCAAGCATTCTTTATCATGCTTTCCAATTGCAATTCTTGCTCCCTTATCTGTTGAGGTGGTGTTATGTCATTCTTGATAATTCCTTCATGTTTCATGATTCACAAGTTGTCAGGAATGAGATATTTAAACCCATCTTTTCTTTGTTCAGGAGATCTTTCAAACCATTCAATTTATTCGTTGGAGTAATCTTGGGTTGTATTTCACCAAAAGCTTTCCCTAAGGATTGTTGCTAATTATGGTGCTTATAAATGACCCAAGTTCTTCATTTATCATTCCGGTGAAATAAGTTTTTCGTCTGCTTGTTGATCTCAATGCAATCAATCATTTCCGTTAGTGGCCGTTTGTCACCTCATAATTTTGAGATGTTTTCCATAAGCCCACATCAAGTTTATTCGTTTTCGTTGTTGATTTTTTTTTCCAACAACTCTATTCAACCCTTCTTCGTAAGGATGCTCTTTCAAATTAAATTTTGAGAGAAGTTGTCATACTTTTCTCCATTCATTTCTTTCATTGAACTATATTCTATTCTTTCATTCCGAAGGCTTTGTGATATTGCTCTCTTTGACCATCATCTCGTTTTTATCAAGATCATGTTCTTTCCCTTGCTTATCATTTAACCAGAGTGTTGTATTCTCCACTCTATTTCTCTCATCTCATCTAGTTTTGCCTATCTTTTTAACCGGAGTGCTGCCTGAAATCTTTATTACCCCTTGTGCCATTCTTTCAATTCTTCCGGAGGCTGTGTGTTGTTGTCTTCATCAAGTATCATTCCAACTTGCCAAGCTCATGTTAATTCCTTCCATTTTCAGACGGAGTGCTGTCCAAATTATGTCATTCTTATTCCTTGGCTATACCATTGCGGTTTCTTATTCTTTTGTCATCCGTGAGCTCTTGTTTCATGTCTTCCAACCTACAAGGTTCTCATTATGTTCCTTGTTCCTCCTTTTACCGGAGTGCTCTTAACTTCGTTCATCTCCGTTGTATTCTTTATTCAAGATTGTTCAACCTCTCAAGGTTCGTGGTTTCACTCGTCTGTCAAGGAAGCAACTTTATTTTACCTCTTCCTCTTCCGTTTCTACCCGGTGCCATCTCTAGGATCTCGGGTCGAGATCCTCTGTTAGTGTGGGAGAGTTGTGACGCCCGAAGACCGATGTCCCAGAAGATTCCAGAAGATTCCAGATGTTCCGGGTTCTCCCGTGTGTTTCGTTGTGCTTGTGTTATTTATTTTTGCATTGCATCTTGTCATCATGCCATCATGCCATTTTTTTCTTCTGCATCTCAACTTAAATAAATCGTGTGGACCTTCGGTCCATTTAAATCGAGGGATATTCACAGGGTGAATTCTCTTTATAACCTATACAAAGCCTCTCAATATTTAGAGAGCTATATTAAATTATTCCATTATTATGGAACTCACCATAACAAACTTGCATCTTAATTCCCTCTTATTTTTAAATCTTTTAAATCCTCCATCTTCTCCAGATATTCATCCTATAGTTGTGGAGCTTTGTTATATCAAAGTAGCCACATGTCAGTTGTTACTTCATTTCCTATTTATTTGGCTCTTCCAAATAAATATTTTTGCTCCTCTGTTTTTTTATTTGGCAAAGGAGAGCAGCCCAGGAAGGTCCAGCCGCAGCCAGGCCATCCCAGCTATGTACCGGCCCAAGGCCCAGGCCTCGGCCTAACCTAGCCGCTCCTCCCGAACCCTCGTCCCTCTCCCCACTCCTCCCTCGTTCCCAGCCGCCAGCATCTTCCTCTCCCAGCGCCCGAACCCTTCTCTTCCTCGATCCCCTGCTTCGATCTCTCCTCCTCCCGCATCGATGCCTCGCCTCCAGCGCCCCCAGCGCTCGCTACCTCGCCTCCAGCGCCCGTGCCCTCCTCCTCTCACTCTCCTGCGCGGCCCAGGCCCGCCTCCCGCTGTCCCGTCCGCGCCTCAGTCGCCAGGCGCGAGCGGCCGCATCGCCATGGCCTCCCCAGGAATCTGCCTCGGCACCCCGCCGCGCCAGGAGCCCGGTGCGCCCCGGCCTCCCTTCTCCAGCCCGACAGCGCCAAGGCCGGCGCACCTCCGTCTCCAGCGTGGGAGCCGCGCCTCGCCTCCCCGTCCAAGGCCGTCCTCCTGTAGCGTCCCTGCCTCCTCGCCGTTCCCTCGGCCAGGCACCGCAGCTCCAGCCTCGCCTCCAAGTACCCGACGCCCCACCTCTGCTGCCTCCATCCCCGCCGCATGGAGCACTTGCGCCGGCGCCGCCCCGGTCGCCCGTCCTCGCCTGGCCCGCAGCTCCAGCGCGCCCTGCCTCCTCTGGCCGCCGCGAGCCCTCCATCTTCCTCGCCTTGGAGCTTCTCCAGCGGCCTCGCCTCTGCTCCAGCACCGCCATGCAGGTCTTCCTCCTCGCCATGCCGCTGCCATGGCCTCGTCGCCCCGTGCAGCCGTTTATGTTTGCTCTTGTGTGCTTCGTTTCGGTTCATGAAGACCGGCAAGATCGACAAGTTCCAAGACGACGCGTCAAGTACCACGACCAAGTACCACGATGACAAGTACCCCTTCGGAGAAGTGAACAACTACGAACGAGAACGCCTTCATGAACAAGTACCACTACCGTCGCCCCGGAAAACGATGGATGCGCCAAGTACAGCTACGAACGGAACGAGTACATCTACGAACGTGAACAACTACCGTCGCCGAGACCGCAAGTACCTCTACGAACGTGTACCCCTACGTCAACGACGACTCGACAAGTACCCCGCCAGCGAGTACCTCTTCGGAAACGTGTTCGACTACTTCCCTCTACGACCCGTGTACCACGACTCACGAAACGCCTACTTCCTCTACGACCGTGAGTACCACTACTTCCACTATGACCTCGAACCCCTCCGAGAACGATGTTTCGAAGGTATAACCCCGAGACGACGCCCGTGAACGAATGCTTGTGTTGTATGAAATGTTTGCCCTTGTGTGCACCGTGCCCGTTTCGTCCGTTTGTCATGTTTCTCGGTTGCCTCGTCGCCGACTCGTGGGAACCCGGTGACGGGATCACCCCACCTTTTCTTCTTGTTCCGCTAGCTCCGCCATCTTTCTTTTGCACCGGTCTCTCAACAAGTTACCGGAACCGAGATGTTGCCGTTGCATCATTTTAGGATCATTGCCGTGGCACCTTTTCCTTCCACCACGGTGACAATACTTCATATCTTCTTCTTGTCAACTTTTAATAAAATTGCATAAACTTGATCATGTCATCCGCATCATGTTAACAACATTAAAAATGTATGAATTGCTATTTGCTTAAAATTACTAAACATGCATATCGGGATTTTCCGGACTTGTTGTTGTTATTTTCCGGCCTCATTTAAAATGCCTAAATAGTGTAGTTTTATTATGCTTCACCTCTTGCTATGTTAACAAACATTTAATCTTGTCTTGTAAATAAACGAGAGTCAACTAAATAAATAAAATGTGGTGTTTCGTCAATATGCAACTCGTTGCATATTGATCTCCACTTAACTTGTAGTACTTGCTTGTGCACATTGCCATGCCATGCATATTTAAACATGACATGCATCATACTTGGATGTGCATCGTATGCCATGTTTATGTTTGTGTGTTTACCGTGTTGTTTGCTTCTTTCCGGTTGCTTCTCTTGTTAGCTTCGGTTCCGTCCGGAGTTGTGAGGATTCGCTCGACTATGTTTCTCCGACTACTTCATGGACTTGTTCTTCTCCCTTGCGGAATCCCAGGCAAGATGATCATACCCTTGGATACGTTTACTACCATTGCCTTTGCTTAGTTGTCTCGATGCTATTGTTACATGTCTTGCTACCCATCTTTTATGTCAGCCTCTCCTTGTTGCCATGAAACCTCTAACTTTTGAAACCTTCCTAGCAAAACCACTGTTTGGCTATGTTACCCGCTTGCTCAGCCCCTCTTATAGCGTTGTTAGTTGCAGGTGAAGATGAAGTTCGTTCCAGGAGGGAACTTGTTGTTGTTATGTCACAATATCTATAATTATTATTAACACACCTATATACTGGGCATGGGTGGAAGGCTTGGCCTTTTGCTTGGTGTTTTGTTCCACTTATGCCACCTTAGGCGCCGATAAACCGACATTATGTTCCTTGATTTTGCGTTCCTTACACGATGGGTGGATGGGGACCCCTTGATAGTTCGACTTTGAATAAAACTCCTCCAGCAAGGCCCAACATTGGTTTTAATTTGCTCATAATAACAACTTAATTAATTAATTAAATTTCATAGGGAGTTAGCGCTACCCGAGGATTTTTCTACATAGCAGGGGGGCCAGTGCTGATGGTGTTGGTCCCAAACGGGTAACCTGCGGGGCCACCACGGGGAAACTCGAGGATTGGCTCCCGTAGCTTCTCCCATCCGGTCGTGGCCTGAGCCGAGATACGCGTGGCTACTATCGGGGTGTCGGCACGCCGGGAGGTCTTGCTGGACTTGTTTTACCATTGTCAAAATGTCTTGTGCACAGGGAAGCCGAGCCTGATCGGATGTTCCCTAAGATAAGGGGTGATGATATTATATTTATCACTTCAGCTAATCGTGAGAGCTTGTGATGGGCTAAGTTGGAACACCCCTGCAGGTTTATGATCTTTCGAAGCCGTGCCCGCGGTTATGTGGCAGATTGGAATTTGTTAATGTCCGGTTGTAGAAAACTTGACAAAGGATCCGAAGTAAAACACACAACTGCGTGAGTAACCATGACTGTCTCTTTTCATTTTGAGAAGAGAACACGGTGGGGTTATGTTTGACTCGTATGTAGTTCAGGATCTTTAGCGATCACTACTTTTGCGACCGTTTGCGTAGATGCTCATCTTATTCTGGTACTCGTAAGTTAGCCACCATATTATGCTTAGCCGCTGCTGCAACCTCACCACTTTACCTCTTCCTACCCACAAAGCTTTGCTAGTCTTGATACCCATGGTTATGGGATTGCTGAGTCCTCGTGGCTCACAGATACTACAACACCAGATGCAGGTTCTGCCGAGTTTGATGCAGAAGATGGATCAGAACTCCACCGGGAGCTCGATGAAGAGAGTGGCCGTATGCTTGTGACGTTTTCGACGATCAGTAGTGGTTTCTACTAGGGGCGATTCGGACCTGTGGCTTTATGTTTTGGTATCTTTCTTTTGGTTTTTCGCCCGTAGTCGGGTTGTCATGTTTTGAATGATGTTTTGCTTATGTAATGTATTGTGTGAAGTGGCGAGTGTAAGCCAACTATCTCCTTTTGCAATTTAATCCCTCTTTTACATGAGTCGTGCAAAGATACCAAACTTGAGATCATTCCAGAATGGGCTTATACCTTTAAGTCGTGCCTCGACACGTAGGAGGTATAGTCCCATCCTGGGCATTACACTAGTCCGGTCAAGTACCTCAGTAGACAAAGCCGAAAACTGACTGTCATGATCAGCGAGAACCTGGTCTGCAATTTGGTGACTTAGTTTCATACTACGATCGATAGAGATCTGCCCCGTGTTTTACGAAGGGTTGGTTTTTTCGCCCAACCAAGTGCAATTGGATACTTCATCCGCACCACGGGCTAGTACCTAGCCCTACTTGTCAAACTCCTACGATTAAGTGAAAGAAATGACGCCGCATAGTCTGATTGCCTGGTTCGCTCCGCATACACCTCCTATACTGACCAAGATGTTGGATAAAGAGTGTATTTGCATATGACCGAACACCCTAGTACTATGTACCTGGGGGCTGAATCCGACGACTCGAAACTTTCAGATTTAAGATAAACAGTCACACAGGAGGAAAAAAAGATGTTGATATGATAAATAGCGCAAAAGTTATATACACTGGATTCATAAGCATTGTCTTTACATCTGGATACAATTAATCGAAAAAAACCATCTTTCGAACACTGGCCTTCTACAAGGCGGGCGCCCTCGATGACGTCCTCGAAGTACTTCTCCGGCTTCCAATGCTCCTTGCCTGCGGGCGGGCCAGTGGTAGCTATATGCATTGCGTTCATCTTCGCCTAGTGCACTTTGACGCGAGCGAAGGCCATCCGAGCACCTTCTATGCAAGCCGACCGCGTTAATGCGTCGACTCGCGGACTCGCATCGACGAGCCGCTTCACCAATCTGAAGTAACTACTTGGGATTGGCTCAGTGGGCCATAGCGGGACTATTAAGTCCTTCATGGCTAAACCCGCCATGTTGTGCAGCTCAACCAGCTGCTTCATCTGGTCATTGAGGGGAACTGGATGTTGTGGCGCATAGAACTGCGACCAGAACAATTTCTCTTGATGCTCGGAAGTATTGAGCGGCATCTGCACTGCTCCTCGGAAGATCAATGAACACGCCTGGAGAACTCCACAATCGTGTCAGCCCAATATACTTCTGCCCGTCGAAGATGCTCTGTAAGAGAAATATCTTACCAGATGCTATATGTCGTGCTTGTTTGATTTTCTCACAGGCGCTGCGCGCCTCGTCTCGCGTGTCCTGGGCAGACTTTACTGCCGCAGACAGCTCGGTCGCCTGTTCCAAAGTCGTCTTCTCTGACACCTCACACTTACGGATGGCATCTTAAAGCTCGATCTCGACTTCGGACACCTGAGACTTGTGCTTCTCGCACTCCTCCTTTTCGGCCTCTAAATCAGCAGCCGCTTTATCAGCGGCCGCCTTATTCGCCTTGGCCTCCTCCTTGGCCTTGGCAACTTCACCCTTGAGTGCCTCGAGCTCAGGGGCGCCAACTGTGTAATACAGAATGCAATGTTAGAGTTTGTACTCATACTCAATCAATTAAGTCCTATTGACATTTAAATAAAAATCTGCATACCTTGCGTTTCATCAAAATGCCGGTTGATGCGGTCGAGGTCCGCATTGGCCACCTCGAGCTTCCGATTTAGTTCGGCGATTTCTGTGTCTCGCGCTGTCGCCGTAACTAACGAAGCCTGAACGACCGTTCAGCTATGTAAATATGCTACTCTATGGATACTTCGTCCGATTCTTTTCAGAATCACACAAAGCATCAGAAGCTACTGGTTATATATGTGCACTGAAAACAAATAAAATTTCTAAAAAGCATTACATGGCTTACCTCAAAGCATGTTAAAAGGATGTTGAAGGCTTCATTCAGTCCGCCCTTGACGGGCTGAATCTTCTTCATCACCGCACCCATCACGGTGCAGTGTTCTTCAATGATGAGAGCACTTTGCAGGGCTCCCTCCATAGAATCCGGCGCCTCCGGTTTAATTCCGAGCGCCACCGTATCCTCCTCCGCTTGAGGACTGGGATCTTCAATTCGCGGAGCCGTGCTAGGCTCCGGGACGGTGTTCGGTGGGACGCCGGACTGTGCGGGCCCCACATCTTTTGTCTCCATGGGGGTCGTTTCCCCATGGTCAGCAGCCGCCAAGGTATTACCCTCGGTCACCCTGTCTCCCGCCCCGCCCTCATCTCCTTGGGCGGAGAGAACCCGCGGGGACGACACTTCAGTGTCCCCGCCAATTACGGGCGATGAAGCCCGGACTCGCGGGTCACTCTTCGTCTCCCCAGGCGCCAAAGAGTTCCCCTCCGATGATGTAACATCGGGGTTTACACCGGGAGGGCTGTAGGTCAGCAGGAGAAGAATACTAAGTAGGTAACATAAATACTGAATAAACAAAGGTGAAATAGTCAATCCAGACAAACTTACAATTCGGGCAGGGGTTTCACCCTGAGTTTCACCATGAAGCAATGTTCGGACAAATCCGAGCTATCTCCGAGCTTCAGCTTCCTCTTCCTCTGGGGCACGGACGTGCCCACGTCAGCGACGGCCCCCCTCTTCCCCCCTGCCTTGCGCAGGAGGCACTTCTTCTTCCTCCTCTTCCTCCTCGTCATCTTCCTCCGCCTCGTCGGAGGAGAGAATGTGGAGGTCCTCGGGCTTCTGGCCCGCAGGACTGGGGTTGTCTCTGGCCCGCTTGCCCTTTGTCTTCTTGGGCTTCTTCGTCGGCGCCTTGTATGGCGCCGGAACCAGCATCGCCGTTAGTAGAGGCAGTGCTGGCTCTTCGAGCAAAGATGCCGGACACTTAATCCGGGACGCCTTCTTCGTCCAGCCCTGTATATCACATAAAAATTCCAATTCCTATTATCATTAAATAAGGGAAAAGGTGTGTGTTCGGCAAGGATCATTATTAGCTCTGTGGCGGAAACTTTAGTGTTGAAGCCCGCATCCTGATCTTCTTTGGGCCATTCCTTTTGACTCTTGAAGAGGTGCTTCCAGATCTCTTTGTGCGTAGAGCCAAAGAGATGCTTCAGCGGCTTGTCTCCTGCCGGATCGAACTCCCATAGGGAGGAATCCCGGCTTTGGCAAGGGAGAACAAGCCGGTTCAGCATCACCTGGACCACGGAGGAGAGCAGGTGCCCCTTGGAGATCACGCCGAACACGAGGCTCATGAGAGTCGTCACCTCAGTGTGCGACCCCCAGTCCAGACCCTTTTTGGTCCAGGAGGTTAGCCTCTCTGGGGGTCTTGTTGGGGATATAAGTATTTCATATGATCTGCCCAGGAGGGGCAGGGTTACCCAACGGCGATTCATGGGCCCAGCCCAGAAGCACGTTAAAGATGGCGGTTTAGTTAAGGGCCCAAGGCCTGCGGCGGCTTAAAGCCTGTAAGTATCAACCGCCATATATGTGACTTGTGTTGTAAGGCATGTAATAAGAGTCACCGGGCCGGACAGATTGTATGAGCCGGCCGGGACTCCATGGGCCGCAGGGCGTCAACCCGTGTATATAAGGGGACGACCCGGCAGCGGCTTAGGGTAAGAAACAACAGATCGAGGGCTAGGCAAGCGCATCCGCACCCTAGCAATCGACACCCCAGCAATTCCACCTCAAACTAGATTAGGTTTTACCCTCACCGCAAGGGGCCGAACCAGTATAAACTCCCTGTGTCCTTTATCTTGTTCTTAACCCCTTTAAGCTAACCACATCGCTATGGCTCCGCAATCAAGTCCTTACCTTAGGACATCTGTCGTGACACTTCCACGATAGTTGGCGCCCACCGTGGGGCATGCGGCTTGTAGTTTCGAGTTCTTGAAGGGCAACTTCGAAGGGCTCAAGGGATACGCTGTGGGCCGGATGACCAAGAGTCGTCGCGGCAAGCTTTACATCGATGACGAAGGCTGGGGTCCCGAGGCCGGCCCAATTCAGTACGGGTACCGTGTCCCCTTTGGCGGAATTCACATCTTCATTGGCAAGATTGGCAAACCGGGCCCTGAGCAGGACACCTGCACCGACATCGTCGAGTCGGCTCAGCGTGCGCGACACGCCCGGGTTCGGCCCGCTAAGAAGTGTGCCTTCGTTGGATACGTCCAGGGCACTAGAAGCTCCGGATCTTATGAAGAAATAGTCGTTTTCTTCGACGGTGAGTCATCCGTAGGTGAAACTAACTCCATGTATCGGATGCAAAGCGGACGGCTTGGGGACTCGTCCAACGGTAACAGTATTCCGGACCTCAGTGAGCCGCCGAGCAGGGTGGCGATTTTCATGACCGGCACCCAGCCGGCTCTCAGATTAACAATCGTCAGTGCCATAACACCCGGCGTGACAGCGGCTGCGGCAGGCGCAGACGGCTCAGCACGCCCGCCGACTCAAGCTTTGTCAGATCTGTTGGAGAACCCGACAACTCTGATGGGGACAGAAATAACCCCAAAAAATCAGGATCAACACAAGACAGCTGTGGATAAGTTGCGGCACGTGATAGCACAAGCTAAGGAAGACCTGGCAGTAGAGAACACCAGGATGACCGAAGAACGGGCCGTTTTGGACGCCCGGGCCCAGCAGATTCAAGCGGAAGCTTTCCGACTCTCGGTAGGTCAAAATGCTACTAATGAAGCCATGAGGAGAAAGCAACAGAGTCGTCTCCCCTTTGTTTATGAGCCAAGAAATCTTTTTTCGGATGGAGCAGGGGGCAGTGGTCCGCCGGTGTTAAACCGGAGGCACCCAGGACCAGCGGTCCGATTCATCAGCGTACAACCGGATCTCTGTATGCAGATCAGAACTGCCCAGCCCCTCGTTACCCAACGGCACCGGCGGGTCACTATTCCAACTGGATAACATGATAGCAGCGGCATCAAGGCTGGCGGCTTTGCCAGTTGAGGGCGAAACTCTGGTAGCAGTGGAAACCCGGAGGGCTCAGGAACTGCTTCAGACAGCACTACAGCAGCAGCAAGCTTATTCTTATAGTCGAGACCGGATTCATTCAACCCCCCGTCCAAGTGCCAGCTATAGCAGACACGTTGACTCGCCAGAGGTTTCAAGCGCGGAGCGACGCCGTAACTCGCCTCGTGGACATAACCCGACGCGGCATGACGCCAGAGCACAGGATGTGCCGGCTCAGGCGGCCGATCATCAGTCGGCGCCATACTACCCGGCAACCTCAATGGAGACAGACAGGACTTCCCGGGCTTGGGGCGTGCCGTGTCTAACGGCGGCTATACGGAACGAGCGGTTACCTAAGGATTTTAAGGGCCCTCGTAAGGTGCCAAACTACACAGCATGTCAGTCCCCTGAGGCTTGGATAGAGAGCTACGAGATGGCAATGGAGATGCTGGACGTTAGCAAAGCTGCATGTGCTAAATACTTCACCATGATGCTAGAAGGCATGGCTCGTAACTGGTTAAAAGGATTACCCATCAATTCCATCGGGTCATGGGCAGAGTTGAAGGCCAAATTCATCAAGCACTTCAAGGACACATGCACGCAGCCCATGTGATCGTTGATCTAGACTCTTGTGTTCAGAATGAGGGCGAATCAACAACTAGTTGGGTGCGCCGGGTTTCGACCATCACGCACTCCTCAGATAAGATCAATGTTGAATCCGCGATATTAACGTTGGACAAGAATTGACGTTTCCCTCCACTTAAGCTGAAGCTAGGACGGCTTAAGCGCCATTGTAGTGATGTGGGGGAGCTCATGGCGGCTCTCGTCAAGTATGCCGACTCTGATAGTACCAAGGACCCCGAGTCTGAAGCGGAAAGACCGGGAAAGGGAAAAAGGGGTAATGACCCGGGAGGACAGCAGTATAACCCGGTGAATCAGCACAGTGGCAATAAACGCAAGGCTGGTGCTTTCGTAGCTAATACGGGGGCAAGGAATTCTAACCATCATCGCAAGGGAAGGCCACCTCCAAGGTACAACATTGATGAGGTGATGAATCAACCGTGTCCGAAGCATGGGTCGGACAAAAAACTGACCACCCATGCGTGGAAAGATTGCAGCATCATGCGATCTTACGGAGAATTTATCCAGAATGGTTATGGACCAAACTGCGGCTCAGGATCCGGTTTTCAGGGTCCGGGTCATGGTGGCGGCGGCTCTAGCTCCGGATTTTAGGGCCAAGGCGGCAACAATCAGCAGAACAGCCAAGGGAACCAGCAGCAGTCCCGTTATCAGAGTAAACCGAATCAGCTGAGCAATGGGCAATACCACGTGTTCACCACGAGTCTGTGCAAGCGAGACCAGAAGCTTCATAAGAGGGCGGCGAATGATGTTGAGCCGGCAGTGCCCCGTTGCTTGCGATGGTCTGAGCAGCCCATTATGTGGAGCCGCGAAGATCACCCGCCCTAAGTTGATAAGCCGGGTCAGCTCGCCCTAGTGGTGGCCCCTCAGGTCGGAGGGTACAAGTTCACCAAGGTACTCATGGATGAAGGTAGCAGCATCAACATTCTTTATTACAATACATTCCCTCGTATGGGATTAACTGATAAGAAGCTCAAGCCATCGAACACTGTCTTCCATGGAGTTGTGTTTGGTAAGTCGGTGTACCTAGTTGGCAAGATTGATTTGGAAGTAACCTTTGGAGATGAACATGATGTCAGGACAGAAACTTTAATGTTTGAAGTTGTAAGGATCCACAGCCCGTACCATGCTTTATTTGGTAGGCCGGCTTATGCTAAGTTTATGGCAAGGCCGTGTTATGTTTATTTGCAGCTCAAGATGTCGGGTCACAACGGGAATATCACAGTGCATGGGAGTCGCACCATAGCTTTGGAATGTGAAGAAGGCGACGCGGCTTACGCAGAGTAGGTTTGTGCCACAGAGGAGCTCAAGTTTTACAGAGATAATGTTGACCCGGCAGATATGACATCTTTAAAGAAGCCAATTAGAGCATGACCCGTTGTTGAAGTTTAAGTCGGCAGATGATACCAAAATGGTTGACTTTGTTCCAGGCGACTCATCTAAGCAATTCAGTATCAATGCAAATCTGGATCCAAAATAGGAAAGCGCGCCCATCGAGTTCATCCGGGAGAACCGGGACATCTTTCCATGGAAGCCTTCAGACATGCCGGGTGTACCGAGAGAACTCGTTGAGCACACTCTCAATATTGATCCGAAGTATAAGCCGGTCAGACAGTTTCTTCGCCGTTTTAATGAAGAGAGACGGAAGGCCATTGGTGAAGAGGTGGCCCGGCTCTTGGCGGCCGAGTTCATCATAGAAGTTTTTCATCCTGAGTGGTTGGCTAACCCGGTTTTGGTGCTTAAAAAGAATGGCATGTGGTGCATGTGTGTGGACTACACAAACATAAACAAGGCTTGTCCAGCGGACCCGTTCGCCCTTCCTCATATTGATCAGATCATTGATGCTACGGCGGGTTGTGAGCGCTTGAGTTTTCTGGATGCATATTCTGGATATCACCAGATCAAAATGGCGGTTAAGGACCAGGAGAAGACGGCTTTCATCACTCCGTTTGGAGCCTTCTGCTATGTATCTATGCCTTTCGGGCTTAAGAGTGCCCAGGCGACTTA
Source organism: Secale cereale (assembly GCA_902687465.1). Classification (NCBI taxonomy): domain Eukaryota; kingdom Viridiplantae; phylum Streptophyta; class Magnoliopsida; order Poales; family Poaceae; genus Secale; species Secale cereale. The sequence goes on from LR738715.1 coordinate 734,130,351, forward strand.
CCAGAGGTGCGTACAGAACTGCCTGCACGGTCAGATTGGGCGTAATGTTCATGCTTATGTGGATGATATCATGGTCAAGTCCAAAAAGAAGGAGACCCTGATCGATGACTTGAAGGAAACGTTTGACAGTCTCCGGGTGTATAAGATAATGCTTAACCCGGTCAAGTGTGTTTTTGGTGTTCCAGTAGGCAAGCTTTTGGGTTTTCTGGTCTCTGAGCGAGGCATTGAGGCTAACCCGGAAAAGATCAAATCCATCACATCCTTGGCAAGGCCAAAGTGTATCAATGACGTCCAGCACGTGGCAGGACGGATAGCAGCGTTGAGCCGGTTCATAAGCCACTTAGGTGAGAAGGCTATCCCTCTATACCAAATGATGAAGAAGACAAATGATTTTGTCTGGAGTGAAGCTGTTGATGAAGCGTTCGAGGCACTCAAGAAACAATTGGCTGAGCCGCCAGTTCTTGCGGCCCCCATTGACAAAGAGCCTTTGTTGTTATATGTTGCTGCAAATAGCAGGGCTGTCACTGTGGCCATTGTGGTGGAAAGAAAGGAGGCTGGTAAGGAGCACCTGGTTCAAAGGCCGGTTTATTACATCGGTGAGGTTCTCATTGAGTCTAAACAAAGGTATCCACATTGGCAGAAGCTGGTTTACGGAGTCTTTATGGCAAGCCGGAAACTCAAGTAGTACTTCCTGGGCCATCCCATTACGGTGGTGAGCTCTGCTCCCTTGGGGAACATCATCCATAATAGGGAAGCTATAGGACGAGTGGCTAAGTGGGACATTGAGCTTGGGCCTCATGATTTAAAATATATGCCTCGAACAGCCATCAAATCGCAAACGCTGGTGGATCTTATCGATGACTAGACAGAACTACATACGCCTGAGGAAAAGCCGGATAATACATATTGGACAATTCACTTTGACGGGTCCAGGCAATTGGAAGGCTCGGGGGCTGCAGTTGTTTTAACTTCCCCACGAGGTGATAAACTTTCTTATGTCCTCCGGTTAATGTTTCCAGGTACTAATAATGCAGTTGAGTATGAGGCCCTGCTCCATGGTCTTCGGATGGCTAAAGAGATGAACTTAAGCTGGGTAAGATGTTTTGGCGACTCAGATTTGGTAGCTCAGCAGGTTTCTGGCACCTGGGACTCCAAGGATCCACTCATGGCGGCTTATCGCCGAGAGGTTGATGCTATTGCGGGTCACTTCAAGGGCTACCAAGTTGAGCATATCGATCGAAGGAAGAACGAGGCAGCTGATGCCTTGAGCCGGTTAGGATCTCAGCGTAAGCCTGTACCCCCCAATACCTTTTTGGACATTTTTCTTAACCCGTCTGTCAAGTTGCCTACAGAGGAGGACCTTGATATCCCTGACCCGGAGGCACAGTTGGTGGCGGCTCTTCATGTCATACCAGATTGGACAGTTCCATATTTGGCGGGGTGAGTTACCTGAGGATGAAATCGTAGCCAGACAGATAACCTGGCGGTCTAAGTCGATGACGATTGTCAACGAAGAATTGCACCACCGTAGTGTTACAGGCGTGTTTCAACGCTGTGTCTCGCCTGAGGAAGGCAGTGAGATCCTACGAGAGATCCATGAGGGAGATTGTGGTCATCATGCCGGTTCTAAATCTCTGGTAGCCAAAGATTTTCGTCACGGATTCTATTGGTTGACAGCTCATGCTGATGCTGAAGGCTTGGTCAGTAGATGTGACGGTTGTCAGAAATTTTCACGGTGTGCTCATGTTCTGGCTCAAGAGTTGAGGACGATTCCCATAACCTGGCCGTTTGCAACCTGGGGGCTTGATATGGTAGGAGCTTTTAAAAATCCAAAGATAAGAAGACACACATGTTGGTGGCAGTGGATCGAGGCAGAGCCAGTCAGCAAGTGTGATGCGGAAACAGCGGTGCAATTCATCAAGAAGGTGATTTTCCGGTTTGGTTTTCCCCATAGTATCATAACAGACAATGGCACTAATCTATCCAAGGGTGCTATGAGGGAGTTTTGTCAGCGTGAGCATCTCCAGCTTGATGTGTCTTTTGTGGCTCACCCCCAGTCCAATGGTCTGGCAGAGCGGGCTAATCAAGAGATTCTACGAGGGATCAAGCCCCGGCTCATTGTTCCTTTGAAGAGAACGTCAGGTTGTTGGGTAGAAGAGTTGCCTTCTGTGTTATGGAGCATTAATACGACACCCAACAGGTCTACGGGATACATGCCCTTCTTCATGGTCTACGGAGCGGAGGCAGTTCTTCCCACCGATATTCGTCATGACTCGCCCCGAGTGGCGGCTTACGTTGAAGCTGATAATGAGAAGGCACGTCAAGATGCGTTGGATCGATTATATGAAGAGCGTGATCTTGCGGCGGCTCGATCAGCGATCTATCAACAGGATTTACGATGATATCACAGCCGGCGGGTCAAGACCAGAACCTTTCAAGAAGGCGACGTAGTTCTCCGGCTCATCCAAGATCAGACTGACATGCATAAACTTTCGCCGCCTAGGGAAGGACCTTTTGTCGTCAGCAAGAATCTGCACAACGGGTCATACTACTTGATCGACATTCGAGAGCACAAGGACTCACGCACATCAGAAGAGGAGACTAATCAGCCGTGGAATATTGCTCACCTTCGGCCTTACTATACTTAAGCCTCCGGCTCTCATGATGTAATTCGATGATGTAAATATCAGTACAATATAATAAAGCCGGCATCCCCACTAATTCGGGGCCTCTGCCACTTTTTCAAAGTTGAGTCCTTATTATCATCGTACATATTTTCTCAAGAGGCTTATTACCCAAATCAAAGGAATCATGAAGAGTTGGATGCATAGCACAGCCCCAACATAAGCCCTTGATGAGAATAATCAGCAAGTATGTCATTTGGGGGCTTCCTGTTCAAACATAGGCATATTTGACCAAAGAGAACACAACATTACTACCCATTTGATCGGGTTATGTTCAAACATAGGCGTATCAGACCAAAGAGGACATAACCTGTGGGTCATCCTACCTGTACCCAGCTGCTTCAACTCCATCAGGTCATCCTGATTGACCCGGCAAACTCTTGGCAATCAGTTTTAATGGCATATTCGACCAAGACCTGAGCTTGCTAAGTTTCAAACGCCGGCTATCACTGTGAGAGCACGGTGCTCCAGATAGTCAGGATAGATCCAGGCTCAAAATGCCGCCTTCCTTGAAACTTGGATAACTCGGCCTATGATGCAAGATGCAACTCTGACCCCGCGTACTCTAGGCAAGTCTATCTTTGAAAACAAAGACATGCACTTGTCTAGGTTCAAATGTCGATTGGGTACTGTGAGAGCCGGCTCATAGCACGCACGTACCTTCCAGGGGCCACCAAGGCTAGTTTCATTGAAGAAGAACCTTCGGCTTGGCGGCCTGCAAAAGCCTTGAGTGTTTTTTCGATCGTTTTTTCTGATTCTCTTTACTTTCTTGCAAGTTTTCGTTTTTATTTGCGTTCTTTGCAAGATCGGCCTAGCCGCCTCCCTTCATGGCTCATATTTGAAGCCTCCGGGTCTCTACAACCCAATCTGATGAAATGGCTCTAAGCCGCCAGAGAATAATAATCTTATTTCCGTAATTATACCTTTACAAAATTATGACTTTATGGAGACTGATTAAGCCGGCGGTCCAAATCATATCTTCATGTATGACTATGTTTTTAACAATTAAACCGGCCCTGGTTCTGGACATCTGTCCCCGGTGGCACCGGTTGGGCACAATGACCCGCCTAGCGATAAACCGCCAGGGCATTTGTTTTCTGTTTATATGCAGGACACAATTTATATTAATCTATGCACACCAATACCATAATAAGTATAAAGTAAGGATTTCAACATTCGGTGGATCTATAATGTCCTCAAAAGACAAAAAGTGTGCACGATGGCACGACAGTTGGTACAATAAGCCGGCAGGAACAAAGTTTCGCTATCCTATTACAAGATGTTGTGAGCCAGACAAAAGTTCAAATGTTTTTATCATAAGTACATGAGCCGCCCGATGGTTCATTCTCCTTGGCCTTGCTGCTTTGACGATTCCGGGTCATCCCTTGCCGGTTCTTCCTCCTCCTCTGTCTAAAAATTCTGCGCCAACCAATCCAAGCCAGCCAGAGCTTCAAATTTAGCCGCCTCATCAATAAGTTCAGAGGGGTCAATTTCACAGGCAAAGGTATGCTTACTAATTGGAGGAGTCAGATCCATCACTTTATAAAATGGAGTGGACATCTTCTGGTTCTCCATATCATAAGCCGGCTGATATTTAGACAAGTCTGTTTCATTCACAATCAAACTGGCCAGTGGGCGGATGTCCTTGACAAAGGCAGCGAAGTCTTTATGGTCAAAAGTTGGGTCGTCTTCTTTCAAACTTGGGTACCCAGTACCTAAGTCGGATGGGTCCAGCTCTGGAAGCCACGCCTTAGCCCGGCTTAACGTTGTCACAGTACCGGCTCTTGCAGACGACCGTTTGATTTCATCTATTCTGACAGGCAGAACGGAGAGTCTTCTTAAGATATCCACAAACAATGTTGGCGCCTGACTGGAGGGAGAAACAGCAGCCAGGGCACGCTGCGCTCCAGTATACAGTTATTCAACAAGATTGTAGACGGCTTTCAGCTTTACAAGTGGATCTCTGCCAAGAATGTTGCTTCTCCTACCTACATAACACACAAGTTGCTCAACAATGAATTCAGTTACCACAAGATATTATTTAATAAGGCGGCTATGGCTGAAGTCATTTCAGAGACACGCTGCTTTAAGCCGGTGAGCTCAGTTGTCACCGCCTCCAGAGATGATTCGGCTTCTTCTGCTTGTTGCATTAAGGCAATCTTCTCATTAGCCCATGCAGACTCCTGAGATTTAAGTTTAGCCTTCACATCATTGGCTTCAGATAGGCTAAATTGAAACTTTGGTTCAGCTTTCTGAGTCTCTGACTCTTGGTGGTTAAGCCTTTTCTTGGCAGCCTCTAACTGTGTTTGTAATTCAGTAGTGGTTTCCTGAATAGATAAAGAGAGCAAGAGACGGATTGATTGCTGGTTTACAAAGATTGAAGTCCCAAGCCTTTTGCAAGCAACAACACTTGGCACTTGGGGGCTAATGGAGGCTGAATTTGTTCTTTTCTGAGCCGGATTCATGTTACTAAAGTCTCAAGCACTTTGCAAGCAAGAGCACTTGACCCTTGGGGGCTAATGGATGCGGAAGTTTTTCTGACGTTAACAGTTCATGAACATAAAAGTCCCAAGCAGTTTGCAAGCAACAGCACTTGGCACTTGGGGGCTAATGTAAATTGCTTCTGTACTAACAGTTAATTATATGAACCCGGCGGCAACATAGTTATTACCACCGGCTCATGGAGAGTGTGCAGGCAAGTTCTATGCAATGATAGTAAGGATCGGCTCATTCAACCTGATTAAGCCGGCCCTTGGGGGCTACACATGCAATGTTCCTCAAGGATGGATTTTTTGTTAAGTGGTTTGCCGATTTAAAAGGTGACACTTGTTCTAAGCCTACAGCATATTCAGTTTTATCATATCCACTAGACTTGGAGGCTGGAATGATAGTTAGAAATTGGTCAAGAATGTTACCTCAAATTTCTGGTGCATCTGCTTCACCATATCAATTTCAAGATCGTGATTACTATGGACCTGATTGAGAAAACCAGAAAAGACTTCGCCAGTACTCAGCTATGCATACTGAGTCGTGTCAAACCTCACTGGTTGCTTTTCAACAAGTTCTTGCTTGGCGATGTGTTTGGCGGTTGGGTTGCCCGGCTCTCTAAAACTAGTACCAATAAATGTGACGTCTTCAGGCCAGTCTTTTGCCGGTTCAGACGGGGCAGGCGTTCAGCAGGTGCAGAATCAACCTTGGCAGGATCAGTGGTGGCATCAGGCTTCTCAGGAGGAGCGTCATGGGTGGTTTCCTCAGTTGGCCTATGAACATCTGTTGCCGACGCCTGCAGCGCCGGCTCAATGAACTTGGGGTCAGCTGCCGGTTTATTTGCCCTGGCCCTCTTGACAGGTTTGGCTTGACCTCTGCATGAATTAAAGTAAGTCGCTGCAAGGTTATAAATATTTAAGGATAAGTTGAACAAGGAAGAAGTCATTTACCCAGGGGCGGTCTTAAAAGCCGGAAGTTGACTTTGAGATGAGTCACCAGAGGACGAACGAGTGGTTTCCTGTTAATTTGAATCGGATGAGTTCAGTGGTTGTTGTATAAGACCTGCTAGTGGATAATAGAGTTTATGAATGGAAATACCTCATTCCGGCGTTTTCGACGAGTCGGGGTATTGGGTAAGCCGGAGGACAATTCCTCTTCTCCAGAGTTTTGAGTCCGACACCGACTCTCGTGTTGCTGTTGCTTCAAAAGAAAGTGAGGATCTAAATGAGCTGAAGGGTGTGAAAATCTTACTTTCCGGATAACCTGTCGAACTTTTTTTCTTGGCAAGGATTCTGAGCCAGAGGAAATAGTAATTACCTCTTCATCTGCGGCCTGGCTGGCCTCCGTGTCATCCTGATAATAATCAGTGTCAATAAGATAGTTGAAATAAGAACCAAGAGAGTCAAGGACTACCACCGACTCAGTGCCGTATTTTATTTCAAACAATTCGGAAGCACTGGTTTTCTTCTTGGTATTTTTAACAGCTCTCTTGGCGGCTTTCTTGGCGGCTGTTGCTCTCTAGGCGGCTTCATGATCATAAGATTTTTTCTAGAAGGCCGACTTAGCCTGTGAGAGGTGGAAAATTCAAGATTGGCAAGGGAATCGTAATTATAAAATGGCAACAGTTAAGGTTAAGACTTACCTCTGGTGCCGGGTTAGATTTGCAAAGGGCAACAGGCTCACTTTGCTGGAGTCAGCCAGGGATTCATTTAAAACGGTTTTGTCATATCTGCGATGACATCCTCCTCCAGATCCTCAGAACTATGACGCAAAGGATCATTCTTTTCTACAGTATACTCGCACACTAAACCCGAACTGCAGCTTAGAGGAATAATTCGCCAAGCAAGCCAGCACCGGGCTAAGTCAATTCTGGTTAACCCGTTTCCCAGTAGGGCTTTCACCTTTGAAAGAGTGGGGGCAATTGACTTGCGTTCTGCAGCAGTGAGCTTTTCAGCAAGAGGATGATTGGTGTCTAAACGTTGAATACGGAGACCCGGCAGTGGATGCTCGTTAGCCGGATAAGTGTCTTTACAATAAAACCAATTTTTATTCCAATCTTTTGGATGACTCGGCAGACAGGCATAAGGAAAAATAGAGTCTCTTCTTCTTTGGATGGAGACAGCCCTAAGCTCCAAGCTGGGGCCATTGGTAAATTCGTTATGGCGGTTTAAATAAAATAACTCCCTAAAAAGCAAGTTGTTGGGCTCCTCTTGAAGATATACTTCACAAAAAACCTGAAAGTTGCAGATATTTGACACAGAATTGGGTCCGATGTCTTGGGGATGGAGTTGGAAAAAGTGCAGAACATCCCTGAAGAATTTAGAGACGGGCGGTGAGAAACCCCGGTTCATGTGGTCAGTGAAAACAATAACTTCATCATCTGTGGGTGCAGGCCTCTCTTCGCCTGGGTTAGGAGCACGATAAGGCACAACTGGAGCATTTGGCAGATATACGACTTTGACAAAGTCGGCCAGTGTGGCTTCAGTAACAATTGAAGGGACCCAGTTGCACGTGGTGATTGTCTTTGGTGGCATTGTGAACAAGCAAACCTAAAGAAGGAAAGAATATTGCCGGTTCAGAATCAGTTCGTTAAAACCGGAAACTAATGTTATACTGCAAGTTCAGCATGGCGGCTTAAATGGGGCCTAATGGCATAAGAATAATTATAAGTCGCAAAATTAAGCCGCCATGACAGATGCGAGTATTCAGAAAAGCAAATTGCACTAAGTCTGGGAAAAATAGTTTTTGCAGGTTGCAATGGTAATTTTGGATCTACAGTTGTTCAAAAATCAAGATTAAAATGACGAATAGGCAAACCTAAAGTTCAAGGTCATACAGTTTCTGCGGATGAATCTACTCTACCAGAGATGAGATATCATGATGTTTTATAAGGAGATATGAATAGCATCAGCGCATAAAGAACTACCAAGATCAGAAGAGAACCTATAATGGCGGAAGGAAGAGGAACGACGATGAACTTCACAGAAACCCTAACAGATTTAAGATGAAAGAACAAGAAGAAACATACCTCGTCGGATGAGAGGCGGCAGTGCACGGAAGAAGCCCAACGGCGTCAGGCGGATGCTGCAGAAGCTGATGAAGGCAAAGCAGAGGACGGCGGTGCCAGTGAAGCTCAGAGACAGAGAGTCACGAGGAAGAAGACGAGATGAAAGAAGCGAGGCGAGCATGGAAAGGGCTCCTGGTCCTATTTATAAGCAAGATGGATGAGGGACACACGCGAAAATCAAGGAGGCAAGTAAACAGGAAAGTGATGATGCAGGCGCCTTGATTGTCGGGATCCTATCAATGCGGAAAGATTTGTTAGAATCTGGACAGTTCAAAGGCCAGCAACAGGTGACGGCATGGCGGGTTACCGTTATTTCAAAAACTGACGTCATGGCGGATCACTATCATTTCAAAGGCGGATGTCACGGTGGGTTACAGTCTCTCGCAAGAAGATGAAGAAATATTGACATGAACAAGTTCAAATCAACCTGGGGCCTAATGTTGGGGATATAAGTATTTCATATGACCCGCCCAGGAGGAGCCAGGTTACCCAACGACGGTTCATGGGCCCAGCCCAGAAGCACGTTAAAGATGGCGGTTTAGTTAAGGGCCCAAGGCCTACGGCGGCTTAAAGACTGTAAGTATCAACCGCCATATATGTGACTTGTGTTGTAAGGCATGTAATAAGAGTCATCGGGCCGGACACGATTGTATGAGCCGGCAGGGACTCCGTAGGCCGCAGGGCATCAACCCATGTATATAAGGGGACAACCCGGCAGCGGCTTAGGGCAAGAAACAACAGATCGAGGGCTAGGCAAGCGCATCCGCACCCTAGCAATCGACACCCCAGCAATTCCACCTCAAACTGGATTAGGTTTTACCCTCATCGCGAGGGGCCGAACCAGTATAAACTCCTTGTGTCATTTGTCTTGTTCTTATCCCCTTTAAGCTAACCACGTCGCTATGGCTCTGCAACCAAGTCCTTACCTTAGGACATCTGTCGTGACACTTCCACGATAGGTCTGGATCTGAAAGCAGGCTCCGCCACCCAGTTGGTGTCGCGGGGTTCGGTGATGTAGAACCACTCCTGCTGCCAAACCTTGTTCGTCTGCACGAACGAGCCCTTGGGCCAAGTTGCATTCGGAAGCTTACTGATCATAGCGCCCCTGCACTCTGCGTGTTCCCCGTCCACCACCTTCGGTTTCACGTTGAAGGTCTTAAGCCACAGGCCGAATTGTGGGGGGATGCGAAGAAAGGCTTCACACATCACTATGAAAGCGGATATGTGAAGGATTGAGTTCGAGGATAGATCATGGAAATCTAGCCCGTAGAAGAATAAAAGACCCCGAACAAAAGGGTGGAGTGGAAATCCTAGCCCCCTAACAAAATGAGAGGTGAAAACTACCCTCTTGCCCGCCTTAGGTACGGGAGTCACCTGGCCCTTAGGGGGGACTCGGTGTGCGATGTCGCCGCGAGATACCCCGTGCTCCGTAGATCCTTCATGGTCTTTTTGGTGACCGTGGAAGCCTCCCACTTGCCTCTGGCACCAGATCCAGCCATTGCTGGGAAGGGGAGTAGTGGTTGAGGAACGGGGAGTTGTGGGCGCAAGAAATGAGAGTACGGGGGCAAGGGAGATCAGAGAGCTCGAGCTTGAGGGAGACGTGGGGCTGATGAAAGGGGTTGGAGTCCTTTTATAACGCTGCGAATACAGAGCGTCCCCCCACCTTAGCCATAAAACTCGCCGGTTCCCAAAGCGGTCGTGCGTAATGCGCGGCGTGGGTGCTCACGTCACAATGATGAGAATCCCACAATAAGCGGGCACGATCTCTATTCTGACGGGACATGTCAATGAGGATATGCCTCGAAACACGAAACTAGGACTAAATAAAACAGTTCGATGTGTTAGTGGGTTGGACGCGACGCTTCACCCAAAAGTTGTCAGTAAAGAACATTATTCATTTTCTTTAAAAGCCTTGCCTTCGAGGCTAAGGGTTGTACTAATCTTGCAGAGCCGAACAAAATCCATCAATTTGCAGAAGATATATTCGGAGGAGGAACCCGCATTGCAATGCCGAAGACAATACAAAAGTCGAACTCATCGTCATCGAAGACAGGTTCAGGGGCTACTGAGGGAGTCCTGGATCGGGGGGTCCACACGTGGCCGGATAAACTCCTGGTGGGCCGGACTGATGGGCCATGAAGATTATTTTAGAGGATCATCTCTCGTATCCGGATGGGACTCCTTGATTCTTGTAATGGCAAGTTTTAGGCTCGGGTGTAGATTTTCCTTGCTCTGCAAGATGATATGTACAAACCCTAGGCCCCTCCGGTGTGTATATAAACCGGAGGGTTTAGTCCATAGAGGCTAGAATCAGAATCATACAATCCTCATATGCTATGCTAAACTTAGGGTTTGGCCTTTACGATCTCGAGGTAGATCAACTCTTGTACATATATTCATCCATACTAATGTAGCAGGAAGTAGGGTTTTACCTCGATCGAGAGGGCCTGAACCTGGGTAAACACCGTGTCCCCTGCCTCCTATTAACATCAATCCTCGGACGCATAGTTCGGGACCCCCTACCCAAGATCCGCCGGTTTTGACACCGACAACACCTTTTGAGAGAGATACACATGAATCGGAACTTATTAGAATACTCTATGTGCTTCACTTGTATCTTTTGAGCTAGATAGTTTTGCTCCAGTGCTTCACTTATATCTTTTAGAGCACAGTGGTGGTCTTATTTTGTAGAAATTATTGATCTCTCATGCTTCACTTATATTATTTTGAGAGTCTCTTAGAACAGCATGGTAATGTGCTTGGGTTATAAAACTAGTCCTGATATGATAGGCATCCAAGACGGGTATAGTAAAAACTTTCACAAAAGTGCATTGAATATTATGAGAAGTTTGATACTGGATGATTGTTTTGAGATATGAGGATGGTGATATTAGAGTCATGCTAGTAGAGTAGTTGTGAATTTGAGAAATACTTGTGTTGAGGTTTGCAAGTCCCGTAGCATGCACGTATGGTAACCGTTGTGTGAAAAATTTGAAGCGTGAGGTATTTCATTGAGTGTCATCCTTTGTGTGGAGGTCGGGATCGCGCGATGGTTAACTTCTACCAACCCTTCCCCTAGGAGCATGCGTGTAGTACTTTGTTTTGATGACTTGTAGATTTTTGCAATAAGTATGTGAGTTCTTTATGACTAATGTTGAATCCATGGATTATACGCACTCTCACGGTCTCACCCTTCCACCATTGCTAGCCTCTCTTGTACCGCACAACTCTCGCCAGTACCATACACCCACCATGTATCTTCCTTAAAACAGCCACCATACCTACCTATCATGGCATTTCCATAGCCATTCCGAGATATATTGCCATGTAACTTTCCACCGTTCCGTTTACTATGACATGCTTCATCATTGTCATATTGCCATGAATGATCATGTAGTTGACATCGTATTTGTGGCTAGGCCACCATGCATAATTTTTCATACATGTCACTCTGATTCATTGCACATCCCGGTACACCGCCGGAGGCATTCATATAGAGTCATAATTTGTTCTAGTATTGAGTTGTAATATCGAGTTGTAAATCAATAGAAGTGTGATGATCATCATTATTAGAGCATTGTCCCAAAGAAAAAAAAAGAAAAAAGAAAAAAAGGAAGGAAAGTCCAAAGAAGAAAGAAAGGCCAAAAAGGGGGAAAAAGGGATAATGCTACTATCTTTTTCCACACTTGTGCTTCAAAGTAGCACCATGATCTTCATAGAGAGTCTCTTGTTTTGTCACTTTCATATACTAGTGGGAATTTTCATTATAGAACTTGGCTTGTATATTCCAACGATGGGCTTCCTCAAATGCCCTAGGTCTTCGTGAGCAAGCAAGTTGGATGCACACCCACTTAGTTTCTTTTGTTGAGCTTTCATACATTTATAGCTCTAGTGCATCTGTTGCATGGCAATCCCTACTCACTCACATTGAGATCTATTGATGGGCATCTCCATAGCCCATTGATACGCCTAGTTGATGTGATACCATCTTCCTCTTTGTCTTCTCCACAACCACCACTCTATTCCACATAGTGCTATGTCCATGGCTCATGCTCATGTATTGCGTGAAAGTTGAAAAACTGTGAAAAAATTAAAGTATGAAATAAGTGCTTCGTTGAAACCGGGGTTGTGCATAATTTGAGTATTTTGTGTGACGAAGATGGAGCATAGCCTAACTATATGATTTTGTAGGGATGAACTTTCTTTGGCCATGTTATTTTGAGAAGACGTGATTGCTTTGTTAGTATGCTTGAAGTATTATTATTCTTATGTCAATATTGACTTTTATCTTCAATCTTTCGGATCTAGACATTCATGCCACAACAAAGAGAATTACATTGAGAATTATGTTGGTTAGCATTCCACATCAAAAATTCTGTTTTTTATCATTTACCTACTCGAGGACGAGCGGAATTAAGCTTGGGGATGCTTGATATGTCTACAACGTATCTATAATTTTTTATTGTTCCATGCTATTATATATTCTGTTTTGGATGTTTAATGGGCTATATTATACACTTTTATATTATTTTTGGGACTAACCTACTAACCCAAGGCCCAGTGCAAATTGTTGTTTTTTGCCTATTTCAGTGTTTCGCAGAAAAGGAATATCAAACAGAGTCCAAACGGAATGAAACCTTCGGGAGAGTTATTTTTTGAACGATATCTTCACGAGAGACTTGGAGTACAAGTCAGAGAAGAAACGTGGTGCCCACGAGGGGGCAGGGCACGCCGCCCACCCTCGTGGGCTCCACGTTGCTCCACCGATGTACTTTTTCCTCCTATATATACACATATACCCTGAAAACATCGAGCAGCAAGAAGAAACCCTAATTCCACCGACGTAACCTTCTGTTCCCATGAGATCCCATCTTGGGGCCTGTTCTGGAGCTCCGCCGGAGGGGGCATCGATCACGGAGGGCTTCTACATCAACGCCATAGCCCCTTCGATGAGTTGTGAGTAGTTTACCATAGACCTTTGGGTCCATAGTTATTAGCTAGATGGCTTCTTCTCTCTCTTTGGATCTCAATACAAAGTTCTCCTTGATCTTCGAGGAGATCTATTCGATGTATTCTTTTTGCGGTGTGTTTGTCGAGATCCGATGAATTGTGGGTTTATGATCAAGATTATCTATGAACGATATTGGATTCTTTTCTAAAATCTTTTATGTATGATTATAACATCCTTGCAAGTCTCTTCGAATTATTTGTTTGGTTTGGCCTACTAGATCTATAGCTCTTGCAATGGGAGAAGTGCTTGGCTTTGGGTTCAATCTTGCAGTGTCCTTTCCCAGTGACAGTAGGGGCAGCAAGGCACGTATAGTATTGTTGCCATCGAGGATAAAAATATGGGGTTTATATCATATTCCTTGAGTTTATCCCTCTACATCATGTCATCTTGCTTAAGGCGTTACTCTGTTCTTATGAACTTAATACTCTAGATGCATGTTGGATAGCGGTCGATGTATGGAGTAATAGTAGTAGATGCAGAATCGTTTTGGTCTACTTGTCATGGACATGATGCCTATATACAATGATCATGCCTAGATATTCTCATAACTATGCGCTTTTCTATCAATTGCTCGACAGTAATTTGTTCACCCACCGTAGAATTCTACTATCATGAGAGAAGCCACTAGTGAAACCTATGGCCCCCGGGTCTATCTTCATCATATTATTTTCCCTTCAACTAGCTAATTTATGTTCCCATTGCTTATTTACTTTATTTACTTTATGTTCTTATACCAAAAATACCAAAAATATTATCCTATCCTATCTATCAGATCTCACTCTCGTAAGTGACCGTGAAGGGATTGACAACCCCTTATCGCGTTGGATGCGAGGTTCTTATTTGTTTGTGCAGGTGTGAGGGACTCGCGCGTGGTCTCCTACTGGATTGATACCTTGGTTCTAAAAAACTGAGGGAAATACTTAAGCTAGTGTGCTGCATCACCCTTTCCTCTTCGAGGGAAAACAACGCAAGCTCGAGAAGTAGCATCCCCCACCACCAACAAGCACACTCCACGGCTGGCCCGAAACAACGGGTACCGTCCATACCAACAACAGCCCTGGGGGAGTTTTGTTTAATTATTTTGATTTGATCATGGGACTGGGCATCCCGGTTACTGGCCATTTTCTCGTGAACGATGAGCGGAGTCCACTCATCATGAGAATAACCCACCTAGCATGGAAGATATAGACAGCCCTAGTTGATACATGAGCTGTTCGAGCATACAAAACAAAATTTCATTTGAAGGTTTAGAGTTTGGCACATACAAATTTACTTGGAACGGCAGCTAAATACCGCATATAGAAGGTATGGTGGACTCATATGGAATAACTTTGGGGTTTATGGAAGTGGATGCACACGCAGTATTCCCGCTTAGTACAAGTGAAGGCTAGAAAGAGACTGGGAAGCGACCAACTAGAGAGCGACAATAGTCATGAACATGCATTAAGATTAATCAACAACGGGTGCAAGCATGAGTAGGATATAAATCACCATGAACATAAATATTGCGGAGGCTATGTTGATTTTGTTTCAACTACATGCGTGAACATGTGCCAAGTCAAACCACTTGAATCGTTTAAAGGAGGATACCACCCTATCATACCACATCACAACCATTTTAATAGCATGTTGGCACGCAAGGTAAACCATTATAAACTCCTAGCTAATTAAGCATGGCATGAGCAACTATAATCTATAATTGTCATTGCAAGCATGTTTCATTCCAAATAGACTGAATCAGGAACGATGAACTAATCATATTTACAAAAACAAGATAGTTCGAGTTCATAGAAACTTCTCTCATCTCAATCAGTTCATCATATATCATCATTATTGCCTTTCACTCGCACGACCGAATGGTGTGGATAATAATAATAGTGCACGTGTATTGGACTAAGCTGGAATCTGCAAGCATTTAAAACAAGGGAGAAGACAAGGTAATATGGCTCTTGGTTAAATCAACAATAATGCATATGAGATCCACTAAACATTTTCATCAGGGTCTTCTCCTCTTGACCCCCAAAGAAAAGAAAAGAAATAAAACTATTTACACGGGAAAGCTCCCAACAAGCAAAGGAAGAACGAGAAATATTTTTGGGTTTTCTTTTGATTACTACTACTACAAGCATGGAAAGTAAACTGGCTAAAAGCTACAACTAATTTTTGTTTTGTTTTTTCTTAAGGTTTTTCTAACACACAAGAAAAAGACTTAGAAAATAAAATAAACTAGCATGGATAGTATAGTGAAAAAGTATGAGCACCAACAACTGGAATGAGTGTGTGAACATGAATGTAATGTTGGTGAGAAATACGTACTCCCCCAAGCTTAGGCTTTTGGCCTAAGTTGTTCTATGGCCAGTGGTGGTCTGGCGGATATCCAAAGTCGTAGTTGGGGTCGTACCGCGATGCAGCGGCTATTGCCTGATGAGCTGCAGCTTGGAGGCGAGCCGCCTCCATCCTCTCCTCATATTCATTCGCCTCCTCCCTGGTTATAACATATCTCCTTTTTTCCTGAAAGTCAAAGGAAGTCGGAGCAGGGAGAGCAATATGGACAGTGCGACGCCTGTCAAAGATTAGTCGGTACTAGAGGAATTGTTTATTCCTCTCAACAAACTGATGGCGAACCATAGCATTAAAATCTAGATAAGCAAGAGGGAACTTCATATCATTTTCATGTATGGGTATACGAAGGTAATTAGCCATGCGAGTTGCATAAATTCCACCAAACAAATCTCCACTTAAACCGTTAAGATGCAACCTTCGTGCAACAATAGCCCCCAAGTTATATTGTTTATCACCTAATACCGCACTCTTGAGGACACTAAAATCTGGAACGCACATGTGGGAAGCCTCAACTTTACCGTTAATGCATCTACCAACGAAGAGAGCAACATAATGTATGGAAGGGAAATGAATACTCCCTATGGTAGCTTGTGTGATTTCTTTAGATTCCCCCACAGTAATACTAGCAAGAAAGTCTTTATATTCAGATTTGCCAGGTTCACTAATATTACCCCACTGCGGGAGCTTACAAGCATCATTAAAATATTCTAAGTCCATGGTATAAGATTTATCATAAAGATCAAATAAGACAGTGTGAGATTTGCGCGAGGATGTAAATTTAAACATTCTCACAAAGGAATCAGTTAGGTAGTGGTACCGTGGGCACTTATCTGACACGAAGTCTTCAAGATCAGCATTACGCACATACGTGTCAAATTCTTCCTTAATTCATGCATGGACCATAAACTCCTTCGACGGCCATTCACAAGGCCGCACTTGAGCTTCTCTCGGTGGTTCATCGTCTGGCTCACGTATCGCGAGCCTTGGTACTTGCTTCCTTGAGGAACCACCTTGGTAGATTTTCCTATGCATTTTTTTCTGAAAAATTTCTGAAATTTTTAGTGACTCAAAATAAAAGTGAACCAAACTCAACAAGATTGATAACAACTACTCCCACAAGTGCCTAGAGACTATATCATGCATTGAAACTACTTGGGACCACATAAATTTGACATGCAAGCTCAAGAACAGGGTCACCTAAGCAGCAAAAAATTGCAATAAATAAAGCACTAGAACAAAAACTAATTGGACCATTGGAGGAGTCACATACCGAAGAACTATCTCCCCAACTGTTTTGTGAATGGAGCTTTGAGCAAGGAGATCAAAAATGGCAGCAAGATGAGCTAGAAGACAGGTTTGAGCTATGGGAGGATTTTCCTGGAGGAAGATGAAGTGTGTGGGTGATGGAATAAGTGGAGGGGGTCCACGTGGGGCCCACGAGGCAGGGGGCGCGCCCAGGGGGTGGGTGCGCCATGTACCCTCATGGCCAGGTGGTGGCTCCCCCTCGTGTGTTCTCAGTACCAGATATTCTTAAATATTCTACAAAAAAATCATATTTCAATTTCGGGACATTTGGAGAACTTTTATTTTCGGGGTATTTTTATTGCAAGGATAACTCAGAAAACAGACATAAATATTATTTTTGCTTTATTTAATCTATATAACAGAAAGTAAAAGGAGGGTACAGAGAGTCGTGCTTTCTAACTTCATCCATCTCATGCTCATCAAAAGGAACCCACTAACAAGGTTGATCAAGTCTTGTTAACAAACTCTTTCCGAGTAACATGAAACCGGAGAATTTTTTAATAGAACTAGGTTACCTCAACGGGGATATGCTTGTCCCCAATAATAAGAATATCATATTTCTTCTTGACAGTAGTAAGAGGGAATTCAAAACCTCCAATAATGATCGTTGAAATTTTTCCAATAGAATTGATATTGTGGACCTGAGGTTGTTTCCTCCGAAAGTGTATCGTATGCTCATTACCATTAACATGAAAAGTGACATTTCCTTTGTTGCAATCAATAACAGCCCCTGCAGTATTCAAAAAGGGTCTACAAAGGATAATCGACATACTATCGTCCTCGGGAATATCAAGAATAACAAAGTCCGTTAAAATAGTAACGTTTGCAACCACAACAGGCACATCCTCACAAATACCGACAGGTATAGCAGTTGATTTATCGGCCATTTGCAAAGATATTTCAGTAGATGTCAACTTATTCAAATCAAGTCTACGATATAAAGAGAGAGGCATAACACTAATACCGGCTCCAAGATCACATAAAGCAGTTTTAACATAGTTCCTTTTAATAGAGCATGGTATAGTTGGTACTCCTGGATCTCCTAGTTTCTTTGGTATTCCACCTTTAAAAGTATAATTGGCAAGCATGGTGGAAATTTCAACTTCCGGTATCTTTCTTTTATTTGTCACAATATCTTTCATATACTTAGCATAAATATTTTTTAAGCATATTAGTCAAACGCATACGCAAAAAGATAGGTCTAATCATTTCAGCAAAGCGCTCAAAATCTTCATCATCCTTTTTCTTGGATGGTTTAGGAGGAAAAGGCATGGGTTTCTGAACTCATGGTTCTCTTTCTTTACCGTGCTTCCTAGCAATGAAGTCTCTTTTGTCATAATGTTGATTCTTTGATTGTGGGTTATCAAGATCAACAGCAGGTTCAATCTCTACATCATCGTTATTGCTAGGTTGAGCATCAACATGAACATCATCATTATCATTTTCACTAGGTTCATGTTCATTACCAGACTGTGTTTCAGCATCAGAAATAAAAATACCATTGGGATTCTCAGGTGTGTCAACAACAGGTTCACTAGAGGCATGCAAAATCCTATCATTTTTCTTGTTCTTCTTAGAAGGACTAGGTGCATCAACATTAGTTCTCTGAGAATCTTGCTCAATTCTCTTAGGGTGGCCCTTAGGATACAAAGGTTCCCGAGTCATTCTACCTCCTCTAGTCATAACTCTAACAGTATTATCATTTTTCTTATTATTTAATTAATTAAGCAGATCATTTTGTGCTTTATGTACTTGTTCTACTTGAGTCGTAACCATAGAAGCATGTTTACTAATGAGTTTAAGTTCACCTTTAACTCTAGACATATAATCACTCAAGTGTTCAATCATATAAGCAGTATGTTTCAATTGTCTATCAACATAAGCATTGAAGTTTTCTTGTTTAACAATAAAATTGTCAAACTCATCTAAGCATTGGCTAGCATACTTATTACGAGGAATATCACCTTCATCAAATCTATAGAGAGAATTTACCTTTACTACCCGTGTCGGGTTATCAAGACCATGTATTTCTTCAATAGGTGATAAATTCTTAACATATTCAGCTTTAATACCTTTTTCTTTCATAGATTTCTTTGCCTCTTGCATATCTTCAGGACTGAGAAATAGAATACCCCTTTTCTTCGGAGTTGGCTTATGAGTCGGTTCAGGAAATGTCCAATTATTTTCATGACTCAACATATTATTCAATAGCAATTCAGCTTGGTCAACAGTTCTTTCCCTGAAAACACAACCAGCACAACTATCCAGGTGGTCTCTGGAAGCATCGATTAGTCCATTATAAAAGATATCAAGTATTTCAATTTTCTTAAGAGGATGATCACGCAAAGCATTAAGTAATCGTAGAAGCCTCCCCCAAGCTTGTAGGAGACTCTCTTCTTCAATTTGCACAAAATTATATATTTCCCTTAAGGCAGCTTGTTTCGTATGAGCGGGAAAATATTTAGCAGAGAAGTAATAAATTATATCCTGGGGACTACGCACACAACCAGGATCAAGAGAAGTAAACCATGTTTTAGCATCACCCTTTAAGGAGAATGGAAATAACTTAAGGATATAGTAGTGACGAATTTTTTCCTCATTGGTGAATAGGGTGGCTATATCATTCAATTTAGTAAGATGTGCCACAACAGTTTCAGATTCATAGCCATGGAAAGGATCAAATTCAACCAAAGTAATTAACTCAGGATCGACAGAGAAATCATAATCCTTATCAGAAATACAGATAGGTGAAGTAGAAAAAGCAGGGTCATATTTCGTTGTAGCATTCAAAGACTTTTCTTTCAGCTTAGCTAACAATTTCTTAAGATCATACCTATCATTGCAAGCTAAAAGATCTCTAGCAGTTTATTCATCCATAACATAACCCTCAGGCACAACAGGCAATTCATATCTAGGGGCCGAATATTCATCATCACTTTCATCAATATTATCAGTTTCAATAATTTCATTCTCTCTAGCCCTAGCAAGTTGTTCATCAAGAAATTCACCTAATGGCACGGTATTATCAAACATAGAAGTAGTTTCATCATAAGTATCATGCATAGCAGAAGTGGCATCATCAAGAACATGCGACATATCAGATTCAATAGCAGGTGTAGGTGTCGCAAATTTACTCATAACAGAAGGTGAATCAAGTGCAGAGCTAGATGGCAGTTCCTTACCTCCCCTCGTAGTTGAGGGAAAAATCTTGGTTTTTTCATCTCTCAAGTTCTTCATAGTGATCAACAGATATAAATCCCAAGTGACTCAAAGAATATAGCTATGCACCCTGGCAACGGCGCCAGAAAATAGTCTGGATAACCCACAAGTATGGGGGATCGCAACAGTTTTCGAGGGTATAGTATTCAACCCAAATTTATTGATTCGACACAACGGGAGCCAAAGAATATTCTCAAGTATTAGCAGTTGAGTTGTCAATTCCACCACACCTGGAAGACTTAATATCTGCAGCAAAGTAGTATGGAAGTAATGGTAACGGTGGCAAAAGTAACAGTAGCAGTTTTGCAGTAATTGTAACAGTAGCAACGTAAAATTAACTAAGCAAGGATCAATATGTGAAAAGTTCGTAGGCATTGGATCAGTGATGGATAATTATGTCGGATGCGATTCCTCATGTAATAGTTATAACATAGGGTGACACAGAACTAGCTCCAGTTCATCAATGTAATGTAGGCATGTATTCCGAATATAGTCATATGTGCTTATGGGAAAAAAACTTGCATGACATCTTTTGTCCTATTGAAAACTAAGGGATATTAAGGCCTCCTTTTAATAGAGTACCGGACCAAAGCATTAACACTTAGTGAATACATGAACTCCTCAAACTACGGTCATCACCGGGAGTGGTCCCGATTGTTGTCACTTCGGGGTTGCCGGATCATAACACATAGTAGGTCACTATTGACTTGCAAGATACAATCAAGAACTCACATATATTCATGAAAACATAATAGGTTCAGATCTAAAATCATGGCACTTGGGCCCTAGTGACAAGCATTAAGCATGGCAAAGTCATAGCAACATCAATCTTAGAACATAATGGATACTAGGGATCAAACCCTAACAAAACTAACTCGATTACATGGTAAATCCCATCCAACGCATCACCGTCCAGCAAGCCTACGATGAAATTACTCACGCACGGCGGTGAGCATCATGGAATTTGTGATAGAGGAAGGTTGATGATGACGATGGCGACGGATTCCCCTCTCCGAAGCCCCGAACGGACTCCGGATCAGCCCTCTCAAGAGAGATTAGGGTTTGGCGGCGGCTCCGTATCATAAAACGCGATGAATCCGTCTCTCTGATTATTTTCTCTCCGAACGTGAATATATGGAGTTGGAGTCGAGGTCGGTGGAGCCTCAGGGGGGCCACGAGATAGGGGGCGCGTCCAGGGGACAGGCGCGCCCCCCACCCTTGTGGACAGGGTGTGGGGCCCCTAGTCTTGATTCTGTTGCCAGTATTTCTTATATATTCCAAAAATATTCTCCGTGGATTTTCAGGTCATTCCGAGAACTTTTATTTCTGCACAAAAATAACACCATGGCAATTCTGCTGAAAACAGCGTCAGTCCGGGTTAGTTCCATTCAAATCATGCAAGTTAGAGTCCAAAATAAGGGCAAAAGTGTTTGGAAAAGTGGATACGTTGGAGACGTATCATCAGTGAGCGCGAAGAACGGCGCGAGTTACAGAGAGTAACGACCTCCAAACTGTCAGTCTCCATCTCCACCCACAAAGCCACAGAGCTTTGCAAAGATCACACCTTCATGAAGAGCGAGCGCCTCCACAAAAAGTGGGTCAGTAACACCCTGAACAGGCTTACACCAAGCACCCAGTGACCCAGATGAGCAGCGGATGACCTTGCAACGCCCCCTGCTCCACCCAGCCTAGTATCCATTGAAATCCCTACATATGTATTAATCTTAATGCAATCAGGCAATCAGTGTCAGGGGGTCCCCATCCATGACCTGGAAGAATCCTTGCCTCATCTCGAGGTAGTTCCAGCAGCAACAAAGCCTCTCTGGTCATCTTCATCGGGGGATGTATCAGGTGCACCAGGGCAATTGGTGCTACTGGTGCACCAGTCCCCCGTTGCACATTCAAAATGTTCAAAAAATTCCAAAACTATTTAGTGCATTGACATAACATCAATGTATGTTGTCACAAAAATTCAGACCAAAATTTGAAACATTACTCGAAATACAAAAATGACAAATTTAACACGGAATGGTACATAACACAAATTGGGCTTCGGTTTTGGCCCATTAGCACATTGATGTCAAATTTGTTATTTTTGTATCTCAAGCAATGTTTCGGATTTTACTTGAATTTTTGTGACAATATAGAGTAATGTTGTGTTAATGCGCTATTTTTTTCCGAATTTTTTCGAACATTTTTAAATGTGCAACGGGGTCCGGTGCACTGGTAGCACCAATTGTCCCGTTGCACCAGATACGTTCCATCTTCATCGAGTGCACTGGATCCAAACTTGCTCTATCATGAGTTATGTCATTCATGGACGTCCAGATCGCCCACATCACCGTGATAAATTTTGCTTGATATGCGTCATCAAATCTTGGGTCACGTAGCTAGGGTTGGGACTCGGGTATGCAGTGGCGAATGTACCAGGGGGGCTCCGACAGGCTCGAACCCCCCCCCCCCCCCCCCCCCTCAAAAATTGAAATAGAAAATGTACTAGTATTCGTATTAAAATTTTGACCTTATTTTGGACTAAAGGGTTGAGAGTTTTTTTACCTTTTCTACTCACCTTGAATTTTGAACCCCTTCATTTTCTTTCAAGATTCGCAACCGCTGGTATGCACTACACCGGTACATACGGCGTAACACTGTAGCATGTCCTGTGGCCGCCGCCCTAGATGTCTGTCGGTCCGCCAACGTCTGCATGATGAGAGCGAGACCGACTACCATAATCGCACTGCTCCGGATGTTAAGTACTGCAATGAACAGTGCCATGCATGGCCGCAAGATCATGTATGCACTCCAATGAATGAATGGTTCAGTCGATGCATGCATGGGCTTATCTAGCCGCAGGCACGTACGGACAATACGTTGGATCGATCCAGTGTTTGGCTACCCTGCATTTGCAGGCGAGGCGCATACGCCGGCGCGTCAGCTTGCTCATGCCCCTGCTTTCCTGCATGCTGTGATGTAATTTACGACTATCTGGATCTATCGATGAGTGCGACAGTCGCCTGCAACGCCTAGCTTATTAGCCGCTTAGGCTACATGCATGCACGTATGGTCCAGCTCCTCCAATCCTACAGGCAGCGCGCGTACGTACGTGACCTAACGCAAACGCCAGGCCCAATTTCCGTGTCAGAACGTGGACAACACAGTATGCCCATGACTTTGGTGGGTGGCCATCGATCGTCTTATACATATCTGCAGCCTTGCTTTTCGATCG
The DNA here is from genome assembly GCA_902687465.1 of Secale cereale. Classification (NCBI taxonomy): domain Eukaryota; kingdom Viridiplantae; phylum Streptophyta; class Magnoliopsida; order Poales; family Poaceae; genus Secale; species Secale cereale. The sequence goes on from LR738715.1 coordinate 734,153,693, forward strand.
TATGGTCAGTTTCATTTTAGGTAAACAATTTTATTCGGTTTTGCGACGACTTCTTAATTTAGTCGGCGTGTTATGGTACTAGTGCAATGCAAGTCAAGCGCTCACCGTTTTCACCTAAATTGTGCTTATTTTGAGTTCAGTCGCTGACCTAATTATGACGCTAGCGTGTCGTCTATGTGATGATGACGCCACAGTACAATAAATTAACTACTCTCCCCGTTTGATTTGATCTGATTAGCATCTTGTGATGCTCCTTTCGTTTTGTCGGATTGTCCCTTTCTCTTTTGAGCGCAAATTACGGTCGCCTTTGATGTTTGGCACTACGTACGTTCTGGATTCTTCTGTGAATGTATGCCAATGTCCACGCTTACCTTCAAGTGCAAAAAACAAGGGAAGTCTCCTCATGATCAGTTCCATTTATGAGTATCCAGAGAGAACAAATTGTTCTGGAATGAATGAAATGATTTTTCTCGGAAATACTTAAATAATCAAGCACTCTAGTGTTAGTTAACTGTTGAACCTTAGCTACGCAAGTGCAAGAGGCATCCATCGGCCTCTATATATAGCTACCTAGACTTTCAGGGAGAACCATCAAAAGATTGTAATGGATCATCAATTGAGACACTAAACCTTCCCAATCAAACCATCTGTCTCCTAACCAACTGCATGCTAGTAGAAGTGTAGAATCTAGTTACTTTTTTAGCATTCCATTCATAGCACCTCTCACAACAGCGATATAGTACTTATCCTCAGTTTGCTGCTAATTCAATCGAGAGGTCGATAGATGAAGTTGACGTCTTGTAAATGTTTGGCGATGTTTTGTTCAATCACCTTCATATGGACTTGTCAAATTCCTAACCGCGCAACCCAGATGACGTGGGAAGAAGATCATCTAGGAATGTAAATGACATATAAATAGCCTCGGCAAGTCCCGTTTAGTCTCTTTTTTTTACAAACATGTCCCGTTTAGTTAGCTTTAGCTAGCTGGATTGTTCATTTTCTTCGGGGAAAAAAACTCTATTAAACTGTTAGACCATAAGTGGGGTTAAATGGGATTAAACGGAACTCGATTTACATCCCTACAGATCATCACTGGATGCCCATATAGGGATGCAAGCTACGAAATGTTCAAATGCAGGCCCAGCTCCATGGAGTCCAGTACTCAAATACCAATATTATACATTGCAAAATAATATGAAGAAAATTGTGTATACACATTATGTGACTTTTTATAGTAATATTTTTGAACGAGAATTTACAGATCCTTAGTAAACATGTATAAGTTTTCACATAATTGTTTTTAAAAAATAACCTGGAATATCCTTTTCAAGTTTTTTGAAATAAAGAGCTCCATGAAGCACGTCTCCCAGAACTTCGCACTATGCAAACTACTACATTTCTCACAGAACACCCTGATGGCATCAAACATACTAACATGTATCATTGATTTGTAGAATTTCAAAACACATAAATAAAAAAATGTAGAAATAGGACAGGGTTGCATGTGCAGAACAGGGTCTTGTGAAAACACAAGAATTTACAGAGTTAGATGTTTGATTCACAAACATAGAAAAAACACTGGAATCTTCAAAAAATCAAAAGTATAGTCCAATGCAGATGCAAACATATGCAAATGTTGGATTAAGTTAATACTATGCTAGTTGTGACCTTTGTCTTGGTCTTTGTGCATAGGAATGTAGAAAAGAGGAGTGGATTGTAAAATTCTTTTGTTTTCCCTGTGAACTCAAACAAAAGAAATAATTCCTACCTTTTTATTACCGTTCATTCCTTTGAATCTAATGCGCGAATAATGTAACCATAGGAAATTTCCATTTCTATATTCTTTCTGCATTTTTCCTATGAATCAAAGAAGAACCTGGTTTTATTGATCTAACAAAGGATGTGGGGGCGCTGCTTTACATTCCTATTGCCATATAATATTGTACATCTATATATTGTCTTCGTCCCAAAATAAATGACATTGTCCCATAGAATGCAATTGAATTTCACTAATTTTGATTATCCATATATAAAGAGAAAATTGAGGCTGTACAAATTAGAAAAGTAAATCTACTAAGATATTAAACTCCCTTGATTTGGAACATCCTAGTGCGTCCAGGGTTGCGGGGTCATAAAGGACCCGTTTGTAAGGATGTGTGTTGCTAATTGAGAGTAAGGCACATCTAGCCGTAATGGGCTAGCCGGTTTTCCTGTTTTTGAGAAGCTATGGTCTAGTTTTTTGTTTTTCTTTCAATTATGTTTTTTCTACTATTTTAAATTGATTTATTTTGTGGTTTTCCCTTGTTTTCCTGTTTGTTTTTGCTTTTTTGTCTTTTGTTTTCTTTTTTTCACATTTTAATTCAGGCATATGTTTTAAAATTCCTAAACATTCAATAAATAGCTAAATATTTTTAAAATCCATAACAATTTTATTTCATAAACATATTCAAAAAAATGAACATTTTTAAAATTTGCTAATATTGTTTGAAATATAGGAATATATTTTTTGATTCGTAAACATTTTTTTAAATCAAGGTTTAAAATTTTCAGCATTTTGTATAAACATTTTTGACTCCTTTTCTGTACTCCTGGGAGTATATACTCCCATCCTCAATATATCTCATATACGCATTAATTATACCTCTTTATCATTCTCAATATACTTCATTAAATATTCTAAGATACCGCAATACGAATTTTGTTGAAAAAATATCATTTGCGACGTACTTTTTGTAATATACCTTTTTCACGTACAAACACATCAGTATACCAAAGGGCTCACATAACCACCACTGGGTGACACCGATGTCGAAACTTGTAATGACACCACAACCATGCATCGAGAAACTTCACTCTCCTCTGGAAACAAATACAGTCTCCAGCAGCAGCCCAACACAATTTACAAATAGAAATACACTGCTAGTACATAACTAAAACCCAGGACAACATAGGTAAAAACCAGAATAAAATTACCGACAACAATAACCTGCTAGAGAAAAAAGAGGTAAGCCCATGTGTGAAAACCGGCACGGTAAAGCGTGCATTAGTCCCGAGTATTGAGTAGGCCCAATTGAAAACCCGCCGTCCCTCCGCATGTGCATCACCGTTGCGTATATTCTAAAAAAAATATGAAATCTCTAATTAAAGAGTACCCCTTGCAAAGGTCAATCCCGCATTTTTAAGTTGCGATAATTGGCGCACTACAACCCGAGAATTTTCCTTTTTTTCATAGAGCCGTTTATTCAAAATGTTTTACCTCTTAAACCGTGTGCCCAAATCATGAACCATTTTCATCGTTGAATTCTCGCGTTTAGATCTTTGAAACTAGATCTCATGTTAATATGTTAGATGAACCTTTTTTCACGAAAAAACGGAAAAAGCGGAAGAAAAGAAACCGGGCCGGAAGCACGATTTCTTTTCTTTTCCGAGGGGCACAACTTGCGGAAAAAAATATGCGCCTTCACCATAAGCAAATATGTGCTTCTCACGGAAGAAAAAATGGGTTTGATTTGTTCCCGGGAGGCACACTATGCCTCTGGCGGAAGCAAACCGTTGCCTCCACGAGAAGCAAATTTATGGTTGTCGCGAAAGAAAACAAAAATGGTCCTTTTCCTTTTCCAAAAGTGACAGTTGTATCTATCCTGAAGCAAATTTGTGCCTACATGAGAAGCAAATTTGGGCCTCTCGCGGCAGAAAAAAATGCATTCTTTCCATTTTCGAGAGGCATAGTTGTGCCTCTCACGAAGCAAACCTGTGCCTCCACGAGAAGCAAATATGTGCCTCTTGCGGAAGAAGAAAAAATGCGTTTTTTTTTCTCATTTGTGCCTCTCGCGAAGCAAACCTATGCCTCCACGAGAAGCAAATATGTGCCTCTCGCATAAGGAAAAAATGTGTTTTTCTTTTCTTTTTCGAGAGGCACAACTACACCTCTCGCGGAAACAAACATGTGCCTCCATGAGAAAAAAATATGTGCCTATCGCGGAAGAAAAAACACGTATTTACAGAATTATCAAAAAATAATTTCTAGTACAAAACATAAGGAAGACCGGGCAAAAATTAAAACTCCAAAAAAACATCAAAACCATACTGAAAAATAATAAATAAAACTAAGAGAGTGCCCACAACACAACACATGGCAGTGGCTGAGAGCGCCAAGTCGCACAGTCCCAGTCCACCTAAAGTGACCCTTGAGTGGCACCTGCAAGGGAAATGTTGCAATCCGGTCGATAGATGAAGCGTTGCGTCGGTCGCGTTGCACGTCACGCGGCCCTGCTGTGATAGCCTGGCTTAATATGGTTGATAGACTACGCATATCAATAAGGAATTCCTTCTTTTTCGGGAGACCATTCGGAAAGAACTCCAAAGTTAAGCGTGCTCGGCTTGGAGTAATTTCAGGATGGGTGACAGACCGAGAAGTTGCTCCTGGGTGCGCACGAGTGAGGACAAAGTACACAGAAAAGACTAGTATTAATCTGTGGGGCCAGTCTAGATCCCGCCAGGAGTAACGACCACCGGTGGGTGTGTCCGGGGCATTACAAGTTGGTATCAGAGCCGACCCTCGCGGTTACACGGATGTTTGCTGACATGTGCGCGGTCATGTTGTTCATGACATTTGTGACCCGTAGTGGCACACGGCATGACACATGTACCGGACTGGATGCACAGACGTATGTGCCAAGAGGGAACGTTCCTGTGGCCCAACGAGAATGCCGGTTCCTCTGAGTGGGGGTGTATGTGGTAGCCTGGCTTAATAGGGATGATAGACTACTCATATCAATAAGGAATTCCTTCTTTTCTGAGAGCCCATTTGGAAAGAACTCCAAAGTTAAGCGTGCTCGGCTTGGAGTAATTTCAGAATGGGTGACAGACCGAGAAGTTGCTCCTGGATGCGCACGAGTGAGGACAAAGTACACAGAAAAGACTAGTATTGATCTGTGGGGCCAGTCTAGATCCCGCCAGGAGTAAGGACCACCGGCGGGTGTGTCTGGGGCATTACACCCGCCTTGCGTGAGAGAGCCACGTCCTCATGTGGGCCCAAACTTATCCTTCCACGCTAGCAAAACAAACAATTCAACCTTATCATATCGTCTCTCTTCTCTCCAAATTTACCCCACGTGGCTCTCTGCCACCGATGCCATGACCTCCCTCCTCATCCCTCTCCAATCACCGCTTCTACGACCAATGGCCGCCGATGCTGCAACCGACGCCTGCGCTTCTGAGCCCGGTGAACCGGCGTCGCTATGCCCGATGGCATCGATGCTAGGAAGCCCTTCGATGGCTCCAGTAATGAGGGGTGGGATGATGTGCTGCAATCGGCTCCTAACGATGCTGCTGCTGGCGAGCTGAGGCGCTGCTAGCGGTGGGTGTCATTGGGACAAGACGTGGGGATCCTATGAGGGCGACACTTCTTTGTGCTAGAACTGACATGTTTCAGTGCTTGAATGTCGTCCGGGGGATGTTTACCAAGCCAGCGATGGCGGCAGGGCGATGCTGGAACCGTGGTAGGCGGTTGCTGCAACCACGACTCGGATTTGCTGGAAACGTAGTCGCGGTGAGCCACGACAGTCGCCGCAATGAGACGCGACGGTCACCGCGGCGAGCTGGGACCAGCAACCACTTTTGCTGGAACCGGTGGACTGAGGTGTTGCAACCGTGACTAGACTGGCTACAGAGATGAATGCTGACGACGTGCTTTGATTCGTCATTGCTGGAGCCGGCGTTGGTCATTGTTGGAACCGGTCGGCAGAAATGCTGCAACCGGCTCTGTGATGATGGTGACTTGACGATGCCGCCAACCGGGAGATGCGACCAACAACCATGGGGGGAAGACGTCACTGTGTTTTTTGTTGCAACTTGTCCATGGTATCCTAAGGGTGTGGGATGGCAAGCGCGCGGTGCTGCGCAATGGCAAAAGGTTGCATTCGGTCGGGGGGAAAGTTGCAGTCGACGGCCAGGGGCGGTGAACTGTGACTCATGACGACAATGATGGCTATGAAGGTTGCTGGGGAGGCGGTAGTGGGGTAGCGGAACAGTTCTCGTTCTCTCTCATGAGATGAACCGAGGAAGATTGGGGGTGTGAATCAGCTGCGGAAAGCCAGATGAAACAGTTAAGTGCGTCAAAATCAAACGGCGTTGCACCTCCCACAAGGGATATCCCTCAATTAATTGCTCTCACCTTTTTATACTAGCATTATTGCAATCTTAAGAAAAAATAAATCAATACTTTTTTAGAAAAATAATCAATAAATTGTGATACGTCATACAAGTTCTTTTTTTGCAACGTCATACATACAAGTACGTGATGGTCTGAGGATTGAATCCTTCGGCATTCTGTTGTTTTCACAATTACCTAATCATGTGTGTGCGCTCGTCGGCTAAAACGAGCGGCCGCCTTTATAGGCATGCATGAAAAAAAGATTTGTCTGTGCATGCATGGTATAGCATTAAATGCGTTCACACTATTCATTTTAACTAAAAACAGATTTACGTGCATTTATTTTGGGATTTCAAATTTTTAAAGAGACATATCTTTTAAACCGTGTATCCGAATTCAGATCCGTTTTCACCGTTGGAATTTTACGACAATATCTTTGAAACTAGATCTCGCATAGGTATATTTTGATTAAAAAAATTGATGCCAACTTTAATGCTATATGATGCAACTCTATTAATGCACGGTGCAACTTTAATACTGTATGGTGTAATATTTTCAAAACTAATTTATAGAGTTGCATGATCCAACTTCCTATGAGGTTGCAACCTAACAACCATGGCAAACAACTTTTTATGGTGTGCAGGTACTTTATTGCCCTGACTAACTACCTAGTAGTCGATGTGCAACCTCCTCCCTATTAGTGGATGTGTAATTTTTCATGCACACCCAGGCCCCCACCCCACTAGCATTATGTGCAACTTAATTTGGTGTTCCAGCCAACTGCCTAGTAGTGGATGTGCAACTCCTTCCTCTTTCTATATGTGGAAGTGTAGTTTCAATTGGCGGGAGCAACATATTAAGTTGCACATAGTCTGCTATACAGTTGGTCGGACAACAGACGAAGTTGCATATCTCACTCGTAGAGTGAAAGGATCGATATGGTTGACTAGAGGTGGGCGAATAGGCAACTAACAATTTTTAGCTTTTCTTAACCACTTTAAATTAAGCGTTAAAGTAAGTGGTCTAGATATGCTACTAAGATGACAACTAAAAGAAAGTAAAGGTAACAACCACACAAGCAAGCTATAAGAGATAAACAAGTAAAGCTTGCACAAGTAAAGGAAAGAAATAACCACAAGTGGAACCGGTGAAGACGAGGATGTGTTGCCGAAGTTTCTTCCCTTTGAGGGGAAGTACATCTCCGTTGGAGCGGTGTGGAGGCACAATGCTCCCCAAGAAGCCACTAGGGCCACCGTATTCTCCTCACGCCCTCACACGATGCAAGGTGCCGTGATTCCACTAGTGGTGCCCTTGAAGGCGGCAACCGAACCTTTACAAACAAGGTTGGGGCTATCTCCACAACTGAATTGGAGGCTCCCAACGATACCACGAAGCTTCACCACAATGGAATATGGCTTCGAGGTGACCTCAACCGTCTAGGGTGCTCAAACACCCAAGAGTAACAAGATCCGCTAGGGATTAGTGGGGGGAATCAAATATCTCTTGGTGGAAGTGTAGATCGATGCCTTCTCAAGCAATCCCGAGCAAATCAACAAGTTTGATTGGCTAGGGAGGAAGATCGGGCGAAAATGGAGCTTGGAGCAACAATGGAGTATGTGGGGGAAGAGGTAAGTCAACAAGGAGGAAGAAGAAGCCTTTATATAGTGGGAGGAACAATCCAACCGTTATCCCTCACTCAGCCCCGCACAGAGCGGTACTACCGCTTGAGGGAGCGGTACTACCGCTTATAGAGCGGTACTACCGTTGCCTCACAAGCGGTACTACCGTGCCAAAGGGGTAGGGACCCGGAGCGGTACTACCGCGGTCTTAGGGCGGTACTACCGCTGGGAGCGGTACTACCGCCTCTACTACCGCACATAGTACCGCAAAACTCGACACGAAAACGCGCTCGCGAGTCGAGGCGGTGGTAGCACGGATTAGCAGCGGTACTACCGCAGTTTTCACCAATCGGTACTACCGCTTAGTGGGGCGGTACTACCGCTTGAGGCACACAGGCGATACTACCGCTGGAGCCAGAAAAAACTAGAGAAGATGGGAAAGAAGAACTCCATTGCGGCGCGAAGGAATGGTGGGTGCAATAAAGAAGTGTACGTGTTGATTTCACCCAAACCTTACCAAAGCGGATCCCCTTTTAATAGTACGGCTTTCCTATTACTCAGAACCACCGAAAACTAAGCAAAAAGGAAACACCGTCTTTCATAGATTCCGAGGGGCATCTAATCTTCTTGTGCCTTTGTGAGATGTATCTGAAAGAGCTTAGAACACATGATTAGTCCGCACACGCATTGTCATCAATCACCAAAACACCATTTGGCTAAAAATGCCCTTACACAGAGATAGTTGGACGGTGAAAAATGCACATCCATGGGGGTACTGAAAAGACGCGTACAGATTGGGCACTAAAGTTGCACATCTCACTAGCATGGTTGGTTCGGACCGGGTTCTAGCAGGGAAAACTACACATCCATTGGGTACGGACGAAAGTTGCACATCACTAGTAAGCAGTTAGCCGGGGAAGCATCCAAAGTTGCATATGCACAGTTCGACAGTTGGCCGAGATAGCAAATAGTGAAATCCACACATCCACGGGCAGAGAAAAGTTGCACATCAACTACTAGGTAGTTGGCATGGGCAACAGAGGAAGTTGCACATCTCATGGTTATGGGACAGGTTGGTGTGAAGGTGCCATCAATGAAAACTGCACGTCCATGGGTACAGGTAAAGTTGCACGACTCACGGATAGTTGCACATCGACTACTAGTCAGTTGCACGCTTGCACCTAATGGAGACAAAATTGCACACAACAAATTTTGCCAGAAATATATTCATGTGGGATCGAGTATCGGAGAGCACGTTGTGCGGGATCCAATGGTGAAAGCGGATCCTAATTCCGATGTTTGACTCAAAACTTATAGCATTTTTTTAGAAAAATGCAAACATGAATTAAATGTGTTCATATATGTTTGCATGAGTGAAAATTGCACATCCACGAGTCGAAAGAAAGTTACCCATCGACTGTCAGTAGTTGCACATTGACAGCTAGGCAGTTGCACCGAATGGTGCCTAAACTGCACACAATTTTTTTAGCGAAACAGATGCATACATGATCTAGTTCCGAAAAGGACGTCACGAGGAATCCTACGATGAAAACGGATCTTAATTTGGATATTCGTTCAAAAGTTATGACATTTCAAAAAAAACTCCAAATTAAATGCGTTCACACATGTCTCATGAGTGTTTTCTAATCCCTCTTTCAAACCACGTTGTATGGCGTTTTTCCTAACCAATATGATAAAATATTTCCTAATTTATTTAATGAAGACAGAAATTTATTTAAAAAAGAAGGCTGCTTTGGAGCGCTAGCGAGCAGCCGGTCGCTAACTAGATGCATCCTTGTTTTTCAGTTTTTCTTTTGAGGGTGATATTCGAAAGCTCCTATACAGCGCCTTCAGCGCTGCACCCTGCTGGGCCGGCCCACTAATGCGCAACGCCAGCGGAAAAAAATCTCCTAGGAATCGAACTCACGCCATCGTTTCCTATAGCCGCTCGGGCTAACCACTATGACTACCTGATACTAGTGATTGGTAGAACCTCAAAAGTAATTAGGGAAATAATTATGTTCAGCCGAACGATTCTGTGTGAGCGTCCGCCGCCTCTCTGTTCGTCCGATGCAATGTTAATCAGATGATGGAGAGCGACCCCTTTCATCTTCACGTTTCTGCAACAAATGCTCTATTTCAGGAATGGAGTTTGCAACTAGCCCTTTGTTACAAACCAATAAGGACTAGATTTGGCAGCGCACGGACTAGGGAAGGAGACGGCGGCCAAGCCTGTACGTCGTCGCCATCGAGCGCATCAATGTTGGATCTCCACCTCCAAACGCCTCCCCACCGGCGAGATCAGGCGAGATCTGCCATGTCGGTCGTGAAGTACCATGAACTTCGCCGCCCTCCTATCACCACCGACACTTACAGCAACCACATCATCGCACACGTACGTCCAAGTCCACTATGCGCTCGACCATGCGTCGCTGTTTTGCAACAACACCTCCAGTACATGTTTTCTGCAACAACTGCGTTGTTGCGGAACGGTGACAACGAACAATGACTGTGCAAGTGTGCGACGCGACAAGGATCTTGTTGCAGAAAATTAGATGCAGCGGCAAGAGATATTGTTATAATTTTTGCAACAAAGATATTGTTATAATTTTTGCAACAAATATCTTGTTACAGAAAATTAGAGAAGTGGTTTTGGAACATGGGTCTTGTTGCGGAAAATTAAAGAAGAAGACATTTTGCAACAAGCGTCTTGTTGCAGGAAATTAGAAAGAGAAAAAACGGGCAAGAGCAAAAAAAATCTTTCTATAACAGAAGTTTTTGTTTCTGAAACACGGGCCTTGTTTCGGAATAAAAAACGGTTCGGCAGGAGCGCAACACAAGTTTTGTTGCAAAGATTGATGCACGCTCACTGAAAGAAGATCAGACGGTTGGCTAGCTCACGATCCTATGCCTACTAAGGTGGCGGATGTTTTATAAACACCATCCGGCAGACGCGTAGCTGTGATTCTAATCAGCCGGCTAATCTGGCGCGAGGCATCCGCCACCTCGCATGGCATGCTTGACCACCCATGTCTCTCTCTCTCATACTTTTTTTTTACACAACGATGTTGTTGTAGAATGGTGACAGTGAATGATGATTGCGCAAGTGCGCGACATGGCCGGAGATGTGTTGCAATTTTTGCAACATACGTCTTATTGCAGAAAATTAGATGTGGCGGAGATGTTGTTGTGATTTTTGCAACAAAGGTCTTGTTGCATAAAAATAGAGAAGAAGAGATTACGCAACATGGGTCTTGTTGCAGGAAATTAGAAAAGATAAAATTTTGCAACAACTGTCTTGTTGCAGAAAATTAGAAACATAAGATTTTGCAGCAAAGGCCTTCTTGCAAGAAGAATGAATACAGGCAACTCGTATAAAGAATTGGACAGCTCGCGAGGCGACGGATCTTTTAAAAAGATCTGTCGGCCGACTCGTAGTAGGCCCCGTACTGAAAAAAGTTCATGAAATTTTAAAAAGATCATTAATTTAAGAAAAGTTCATGAGTTTGAAAATAAGTTCACAAGTCTAATTCTTTTACGGATTTCAAAAAGTTCACAAAATACAAACAAGTTCAAGAAAATTGGAAAAAGTTCACGAATTTGAGAAAAAAGTTCATCAATTCAAAAAATATCATCAAATTGACAAAAAAAAATATCAACCTTTAAAAAGTTCATTGATTTTGAAAAATAATTCAACCATTTTGGAAAAAGTTCATCCAGTTTGAAAAAAAACATCAATTTGGAAAAAGTTCATCTCTTTTGAAAAAATGTGCATGAATTTTTAAATAGCCCACACATAAATAAAAAATTAAAGAGGATGAGAAAAAAAGAAACAGAATAAGCCGAACTGAAGAACGAAATAAAGGAGTAAAAAATGAAGTAACTACACACCAGTGTGGCGATGGCCTAGTGGTTTGAGTGCAGTGGTCACAACGGTTGGGTTGCAGATTTGAATCCCCTTACTCCCGCACCGATATTCGGCTGAGCTCGATCTTTATATGTTTTCTTAGGCAACTCTTTATATGTGGGCCTTTGTTGTATCCTTCGGCCTTCTATTATTATTTTCCTTTTTATTTTTGAGACAACCTCACGAGACTTTTATTTAAACCGTCACAATGTTTACATGGACAAACGGAATCCCTTAGGGCTGACCTAACCAAACATGACAATCAGACCCAGCCTTAATGCATGTCTCGCTAAGTTGTGAGCCTCAAAATTTGAGCTCATAAATTCATGAACTATATTACAAGAAAAAAAAGCAGATAATTGTTGCTTGATCTCGTGGATAATTGCCCCATAAGTAGCTCCACTTCCCTTCTGAACTTCTTTGACTACTCCCTGGCAGTCAGATGCCACTTGTCTAAGATTCAGATGCAAATCCGTGGACAGAGCCAACCCTTCTTGAATATCAAGTGCTTCTAGGGTAGCCAGTTCTCTAATGTTGAACATCATGGTTGAAGCTCCTAGAAAACCCCTGCTTGGTCTCGGCAGACAGCACCAACTGCTCCAAACTGCCCACCTCGTTGTACTATTGCATCAACATTGAGTTTTGAGAAATTATCCGGTGGTGCAATCCATCTGGAAGGGCGTGGATTTGTTGTACCTCTCGTATCTCTAGCTGGCTTGATTACTTGAATCTCCATCAGGCCGGAATTGATAAAACTGTGAATTGCATGTGGACTCTTGTGAATATCTTCGTGGATTGCTTTTCTACGGGCACTCCAGATGGCTGATGACCCACAAGTATGGGGGATCTATCTTAGTCCTTTCGATAAGTAAGAGTGTCCAACCCAACGAGGAGCAGAAGAAAATGACAAGCGGTTTTCAGCAAGGTAATCTCTCCAAGCACTGAAATTATCGGTAACAGATAGTTGTGTGATAAGATAATTCGTAACGGGTAACAAGTAACAAAAGTAACTAAGGTGCAGCAAGGTGACCCAATCTTTTTTATAGAAAAGGACAAGCCGGAATAAACTCTTATTTAAAGCAAAGCGCTCGTGAGGACACATAGGAATTACTGTCAAGTTAGTTTTCATCATGCCCATATGATTCGCGTTCATTACTTTGATGATTTGATACGTGGGTGGACCGGTGCTTGGGTGTTGTCCTTCCTTGGACAAGCCTCCCACATATGATTAACCACTCTCGCAAACATCCGCAACTATGAAAGAAGTATTAAGATAAATCTAAGCATAGCATGAAACATATGGATCCAAATCAGCCCCTTACGAAGCAACGCATAAATTAGGGTTTAAGCTTCTGTCACTCTAGCAAACCATCATCTACTTATTACTTCCCAATGCCTTCCCCTAGGCCCAAATAATGGTGAAGTTTCATGTAGTCGATGTTCACATAACACCACTAGAGGAAAAGACAACATACATCTCATCAAAATATCGAACGAATACCAAATTCACACGATTACTTATAACAAGACTTCTCCCATGTCCTCGGGAACAAACGTAACTACTCACAAAGCATATTCATGTTCATGATCAGAGGGGTATTGAATAGCATTAAGGATCTGAACATATGATCTTCCACCGAATAAACCAACTAGCATCAACTACAAGGAGTAATCAACACTACTAGCAATCCATAGGTACCAATCTGAGGTTTTGAGACAAAGATCGGATACAAGAGATTAACTAGGGTTTAAGAGGAGATGGTGCTGGTGAAGATATTGATGGAGATTGAGCCCCTCTCGATGAGAGAATCGTTGGTGATGAAGATGGCTTGGAAGTGTCCTCGACAGAACAGCCCTGCCGGAGCTCTAGATTGGTTTCACCCACGTTCTGCCTCGAGACGGTGGCGCTTCGTCCCGAAAGCTTCCTTCTAATTTTTTTCCAGATCAAAACACGGCATATAGCAAAAGATGGGAGTCGGGGGCCTGCTAGTGGGCCACAAGGACGGGGGCGCACCCAGGGGGTAGGGCGTGCCATCCACCCTTTGTGGCTGGCTGGTGGCCCTCTTTGGTGCTTTCTTCGCCCAATATTTTTTATATATTCCAAAAATATTCTCCGTGAAGTTTCAGGGCTTTTGGAGTTGTGCAGAATAGGTCTCTCAAATTTGCTCCTTTCCAGTCTAGAATTCCAGCTGCCGGCATTCTCCCTCTTCATGTAAACCTTGTAAAATAAGAGAGAGAAAAGGCATAAGTATTGTGATATAATGTGTAATAACAGCCCATAATGCAATAAATATCAATATAAAAGCATGATGCAAAATGGACGTATCAATGGCCCAAAGTGACACGGGCCTATTAAACTCCTCTGTAGGTAGAGCCTCATGCAAAGCAAAAATCCACTTCCTCGTGCACTCCTGCAGGTTTGAACTAATATGATCAAGGATCACTTCTGAAGACAGTGCCTAGGTACTCCTTGACATGGGGCAGTCCAGTAGCGCATGCCTCGAGGTGTCGTGAATTCCACAGAGATGACATGCGGTAAATATGGCCATGTTGGGCCGATGGAGAAGCTCCCCCGCCGGCATCGAGTGCGTCACCAAACGCCATATGAAGACCTTGATTTTTGATGGAACCTGAAGCTTCCATAGCGAACTCCATTCTTTTCGTTCAGCGGCAGTATTTGATGACCCCTCTCGGCCCTCTAACAAGCTCTCACGATTTAGCTTAGTACGAACCATCATAGGATAAGTCGAGTTGACAATAAAATTTCCACATGGTTCCTCACTCCATGCCCAGAAGTCAGCAATACTCCGTGTGCATAATGGTATCTTAAGAATCGCATTTGCGTCAAAAAGTGTGAAGATAGAGCATACGAGCTCCACTCTCCATGAAGCAGTAGTTGTTTCAATAAGTTCAGAAACCAACTGAGGTGGTCTTTGGACCAGAGAGGTGATAGGCCGTTTGTAACTCTCTCTAGGTATCCAATTGTGTTCCCATATATTGGCGGACTCACCATGACCAATCCTGCGAATGTTCGCTTGCGCCATGACATCTCTTCCATCAAGAACATCTCTCCAAATTTGGGATGGATGGGATCCCAACTCTGCTTCTAACAGAGAGCAATTCGGGTAATATATTGACTTCAAAAATTTTGCACTCAAAGATTCGGAATATTAGTTATTCTCCAAGCTTGCATAGCCGGAAGAGCTAAATTGAAAAGTTCCAAATCTCGGAACCCAAGCCCTCCCATATACTTTGGTCTTATCATGACATCCCATGCTACCCGGGCGGGCTTGCATTTTCCTCTTTTACTACCCCACCACAACTGTGTGATGACAGATGTAACCCTTTCGCACACACCCCTTGGAAGTCTGAAACATGACATAGAATAAACCGGGATTGCCTGACCAACATATATTATAAGCACCTCCTTACCGTCGGCCGACAAAAACTTTTCCATCCATCCTATTATTACTTTTCTGCAAATGCAATTTGGT
>LR738715.1:734170918-734239034 GCA_902687465.1 Secale cereale
CCCCCCCCCCCCCCCCCCCCCCCCAAAAAAAATGTGCAATTTAGTGAGAACAATGGAGCAAGGAGCGCATTCAAAATATTTGTCTCCAGCACATCCACCGGTAGAAGATTTCTACCTGGAAGTGACATGACATGTAAAAATGAGATGCAACATTGTAATATACATATTCCATGTGTTCTGAGAAGGATGAATAATGAGCAGTGCATTATGACTACAACGTGTACATTTCCATCTATATTTGATGTTGTTATGCCCAATGCAAATTCTTGTCTATCTACATCGTACCGACTGAGTTAATTTCATTCTTGTGCAAAAGTGCAAATGCATGCATGTTACTGGCATGTTTTATTGGAAATCCATTGACAACTTTCCGGATCTTTTGGAACAGGGGAACATGTTCAATATGTAGGGATTTTGGATGAACTATACTGTGTGGAATGTGCTAAGAACCACATTGTTAGCGATTTGTAAAAATTGCATTACCGGTTGATATTATGGCAGCTTAAACACAATATCTAAAAGAACATGCAATAAACATGTTGGAGTGTTAAGGTTGTGTGCAACATTTCATGAAAGGAATAGCATTAATGGTGGTATGGACACAGAAAACCCCGATACTTTTATAAAGCTTCGCTTCCACAGTAATGATTTTGTTTAATTTTGTGCGAATCATCATGAATGTTATTTCTTCACAACTTTTGTACACAGTTAGAATCATAGGATATGCAATTTGTTTGGGAGCGGGATTGAATATTTTATATAAAAAAATATCGCTAGTTTTTACACATGAGATTACTCCCGCATGGGTCAATCACAACATATGTTTTATAAAATAAACTATTCATATAAATGCATCATGATGTTCCGTGCAATGCACGGTCATCTTGCTAGTCACATACAAATGCTACATACAAATTTATAGGAAAAAAATAAATATTTTGAACTGTGCAGAAAAAAAATCTAATTTGTTTTTTTACCAGCGAAACGCCGCTACACCGTTTCGTATGAAATTTTCAACGATGTTTGCGATACTAACACCAAACAATTATTAAACATTCACTATTCTTTTGTTTACTATTCATGCGCGAGAGCGCGCTCCCGGCAGCCAAAACGCCTTTCTTTAGATGACTGGTGCCTCCCTACCAAGCAATCAGCTTGGCCAGCTACCGACAAAAAAATACAATCAAAGATGACTGCTGCCCCCTTTTTTTGAACAAAAAGCAAAGGACTACGAGTCAAACAAAACAAAAAAACAATCAAGAGATCGTGAGAATCTTCGCAAAAGGAGAAAATAAATTGTGCCACGTTTGCCTATCAGTGCTTTCCGCTGGTGATTGGATCATGTGATATCTCGTCATTTTATTTCATTATTATCCCTGGACGGCCAGATGGCCCATGCGCCCCCCTTTTCTGCAGAAAGTCTGCCGAGGCGTTTGTTTGAGCCCAGAGCCCAACAGTCGGCAGACTCTGCCCGTCGCCCTTTCTTTCATTTCACCTGACTAGTAAATATGCACGTGCAATGCACGTCTCATTACAATTCAAAAGTCAAACTGTGTATTTGGATGCATGGGTAGATTTTCACACCTCGAAGAATCATAATTAACTGGAGCAATCGTTATGCATAAAAATATTATATCAAAAATTGGGGACTGATTTTATCAGCATCTCGGATATGTCTGCAGACAACAAAAAAAATAGTACAAACATCATGATACTCCAATGATTCATAAATTAGAAAAAATGTTGTTGTAAGCAGACCATACCTGATGGTCGAGATGAATGTTCTGACCGTTGGATTCCAGAAGATGCATACTGGAAGCGGTAGCAGGGGATATCATTGATCGCTCAAAATGAGCAACAGAAAGGCAGCTAGAAACAAAATCAGATCTTCTCATATCATTGAAGAAAATGAGATGAATAGTGGAATTGCCCGTATCCATTTCATAAACGAACAAAAGAATAATTCTTATCGAAGCAATGGAAGCACGTAAGGCCGTAAAGTTTTAGATCGGTGTTTCTGTTAGCAAAGATAAACTAAATAAGTAATGTCGTGGTAAGAAGTTAAAGACAAAAAAGTAAAGCTCTACAACCACTTAGTTTGACATAAGATATGTATTCTGATGATTACTTAGTATTTGAAACTGCAAACATAAATATTTTGTCTCATAAGATACAACTGCCATGCATCTATTTCAGAAAAGTTCACATTCAGCTTGCAAATAGAGTACCTTGCTAGTTGATAAACATCCTTGAGTAAACTCTTTGTATTATTATGTAGCAAAGGTCCCTACATTATATTCGCCAAACAAAACTGTTGAAGTTGGCTCATAACATGCACATAAATCAGGAAAATAAATAAAAAGAATCACATTAGAAGGAGATGAGAAACATTCCCTAAAAAGATAAAATAATAAATGGATTGACATGAATGGAGAACAATCTAGTGGGATCTGTCTTTATTTGACTTGGCTAAAACCTGAGTGGTTGTAGAACCTTACCAGGTGACACGTCTTTAAACGGGAAATACCCTCTCAATCTTGACAAAGAACCGGCCTCCTGATTTTGTATCTGCAAGCAACCAAGAAGAACAAGATGGCAGATGTCATATAAAATATGCGCCATCCGAGAGACAACGATCTTCATAAAATACGTTTTTTGCATGCATTGAACATAACTTCTCATTACAGATTCTTTGCTATGTAAATTCATAGTAATTAAAAAGGCACAACTCTTAGCCCATCTTCGATAATTGTATAGCTAGAAAAAATGAACATAATATCTCATTACAAGTTCATTTTGTAAGAAGACATTTTCATCAACATGTCATGTTTTAAAATGTACCCATGCCCAAAGGCCATACACTATCCTTCTCGGAGGACGTATGCACCTAACTTTGATTCGTTGGGAAAATTAGCAATACTTAGTCATTATGTGACTGTTTGCAACACCAAATTAGCAACCCGACTAACTTAAAATTTAAAATTAGAGCAATACCTATATGTTGTGAAAGTAGTGAAGTCAAATGATTAGCTTCAACATCACTGAATTGTTGAGATTGTAAACGATAGCCTACTTGCTCATAGTTCCGATGATTAGGCATCTGCAATAGGGAAAAATAGTTCAACGGAGAAGATGGAACATATTTGTGAGCTACGGACGAAAGCTTATCAAGCTCGCGTCTTCGTTCATGCTAGTCTCCCAGAAATCAATCAACATGCCTGCTTCCAAGCACTTGTATGTGCATGTTGCTATGGCTGAAAGCACTTCAGACGTACGCCATTCACAAATTACTACAGGAACAAAATCTGCTGGATGTAAAATCATTTCTAAAATTAGTGAAGAGACCTCGTGAGGTTAATACTATTTCACCTGTTGTGATTAACTCTAAAAAACAGCTAGATTGATTTGCACAGCAAATTGCATACAAATTACCCAGATCAATCAATAAACGTAAAATGATGTGGCCAGGTCGATTCATCAAATTTTTATGTTCTGTTAGGATGTGGCCAAATCGATTCATCACAAAATAAATTCCATTGCAAGAGGCCAATCGACCCAACGAAGACACGAATGGGACTGATTCTAATTACTAAGTTGTAGCAAACGTACCCATGAAGCGGACGGGCAGCCGGAGACGACGGTTAACTGATGAACACCTATTCAACTTTTGCTACAACAAAATTCCCACATAACAAATTGAGACAATCATTAGCCAACAAGAAATATATTTTATCCCTAATCCCCAACTAACATAAACACTGGTGCAAACTTGAAATAGTTTTTTGCTTGACTTCTGTGGGCATTATATCAAACACTTAAGACACTTAAGAGGTCAGAAAATGCTTGCTGCAGCTAACACGGCATGCTCTGGTGCCCATGGTGGAGGGTTACAGCAGGCTAGTAGTGGTGTGTAGGAGTGCGTGGAGTGGGTGGAGGCAGCGGCGAGCAGGTACCCACGGGGTGGGCGGGGGCAGCCCGGCGAGCATGTTGACCGCGCCTCTCCTTAGGAGTTGGACGTGGACAAGCTCCTCGCCTCCAGAAGCAGGAGCCTCTCACATGGCGGTGGCGGCGAGTGCACTTCTTCTTCCTCTGCAGCGACAGGTGCGCTCTCTCCCGGTTGACCACCAGATACGCGCGCTGCTTGTCCTCCTCATCACCCCCAGGCCGTCGTCCCCTCTGGCGTCGAGGATAGATCCCCCCGCCTGGGTCTGGGCCTGTAGCATGATGGCGGGAGCGCGGGGCACTCATGGGGGCGGCACGGGAGGGCAGGGCACGCGTGGGGGTGGCACGGGATCGCGGTGGTGGTAGGGCAGGGCAGAGGGGATCACAGGGGCAGAGCGAGTTGGAAGACGATGGATCTGGAGCAGAGAAATTAGCGGGATAATCATCGCGGAATCGTTGCGTAAATTAGGGTGTCATGGGCGGGGCCGCCGAGATCTAGGGATGCGGAGGGCGAGGACGGTTGGCAGACAACAGCGTCTGCTCGGCAGAACATTCGATCTCAGTCATTGATTTAGGTGATAGACTCATCGCGTAATATAAGCGGTTGGATATGTTTAAGTTAATTTGATCAAAGGGTTCAGATTATCCCGTGTACAGTTTGTTGTGTGGCTTTAGGGGAGTTCATGTTTGCTCTTTTAATAGTAGTGTAGATGATGACGATTTTACTAAAAAAAACTGATTATGACGATGATTCCCCGCATGATTAGACGTGCCATTTGCTTAGCACATGGCCGTAAAGTATACAGAAAAAATATTCACTGCTCGTTTAAGTACCTACAGGTTCAGCAAATAAAACAAATTCTTGATTTTTTAAACAGATTTAGCAAAATCCATACATTAAAAAATCACTACTTTTGAAAAAGGTTCAAGAATTTCGGATTTTTTGGGAAAGTTAAAAAATGTATTTAACAAGTTTTCTCAAATTTTAAAAGAGTTTGTGCATTAAGAAAATGATCAAGGATATGGAAAAAAGATCAAAATTTCAAAAAGATAATGAATTCGAAGAATTTTCAAAAATTTGAAAAAACATAAATGTAACAAATTTATAGAAAATGCGCATGAATTTGAAAATAGTTCATAGATTTGAAAAGTTTCACATAGCGGACACCATGTGTGATCTTCCTTACCACGGAGATGGCGAGGCCGACGACGTGGGTGAGGACGTCAGGGGTGTTAGTGACATGGATCCCGCGCTCGCGGCACTTGGTGAGGTCGAGGCGGTCGATCCCCGCGGAGGACGCGGCGTTCTCTACGGACGGCAGCGCATCGTCGGCGTTGTATCCGACGACTGCGCGGAGGAACTCGGCGCCCCCGTCGGGAGGGGAGTCCCAGAAGCGGAAGAGGCGGTCCACCTCCTGCTCCAGGTAGCCGTTCATGGGGTGGAGCAGCAGCACGCCCAGGTGAAAGGATCGATATGGTTGACTAGAGGGGGGGGGGTGAATAGGCAACTAACAATTTTTAGCTTTTCTTAACCACTTTAAAACAAGCGACAAAGTAAGTTGTCTAGATATGCTATTAAGATGACAACTAACCGAAAGTAAAGATAACAACTTCACAAGCAAGCTATAGAAGTAAAACAAGTAATGCTTGCACAAGTAAAGGCAAGAATTAACCACAAGTGGAGACGGTGAAGACGAGGATGTGATATCGAAGTTCCTTCCCTTTGAGGGGAAGTACGTCTCCGTTGGAGCGGTGTGGAGGCACAATGCTCCCCAAGAAGCCACTAGGGCCACCGTATTCTCCTCACGCCCTCACACAATGCAAGGTGCCGTGAATCCACTAGCGGTGCCCTTGAAGGCGGCAACCGAACATTTACAAACAAGGTTGGGGCTCTCTCCACAACTTAATTGGAGGCTCCCAATAAAACCCCGGAGCTTCACCACAATGGATTGTGGCTCCGAAGTGACCTCTTCCGTTTAGAGTGCTCAAACACCCAAGAGTAACAAAATCCACACAAGAAAGTATGGGGGAATCAAGTTTCCTTTGGTGGAAGTGTAGATCTAGGTCTCCTCCTTCAAACCCTAGCAAATCAACAAGTTTGGTTGGCTAGGGAGAGAGATCGGGCAAGAAAGCTTCAATGGCATTAATCGTGGAGAGAGAGAGGCAAGAGATAAGGTGGAGGTAGGAGAAGGGGCTCCTTAAATAGGGTCTCCACCAATCCAACCGTTATGTGCAGATTTACATAGGACCGGTAGTTCCGCTAGCCCAACCGGTAGTATCGGTGAGTGAAGAAACCTGCGCCTTTGCCACTAAGGCGGTACTTCCGGTGGCTCACCCGGTAGTACCGGTCTTCCGGAGAAAACCGGAACTACCGCCCCACCTCCGGTCAACTACCACTTGGAAACCATAAGGTTTCAAGCAGGGGCGGTAGTTGGGACGGTGGTTGGGCCGGAACTACCGCCAGGCAGATAGTTTCTGCGTGGTGGCAGTCAGAGCGGTACAACCGCTCGGAACACCGGTAGTACCGGTCTTGCGAGAAGAACACCGGTACTTCCGGGCCACCACCGGTCTACCACCGCACCCAGTACAGAAGGTATCACCCCTGAGCGGTACTTGGGGCGGTGGTTTGACCAGAACTATCGGCCACCGGTACAACCGCCAACTAGGGCGGTACTACCGCTGTGGATGAGTCTACACAAACAGGAGGAATGAAATGGGACCTCTCTCTCCATGAACGGAGGCAATATAGTGGGTGCAAAGAATCTGTGTACGTGACTTGATTCACCCATTACCTTCCGATGTGGGTTCCCTCTTAATAGTACGGATTTCCTATGACCAAAAGAAACAAAAAGGCATTGGAAACTCCGTCTTCGATCTTTTCCTTAAAGAGGGAAAGCCTAACCGTCTTGTGCCACATGTTATCAACCTGAGTAATATTGACACACGATTAATCCACACAAGGATTGTCATCATCACCAAAACCTCAGGCAAGAGATGCCCTTACAATCTCCCCCTTTTTGGTGAATGATGACAACCACAAGACAATCACGGGGGTTTATAGAATGAAGGTGGAGCTCCCCCTGAGTGTGAGCACTTAATAGAGTTTGCTTTTGGAATGCAAAAGTGCTCACACTAGGATCTATGCTCCCCCTAGGTTTTATAAACCAACCAGCGACCAAAACAAAACAAATATACAACAGAGCATAAGATTGCATAGAGCTTAAAAAATGTAAGTGCATGGATAACTAAGATAAGGGCACATGTCTTACACCATGCAACTGAAGTTCACAGGAATGAAATACATAGAGCTAAGATAGAGCAAAGAGAACTTAGATAACATGTCTTAC
The DNA here is from genome assembly GCA_902687465.1 of Secale cereale. NCBI lineage: Eukaryota > Viridiplantae > Streptophyta > Magnoliopsida > Poales > Poaceae > Secale > Secale cereale. The sequence goes on from LR738715.1 coordinate 734,178,208, forward strand.
ACCATGCTACGGAAGTTCACAGGGAAGAAAAAGAACACCAAGAAACACCCATGCAACTCCCGTGACCTATAGCAATACTCAACTCTCCCCCTTTGGCATCAAGCACCAAAAAGGAAAAGAGCGAGACTAACGCCCCAGGGCTCAGTACAGCTCCTCGCCTGTCTCCAGAGAATCATCCGAGTCACCATCGTCAGAGTCCTCCGTGTCCTCATCGTCCTCAGCAGCCTCAGCCTCAGTCTCCATCGCATCCACCGTCGCTCGAGTAGTGGAGGTCGTAGGCTCATCATCAGACCACTGGCAGTTGGCCAGACACCACTTATCCTCAGGAGTGATGCTCTTCTCGGAGCCACTCTTCACATCAGGCACATTGAGGTGCTCCATCAACTGAATCTGCCGGCGGTGCGCCATCTTCTCATTCACATGAGCCTTGTAGAGCTTCTTCTGGACGTGGGCCTGTAGGCAGAAGGTATTCTTGACCTTGCCAGTAAGCTTCTCCACCCAAGAGGGCTTGGCCCCAGCCTCTAACTCAAAGTCATCATCATCTGAGGTAGCAAAGACATCCTCCTCATTTCCCGCAGCGAATCTAGGAGCTTTATGCTTCTTTTGTCTCAGCACCTTGACCTCATGCTCCGTGAGCCTGTCCGGAGTAGAAAGAGGCTCTCCAGGCCTCCGAACTTCCCAAACCGAGTAAAGGAAGCGCATCACAAAGGGAGCGTAGATCGGTACCTTGCGGTACCAAACACAGTTGTACATCTCCTCCCACATCCATTTGGACACATCAAAAGTGATGCCCTTGCCTCGCTTGGTCTTCATTGCCACAAGCAGATCCACCAGATAGCCATAGATATCATCCTGGTTCCCAACCTTGGGCAGCAGCACACACTGGAACACACGGTGAAGAATGTCATAAACTGGCAGAAGGTCATTGGATTTACCTATTATGCCATGACCAGGGATATACAGAGGTGCAAGCTTCACTTTATCCATGGGATTGGCTCGATCGTGAGGACGGAGACCACCTTGGCCTTCCAAGCCAGTGTCCCCATAGCCCAAAGCATTGCAGAAGGCACTCCAGGGAACACGGAAGAACTCATCCCGGCACATAAATGAGAGGTGACGCTGATCGTCACTGCCGAAGTGGATAGTAGCATAGAGCTGATGAATGAGTTCCACATCAAAGTCACATCGCAGCTCCATGAGTTTGACCAAATCAAACTCCTCACAGACCGCCAGAGCCTCTCCAAAGTAATTGGGGTTGCTTCTCCACTTTGCAAGGTCAATGGACCACATACGGGTGAACTTGTTCTTGTGCTGCTCGAAGATATCATCCACAAGCCTCAACTGCATCTCATTGCGGAAGTGAGGATTATTCCAACGTGGAGGAGGTGGTGCGGTGTAGCGGTCTTGAAACCGAAACTTCTCCCAGTCCGAAAGCTTCCATTTGTACATAGGAAGCGTTGCACGCTGCTTGGCTGCCACTGACTTTTCCCGGCGAGTTGTTTTGGAGGGGATCACAACCTCGGGAACATCTTCATCATCTGCTGGCCTCTTGCCCCTACGGGCCTTCCTTTTGGCAAACTGACCAGAGCGAGAGCTAGAGCCACCTGCAAACGCACACGGAGAACACATAGCAACCCAGAAAAGATGAGAGGAATGTACACAAGATCAGAAGAATAATTCACTAGTACTAGTACGTAAGGAGAATAGAGACAATGCATATAAATTCAGAGCAACCGGTAGTTCCGGTATCAGCACCGGTGGTTCCGGCCGGCGGTAGTACCGGTCGTGTGACCGGTAGTACCGCTGAGAGCGGATCTGCCAAGAGGAGGGGAACTACCCGATCTCAAAACTACATGCACGATGTCTATTACTAACTACGCACAAGTGAATAGGAATCTATACGGACCTCTTCCTCAAAACATTTAGCCAAAAATGAGGGAATACACGCATTGCCCTAGAAGAAGGATTCAAGAAGAACCCTAACAAGAAGAAGAAGTAGGGCAATACCGATATCCATGGGAGGAGATCGAGGAAGAGGTGGCCTCCACGGAGCAGTTCCGGTGAAGGGCCGACGGATCCGTAGAGCCGGAGGGCGCTACGGGGCAGTGAGCGGAGCAACCGGCGGCTAGGGCGAAAGAATGAACGGGTGAAAGGGAAAACCTCTTTAGCCCGTGCCTTATATATCCGGCCAGATCAGCACCGGTAGTATCGGTCCAGGGACCGGTAGTACCGGTCCGGATGCTACCAGGTGGTTGGAGCGGTACTTCCGCGCCAGGCGGTAGTTCCGCTAATCAACACCGGTAGTACCGGCCAGGGGCACAGGTCAGAGCACCAGCGATAGAACCGCCTGCTCTAGACCGGTACAACCGCTGGGCTGTAACCAGGTGATCAAGCGGTAGAACCGCTTGAACCACCGGTTGTACCGCCAGGGAGTGCCCACTCACTCCATGATAACAAGCTTGTGTACATTTGGAGTAGATGGCTTGGATGAGATGGCTTAGGATGGAGCAAGTCACTATAGTACGAGAAAAACACAAAAGCCAGAAACCAACCAAACCGGAGGGCGGTGGCCGGAGCCACCAATGTTAGAGTCAATTGGCATGGCACCGCGAAGAATTATCCTTGGGCCCATAACCAAAACTCGTCTTTGAAACACACGTGTCATCACAAATGACGAATGTGAACAGCATATCAATTTACGCATAATGGGGGAGGATGAGTTCATTGAGAGAACACCACTCCCCCTATTTCCATGCCTACACCTAGACTAGACAATAAGATGAGTATGGTGGGGTGTGCACGTGCTCAAGCCACATTGCTCAAATCAATGATATTTAGCTCATGCCTTAACTCGCGAAATCTTGCTTCATCCAAAGGCTTCGTGAAGATATCTGCAAGGTTATCATGAGTGTTGACGTAGTGAAGCTCGATCTCTCCTTGCCTTATGTGATCCCGGATGAAGTGATACCGTATCTCTATATGCTTCGTCTTGAAGTGTTGCACCGGGTTGAGAGAAATCTTGATGGCGCTTTCATTGTCACACCAGAGAGGCACTTTGTCACAAGTGACACCGTAATCCTTTAAAGTTTGCCTCATCCATAAGAGTTGAGCACAACAACTTCCAGCAGCCACATACTCTGCTTTGGTGGACGAGAGAGACACACAACTTTGCTTTTTGGAAGACCAACTAACCAGAGAGCAACCAAGAAATTGGCACCCTCCAGACGTGGACTTCCTATCCACTTTGTCTCCTGCCCAGTCAGAATCAGAGAAACCAACAAGGTTGAAGTTTGCTCCTCTTGGGTACCATAAGCCAAAGTTTGGGGTATGAGCCAAATATCGAAAGATTCGCTTGACAGCCACAAAGTGACTTTCCTTAGGTGAGGCTTGAAATCATGCACAAATTCCCACACTCAACATAATGTCCGGTCTAGATGCACAAAGGTAAAGCAAGGAACCGATCATAGAGCGATATACCTTTTGATCCACCGCTTTACCATTGGGATCAATGTCAAGTTGGCACTTGGTTGGCATAGGTGTAGTTGCCGGCTTGACATCACTAAGATTTAACCTCTTGAGCATGTCTTGAGTATACTTGGATTGTTTGATGAAGATCCCTTCTCTTCTTTGCTTGATCTCAAACCCAAGGAAGTACTTCAACTCTCCCATCATGGACATCTCAAAATGTGTGGTCATGAGTGCGGCGAACTCATCATTGAAAGCTTTGTTAGGAGAACCAAAGATAATATCATCAACGTATAGTTGGCATACAAACAACTCCCCTTTGACCTTCTTAGTAAAAAGAGTGGGGTCGATTTTCCCAATTTCAAACCCACGATCTTGTAACAACTCGGTAAGATGCTCATACCACGCACGTGGGGCTTGTTTAAGGCCATAGAGTGCCTTATCGAGTTGGTACACGTGATTGGGGAGCTTAGGATCCCCAAACCCCGGGGGTTGTTTAACATACACCAACTCATTAATAGGACCATTAAGGAATGCACTCTTCACATCCATTTGTTGCAAATTAAAGTTATGATGGGAAGCATAGGCAAGCAACAAATGAATGGATTCAAGACGAGCAACAGGGGCAAAGGTTTCACCGTAGTCGATACCCTCGACTTGGGAGTAGCCTTGAGCCACCAGACGTGCCTTGTTGCGGATGACAATGCCATGAGCATCTTGCTTGTTCTTAAAGATCCACTTGGTTCCAATGACATTATGGTTCTCCTTTGGCCTTGGCACCAGACGCCACACCTTGTTGCGCTCGAAGTTATGGAGTTCTTCATGCATGGCATTGAGCCAATCAGGGTCTTCGAGCGCCTCATAAACCTTCTGAGGTTCAACACAGGAGACAAAAGCTTGATGAGCACAATAGTTTGCTAATTGTCTACGAGTGCTTACCTCCCTTTTGATGCTTCCTAGAATGTTCTCGATGTGATGTTCGTTGGAAGCAAGCCTGGAGGCAACTTTTGCAGCACGACGCTCTAATTGCTCTTCAAGAGTTAACTGAGGAGCATTGAGTTGATCATCTTGAACGTCGTCAGGAGCTAGATCTTGATCTTGAGCTTCCTCTTGATCTTGATCTTGCTCGGAGGACAGAACTTGGCCTTGTGCATCATTTGGTGGTTCTCCACCATCTTGTGATTGATCTTGCACTTGGCCTTGTTCGTCAGGTTGAGGGCCTTCACTTTGTTCTTCGGAAGCGTGTGGGTCTTGGGTTGGTGATGGTTCCACTTGAGTCGAACATTGTCCTTCTCCTTCGGCCACAAGGGGTTCCTCAATGGGTAGGATATATCGAACACCCATTCTTCTTATGGCTTGAGGAGGAATTTCATCACCTACATCACAAGTACCACTTTGCTCCACTTGGGAGCCGTTATTTTCATCAAACTCTACGTTACTCGTCTCCTCAATGAGTCCATTGGACTTGTTGAGGACACGGTAAGCATGAGAGTTTGTAGCATAACCAACAAATATGCCCTCGTGAGCTCTAGATTCAAATTTAGACAAGCGAACACCTTTCTTGAGAATGAAACACTTACACCCGAATACCCGGAAGTACTTGAGATTGGGCTTGTTACCGGTAAGAATCTCATATGGAGTTTTGTTCAAGACTTTGCGGAGATAGAGCCGATTTGATGCATGGCAAGCGGTGTTGATGGCTTCAGCCCAAAAGTTGTATGGAGATTTGAATTCCACCATCATGGTTCTTGCCGCATCCATCAGAGTTCGGTTCTTTCTCTCCGCTACACCGTTTTGTTGAGGGGTATATGGGGCTGCATACTGATGTTTGATCCCCTCATCACTGAGAAACTCATCCAAGGTGTAGTTCTTGAACTCGGTGCCGTTGTCACTTCTGATCATCAAAATCTTTGCTTCATGTTGTCGTTGAGCTTCATTTGCAAAGTTGATGACGGTTTGTTGGGTCTCACTCTTCTTCTTGAAGAAGTATACCCAGGTGTATCTTGAGTAATCATCCACAATCACCAAGCAGTACTTTCTACCCCCAAGACTATCAAAAGATGGAGGCCCAAAGAGGTCCATGTGAAGGAGCTCTAGGGGTCTCTTTGAATAGATGATAGTCGTGGGAGGGTGAGCCTTCTCATGTAACTTTCCTTCAATGCAAGCCCTGCAAGCACGATCTTTGGCAAAGCTAACATTTGTTAGTCCACGGACATGGTCCCCCTTGAGAAGACTTTGCAAAGATCTCATATTGGCGTGGGCCAAACGGCGATGCCAAAGCCATCCCACATCAACTTTAGCCATTAAGCATGTCACAACCTTAGTGGGTTGCTTCGAGAAGTTAACCACATAAAGGCCGTTCTCGACATGCCCAACATAGGCTACTTTAAGAGTCTTGCTCCACAAGAGGGCCACGGTATCAATGTCAAAGAATGTAGCAAAGCCCATGAGTGCAAGTTGGCGAACAGAAAGTAAATTGTATGCAAGGGACTCAACAAGCATGACTTTCTCGATCGTGAGATCATGAGAGACAACAACCTTGCCAAGCCCCAATACCTTAGAAGATGAAGCATCACCCCATTCGACGTTGGTGGCCATAGATGAACCTAGATGCACGTCCACCACCAAGTCTTTGCTTCCGGTCATATGATTTGTGGCTCCGCTATCGAGCAACCATGATTCCCCACCGGAAGCAAACTCCTACAAGAGATCAATGCTTGGATTTAGGTACCCATTTGGTAATGGGTCCTTTAAGGTTAGTAACAAGGGTCTTAGGAACCCAAATGGACCATTCAATGTACTCATAAGAAGAACCAACAAATTTAGCAAACACATGACCATCACTAGCACGACATAAAATATATGAAGGATTAAAGTCGCCGACCATGTTTGATGGTATGGTGGAGTTTTTCTTGACACCACCACTTTTCACTATTTTCTTCTTCTTTGATGTGCCCTCTCCTTCTTTCACAAAAGATTGTCGGAGAGGGGGTGGTTGCTTGGTCTTGTCATTCTTCTTCTTCTTGGGCTTAGGAACAAACCCAATTCCTTCCTTTGCCACAACCTCCTTTTGATTGCTCAAAAGGTTGTTGAGGTTCTTCTCACCTTGTATGCATGTCACAAGGCCTTTCTCAAGTTGCTTCTTCAACTCGGCATTCTCTTCAACAAGATGCACATGCTCGCAACACGGGTTAGTAGCATTTGCATTATCAATTAATACCATGCGAGGAAAGATAGCCTTTTCTTTAGTTAGCGAAACTTGGAGTTGATCATGAGACTCCTTGAGAGTATCATGCATACCTTTCAAGGCCTTGTGAGCCTTGTCAAGTATGGCAAACTCTTCTTTGAGTTTCTCATGGTCAACCTCAAGTTTTGCCTTCTCGGAATTAAGCACACGAGAGACAACTAAAGCATGATCAAGATCTTTCTTTAATTTAGCATGACCATCGTTGTGTGACTCCTCAAGATCCAAACGAAGACCACGCTCTTCCTCTAGGGCGTTAGAGAGATCCGATATCTCATCGGCATAGTCACGACTATGTCCTTCCATTTTAGTAATGGTTTCCTCGTGAGCCTCGATCATGTCGTTGGCCTCACCGAGTTGTTCCAAGAGAGCAACAAAATGCTTCTTGGGTTTGCCCTTGAGATTTTTCATGAACAACTCAAATTCATTCTCTCCCTCCTTAGTTCCATCACTCTCATCAATACAATTCATCAATGAAGGAGAAGTGATGGTGGAATTGATGTTAGGGGTTACCTTGTTGGTGGCCTTGGCCATGAGACACTTGGCGGTGATGTTCTCATTAGGCGAGTCGAAGAGAGATGTGTGCGGAGTAGTAGCAATAGCAATTGTGTCCATGGTGACCGTCTCATCATCTTCATCATTATCATCATCCTCAGCATATTCTTCTTGGGCCACCAACACTTTCGGAGGAGTCTTCTTGTTGAAGTTGTTCTTGTTAGGATAGGACTTTGACTTGTCCTTCCGGATAAGCTTGCCTCCAAAGTCTTCTCTCTTCTCATATGGGCAATCCGCAACGAAGTGGCTTACATTTCCACAGTTGAAGCATGTCCTCACTCGTTGCTTGCCCTTGTTCCCATTAGAGTTGTTCCTGTTGAAGTTGGGTCTTGTGTTCTTCTTGCCCCAGAATTTCCTTGAAGCAAGAGCCATGTGCTCATGATAGGCATATTTGGTGTCCTCGGGGCTACACTCATCATCATCTTCCACCTCCTCTTCTTCCACACAAGCCTTGGCCTTCAGGGCAAGATTAGGCTTCTTCGATCGTTGAGCTCTTAAGACCGCATTGTCGGCGGTCACATCCAAGATCCTCATGGCAACAAACTCATCCAACACTTCATTTGAGGATAAGTGGTGGAAGTACGGTCTCTGACGAATGACAGAGGACATGGCCTTATGGTAGGGCATCATGGCCTTGAGGAACTTGCGTTTGATCCAATTGTCATCTGTATCCTTACTGCCATGATCTCGAAGAGAGACCGCAAGGATAGTTAATCTTTGATAAAGTTCATGAGGATCTTCTTCTTAGATCATAGCAAACTCATCAGCTTCATCTTGCACAACTTCATAGTTGGAGCGTTGAATACTGGTGCTTCCCTTGTACATCGTGCCAACATGCTCCCAAGCTTCCTTGGCCACAGTGAAGGGTCGAAGGTGTGCAATGTCTTCAGGAGGGATGGAATCTTGAAAAATGCAAAGAGCGGACTCGTTGAATTGATGATCTGCAGTTTCTCTTGGAGTCATGTTGTCGGGATCATGCGGATAAAAACCTTGCTCAATGATTCTCCAAAGATTAGTAGAACAATGATTAATATGACGTTTGAAACGAAACACCCAAGTAGCAAAATCAGAATTTTTGATAAACTTGGGAGGAGGCCCAACGGAATTTAAATGCGGTGTGGGAACGGGTCCTCCATAGTGAGTAGGAGGAGCGGAGTGGGCAAAGATCCCACTCCCATTCTTAGTAACAGGGGCTTGTTCACTACTAGCTTCTCCCTTGTCGGGATTAGCCTCCGACACGTTGGTAGCGGGACGAACCACTTCCAACGGTGTGGTGGATAATTTAAGCCCCTCAAGCAACTCTTTAAACATGCCTTTGACCTCGCTCGCTAGTGATTCTTTCAATGTGGTCAAGGCCACATTGAACTCCTCATGAGAGACCGAGGCTCCCCCATCTGACGTAGGCAAGGACGGAGTTCCACCGGAATGATCCTCCGTCTCGACTACGTTGTCACCCATACTCTTTGGACGGTAAAGTCCTTAAAAAGAGAGGAGACTCTGATACCAATTGAAAGGATCGATATGGTTGACTAGAGGGGGGGGATGAATAGGCAACTAACAATTTTTAGCTTTTCTTAACCACTTTAAAACAAGCGACAAAGTAAGTTGTCTAGATATGCTATTAAGATGACAACTAACCGAAAGTAAAGATAACAACTTCACAAGCAAGCTATAGAAGTAAAACAAGTAATGCTTGCACAAGTAAAGGCAAGAATTAACCACAAGTGGAGACGGTGAAGACGAGGATGTGATATCGAAGTTCCTTCCCTTTGAGGGGAAGTACGTCTTCGTTGGAGCGGTGTGGAGGCACAATGCTCCCCAAGAAGCCACTAGGGCCACCGTATTCTCCTCACGCCCTCACACAATGCAAGGTGCCGTGAATCCACTAGTGGTGCCCTTGAAGGCGGCAACCGAACCTTTACAAACAAGGTTGGGGCTCTCTCCACAACTTAATTGGAGGCTCCCAACGAAACCCCGGAGCTTCACCACAATGGATTGTGGCTCTGAAGTGACCTCTTCCGTCTAGAGTGCTCAAACACCCAAGGGTAACAAAATCCACACAAGAAAGTATGGGGGAATCAAGTTTCCTTTGGTGGAAGTGTAGATCTAGGTCTCCTCCTTCAAACCCTAGCAAATCAACAAGTTTGGTTGGCTAGGGAGAGAGATCGGGCAAGAAAGCTTCAATGGCATTAATGGTGGAGAGAGAGAGGCAAGAGATAAGGTGGAGGTAGGAGAAGGGGCTCCTTAAATAGGGTCTCCACCAATCCAACCGTTATGTGCAGATTTACATAGGACCGGTAGTTCTGCTAGCCCAACCGGTAGTACCGGTGAGTGAAGAAACCTGCGCCTTTGCCACTAAGGCGGTACTTCCGGTGGCTCACCCGGTAGTACCGGTCTTCCGAAGAAAACCGGAACTACCGCCCCACCTCCGGTCAACTACCGCTTGGAAACCAGAAGGTTTCAAGCAGGGGCGGTAGTTGGGACGGTGGTTGGGCCAGAACTACCGCCAGGCAGATAGTTTCTGCGTGGTGGCAGTCAGAGCGGTACAACCGCTCGGAACACCGGTAGTACCGGTCTTGCGAGAAGAACACCGGTACTTCTGGGCCACCACCGGTCTACCACCGCACCCAGTACAGAAGGTATCACCCCTAAGCGGTACTTGGGGCGGTGGTTTGACCGGAACTACCGGCCACCGGTACAACCGCCAACTAGGGCGGTACTACCGCTGTGGATGAGTCTACACAAACAGGAGGAATGAAATGGGACCTCTCTCTCCACGAACGGAGGCAATATAGTGGGTGCAAAGAATCTGTGTACGTGACTTGATTCACCCATTACCTTCCGATGTGGGTTCCCTCTTAATAGTACGGATTTCCTATGACCAAAAGAAACAATAAGGCATCGGAAACTCCGTCTTCGATCTTTTCCTTAAAGAGGGAAAGCCTAACCGTCTTGTGCCACATGTTATCAACCTGAGTAATATTGACACACGATTAGTCCACACAAGGATTGTCATCATCACCAAAACCTCAGGCAAGAGATGCCCTTACACCAGGGACTCTATTGCCGTAACCGACGGGAGTACCATGGACGGCAGCGATGGGGAGACAAATGGGAAGAGATAAGGTGAGCATAACTGAGAGGGAGGAAGAGTGGATGGAGTGGGCGTGTCCAAATTTTTTCCCGATGGATAGCTCTTTTTCTCAGGTGGATGGATAGCCTTTTGACAGTACACAAACAAGCCGCTGAACAAAAGCTAATACAGATACAACGTCTGGCGCTGTCCACTTTCTTTTTCTTTTATTATTATATCAAAATAGCCCTTCCGGTCATTTGGTTCATGTTATTAGAGTGAGACGTTGTTCAATTCCTTTTTTTAAATCCACATGTCCTGTTTGACTATGTACATGCCATCTTTTTACATAGTCACAAGATTTTAGATAAAATGTTCAGTTATGATTATTTTGATCATTTTATTAACATATTACTCCCTACTACATACATCGGTTTGAACGACAACTAATTTTGATCGGAGTGAGTATAAGATTTATTTCATTTTTTTTTTGAGAAAGCACTTGTATTTCATTCAATTACAAACAAGATCCGTACAAATACGAGTACAAAGACGAAAACATACATCACATGCACAAGCAGTTCAGATGTCCCACCATATCAACGAGAGCACCCAAACAAACACCAAAATCGCGTAAAATTCCTTGGATACCTACTAGTTCATCCTCAACCTTCAAAACGTCATAATTTCTGCCGACGCCGGAACAATGGAGAGTCGCCGGCCAAGAAGCAAGGGCAAAAGCACCATCGCCCACAAAGGCTTTGTGAGCCACATATAGGTATCGTCCCAGCGGACGGGAACCAATGTCGGGTTTCGACACATCGGCCGGGGACATTCCCCGTGCTCCCCTCACCTTAGATCCGCCATAGCCATCGGCCTACGTCCACAAAGAGCAGCATCACCATCCACCACACCCACCACATCACCACAGTCACCGATCGCCTGCAACAAGTGGATCTGGAAACACCGATCCAGATGCCGCCGACTCCTGTGCACCACCACCGCGCAACCGGCACCGCCGGCCCGGCGGAACCCCGCCTCCCTAGCCCCGCAGCGTTGGCACACCAAGCGCCACCGCGAAGGAGAGCAGGCTGGAGGAATTTATTCCACCTCATCGGCGTCATCCCCGCTCGAGCACCAATGCCTGGAGAAACTACCCTAACAACCCTATCTACAACAGCCACACAGTTGACGATGATCTCCCCCACCTCCCGGCTTCAAGAGGCCGCCGGAGGCGAGGGAGACCAGCAATGATGGCCCGCCGGAACCACCCCTCTCGCGTCGCATGTTTCTCGCCTCTGGGAACCGTCGCTCTTTGGTTTTTTTAAGTCCATTTGTTTCATATTTGTTAATCTTGTGGTCTTTGGATGTTAAATTTTATGGTTCATGTAAGATATTTTTGGCCTGCACTTCTGAGTAGATATACTTTATATTGTATGATGATACTTTATTATTTTATAATATACGTACGTGCACTTACTAGTCTTCGCAAAAGGAGAAAACAAATTGCGCGACGTTTGCCTATCAGTGCTTTCCGCTGGTGATTGGATCATGTGATATCTCGTCATTTTATTTCATTATTATCCCTAGACCGCCAGCCGGCCCATGCGCCCCCTTTTCTGCAGAAAGTCCGCCGAGGCATTTGTTTGAGCCCAGAGCCCAACAGTCGGCAGACTCTGCCTGTCGCCCTTTCTTTCATTTCACCTGATGATGACGATTTTACTCAAAAAAAAATCCGATGATGACGATGATTCCCCACATGATTAGACGTGCCATTTGGTTAGCACATGGCCGTAAAGTATACATAAAAAATATTCACTGCTGGTTTAAGTACCTACAGGTTCAGCAAATAAAAACAAATTCTTGAATTTTTAACAGATTTAGCAAAATCCAAACATTAAAAAAATCACTACTTTTGTGAAAGGTTTAAGAATTTGGGATTTTTTGGGAAAGCTAAAAAAATGTATTTAACAAATGTTCTCCAATTTTAAAAGAGTTGATGCATTAAGAAAAGGTTCAAGGATATGAAAAAATATCAAAATTTCAAAATGAATTCAAAGAATTTTAATTTTTTGAAAAAACTTAAATGTAACAAATTTATAGAAAATGCACATGAATTTGAAAATAGTTCATAGATTTGAAAAGTTTCACATAATTGAAATAAGTACAGGGATTTTGACAATTAAAAACTTTCATAGGTCTGAAATTTTTCACGGTTTAAAAAAAATGACGAATATTTAAAAAGTTCACTTTTAAGAAAACGTTTATGAAACTTAAAAAATTTCAAAAATTAGGAAAAATTACTAATTTAAAAATCATTCATAAAAAATAAAAATAAACACGAAAAGTAAAAACAAATACACAAAAAACAACATAGAAAAACAGAGGGAAAATGCAAAACAAACGGCTAGAAACATCATTCTTACATGGGTCAGGTGCCATCATTTACGAAATGCGTGTAGGCGCCATGTACCATTCACAAAGTAAACGGAGCTTAAGGTGCCGAATAGGATACACTGTGCATGCCAAGATACTCAAAGTGCATTACCCACATTTGTTTTTGGGTGTTGGTGTGGGCGCCAGAGCTATACGTCGGCCATACTAATTCCCCTGAGGCCAGCCCTGCTTGCTGCTTGTGGGTCGGCACACAAAAGGACACGTCGAAGAACTGTTTTGCATTATTGTGGTTTGTGTTTTACGTGTTTTAATGGTTTTTCTTTCTTCCTTCTTTGGTCTTCTTTGTTTCCTTCTCAGTATTTATTGGTTTATTCAGGTTTTCTTCTTTATTTTCCCACACAGGTCTACAATTTTGATATGACTGTACATATTTCATATACATTAGGAGCATTTTATTTACACATTTAACCAGTTCTAAATACTTGATTATTATTTTTGCAAATATATGGTTTCATGCCCACTATTTTCATACAAATTGGACATTTTTGTATACATCTAAGAATTTTCTATATGTTCAGAATTTTTCCAAAATTGACTTAACATTTTTTCTAAAACTTTTTTATACATTTTTTAAACACATGTTAACGTGAACTATGTGATCTTTTTATTACATTGGATAAATATGTTTGTTAAGAAAATGTCGCAAGCATTCTGTTTGAATTGCGTAAACATTTTTCAAATGTTCATACCTTTTGTTTAATATTTGTTTTGAGGAAATAATATTTATTTAATGGTAGAAACATTTTCAAAAAGTTGAGCAAACATTATTGATACACAGCATTTACATTTTTCTAAAATTTGCAATAAACACTTTTTTGAAAAATGATTTAATTATTTTTCTCATATAAACTAAAGTGAAAGACTTTGCTTAGCGTAACTAGGGTTTATTCGGAATCATAACGAGCGGAATACAAGCAATATCGGGCAGAACCCCTAGCCACAATGGCGACCCACCTCCAGAGACACGGCTCCTTTTGCTAGAGAGTGAGCTCCAAAATTATTTTCTCTAAACTCAAATAGGAAATCTATGAAAGCAAAATTACTAGTGCTAAGTTTAATATCGTTCATGACCTGTACGTATGAAGGCGGAGCTCCCTTCCTTACGTTTGTGAGGACCTCGAGGCAGTCGGATCAACTAGTCCATCAAAAACTACAGCAGATGAACCCGGATAGTTACCGTCCTTGTCCCATATCAGTGCTGCTGCAACTCCTCTATCTCCTAGCTGCAAAATTCCACCATCCACTGCGATGTTAGTGGAACATCAACATGATGAGACCACGAGGTAACTAGGCTGGTGAAGTACCGGGTCTGAGGCCCCTGTTGGGCCCGGTGGTTATCTCTTTGTTTTCTTGAACTGAAGAATGGATAGTTGGGCGCACCTATGTCTCGCTTGAAGTGAGATAGTAGGGCGTCTGGCTTCAGGAAGAAGCCCGATTAGACCGGGCCACCACGGACACAGGCCTTCAATGCTTTTTTCGTCCATTTATTTTTCCACATGTTTTTAGTTCAATGTTTTTATTATTATTTTATTTTCACTTGTAGTTCGAAATATTCAGAATACATCTATTTAAAACATAATTTAGATATAAAAAATGAAAAACACTAATCATGCGTTTAAAATACTAAATATACATAGAAAAATGTTTCTAGTTCATACAAAAAAGGTACAATGCATATGGAAGAAGTAGAACTCCAAAAATACAAGTTTCAATTTTTAGTGTTAATCATGCATTTTCAAAAACTAAATGCACATAGAAAATAAATTCAATGTATATTTTTTTACAATATGTATGAAAAAATTAGACATAAAATAATAAAAGTTTTCAAAATATTATTAAATTATTTGGACAATATTAAACTTGTATATATAAAATGTTCGTGATGTATTACAAAAATATAGAATGAAAAAGTAGGCATAAAATACAGGTGTTTAAAAAAAGTTGGTCATGTATTTAAAAAAGTTGAACGTGTATATATAAAATGTTTTTGATGTATACGAAAAGGTATAGTGTTTATAGAAAAAATATATATTGGAAATATATGTTTTATTAAATGTTAATCATGTTTTTCAAATGTTAAGCGTGTATATGAAAAATGTGCCTGGTGTATACAAATAAATTACACCGTGTATGTAAAAAGTACACATAAAAAATATAAGTTTTCAAAAATGTGAATCACGTATTAAAAACTTTCAAACCTGTATATAAAAAAGTTACCGGTGTATACCAAAAATGTTCAAAGAAAACTGACAAAATTGATAAAAAGAATAAAGAAACACAAAGAGACAAAGAAAAACGAATGAAACAAAGAAACAAAACCAAAACTCCCGGTAAAAATGGAAAAGAAACAAAGAAAGAAGAAACCTGTAAAAACTTTTGAAAAAATTGGACAAAAAAATGGATAAAAAAGAGAAAACTATGAAGAGAAAAAGGAAACCAAAAGATAAAAAATGGAAGGAACACGTACATGTAGAACGAACGAGAGCGAACGAGCCGGCCCATACGCACGAGCACTTTAGGTGAGATGGATGCTAGGGTTAGCAGTGAGGGGTGTTTGACATATTGTCACACACCTAGGGACTCAATGACAAGAGGCTCGACGACAGAAGGTAGGGCAATATTCGGGTGTTTGCGGATGAGATGGGGAGAAAGGAGAAGATTGGGCGCCAAAAATGGGTCCGCGGCGGTGGCAAGGGCGAGCAAATGAAACATGAAGTATAGATAACACGAGGGCTTCGGGCGAGAGGAAATTTTCCTTGCACCAAAATTTAGGAATATAGAGGGCATTGTAAAATCCCTCCACTTTCCTCTAAGGCGAAAGGTTGTATGGTTATTATTTTTAGGTGTCACTTTTTAAAAAAATGCGATGGAGGTGCTACATTCCTCCTGCACAAGAAAAGCTCTTCTCCTTCCGTCGGCGCAGCTGCCGGTCCGCCCCATCTTCGATGGCCTCTAGGCCATGGAGGTGTGAAGGATCTCAGTCCCCCGTTAGCGGGAGGGACCCTGTTCTCATTCTTGTTAGGTTCAACGTCCCTTAGTAGGAACAATGTCTCTCATGTTCTATCCTTGTCCCTATGGTGCGTCTAAAATCGTCGGAGGGCGTGTGGAGGTGTGTCTCCGTCGCATCTCGCGGGATTCAGTTGGTGCTGGTTTTCATGGATCTATCTAGATCTGGTTTTCGTTCTTCTTCGTTCGGGTGTTTATAGGTTTGATCCTTCCGATCTACGGGTTTCTTCATCGGCGATGGTTGCTACTCTGGTGCGTTGGTCTTATCACGACAACTTCCCGACTATCTACTATAACAAGGTTCGCCCGGCTCGGTGAGGGAGGGGCGATGACAGCGGCGTGCCTTCAGCTCGCTCCAGTGCTGGTAGTAGCCGCTAGGCCATCCACAGATATGGTTGTAATTTTTGTTACCTTTGTTGTTCTCGAAGGAAATATGCCCTAGAGGCAATACTAAAGTTATTATTTATTTCCTTATATCATGATAAATTTTTATTATTCATGCTAGAATTGTATTAAAATAAAATTTAATACATGTGTGAATACATAGACAAAACAGAGTGTCCCTAGTATGCCTCTACTAGACTAGCTCATTGATCAAAGATGGTTATGTTTCCTAGCCATAGACATGAGTTGTCATTTGATCAACGGGATCACATCATTAGGAGAATGGTGTGATGGACTAGACCCATCCGTTAGCTTAGCACTATGATCGTTTAGTTTTACTACTATTGCTTTCTTCATGACTTATACATGTTTCTATGACTATTAGATTATGCAACTCCCAAATACCGAAGGAACACCTTGTGTGCTATCAAACTTCACAACGTAACTAGGTGATTATAAAGATGCTATACAGGTGTCTCCAAAGGTGTTTGTGGTGTTGGCATGGATCAAGAATATGATTTGTCACTCCGAGTGTCGGAGGGGTATCTCTGGGCCCTCTCGGTAATACACATCATAATAAGCCTTGCAAGCAAATGACTAATGAGTTAGTCACGAGATGATGTATTACGGAACGAGTAAAGAGACTTGCCGGTAACGAGATTAACTAGGTATGGTGATACCGACGATTGAATCTCGAGCAAGTAACATACCGATGACAAAGGGAACAACGTATGCTGTTATGCGGTTTGACCGATAAAGATCTTCGTAGAATATGTAGGAGCCAATATGAGCATCCAGGTTCCGCTATTGGTTATTGACCGGAGATGAGTCTCGGTCATGTCTACATAGTTCTCGAACCCGTAGGGTCCGCACGCTTAACATTTGATGACGATCGGTATTATGAGTTTTGATGTACCGAAGGTAGTTTGGAGTCTCGGATGAGATCACGAACATGACGAGGAGTCTCAGAATGTCTGAGATGTAAAGATCGATATATTGGAAGGCTATATTCGGACATCGGAAAGGTTCCGAATTGTTCGGGGATTTTTTCGAAGTACCAGGAGGTTACCGGAACCCCCCGGGAGAAGTTATGGGCCTTATGGGCCACAAGAAGGAAGCACACCAGCCCACAAGGGGCTGGTGCGCCCCCCTTGGGCAGGAGGCCAAATTGGAAAAGGTTTGGGGGTGGCGCCCCCCCCCCCCCTTTCCTTCTCTCCTACTCCTCCTTCCCTTCCTCTCCTACACTAGGGAAGGGAGGGAATCCTACTCCCGTTAGGAGTAGGACTCGTCCTAGGCACGCCATAGAGGGCGGGCCTCTCCCCCTCCTCCACTCCTTTATATACGGGGGTGGGGACACCCCATAAACACACAAGTTGATGAAGTTGATCTCTCCCAACCGTGTGCGGTGCCCCCCTCCACAGAAACACACCTCGGTCATATCGTTGCAGTGCTTAAGCGAAGCCCTGCTCCGGTAGCTTCATCATCTCCGTCACCACGCCGTCGTGCTAACGAAACTCTCCCGCGAAGTTCTACTGGATCAAGAGCTCGTGGGACGTCATCAAGCTGAACGTGTGCAGAATGCGGAGGCTACGTACGTTCGGTGCTTGATCGGTTGGATCGCGAATAAAGTTTGACTACATCAACGCGTCACTAGACGCTTCCGCTCCCGTTCTACGAGGGTACGTGGACACACTCTCCCCTCTCGTTGCTATGCATCTAGTAGATAGATCTTGCGTGATCGTAGGAAGAAATACTACGTTCCCCATCAGTTCTTTGTACTGATATGATTGAATATGACTATATTGAAAGTTGCTCGGAAAATTAACCATAACAGTGGTGAAGTCGTTTTTGTTGTTGTTGAGAATTAGTGGTGAAGTCTTTATCTTGGTAATTTTTTTTGTAAGTGAGGGGTATACCGCGGAAGAATGATTGCACAAATGACTCGGACGGGGAGAGGGGGGAAGTGCTGGGTAGGAGGCCTGGACGGAAGCGGATCCTCTAACATCCTCAAGGGATGCCACGAAGCTACAGTGAAATGCGTGTGTAAAACGAAGAAGGGATGTCAGGATTACTGTAGCAACTAATGTGCGAATTCACTGTAGCATGAACAAAAATAAATAAATAAATAATTTTATTGCATCATAATTTTGTTTGTGTAATTTTTGTAAATATATATTAGATTTGTAATTTACAAATTAATTATAATTATTTTAGACTTAACCATATGAATGTGAAGAAAGGATGTCACGGTTACTGTAGTTTCCGTGACATCCCTTGAGGATGACAGGATGTTGAGGATGACAAGATGTTAGAGGATCCGGTTCCGGCCTGGACACGTCAGCTTTAATCACCCCTGCCAACAGACTGATGCAGCCATGAATGCTAATGTAGTGTCAAGAACAAATCTTCTCCGTGGTCGGCGTAACTAATTAAACCGATAGCGATGCATCTGAACGAGGGTTCACACGATCGAGATTCATCGGTGCAGTTCGGCAAATATAGAGTCAATAAATTAGGATCATAGAATAGATGCGCGTACGCTTCATCAGTCCTGTAAAAAGAAGTCGAGCATCTATAGGCAGCCAACCGCTCGCTTTTTATCAGAAAAGGTTCTCGGCAGATCCTCGATTTACTTTGAGCTCCAGGTCGTCGTCCATGGAGGAGGCCAAGAGGAAGCCGCGCGGCGTGCTGGACCTGGAGGCGCAGTTCGCCTTCTTCCGGTCGCAGCACCGCCACCCGGTCAACGCCGCCGCGCACGCGCTGCTTGCCGGCCCCACCCTCTTCGGCAACCTGCTCATCCTCTACTTCCTGCCCCTGCCCTCCCCGCTCGACCCGGCCCTCGCGCTCACCCTCGCCTACGCCGCCGCCTACCTCGCCGTCGACCGCCGCGCCGGGGCCCTCGCCGCGCTCCTCCTCCTAGGCGGTTGGGCCGCCAGCCGCGCCCTCGCCGCCCGCCTCGGCTTCGCGCTCGCCTGGAAGGTCGTGCTGGCCACGGAGCTCTTCTGCTGGACCTGGCAGTTCCTCGGCCACGCGCTCTTCGAGGTAAAGTCCGATCTGTTCCCTGCGCATCCGCCACGTTGCTGGTGACAGACGACCTGACATCTGACATCAATTGCTGATTTTTGCTTGCTGAATCTGCTTGTTCTTGCAGAAGAAAGGGCCGACGGTGAGTGAGCTTCCGGAGGTGTTCCTGATGGAGCCATTCCTCATCCTCCTGCAGGTAAACGCCAGTTAATCCTTCAATCTTCAAAAGAAACACAAACCATCTGCATATATGTATCTAGAAAAGATACTCCGGTATAATCTAGCTACTAGAGATTGAATCGACATGGAGTTCTTAACACTACTAAGTAGCAGCCGTTTGGCTCTTGTGTGCACAGATACTCAACAAACTGTTTGATTACGAGCCATACCCTGGATTCAGCAACAACGTGGATAAGAAGATGGAGGCTGATCTCAGGGAGAGCAAAGAGCTCGAGCAGAGGAAGATCAACTAAACATATATGTTCAGGTTGATTCATATAAGTAGCAAAGTGTGTGTGCCTACCATATTTGTAGAATAAAGTGAACAGCTGAACTTTCTGTACACGATGATATTGCGTTATTGAAGCTTCTTCTCCCAGACGCCGGGAAGAAGGTGCGTCCTGGCTGCAGGTTTGCAGCTCCAGATTTCACTCGCTGAGTGCTCTGCTAGACATTTCAGCAAACACCTCATGTTGAAGCATAGCTGCAACCGGATCCGGCTCGAGACATCCTTCTCTGAATGATCTGTTAGGCATTTTATCGAACACCCCATGGGCAAGCATAGCTGTATGCCTGTATCAGATATGCCGTGGTGCCTTGCCAAACCAGCAGACGCACGAATGGGCGGGCCAGCCGGCCTTGGACTGAAGATATTGTCCCTGAGTTATACCTGGCGATGGGAAACCCAGCCCGACTGGTTCTTGTCTACGGGCCAGGCCTAAGTTTTAAGCCCAAAGGCTGGGCCGGGCATGGGATTGGCATAGTTGAGTTTTACGATATAGGCCCGGTCTGAGACCCGATGGGCTTTTCCTCTAATGGGCCTGGCTTGGACCTGAAATCTAGGCCCGACAGTCGAGCCCGGGCCTAGGTTTTCTGCTACTGGCTTTATTAGGTCCTGAAGCCCCGCCCAATCCGACTTGTGGCAGGTATACCCATGGCGGTAATAGGACCTGAAGCAAACTAAAGAACATAATTTTGACTCAATGGTTGTCAGTGACAATTCCGCCACATCGCCCAGGAAGGCTATCAGGAAGAGATGAATAGGTCGGATGGTAACACGAGGCGACTCTTTACCTAGATTCGGGCTCTTGAGCAGGGGCATATAAAGTGTTCTTGATGTATATATATAAAATGTTAATGCCTAGTTTGGCAAGAACGTTTTTTCAAAACCATGGTATTCCAAAACCTAAGTATTTCAATACATGGGCAATAAATACTTTAGTTTCTAAAAAACATAGTTTTTCTCAGTTTTGATAAAACTGCCGAGGTGTTTGGCAAGTGGCAGTTTTTCTCAGTTTTCTTTGATTTGCATCGATTATTACGTTGTTGCATGCATATTCAGCTACACTCAGGGATCAGTTTGTACTAATAGCCACCGTATGCATTCAGTCTTGCACGAGCATGTTTTCCTAGATGCTAAGATCTGTAGTAGAGTTATCTCTTGTAATCAATCAAAGGCCAAGGTACGTAGTTAACACATGCACTGAAGGTCCATGTTTGCAGCTTGTGTACGTGTACGTCTGCCTCTAGCCGAACGTATCGATGAGCTATATTGATTTATGCATCAGAGGCTTCGATGGCCAGAAGTTGGACACGAGAGAGACCAAGCAGCCAGCGCTTGCTTTCTCGGTTTTGAAAAAAGAGGTCAGGGCCTTTTTTTTATATAAAACAAAAATACCACAGTTTTATAGATACCACGGTTTATTGAATTGCAATATCTTTTTCATCCAAACGACTCAAAGTATTGAATACCAAAGTTTTTTCAGAAACCACAGTATTCCCAAAAAACCACAAAAATACTTTGGCCTCCAAACGAAAACTAAATGTATATATATAAAGTGTTCTTGAGCAGGTACACAACCGAGAGATTGGATGTTGTAATGTTTTTTAGATGTCTTTATTGACTAGATACCGGGGCCGTAGAGTTACAAGAATCCTAGTCGGCTACGTCAGTGGAGGGGAGTCCTCCACGGATGTGGCTTCCTTGTTTTGAACGCAGAGCTTCTCGAATCTTCCTTTTAAAGGTAATGTTTGCCGGCATGAACATGATGGTGGAGGACGGACCTACAATCGGACCTCAATCTAGCCATATATATACGTCCGGCACCCATATACCTTGCCCATACGCGTGAATGCGAGTATAGCATCAGTATAGCATCCGTCTCGGCTGAAAGCGTGGATATAGGGCCGGCCCATTAGTCAGAGCGCCTTTTCGCTCGCTTGATGTACTCATTAGGCCTGGTTGTTTTCTTTATCGTTTTCTATTATTTTTTCTTTTGGTTTTGTTTTATTTTCTTTACCGGCATCCCCCTTTTCATAGTTTTTTGGCTCTTTCACGTTTTCTACGGGTTTGTCTTTTCCTTCTTCTCAATTTTAATGTTTTTTGCCTTTCTTTATTTCTGCCTTTGTTTTTATTACTCCTTTTGTACACTTTTATAAGTCGTTTAGGACAACAGAAATTGAACTGATTTAGATATTGTCTTACATGTTTACAAGGTCTTACAAAAGTGAACGGATGGAGTATTGGTTTCTTTTTTGTATTGTTATTTCATTTTTTACATTTTCCGTATACATCAAGAACACTTTATATATATACGTTTAACATTTTCCAAATACACGGTTAACATTTTTGACAACTTATATTTTTTTATGTCTATTTTATCATACACATTGTAGGTTTTTTGTATAGAGTAGGAACATCTTTTATAAACACGTTTCACATTTTGGAAATACATGATTAACATTTTAAAACCATATTTTCTTGTATGTTTGCTTCTTCCATAAGGATTGTACGTTCTATGTATACAGCAGAAATATTTTGTATACACACGTTTAACATTTTCGAAATACATGATTAACATTCTTTAAAACATGCATGAATTTTTTTATGTCTATTTTTTTCAAACACACTATACATTTTCTGTATACATCAGGAACATTTTATATACACGCGTTTAACATTGTCCAAATACATGATTAACATTTTCAAAAACATATTATTTTATGTCTACTTCTTTCATACACATTGTACAGTTTTTGTATGCATTGGACACATTTTATATACACATTTAACTTTTTTGAATGCATTATGTAAAGTGTTTTTGTAATATTTGGAAAAAAAAAAGGAAAAATGTAAAAATAATAATTAAAACACAAACGATTCTGAGGTTTGTGGCCTCCCGTGCACTGGGCCGGCCTAGTCTTGCACTTCACCTGAGGGAGCCATATGTCTCGCTATAACGAGACATAGGCGCACCCGCCAATATGTGAGGCGAATATGGGGATACCGAGACACGTCGGTCATGTCGGATCCGACCCATGCTCGCCCATCTCGACCCCACAAATATGCATCCCTATCTACATTTGAGGCCAAACCATAGCCACTCCATTTCCAGTCCGTTTAGCTCCGCCCACAAGCTCCTCTCCAACTATCTCTGGCATGGTGGGCAGCACATTTAAGACCGCCAATTCCAGATCCATCGACTATGACCTCATATCATGGGGGCGAGGAGCAGTTAGCCGTCGGGCAGGCTCTTCTCCGGTCCTGGAGGAAACACTAGCTCCGTAGTTGGGGTCGCTAGTTGGAATCCATTGCGTCCGTGCAAGTGGCGCTTGGATCTGAAGGTGGCGGCAGCTAGAGGCGCTTGACCGTGGTGCGGCCAGATGTGGCAAGCATCAGGTGGAGGTACTACCACACCCAACCGGACGACCTAAGTTGTCAGCGCAACCCTTATGGTGGATCCTCATCCTCACGACTCGGTCTCTGATTCCGAGGTCAACACCACGAGACGACACCACATATGTGCCGAGGACCGTGTGCCCGCTGGGCGAGCGAGAAGGCACTGCAAGCCACGAAGGCCAAGACACACTCCACTTCGGACAAGACCGAGGATGCCCTCCGTGCTTGCATCCTCACGAAGCGGTAATCCTAGACAATGCGTGCCCTCGCAAACAATGGCGGAGACAGGGGGCCAGTAGGGGCCCTGGCCCCCCATAACATCATGTATTTGCTGCATATTTATTGACGAACAGTGTGAAGTTAGCCTTGATTCACTGCTAAATTAATAGCTTGGCCCTCCCCAGTCAGTTTTAGGAGCACTTGGCCCCCTTGATAGAATTTTTCTGGCCCCGCCACTACTCGCAAGGAGGAAACCGTTGCGGCCAATGCTCTCGCCTCGTTGCCCACCAAAGAGGAGGAGGAGGCCAATGAGGATCGGACAACTCTGGGAGTGAACATATCCAGCTTGATCCATATTACATTTTCGACCGCTGCTTCCGCGCGACGAAGACGACAAGGGCAAATGTGGCCATGGGTGAACTCTCTCCACAACCATATAATTCATAGCTAGTACAACATGTCAATTTTTCTAATGGCATGTATGAACTCGGCTATGCTATGTATGTGTTGACCTAAATGAATTATGTGTATTATTTCAACGTTGCAAGACATTATATCTATTTGAGGATTTGCAAACCTAGAAGACAGTGGTAAACACGGACATTTAAGAAATAATCGGTCACAGTACGCAGACGCATCCATGCATGTTTAAGCCTCGCTAGGTCCGGTTGTAGATGTTCTTATTCCACTTAACCAAAGCACTAGTATACAGTAACAACTCAAGTGTGAGGATAAATCATACTCCATGCAATACATGGGTAGTATACCAGCATGCAATACATCATCATGCATCTCTGCTGCCCTGCTAAAGGCATCTCTAGGCATGAGGAGATCGGCTATGTGTTGGTTAGAGAAATAAAACTTTTTTACTCCTCTATAACTATTTAGGGTGGACTGGATAATGTCTTGTGTCACATCGGTGAGATACTCTGTCAAACGTAATGGGACCCTCTTGAATTCATTTGCATTGTCGCGTGGGCTTCGGCGGGGCGATCCGCTGTCCCCCTTCTTGTTCCTTTTTGTGGCTGATGGACTTTCTGCAATTCTAAAGCAATATGTGTCTAGTGGTGATATTACCCCTGTCAAGGTATGTAGAAGAGCTTCAGGGATCTCACACCTATTGTTTGCTGATGATACTATGTTATTTTTCGAAGCAAACCGTGCTCGGGCCGAAACAATAAAGCTAGCGTTGGATCAATATGGAAAGACAACATGTCAAAATTTGAATTTTGACAAGTGCTCTATTCTTTTTGGTGAGGCTTGCCCTTATGTCAAACAGGAGGAAATCAGAGGAGTTCTCAGTGTCACTAGTTTGGTTTTTGAGGAGAAGTACCTTGGACTCCCCACGCCCGATGGTCGCATGTCTAAGGGAAGATTTCAGAATCTCCAGATGAGCTTAACTAAAAGATTGCTCTAGTGGGGAGATGTTCACCTTGCTAAACCAGGTAGGGAGACACTCATTAAGTCTATTGCTCGGGCCCTTCCCGCTTATATGATGGGGTTATTTAAGTTACCCTTTTCGGTGTGCGATGAACTCACCAGAATGGTAAGAGCCTTTTATTGGGGAGCTGAGAAGGGGAAGAGGAAAGTGCACTGGCGGGCATGGGATAATCTGATGCAACCAAAGAGTAAAGGAGGTGCTGGTTTTAGAGATTTCAGGATTTTTAACCAAGCACTATTAGCTAGGCAAGCATGGAGACTAATTTCAAAGCCTGGCAGTCTGTGCGCACTAGTGTTAAAAGCCAAATACTATCCAGATGGTAAACTTGAGGATACATTTCGTCGGAAATGCTTCTTCTTATTGGCAAGCTATTAGCTACGGTCTTGAACTCTTGAAGAAGGGTCCGATTTGGAGAGTTGGGAACGGAAGAAATATACGCGTTTGGCGTGACAATTGGATACCCAGATCCTTCTCCTATAAACCATTCACTTTACAAGGGAGGTGCATAATTCACTTCATCTCAGATTTGCTTAATGAGAACGATTCATGGAAGGTTGGCTTGTTACAGGAATTATTTATGCCAGCGGATGTTGTGGAGATTTTGAAAATCAGGGCGTCGCCAAGACATGAGGATGATACGTTGGCGCGGGGCCCTAACAAGTTTGGCGCATTTTCAGTGAGGAGTGCGTACCAGTTCGGCTTTGCGGAAGCTCACAGAAGCACTTCGACGGGCTCCAGCTCACGTCCAGATGGGCGTCGGGACTGCTGGAAATTTATATGGTCGACTGATGTTCCTCCCTCAATACGTAGTTTTGCATGGCGGGTCGCTACAAACTCTCTGCCTACATCGAGTAACAAGCATACAAGAGGCCTGGAAACTAGTGATTTGTGCCCTGTGTGTTCGATAGAGTCCGAGGACTACTTCCATGCACTATGTCGCTGCACCCTCTCGAGAGTTCTCTGGGATGCTATGGCAGAAGAATGGACTCTTCCGAATATTACTACTGTGCAGAATACAGGTGTCGAGTGGCTGCTGCACGCTCTTGCTCCTCTGCCAAATATTGAGCGTTCGACGCTTCTCATGACATTGTGGAGGGCCTGGCATATACACAATGAGATTGCCCATAATAAATCCCAGCCACCCATGGAGGCTTCTCAAAGATGGATCGGCCGGTGCCGGAATGGTGTTAAGAGATGACATGGGAGCCATCATCTTCTCTTCTTGTAGGCAATTATTTTCTTGCCGGGATGCACTTGAAGCTGAATTATGTGCATGCATGGAAGGATTATCTTTCTCCATCTAGAGAAGTAAGCTACCAGTGCAGATCGACATTGATTCTATAATTGCAGTAAAATTGATCCAAGCTTCAGTGGTTGACAGATCGGTATTTTGTCCCTCATCAAGGAGATTAGATATCTTATGTCTCTACGTGAAAATTGTATTACTCATTTAAGTGAAGGACATATGCCCTAAAGGCAATAATAAAGTTATTATTTATATTTACTTATATATCATGATAAATGTCTTTTATTCATGCTAGAATTGTATTAACTAGAAACTTGATACATGTGTGAATACATAGACAGAACAACGTGTCCCTGGTATGTCTCTACTAGACTAGCTCGTTAATCAAAGATGGTTAAGTTTCCTAACCATAGACATGTGTTGTCATTTGATGAACGGGATCACATCATTAGGAGAATAATGTGATGGTCATGACCCATCCGTTAGCTTAGCACAATCATCGTTTAGTTTTATTGCTATTGCTTTCTTTATGACTTATACATGTTCCTCTGACTATGAGATTATGCAACTCCCGAATACCGGAGGAACACCTTGTGTGCTATCAAACGTCACAATGTTATTGGGTGATTATAAAGATGCTATACAGGTGTCTCCGAAGGTGTTTGTTGAGTTGGCATAGATCGAGAATAGGATTTGTCACTCCGAGTGTCGGAGAGGTATCTCTGGGCCCTCTCGGTAATACACATCATAATAATCCTTGCAAGCAAATGACTAATGAGTTAGTCACGAGATGATGTATTATGGAATGAGTAAAGAGATTTGCTGGTAACGATATTGAACTAGGTATGATGATACCGACGATCGAATCTCGAGCAAGTAACATACCGATGACAAAGGGAACAAAGTATATTGTTGTGCAGTTTGACCGATAAAGATCTTCGTAGAATATGTAGGAGCCATATGAGCATCCAGGTTCGGCTATTGGTTATTGACCGGAGATATGTCTCGGTCATGTCTACATAGTTCTCGAACCCGTAGGGTCCGCATGCTTAACGTTCGATAGTGATTTGTATTTTGAGTTATGTGTGACACCCCAAGACCAGTGCGCATGATGTCTTCCTCTTATTCGTCGTCATTGCCATGTCATTCGCTTGCGTGTTGCATTTTGCCATGTCATCATGTGCATTTCATCTGCATAGTTTTCAAAACTTGCATCCGTCCGGGTCTCCTAGTTCTCTCCGTTGTCCGTTTCGGAATCCGACACTCCCACATGCACCCATCGCCCCTCCCAGATCTTGTTTTGTGAGCGGGAGAACAACATTCTCTAAATGGGCCGAGTTTTGTCGAGTGGTCTTGGTATATCACTGGTAGACCCCCTGTGAAATTCGTTCCATTTGGAGGTCGTTTGATGCCCCAACGGTTAACCGCATTAAGCGCCAGAAGCCCTTTCTCTTTGCAGCCAAACACCCCTCCACAACAGCCCACTAGCACATCTAAACCCCTCCATGTTCTACCCAGTTGGATCACGATCGTGTGGGCAAAAACCGCATCTCAATAGCCCTCTCCTAGCTCCCTCTACCTATAAAACAGCCCCCCTTGTCCAAATCTCGGGGAAAATCCCTAGTTCTAGCTCCTCTGCGCCGCCGGACATGTCCGTACATCACTGGACGTGTCTAGCCGCCGGTCCAGACCAATCCAAGCCCGCCACATCATCCACGCCGCCTTCTCTCTCCTCTCCACCTCCCACCAGCACTGCGGCCCACCGGGTGTCGGTGTCAAAACCGGCAGATCTCGGGTAGGGGGTCCCGAACTATGCGTCTGAGGATCGATGGTAACAGGAGACAGGGGACACGATGTTTTACCCAGGTTCAGGCCCTCTCGATCGAGGTAATACCCTACTTCATGCTTGATTGATCTTGATGAATATGATTACAAGAGTTGATCTACCTCGAGATCGTAATGGCTAAACCCTAGAAGTCTAGCCTATGATATTGCTATGATTCTGCTATTCTTGTCTCTACGGACTAAACCCTCCGGTTTATATATGCACCGGAGGGACCTAGGGTTGTACATGATCACCTTGTAGAGGAAGGAAAGTATTACACCCGGACTCTAAACTTGCTATTTTACACACGGGGGTGGGGGGGGGGGGTCCTAAATGGATACGGCAGATATTCTTCATGGCCCACCAGTCCGGCCCATAATGAAAGATCCGGCCACCTTTGGACCCCTTAATCCAGCACTCCCTCAGTAGCCCGTGAACCAGTCTTCGATGACGACGAGTTCGGCTGACGCACTGTCTTCGGCATTGCAAGGCGGGTTCCTCCTCTCGAACATATTGAAGAAATATTCCCTACAAAATGTACTGTGTCCAGTTCTGCCATGTTATGGACGAGCATGTCATGCTTTTGTTTGCCATGTTATTGCACTGTAGAATATTTGTTTCATGCCTCCAACATGTGAACATATTAACTCTGCTCATGTTTATGCCATGTTTCCCACTAAGTCATAATTGTGATATAAAGTTGCTTGTTGCATTGATCATGTTGGATTAATCTTGATGCCTAGGAACCTGAACCTTGATGCTATTTGAAGCATGTAATCTGTTCTTTGAGTTCATGCCATGTTTGTGTCCATCTTGTACTTGTAGCATGTTATTTTGATGCTTGTAAGATGCCTAGTTGCTGTTTTGGACATATTGTGTTTCAAACTTGTTGCTTGTGTATGTGTTGATCCGTTGCTCCGTTTTGAGCATGCTCTATGAAACTTGCTTGGTTTTGCATGTAGATGCATCATGTCATGTTGCATCCATGTTTAGAGTATGTGTGCTTGATGTTTGAATGCTTTTTGCATCAAGGCCATACTTAACTTGTTTTGCTCATATCTTCTAGGCCATAACTCCGAATTAAATGAACTTATATGTAACTCGACTAGAAAATCGTGTAGATCATCATGGTGCATGTTAACTTGCTGTTTAACAACTCTAACATAAGGTGTGTTCAGATCTGGACCAATTTCGAAATTTGCATATGAGGACTTACCAGAATTGTTATATGTTGTGTCCGGCCTCATTTAAACATGCCTTGTTGTGTGTTCTTATTTGCATCATATCTTGTCATTAGTAGCATCATGTAGCCTTGTCATGCATCATACTTGGTTGAGCATCATGTCTTGTTTATGTGTGGTGTGTTTACCATGTTGTTTGTTTCTTCTCGTTAGTTCCTGTTTCGTTGCGATCGTGAGGATTCGTTCAACTACGCTTGGTTCGTCTACGTGGCTTCGTCTACTTCATCAACTCGATCTTATTCCTAGCGGGATCTCAAGCAAGATGACCGTCGCCTTGGATCTTATTACTATAATTGACATGCTAGTTGTCTCGATGCTATCGCTATATGTTGCGCTACCCACCACTTGTTTATCAAGCCTCCCATTATGACATGAAACAACCTCTAACCTTTTTCCACCATCCTAGCAAACCGTTGTTTGGCTATGTTACCGCTTGCTCAGCCCCTCTTATAGCATTTTCAGTTGCAGGCGAAGATGAAGATTGCTCCATGTCAGATCTTGGATATTTTGAAATATCACAATATATATTACTATAATTAATGCACCTATATACTTGGTAATGGGTGGAAGGCTTGGCCTTTTGCTCGATGTTTTGTTCCACTCATGCCGCATTAAGAACCGATAAACCAGTGTTATGTTCCTTGAGTTTGCGTTCCTAAGAAGGTTGGGGGTTATGGGACCCCCTTGACAGTTCGCTTTGAATAAAACTCCTCCAACAAAGCCCAACATTGGTTTTACCATTTGCCCAACATGATAAACATAATTAAATCTGACGCATCGGGAGTCAGCGCTACCCAAGGTTCGTACCACATATTACAGGGGGGCCAATGCTGATGGTGTTGGTCCCAAACTAGAGCCACTTGCGGTGCCACCCAGCTATCTGGGGTCTTCGGTTGCTGTACATAGTGCTCATCCGGACGTAGCCTAAGACGAGATATGTGTGGCTACTATCAGGGTCTCGGCATGCCGAGAGGTCTTGCTGGACTTGTTTTACCATTGTCGAAATGTCTTATGCACCAGGATTCTGAGTCTGATCGGGTTGTCACTAAGATAAGAGGTTTACCTCTGCTGATCGTGAGAGCTTGTGATGGGCTAAGTTGGGACACCCCTGCAGGGTTATGATCTTTCAAAAGTCGTGCCTGCGGTTATGTGGTAGATTGGAATTTGTTAATATCCGGTTGTAGAAAACTTGACAGAGGATCCGAAATAAAATACACCAACCGCGTGAGTAACCGTGACCGTCTCTTTTCATTTTGAGAAGAGAACACGGTGGGGTTATGTTTGACTCGTAGGTAGTTCAGGATCACTTAGTGATCATTCCTAGTTGGCGACCATTGGCGTCGATGCTCATCTTATTCTTTTACTCATAAGTTAGCCACCATACAAATGCTTAGCCGCCGCTGCAACCTCACCACTTACCCTTTCCATACCCATTAAGCTTTGCTAGTCTTGATACCCGTGGTTATGGGATTGCTGAGTGATACGTCTCAGTCATATCTATAATTTTTGATTCTTTCATGCCAATATTATACAAGTTTTATACACTTTTGGCAACTTTTTATATGATTTATTGGACTAACCTATTGATCCAGTGCCAAGTGCTAGTTCATGTTATTTGCATGTTTTTTGTATCGCAGAGTATCCATATCAAACGAAGTCCAAATGCAATAAAATTTCACGGAGAATTATTTTGGAATATAAGTGATTTTTGGGAGGTGGAAGCTATGTAAACGGGGGCCCGTAGGCCCCACAACCCACCAGGGCGCGCCAGAGGTGCCTGGTACGCCTAGGTGTCTTATGCCCACTTGGAACGTCGATTGGAGCTGTACTTCGGGCGCAAGGAAGCTTATATCCGGAAACAAATCGTGTAAAAATGTCAACGCAATTGGAGTTACGGATCTCCGGGAATACAAGAAACGGTTTTCGACCATATCTGGGGGGCGCGAAACAGAACAGGACAGAGAGTCAAATCCAATCTCGGAGGGGCTCTCGCCCCTCCCATGCCATGGAGACCATGGACCAGAGGGAGAACTATTCTCCCACCTAGGGAGGAGGCCAAGGAAGAAGGAGAAGGAGGGGGGCTCTTTCCCCCTCGCTTCCGGTGGCGCCGGAGTGCCACCGGGGCAACGATTGGGACGGCGATCTACATCAACAATCTTGCTACTGTCCACACCAACTCTCTCCCCCTCATTGCAACAGTGTATCACCTTTTTCCCTTCGTTGTAATCTCTACTTAAACATGTTGCTCAACTCCATATATTATTTCCCAATGATCTATGGTTATCCTATGATGTTTGAGTAGATCCGCTTTGTCCTGTGGGTTAATCACGATCTTGGTTGGTATGATTGTATATTTTATTTATGGTGCTGTCCTACGGTGCCCTCCATTCTCGCGCAAACGTGAGGGGGCCCCGCTGTAGGGTGTTGCAATATGTTCATTGTTTGCTTATAGTGGGTTGCGAGTGTCGGATCTGGGGTTCCGGCAAAACCCTTAAGGTTCGAGCTCTGGGGTGCGCACAAAGATCTCTCCTTCCGCCCTAGCTCATCTATGCAATAGCCCTAAGCCTAGCTCGTCAGATCCGATGAACAAGAGACACAAGATTTATACTGGTTCGGGCCACCGTTGTGGTGTAACACCCTAATGCAGTGTGGTGTGGTGGATTGCCTTGTAGGCTGAGGAAGAACTAGTACAAGGATGAACTGCCTCCTGAGGAGAGGTGTTCTTGCGCTCGGGTGAGCTTGAGGTGTGTGGCCTTATATCTAATCAACTCGAGATGAGATGAGATCAATGGTGGTGGCTAGTCTTATTTATAGTGGCCAGGGTCCTCTTCCGAAATATTGAGCGGGAAGAAATCCCACAACGACCAAATTTGAAGGGGGACAGCTAGTACAAGTTATCCTGACAAAAGGTGGTCTTCTCGTGCCAAGGGCTCTGGTGGTGACACCGCCGTGGGCTCCGTGATAACCTTCGTCCTGCCGTCTTGCCGGTCTCGGTCTCGTTGCACTGATTTGGAAACCTTTGCTTGACGCCTCGGGACTACTCGCCTGCACCTGCTCCTTTAGCACCAAAGAGGAAACTAGCACTCTGCACCCGCTGGCGCCCGCCTGGCATCGGTCGTCACTCCTCACGTCACGAGGACCTTGGAGGTGCCCCTTGACTCGATATCTCCGATCCTCACGAGCAAGCCTGGCGAGGCCGCCCCAGGGGATGCCTTGTGTCGTCCGCCTCGCGAGGCTTGGCCCGTCGCGAGGGTCTTGAGTGGTTGCTGGAGATGCTGGGCCGTACCAGGCCGCCTTGTGAGCCATGCTCTGGGCCACGGGCAGGCAAGTCTGGGTACCCCCGTCCCCAAAACACCGACAGTAGCCCCCGGGCCCAAGGTGCGCTCGGGCTTGGCTTCGGGGCGAAGCCAAGGGCCAAGTGCGGAGCATTGCGGGCTCCAAAGTCTGCGGTCCTGACTGACACGTGGCGATTGACAGGACATGGGCGTCTCCACTTCCCCATATAGCCTCGATTTTCGCCCGGCCGGGCGGCTACTGTTACCTGCCCAACTCTGCTTCCTCTGTCAGCGGCGTGCCCGGCGGTTTTCTTCATCTTCTGAATCTCCTTCCTCGGACTGATCCAACACCGGATCCCTCCGCCGCCATGGCTTCTGGTAGAGAGAGGGAAGGGGGAGCGGAGCACGGTCCCCCTTCATCTTCATGCCCTTTGGGCCGACCTGATTCCTCCCTTCTCCAACTTCTTCAACGCGGTGATCTCGCACTATCAAATCAGCGCGTTGCATCTTGACCCTCAGTCCATTGTCCTCCTCGCCGTTTTTGCCTTTGTCTGCGAGGCCATGGTGGGCATTGCTCCCTCCGTGGCCTTGTTCCGCCACTTCTTCTCACTGCACCTGACGGATGCGCTCCAGTGCTCTGGATGCGTGTCCTTCCAAACCATTGCCGCGACGGCCGGTGCGGGTATAGACTTTGACCATGACCGATCATTGGCAGCTTTAGGAAGGAGTGGGGGTTCGTCGACGTCGGGGTGCGCAGCCCCCAGCTGCTCTCACCCCGGAGTCAGGCAACTGCGAGCTCCGGCTGGGGCCCTGCGAGGCTTGCCAGTCCGAAGCTAGCTCTTGTTTGGTTCCGATTCGCCAGGCTGTGGAGGCTTGGTGTGACGGCGCCGATGGTGGTGAGGGAGTTCATCCAGTGCTGCGTCGCTCCACTCCAGTGCCATTCTCGGCCGATGTGGGCCTTCTCCGGTCACGGGGATCGTATGAAGCTTCAGACGTCCGCCCTTCCTCGCGAGGCACGACGCACGGTGCTCAAGATCCTGACGGGTAATCCATCGCCAGCTCGCCTGCCATAGGAGGGATGCCTCCTGTACTGTTGCTTAAACAGGATGGAGTTCGTGAGGCAGATGCCCTCTTTTGACGAATGGGGGCTTCGCCTGCCCGGGCTTATTGGGCCTCGTGAGAACCCAGTCTGTGTGGCTCCCTTGCTTGTTGCCGCTGAGGTGGTCGTCTCGGAGGTGGGTGCTGGGGGACAACTGCTGCTGAGTGCTAGTGGTACTGCAACCTCTGTACCGGCACCTCCTGAAGTTCCTGAAGTGCCACCCTCCGGAGTTCAAGGGAGTCGCCCGAAAGCTGCGGTTGGAGTGCAAGTGCCGCCGAATGCTCCTGAGGCCGAAGCCCCCGCGGGCTCTTCGCATTGTCCTGAGGAGAGCGCTGGCGCCTTGGAGGGCGCCTTGCTTGGAGAAGCCTTGGTTGCGCCCAATGTTGCTGACCGCTTCCGGGGCTTCGGCCGGCTCCGGCCAAATTTTGAAGCTCTCCGGAAGAGGAGGAGGGTCCCTGGTGGTGGTGACGCCGCTTTCCGACCGCTGAAGCTTAGGAAGTTCATCATCATAGACGAGTGAGTAGCTTGCCCTTGTGACCTCTTGTGTGTTGTCTTCCTTCCTGACCATGATTCCTCAGGACCCCGCCTGCCAAGACTATGACGCCCACTGAGGAGCGCGCCCTTGCGGCCCCGAGCCTTTTGCCTGCCCGGGGCGCCCTTGGTAGATGTGCCTCCCTGGCCGCGAGGCCATCCACGAGACAGAGCGCACCAGCTTGGCGCCTCGACCCCGCATTCTTGCCGTTCCTTCTCCGTGATCCCGCCTGGGGGCGGCGGAGTGTGCCAAGGGCTCCCCGCATGGTCGATGGCCGCGCCAGGGCTACTTCGGCGCTAGCGACTTCTTCAGGCGGTGGGTCCCAGCTCCTCCGGGCCCCGGTCGAGGCCCGAGAGACATCTGGGCGGAGGAGACCCCGGTTCCGCCTCTGAGGGGACACGGGTTGATACGTCCATTTTGCATCATGCTTATAAGTTGATATTTATTGCATTATGGGCTGTTCATACATGTTTTTTCACAATACTTATGCCTTTTCTCTCTTATTTTGCAAGGTTTACAAGAAGAGGGATAATGCTGGCAGTTGGAATTCTGGGCTGGAAAAGGAGCAAACTCTGGAAACCTATTCTGCACAACTCCAAAAGCCCTGAAACTCCACAGAACATCGTTTCGGAAAATATAAAAAATATCCGGTGAAAGAAACCCACGAGAGGGGCCATCGGCTGGCCTCGAGGGTGGGGGGCGCGCCCCCTACCTCGAGGGCTAGCCGGCAGGCCCCCGGTGCCCATCTTCTCCTATATGAAGCGTTTTGACCTGGAAAAATCATAAGGAGGCTTTCGGGACCACACGCCGCCGTCTCGAGGCGGAACCGAGGCGAAAACCAATCTAGGGCTCCGGCAGAGCAGTTCTGTCGGGGATTCTTCCCTCCGGGAGGGGGAAATCGTCACCGCCGTCATCACCAACAACTCTCCCATCTTGGGGAGGGTTATCTTCATCAACATCTTCACCAGCACCATCTCCTCTCAAACCCTAGTTCATCTCTTGTATCCAATCTTTGCACCCAAACCTCATATTGGTACCTGTGGGTTGCTAGTAGTGTTCATTACTCCTTGTAGTTGATGCTAGTTGGTTTATTTGGTGGAAGATCATATGTTCAGATCCATTATGCATATTAATACCCCTCTGATCATGAACAATATTATGTCTTGTGAGTAGTTACTTTTGTTCCTGAGGACATGGGAGAAGTCTTGCTATTAGTAGTCGTGTGAATTTGGTCTTCGTTCGATATTTTGATGAGATGTATGTTGTCTGTCCTCTAGTGGTATCATGTGAACGTCGACTACATGACACTTCACCATTATTTGGGCCTAGAGGAAGGCATTGGGAAGTAATAAGTAGATGATGGGTTTCTAGAGTGACATAAGCTTAAACCCTAGTTTATGCGTTGCTTCGTAAGGGGCTGATTTGGATCCATATGTTTCAGGCTATGGTTAGGTTTACCTTAATACTTCTTTTGTAGTTGCGGATGCTTGCATTAGAGGTTAATCATAAGTGGGAGGCTTGTCAAGTAAGGGCATCACCAAGCACCGGTCCACCCACATACCAAATTATCAAAGTACCGAACATGAATTAGACGATCATGATGAAAACTAGCTTGACGATAATTCCCATGTGTCCTCGGGAGCGCTGTACTTTATATAAGAGTTTGTCCAGGCTTGTCCTTTGCTACAAAAAGGATTGGGCCACCTTGCTGCACCTTATTTACTTTTACCTTTTGTCACTTGCTACCAATTACCTTATCACCAAACTATCTGTTACCTATAATTTCAGTACTTGCAGAAAATACCTTACTGAAAACTGCCTATCATTTCCTTTTGCTCCTCGTTGGGTTCGACACTCTTACTTATCGAAAGGACTACGATAGATCCCCTACACTTGTGGGTCATTAAGACTCTTTTCTGGCGCCGTTGCCGGGGAGTGAAGCGCCTTTGGTAAGTGGAATTTGGTAAGGAAAGATTTATATAGTGTGCTGAAATTTATTGTCACTTGTTACTATGGCTCAAAATCTTTTGAGGGGCTTGTTCGGGGTATCTTCATCCCGAGCAGAAGAGCAAAGAGTTGCTCCTCAACCTACTGCACCTATTGAAAATGTTTGCTTTGAAATTCCTTCGGGTATGATTGAGAAACTGCTTGAAAATCCATTTACAGGAGACGGAACACTGCACCCCGATTTACATCTAATCTATGTGGATGAAGTTTGTGGATTGTTTAAGCTTGCAGGTATGCCCGAGGATGTTATCAAGAAGAAGGTCTTCCCTTTATCTTTGAAGGGAGATGCGTTGACATGGCTTAGGCTATGCGATGATATGGAGTCATGGAATTATAATCATCTGAAGTTGGAATTTCATCAGAAGTTCTACCCTATGCACCAGGTTCATCGTGATCATAATTATATTTATAGTTTCTGGCCTAACGAAGGAGAAAGCATTGCTCAAGCTTGGGGGGAGGCTTAATTCAATGTTATATTCATGCCCCAATCATGAGCTCTCAAGATAAATGATCATTCAAAATTTTTATGCTCGGCTTTCTCATAATAATCGCTTCATGCTCGATACTTCTTGTTCTGGCTCTTATATGATGAAGACTATTGACTTCAAATGGGATTTATTGGAAATGATTAAACGCAACTCTGAAGATTGGGATCTCGACGAAGGTAAGGAGTCACGTATGACCCCTAAGTTTGATTGTGTTAAAGCTTTTATGGATACCGATGTTTTCCGTGAGTTGAGCACTAAATATGGACTTGACTCTGAGATAGTAGCTTCTTTCTGTGAATCCTTTGCTACTCATGTTGATCTCCCCAAGGAGAAGTGGTTTAAATACCATCCCCCTATTGAAGTAAAAGTAGTTGAACCTATTAAAGTTGAAGAAAAGACTATCACTTATAATGTTGATCCTGTTATACCTACCGCTTATATTGAGAAACCACCTTTCCCTGTTAGGATAAAGATCATGCTCAAGCTTCAACTGTAGTTCGTAAGAGTAATACTAGAACACCTACACCCTCTGAGAAAATTAAAGTTGAACCTAGTGTTGCTATGGTTAAAGATCTCTTGATAGAAGATTTAGATGGACATGTTATTTACCTCCAAGAAGAGTTTGCTAGAATAGCCAAACACAATGCTAGGAATAAACATAAACCTGTTGTAGGCTTGCCCGTTATCTTTGTTAAGATATGAGATCATTGCTATCATGGTTTATGTGACATAGGTGCTAGTGCGAGTATTATCCCTCTTGATTTGTATAACGAAATTATGCATGACATTGCACCTGTTGAGTTAGAAGGGATTGATGTTACTATTAAGCTTGCTAATAGAGATACTATTTCACCAGTTGGGATTGTTAGAGATATTGAAGTCTTGTGTGGGAAGGTTAAATACGTTGCTGATTTTCTTGTTCTTAGTTCCCCACAAGATGCTTTATGTCCCATTATATTTGGCAGACCCTTCTTGAATACTGTTAATGCCAAGATAGACTCCGTGAAAGATATTGTCACAGTCGGATTAGGGGATATGTCTCATGATTTTAACTTTGCTAAATTCCATAGACAACCCCTTGAAAAGGCACCACCTAGTAAAGATGAAATTATTGGTCTTGCTGAAGGAAATATGCCCAAGAGGCAATAATAAAGTTGTTATTTATATTTCCTTATATCATGATAAATGTTTATTATTCATGCTAGAATTGTATTAACCGGAAACTTAGTACATGTGTGAATACATAGACAAAACAGAGTGTCCCTAGTATGCCTCTACTAGACTAGCTCATTGATCAAAGATGGTTATATTTCCTAACCATAGACATGAGTTGTCATTTGATCAACGGGATCACATCATTAGGAGAATGATGTGATGGACAAGACCCATCCGTTAGCATAGCACTATGATCGTTTAGTTTTACTGCTATTGCTTTCTTCATGACTTATACATGTTCCTATGACTATGAGATTATGCAACTCCCGAATACCGTAGGAACACCTTGTGTGCTATCAAACGTCACAACGTAACTGGGTGATCATAAAGATGCTCTACAGGTGTCTCCGAAAGTATTCGCGGTGTTGGCATAGATCAAGATTAGAATTTGTCACTCCGAGTGTCGGAGAGGTATCTCTGGGCCCTCTCGGTAACACACATCACAATAAGCCTTGCAAGCAAAAGACTAATGAGTTAGTCACGAGATGATGTGTTACGGAACAAGTAAAGAGACTTGCCGGTAACGAGATTGAACTAGGTATGGAGATACCGACGATCGAATCTCGGGCAAGTAACATACCGATGACAAAAGGAACAACGTATGTTGTTATGCGGTTTGACCGATAATGATCTTAGTAGAATATGTAGGAGCCAATATGAACATCCAGGTTCCGCTATTGGTTATTGACCGGAGATGAGTCTCGGTCATGTCTACATAGTTCTCGAACCTGTAGGGTCCGCACGCTTAACGTTTGATGACGATCGGTATTATGAGTTTATGAGTTTTGATGTATCGAAGGTAGTTCGGAGTCCTGGATGAGATCACGGACATGACGAGGAGTCTCGGAATGGCCGAGACATAAAGATTGATATATTGGACGACTATATTCGGACACCGGAAGTGTTCCGGAAAAGTTTCGGATTTAACTGGATTGCCGGAGGGGGTTACCGGAACCCCCTACGAGGGGGGATGGTCCATAGTGGGCCTTGAGGAAAGGAGAGAGGCAGCCCATAGAGGCTGGCCGGCGCCCCACCTAGGGATCCTAGTTGGACTAGGATTGGGGGGCGCCACCTCTCCCTCTTTTCCTTTCCCTCTCTTCCTTCTTGGTGGACTCCTACTAGGAATAGGATTGCAATCCTATTCCTAGTAGGATTGCCCTAGCCGCACCATAGGAGGCCGGCCGGCCCTCCTCTCTTGCTCCTTTATATACGGGGGCAGGGGGGCACCCAAAGACACACAAGTTGAATTGTTCCAGCCGTGTGCGGTGCCCCCCTCCACAGAAACTCACCTCGGTCATACCGTTGCAGTGCTTAGGCGAAGCCCTGCGCCGGTAAATACATCATATCCGTCACCACGCCGTCGTGCTGACGAAACTCTCCCATGAAGCTCAACTGGATCAAGAGCTCATGGGACGTCATCAAGCTGAACGTGTGCTGAACGCGGAGGTGTCGTACGTTCGGTGCTTGATCGGTTGAATCGCGAAGAAGTTCGGCTACATCTACCACGTCACTTGACGCTTCCGCTTCCGGTCTACGAGGGTACGTAGACACACTCTTCCCTCTCGTTGCTATGCATCTGGTAGATAGATCTTGCGTGATCGTAGGAAAATTTTCAAATACTACGTTCCCCAACAGTGGTATCAGAGCCAGGTCTATGCGTAGATGATATGCACGAGTAGAACACTATGAGTTGTGGGCGATACTAGTCATACTGCTTACCAGCATGTCATACTTTGCTTCGGCGGTATTGTGAGATGAAGCGGCCCGGACCGACATTATGCGTACGCTTACGCGAGACTGGTATCACCGTTACGAGCACTCGATGCTTAAAGGTGACTGGCGGGTGTCTGTCTCTCTCACTTTAGCTGAATCAAGTGTGGCTACGCCCGGTCCTTGTGAAGGTTAAAACATCACATACTTGACGAAACATCATTGTGGTTTTGTATGCGTATGTAAGAACGGTTCTTGCTAAGCCCGTAGCAGCCACGTAAAACTTGCAACAACAAAGTAGAGGACGTCTAACTTGTTTTTGCAGGGCATGTTGTTATGTGATATGGTCAAGACATGATGAGTTATACGGTTTTGTATGAGATGATCATGTTTTGTAATGTTATCGGCAACTGGCAGGAGCCATATGGTTGTCGCTTTATTGTATGAAATGCAATCGCCATGTAATTGCTTTACTTTATCACTAAGCGGTAGCGATAGTCGTAGAAGCAATAGTTGGCGAGACGACAACGATGCTGCGATGGAGATCAAGGTGTCGCGCCGGTGACGAAGGTGATCATGACGGTGCTTTGGAGATGGAGATCAAAAGCACAAGATGATGATGGCCATATCATGTCACATATTTTGATTGCATGTGATGTTTATCTTATTATGCTTCTTATTTTGCTTAGAACGACGGTAGCATTATAAGATGATCCCTTACTAAATTTCAAGGTATAAGTGTTCTCCCTGAGTATGCACCGTTGCGAAAGTTCGTCGTGCCGAGACACCACGTGATGATCGGGTGTGATAAGCTCTACGTTCAAATACAACGGGTGTAAGCCAGTTTTGCACACGCAGAATACTCGGGTTAAACTTGACGAGCCTAGCATATGCAGATATGGCCTCGGAACACTGGAGACCGAAAGGTCGAGCGTGAATCATATAGTAGATATGATCAACATAAGATGTTCACCATTGAAACTACTCCATCACACGTGATGATCGGACATGGTTTAGTTGATTTGGATCACGTGATCATTTAGATGACCGGAGGGATGTCTATCTAAGTGGGAGTTCTTAAGTAATATGATTAATTGAACTTTAATTTATCACGAACTTAGTCCTGGTAGTATTAGCATATCTATGTTGTAGATCAATAGCTCGCGATGTTGCTCCACGTTTATTTTTATATGTTCCTAGAGAAAACCAAGTTGAAAGATGTTAGTAGCAATGATGCAGAATTGTTCCGTGATCTGAGGATTATCCTCATTGCTGCACAGAAGAATTATGTCCTTGATGCACCGCTAGGTGACAGACCTATTGCAGGAGCAGATGTAGATGTTATGAACGTTTTGACAAAAGCTCGATATGATGACTACTTGATAGTTTAGTGCACCATGCTTTACGGCTTATAACTGGGACTTCAAAAACATTTTGAAACGCCACGGAGCATATGAGATGTTCCAAGAGTTGAAATTAGTATTTCATACTCATGCCCGTGTCGAGAGGTATAAGACCTCTGACAGTACTTTGCCTACAAGATGGAGGAGAATAGCTCAACCAGTGAGCATGTGCTCAGATTGTCTGGGTAGTACAATTGCTTGAATCAAGTGGGAGTTAATCTTCCAGATAAGATAGTAATTGACAAAGTTCTCTATACACTATCACCAAGTTAGTAGAACTTCGTGATGAACTATAATATGCAAGGGATGACGAAAGTAATTCCCGAGCTCTTCACGATGCTGAAATCGGCGAAGGTAGAAATCAAGAAAGAGCATCAAGTGTTGATGGTTAACCAGACCACTTGTTTCAAGTAAAGGGCAAAGGGGTAGAAGGGGAACTTCAAGAAGAATGACAAGCAAGTTGTCACTCCCGCGAAGAAACCCAAAGCTAAACTCAAGCCTGAAACTAAGTGCTTCTACTGCAAAGGAAATGGTCACTAGAAGGGGAACTGCCCTAGATATTTGGCGGATAAGAAGGATGGCAAAGTGAACAAAGGTATATTTGATATACAGATTATTGATGTGTATTTTACTAGTGTTCATAGCAACCCCT
Source organism: Secale cereale (assembly GCA_902687465.1). Lineage (NCBI taxonomy): Eukaryota > Viridiplantae > Streptophyta > Magnoliopsida > Poales > Poaceae > Secale > Secale cereale. The sequence continues at coordinate 734,219,667 of LR738715.1, forward strand.
CGCTATTTGATATTGGTTCAGTTGCTAAAGAGTAGTAACTCGAAATGGGAGTTGCATAATGAACAGAAACTAGTTAAAGGATGAAGTGACGATGTGTATTGGAAGTAGTTCCAAGATTGATATGATCATCATTGCACACTCCCTATACTTTCGGGATTAGTGTTGAACCTAAACAAAGTGTTATTTGGTGTTTGTGTTGAGCATGAATATGATTTGATCATGTTTATTGCAATACGGTTATTCATGTAAGTTAGAGAATAATTGTTGTTCTCTTTACATGAATAAAACCTTCTATGGTCATACACCCAATGAAAATGGTTTGTTGGATCTCGATCGTGTGATACACATATTCATAATATTGAAGCCAAAAGATGCAAGGTTAATAATGATAGTGCAACTTATTTGTGGCACTGCCGTTTAGGTCATATTGGTGTAAAGCGCATGAAGAAACCCCATAGTGATGGACTTTTGGAATCACTTGATTATGAATCACTTGGTGCTTGCGAACCATGCCTCATGGGCAAGATGACTAAAACTCCGTTCTCCGGAACCGTGGAGCGAGCAACAGAGTTGTTGGAAATCATACATACTGATGTATGCGGACCAATGAGTGTTGAAGCTCGCGGCAGGTATCGTTATTTTCTGACCTTCACTGATGATTTGAGCAGATATGGGTATATCTACTTAATGAAGCACAAGTCTGAAACATTTGAAAAGTTCAAAGAATTTCAGAGTGAAGTGGAGAATCATCATAACAAGAAAATAAGAGTTTCTACGATATGATCGTAGAGGTAAAATATTTGAGTTAGCGAGTTTGGCCTTCAATAAAAACAATGTGAAATAGTTTCACTACTCACGCCACCTGGAACACCACAGTGTAATGGTGTGTCCGAACGTCATAACCGTACTTTATTAGATATGGTGCGATCGATGATGTCTCTTACCGATCTACCACTATCGCTTTTGGGGTTATGCATTCGAGACAGCTACATTCACGTTAAATAGGGCACCATCTAAATCCGTGGAGATGACACCGTATGAACTGTGGTTTGACGAGAAACCTAAGCTGTCATTTCTTTAAGTTTGGGACTGCGATGCTTATGTGAAAAAGTTTCAACATGATAAGCTCGAACCCAAATCGGAGAAGTAAATCTTCATAGGATACCCAAAAGAAACTGTTGGGTACACCTTCTATCACAGACCCTAAGGCAAGGTCTTTGTTGCTAAGAGTGGATCCTTTCTAGAGAAGGAGTTTCTCTCGAAAGAAGTGAGTGGGAGGAAAGTAGAACTTGATGAGGTAATTGTACCTTCTCCCGAATTGGAAGGTAGTACATCACAGAAACTCGTTCCAGTGATTCCTACACCAATTAGTGAGGAAGCTAATGATGATGATCATGAAACTTCAGATCAAGTTTCTGCTGAACTTCGTAGATCAACCAGAGTTCGTTCCGCACCAGAGTGGTACGGCAACCCAGTTCTGGAAGTCATGTTACTAGACCATGATGAACCTACGAACTATGAGGAAGCGATGATGAGCCCAGATTCCGCAAAATGGCTTGAGACCATGAAATCTGAGATGGGATCCATGTATTAGAACAAAGTATGGACTTTGCTTTACTTGCCCGATGATCAGCATGCCATCGAAAATAAATGGATCTTCAAGAGGAAGACCGACGCAAACGGTAATGTTACTGTTTACAAAGCTCGACTTGTTGCGACAGGGTTTTGACAAGTTCAAGGAGTTGACTACGATGAGACTTTCTCACCCGTAGCGATGCTTAAGTCTGTCCGAGTCATGTTAGTAATTGCCGCATTTTATGAAATCTGGCAAATGGATAACAAAACTACATTCTTTAATGGATTTATTAAAGAAGACTTGTATATGATGCAACCAGAAGGTTTTGTCAATCCTAAAGGTGCTAACAAAATGTGCAAGCTCCAGCGATCCATCTATGGACTGGTGCAAGCATCTCGGAGTTGGAATATACGCTTTGATAAGTTGATCAAAGCATATAGATTTATACAAACTTGCGGTGAAGCCTGTATTTACAAGAAGTGAGTGGGAGCACTACAACCTTTCTGATAAGTATATGTGAATGACATATTGTCGATCGGAAATGATGTAGAATTTTCTGGAAAGCATAAAGGAGTGTTTGAAAGGAGTTTTTCAAAAGAAAGACCTTGGTGAAGCTGCTTACATATTGGGCATCAAGATCTATAGAGATAGATCAAGACGCTTGATAAGACTTTTGATGAGTACATACCTTGATAAGATTTTGAAGTAGTTCAAAATGGATCAGTCAAAGAAGGAGTTCTTGCCTGACTTGTAAGGTGTGAAGTTGAGTAAGACTCAAAGCCAGACCACAGCAGAAAAATATAGAGAGAATGAAAGTCATTCCCTATGCCTCAGCCATAGGTTCTATAAAGTATGCCATGCTGTGTACAAAACACGTTGTGTACCTTGCCATGAGTTTGACAGGGAGGTACAATAGTGATCCAGGAGTAGATCACTGTACAACGGTCAAAATTATCCTTAGTAATTGGATGACTAAGGAAATATTTCTCGATTATGGAGGTGATAAAGAGTTCGTCGTAAAGGGCTACGCCGATGCAAGCTTTGACACTAAATCCAGATGACTCTAAGTATCAATCTGTATGCGTATTGAAAGTGGGAGCAAATAGCTAGAGTAGCTCCATGCAGAGCATTGTAGACATAGAAATTTGCGAAATACATACGGATCTAAATGTGACAGACCCGTTGACTAAACTTCTCTCACAAGCAAAACATGATCACACATTATTACTCTTGGGTATTAATCACATAGCGATGTGAACTAGATTATTGACTCTAGTAAACCCTTTGGGTGTTGGTCACATGGTGATGTGAACTATGGGTGTTATTCACATAACGATGTGAACTATCGGTATTAAATCACATGGCGATGTGAGCTAGATTATTGACTCTAGTGCAAGTGGGAGACTGAAGGAAATATGCCCTAGAGGCAATAATAAAGTTGTTATTTATATTTCCTTATATCATGATAAATGTTTATTATTCATGCTAGAATTGTATTAACCGGAAACTTAGTACATGTGTGAATACATAGACAAAACAGAGTGTCCCTAGTATGCCTCTACTAGACTAGCTCATTGATCAAAGATGTTTATATTTCCTAACCATAGACATGAGTTGTCATTTGATCAACGGGATCACATCATTAGGAGAATGATGTGATGGACAAGACCCATCCGTTAGCATAGCACTATGATCGTTTAGTTTTACTGCTATTGCTTTCTTCATGACTTATACATGTTCCTATGACTATGAGATTATGCAACTCCCGAATACCGTAGGAACACCTTGTGTGCTATCAAACGTCACAACGTAACTGGGTGATCATAAAGATGCTCTACAGGTGTCTCCAAAAGTATTCGTGGTGTTGGCATAGATCAAGATTAGAATTTGTCACTCCGAGTGTCGGAGAGGTATCTCTGGGCCCTCTCGGTAACACACATCACAATAAGCCTTGCAAGCAAAAGACTAATGAGTTAGTCACGAGATGATGTGTTACGGAACAAGTAAAGAGACTTGCCGGTAACGAGATTGAACTAGGTATGGAGATACCGACGATCGAATCTCGGGCAAGTAACATACCGATGACAAAAGGAACAACGTATGTTGTTATGCGGTTTGACCGATAATGATCTTCGTAGAATATGTAGGAGCCAATATGAACATCCAGGTTCCGCTATTGGTTATTGACCGGAGATGAGTCTCGGTCATGTCTACATAGTTCTCGAACCCGTAGGGTCCGCACGCTTAACGTTTGATGACGATCGGTATTATGAGTTTATGAGTTTGATGTAACGAAGGTAGTTCGGAGTCCCGGATGAGATCACGGACATGACGAGGAGTCTCGGAATGGCCGAGACATAAAGATTGATATATTGGACGACTATATTCGGACACCGGAAGTGTTCCGGAAAAGTTTCGGATTTAACTGGATTGCCGGAGGGGGTTACCGGAACCCCCTACGAGGGGGGATGGTCCATAGTGGGCCTTGAGGAAAGGAGAGAGGCAGCCCATAGAGGCTGGCCGGCGCCCCACCTAGGGATCCTAGTTGGACTAGGATTGGGGGGCGCCACCTCTCCCTCTTTTCCTTTCCCTCTCTTCCTTCTTGGTGGACTCCTACTAGGAATAGGATTGCAATCCTATTCCTAGTAGGATTGCCCTAGCCGCACCATAGGAGGCCGGCCGGACCTCCTCTCTTGCTCCTTTATATACGGGGGCAGGGGGGCACCCAAAGACACACAAGTTGAATTGTTCCAGCCGTGTGCGGTGCCCCCCTCCACAGAAACACACCTCGGTCATACCGTTGCAGTGCTTAGGCGAAGCCCCGCGCCGGTAAATACATCATATCCGTCACCACGCCGTCGTGCTGACGAAACTCTCCCATGAAGCTCAACTGGATCAAGAGCTCGTGGGACGTCATCAAGCTGAATGTGTGCTGAACGCGGAGGTGTCGTACATTCGGTGCTTGATCGGTTGAATCGCGAAGAAGTTCGGCTACATCAACCACGTCACTTGACGCTTCCGCTTCCGGTCTACGAGGGTACGTAGACACACTCTTCCCTCTCGTTGCTATGCATCTGGTAGATAGATCTTGCGTGATCGTAGGAAAATTTTCAAATACTACGTTCCCCAACACTTGCTTCTATTGCCGTGCCACCTAACGACCCTTTAGAACAATACTTGCTAGACCATGAAAATGATATGCATATGAATGAGAGAAGGGAGATAGATGAAATATTCCTTACACAGGGACCCGAATTGAAAAACAACTTGCCTGTTGAAATCCTAGGGGATCCTCCTCCACCCAAGGGTGATCCCGTGTTTGAACTTAAATCTTTGCCTGATAATCTTAAGTATGTTTATCTTGATGAAAAGAAGATATATCCTGTTATTATTAGTGCTAACATTTCAGAGCAGGAAGAAGAAAGGTTATTGAAAACTCTGAAGAAGCACCGAGCTGCTATTGGATATACTCTTGATGATCTTAAGGGCATTAGTCCCACTATATGCCAACACAAGATAAAATTGGAAGAAAATGCTAAACCAGTTATTGATCATCAGCGACGGTTAAATCCTAAGATGAAAGAAGTGGTGAGGAAGGAAATACTAAAGCTCCTAGAAGCAGGTATTATCTATCCAGTTGCTGATAGTCAGTGGGTAAGTCCTGTCCATTGCGTTCCTAAGAAAAGAGGTATGACTGTTGTCCCTAATGATAAAGAAGAATTGATCTCGAAAAGAATAGTTACAGGTTATAGGATGGTAATTGATTTCCGTAAGTTAAATAAAGCTACTAAGAAAGATCATTACCCCTTGCTATTTATTGATCAAATGCTAGAATGGTTATTCAAACATACTCATTTCTGCTTTCTAGATGGTTATTCTGGTTTCTCTCAAATACCTGTGTCAAAAGGGGATCAAGAAAAGACAACCTTTACTTGTCCTTTCGGCACCTTTGCTTACAGACGTATGCCTTTTGGTTTATGTAATGCACCGATGACCCACAAGTGTAGGGGATCTATCGTAGTCCTTTCGATAAGTAAGAGTGTCGAACCCAACGAGGAGAAGAAGGAAATGATAGGCAGTTTTCAGTAAGGTATTTTCTGCAAGCACTGAAATTATAGGTAACAGATAGTTTTGTGATAAGATAATTGGTAGCAAGTGACAAAAGGTAAAAGTAAATAAGGTGCAGCAAGGTGGCCCAATCCTTTTTGTAGCAAAGGACAAGCCTGGACAAACTCTTATGCAAGGTAAAGCGCTCCCGAGGACATATGGGAATTATCGTCAAGCTAGTTTTCATCACGATCATCTGATTGCGTTCGGTACTTTGATAATTTGGTATGTGGGTGGACTGGTGCTTGGGTTCTGCCCTTACTTGGACAAGCCTCCCACTTATGATTAACCTCTAATGCAAGCATCCGCAACTACAAAAGAAGTATTAAGGTAAACCTAACCATAGCCTGAAACATATGGATCCAAATCAGCCCCTTACGAAGCAACGCATAAACTAGGGTTTAAGCTTCTGTCACTCTAGCAACCCATCATCTACTTATTACTTCCCAATGCCTTCCTCTAGGCCCAAATAATGGTGAAGTGTCATGTAGTCGACGTTCACATGACACCACTAGAGGAGAGACAACATACATCTCATCAACATATCAAACGAAGACCAAACTCACATGACTACTGATAGCAAGACTTCTCCCATGTCCTCAGGAACAAAAGTAACTACTCACAAGACATAATATTGTTCATGATCAGAGGGGTATTAATATGCATAATGGATCTGAACATATGATCTTCCACCAAATAAACCAACTAGCATCAACTACAAGGAGTAATCAACACTACTAGCAACCCACAGGTACCAATCTGAGGTTTGGGTACAAAGATTGGATACAAGAGATGAACTAGGGTTTGAGAGGAGATGGTGCTGGTGAAGATGTTGATGAAGATAGCCCTCCCCAAGATGGGAGAGTTGTTGGTGATGACGGCGGTGACAATTTCCCCCTCCCGGAGGGAAGTATCCCCGGCAGAACAGCTCTGCCGGAGCCCTAGATTGGTTTCCGCCTCGAGACGGTGGTGTCTGGTCCCGAAAGCCTCCTCTTGATTTTTTTTCCAGGTCAAAATGCTTCATATAGGAGAAGATGGTCACCTGGGGCCCACCGGCTGGCCCTCGAGGCAGGGGGGCGCGCCCTGGGAAGGGGGGCGCGCCGCCACCCTCGAGGCCAGCCAGTGGACCCCCTCGTGGGTTTCTTCCATCAGGTATTTTTTATATTTTCCGTAAAAATGTTCTCTGGAGTTTTGGGGCTTTTGGAGTTGTGCAGAATAGGTTTCCAGAGTTTGCTCCTTTTCCAGCCCAGAATTCCAGCTGCCGGCATTCCCCCTTCTTCATGTAAACCTTGCAAAATTAGAGGGGAAAGGCATAAGTATTGTGACAAAACATGTATAAACAGCCCATAATGCAATAAATATCAACTTATAAGCATGATGCAAAATGGGCGTATCAACTCCCCCAAGCTTAGACCTCGCTTGTCCTCAAGCAAAAGCCGATATCGAAAAATATGCCCACATGTTTAGAGATAGAGGTGTCGATAAAAACAGAATACGGACATGAGGGCATCATGATCATTCTCATAACAACAACTTATATGAATGTAGTCATATGGTCATTATGCAAAAGTAACAATTCATCCACAATATCAAGTATGCATCATAAACTTCATTGGAAACTAACAAACTTTGGTCTCGGTCATTGAAGCAATTGCAATTTATCGTAACATCAGAAAGAGTCAATATAAGAGCTTTTCAGCACACCTACATACTCAACTATCATATAGTCTTTCACAATTGCTCACACTCACGCAATACTTATGTTTATGGAGTTTTAATCGGACACAGAGAAAGATAGGGGCTTGTGGTATTGCCTCCCAACCTTTTACCTCAAGGGTAATGTAACAGTAATAGATCATGAGACCTTATATCCAAGTGGGTATATATATCAGGATCTTTCCAACACAGTGTGCTTGACAAAGGATAAAATGAAAAAGGAAAGGTGGAGCTCACCTTGAAACTTATAAGACAAGAATAAAAGATATGCCCTTCGCAGAGGGAAGCAGAGGTTGTCATGTGTTTTTATGGTTGGATGCACAAAGTCTTAGCATAGAAGAACTTCCCTTTATATTGCCACTTGAGATAAGGACCTTTATTGTGCAGTCCGTCGCTTTTATTACTTCCATATCACAAGCTCGTATAAAGCTAATTTCTCCCACACTAATAAATCATACATATTTAGCGGGTTTACAATAGGACAACTTACTTGGAGGATCTTTCTCAATCCATAGGTAGGTATGGTGGACTCTCATGGAAAAACTGGGTTTAAGGATGTATGGAAGCACAAGTAGTATCTCTACTTAATGAAAGGAGGTTTGGCTAGCATGAGAGGGAAAGGCAAGCTCAACATGTTGGAAGATCCATGACAATATACTTTATTTCGGATATAAAAAGACATAACCCATTATGTTGTCTTCCTTGTCCAACATCAACTCTTTAGCATGTCATACTTTAATGAGTGATCACAACCATAAAAGATGTCCAAGATAGTATATTTGTATGTGAAGCCTCTCTTCTTTTATTACTTCCTATTGATTGCAACGATGACCAAAACTATGTTTGTCACCTCCCAATAACTTTTATTTATCATACTTTTATATGTGAAGTCACTACTTCCCATAAGATCGATATGATCTCTATGATTCTCCTTTTGTTTTCTTTCTTTTATCATGACCCAAGTGAGGAAATCAAGCCCTTGACTCAACACTAATCTTTATTATATAGCTCACGAACTTGATTACAAAGGATACGGCTCACAAAGCAAAAGCTCACAACTAGATCATGCTAAATTTATTCTAATAGATCAAGATACTACCAAAAGGATCGAACTAAGTAAAACGGTAAAGATAGGAGTGATGGTGATACGATACCGGGGTCACTCCCCCAAGCTTGGTAGTTGCCAAGGGGAGTGCCCATACCCATATGATTATGTCTCCTTCTTCGGGGTTGGTGATGATGGAGTTGCAAGTAGTGACGGGGGATCCTCGTATATTGAGCACATGAGATCTTCCAGCTTGCGGATAATACCTTTGAGAGCAGCTATGTAGTCCTTCAACGAAAGATTTTCACTTGTGAGATGCTTGTTGCGGATCTAAGTTAACTCAAGCATCCTGAAAGCTTCTAGCTCAGTTGAGGTAAAGAGATTAGGAAGGGATTTAGAGGTGTCTTCTTCTCCCGCTGCTGGAGCCGGATCCTCCACCTCCATCTTGATCTTCCTCTCCTTGTGGATCTCCTCGGGTCCTTCTCTCTTCAGATCTATATTCATTAGCCAAGCATCGTTGCCTTTGTTGTTAGAGGAGGGAGACGACATGATGCCTAGCTTCGCAAAACCCTAGCAGAAAGCAGCTCGAAACGAAAACAAAGAAATTCTGCGTCATACAGAGGTCAAAACCTTCGAGAGTATATATAATGAATTTTTTCAGCACGAAAGGAGTAACCCACAAGAAAACGGAGTCTAGGGGACACACGGGGTGCCCTCGAGGCAGGGGGTGCGCCCTGGGAAGGGGGGCGCGCCCCTACCCTCGAGGCCACCTCGTGTCTCCTCCGGACTGCGGTTTATTTTTGTATTTTTCTAAATATTCCAAAACGGAGAAAAATTGCGTTTAGAACTGTTTTGGAGTCGGTTTACATACCGTATCACGTACCTCTTCCTTTTCGGAGGCTGAATCGTTCTGGAAAGTGTCCCTTATGTATTCCTCCGGGGTTATGGTTTCAATAATATTAGTTTCAACATTTATAGGATTACCTGAGATATAATGTTTGATCCTTTGACCATTCACCACTTTTGGATTTGTGCCTTCGAAGTTGTTGATCTTTATAACACCGGAACGATAGACCTCCTCGATAATGTAAGGTCCTTCCCACTTGGAGAGAAGTTTTCCTGCAAAAAATCTTAAACGAGAGTTGAATAGCAAAACATAATCACCTACGTTGAACTCACACTTTTGTATCCTTTTGTCATGCCATCTTTTGACCTTTTCTTTAAATAACTTGGCATTCTCTCGTAGTCCTGGGTTCTCCATTCATCGAGACAGCTAATATCAAGTAGCCTCTTTTCACTGGCAAGTTTGAAATCATAGTTGAGCTCTTTGATAGCCCAATATGCCTTATGTTCTAGCTCAAGAGGTAAGTGACAAGCTTTTCCATATACCATCTTATATGGAGACATACCCATAGGATTTTTGTATGCAGTTCTATAGGCCCATAATGCATCATCTAGTTTCTTGGACCAATTCTTCCTAGACCTATTAACTGTCTTTTGCAAGATTAATTTCAACTCCCTAGTACTTAGTTCTACCTGACCACTAGTGTGTGGGTGATAAGGTGATGCCATTCTATGGTTGACATCGGACTTAGCAAGCATCTTACGGAAAGCACCATGAATAAAGTGTGAACCACCATCAGTCATTAGATATCTAGGGACTCCAAACCTCAGAAATATAACTTCTTTAAGCATCTTAATAGAGGTGTTATGATCAGCACTACTAGTTGGAATAACTTCTACCCACTTAGTAATGTAATCAACAGCAACTAGAATATGTGTGTACCCATTAGAAGCAGGAAAAGGTCCCATATAATCAGAACCCCAAACATCAAATGGTCCAATAACAAGTGAATAATTCATAGGCATTTCTTAACGTCTACTAATATTACCAATTCTTTGACATTCATCACATGATAAGACAAACTTACAGGCATCCTTGAAGAGAGTAGGCCAATAAAAACCGGATTGCAATACCTTGTGTGCAGTTCTGTCTCCTGCATGGTGTCCTCCGTAAGCTTCGGAGTGGCACTTGCGTAGGATCTGTTCCTGTTCATGCTCAGGTACACAACATCTAATAATACCATCTACTCCTTCTTTATAAATATGTGGTTCATCCCAAAAGTATTGTCTCAAATCATAGAAGAACGTTTTCTTTTGCTGGTATGTGAAGCTAGGAGGTATAAACTTAGCAACAATGTAATTAGCATAATTAGCATACCAAGGAGCATTACGAGAAGTATTTGTGACAGCTAGTTGTTCATCAGGGAAACTATCATCAATAGGTTGTGGGTCATCAAGTATATTCTCTAACCTAGACAAGTTATCTGCTACGGGGTTCTCAGCTCCCTTTCTATCAATAATATGCAAGTCAAATTTTTGTAGCAAGAGAATCCATCTAATAAGTCTAGGTTTAGCATCTTTCTTTTTCATAAGGTATTTGATAGCAGCATGATCAGTGTGAATAGTTACTTTAGAATCAATGATATAGGGTCTAAACTTATCACAAGCAAACACAACTGCTAGATATTCTTTCTCGGTGGTAGCATAATTTCTTTGGGCGCTATCTAGAGTTTTGCTAGCATACTGGATAACATTCAATTTCTTATCTACTCTTTGCCCTAGAACATCTCCTACAGCATAATCACTAGCATCGCACATAATCTCAAAGGGTAGATTCGAGTCAGGGGGCTGGACAATAGGTGCAGAGATCAATGCTTTCTTAAGTATTTCAAATGCTTCTAGACAATCATCATCAAAGACAAAAGGAATATCTTTCTATAAAAGATTAGTCAGAGGCCTGGAAATTTTGGAGAAGTCCTTAATGAACCTCCTATAAAACCCGGCATGACCAAGGAAACTTCGTATACCTTTGATATCCTTAGGGCATGTCATCTTTTCAATAGCATCCACTTTAGCTTTATCAACTTCAATACCTCTGTCAGAAATTTTATGTCCCAAGACAATGCCTTCATTAACCATAAAGTGGCACTTCTCCCAATTCAAGACAAGGTTAGTGTCTTCACATCTCTGCAAAACTCGATCAAGGTTGCTTAAGCAATCATCAAAAGAAGTTTCGTAAACGGAGAAATCATCCATGAATGATTCAACAATCTTTTCACAAAAATCAGAGAATATAGCCATCATGCATCTTTGAAAGGTAGCAGGTGCATTACATAAACCAAAAGGTATACGTCTATAAGCAAAGGTACCGAAAGGACAAGTAAAGGTGGTCTTTTCTTGATCCCCCTTTGTCACAGGTATTTGAGAGAAACCAGAATAACCATCTAGAAAGCAGAAATGAGTATGTTTGGATAATCTTTCTAGCATTTGATCAATAAATGGCAAGGGGTAATGATCTTTCTTAGTAGCTTTATTTAACTTACGGAAATCAATTACCATCCTATAACCTGTAACTATTCTTTGCGGGATCAATTCATCTTTATCATTAGGGACAACAGTCATACCTCCTTTCTTAGGAACACAATGGACAGGACTTACCCACTGGCTATCAGCAATGGGATAGATAATACCTGCCTCTAGAAGCTTTAGTATTTCCTTCCTTACCACTTCTTTCATCTTAGGATTTAACCATCGTTGATGATCAATAACTGGTTTAGCATTTTCTTCCAATTTTATCTTGTGTTGGCATATAGTGGGACTAATGCCCTTAAGATCATCCAGAGTACATCCAATAGCAGCTCGGTGCTTCTTCAGAGTTTTCAATAATCTTTCTTCTTCATGCTTTGAAAGGTTAGCACTAATAATAACAGTATATATCTTCTTTTCATCAAGATAAACATACTTAAGATTATCAGGCAAAGGTTTAAGTTCAAACACGGGATCACCCTTGGGTGGAGGAGGATCCCCTAGGATTTCAACAGGCAAGTTGTTTTTCAATACGGGTCGCTGTGTAAGAAATATTTCATCTATCTCCCTTCTCTCATTCATATGCATATCATTTTCATGGTCTAGTAAGTATTGTTCTAAAGGATCATTAGGTGGCACGACAATAGAATCAAGACCAATAAGTTCATCCTTACTGGGTGGTGGATTTTCAAGGGGTTGTCTACGAAATTTAGCAAAGTTAAAATCATGAGACGTATCCCCTAATCCGACGGTGACAGTATCTTTCACACAGTCTATCTTGGCATTAACAGTATTCAAGAAGGGTCTACCAAATATAATGGGACATAAGGCATCTTGTGGGGAACTAAGAACAAGAAAGTCGGCGGGGTATTTAACCTTCCCACATAGAACTTCAATATCTCTAACAATCCCAACTGGTGAAATAGTGTCTCTATTAGCAAGCTTAATAGTAACATCAATCCCTTCTAACTCAACAGGTGCAATATAATGCATACTTTCGTTATACAAGTCAAGAGGGATAATACTTGCACTAGCACCTACGTCACATAAACCATGATAGCAATGATCTCCTATCTTAACAAAGATAACGGGCAAGCCTACGATAGGTTTATGTTTATTCCTAGCATTGGGTTTAGCTATTCTAGCAGACTCGTCTTGGATATAAATAACATGACCATCTAAATATTCTACCAAGAGATCTTTGACCATAGCAACACTAGGTTCAACTTTAATTTGCTTAGAGGGTGTAGGTGTTCCAGTATTACTCTTACGGACTACAGCTGAAGCTTGAGCATGATCCTTTACTCTAACAGGGAAAGGTGGTTTCTCGATATAAGCAGTAGGTATAACAGGATCAACATTATAAGTGATAGTCTTTTCTTCAACTTTAATAGGTTCAACTACTTTAACTTCAATAGGGGGATGATATTTAAAACACTTCTCCTTGGGGAGATCAACATGAGTAGCAAAAGATTCACAGAGAGAAGCTACTATCTTAGAGTCAAGTCCATATTTAGTGGTAAACTCACAGAAAACATCGGTGTCCATAAAAGCTTTAACACAATAAAACTTGGGGGTCATACCTGACTCCTTACCTTCATCGAGGTCCCAATCTTCGGAGTGCGTTTAATTCTTTCCAACAAATCCCATTTAAAGTCAATAGTCTTCATCATATAAGAGCCGGAACAAGAGGTATCGAGCATGGAGCAATTATTATGAGAAAGCCGAACATAAAAATTTTGAATGATCATTTCTCTTGAGAGCTCATGATTGGGGCATGAATATAACATTGACTTAAGCCTCCCCCAAGCTTGAGCGATGCTTTCTCCTTCGCGAGGCCAGAAATTATAAATATAATTACGATCACGATGAACCTGGTGCATAGGGTAGAACTTCTAATGAAATTCCAACTTCAGACGATTATAGTTCCAAGATCCCATATCATCGCATAGCCTAAACCATGTCAATGTGTCTCCCTTCAAAGATAAAGGGAAAACCTTCTTCTTGATAACATCCTCAGGCATACCTGCAAGCTTATTCAATCCACAAACTTCATCCATATAGATTAGATGTAAATCGGGATGAAGTGTCCCGTCTCCTGTATAGGGATTTTCAAGCAGTTTCTCTACCATACCCGAAGGAATCTCAAAGGAAACATTTTCAGTAGGTGCAGTAGGTTGAGGAGCAACTCTTTGCTCTTCTGCTCGGGGTGAAGGTACCCCGAACAAGCCCCTCAAAGGATTATGAGCCATAGTAACAAGTAACAATAAATTTCAGCACACTATATAAATTTTTCCTTACCAAATTCCACTTACCAAAGGCGCTTCACTCCTCGGAAACGGCGCCAAAAAAGAGTCTTGATGACCCACAAGTTGATGCGGAGCATCCCAAGGTCATCCCCATGGATCATCAATCGCCTCACCAAGTGCTCCAAGGACCAATTACACGTGCTCGTGCTAGAGCACTTGAATCCGAGGTTAACTCTCTCCTTGTTGAATTCCCATTTGACCACCTTGAGACATGGCTGCTACCTCAAACGGAGACACTTTGTGTGCTTAGGTGCCAAGGAGAAGTTACGGTGCAAGACGGATGCCAAGAGCATGAACCAGGATTCTCCCAGCGCAGAGAAAGAGGTACTACCGGTCCAACTACCGGTCTACCGGTACTACCGGTCCAACTACCGGTCAACTACCGGTCTACCTTGTGTGATCGATCGGTGCAAGGCCGAAACTTCCGCTAAAACCGCAAAAATCGGTACTACTGGTCCCAGGACCGGTACTACCGCCCTCCCTGCGCGCAGTTGAAGGGTTTTCACCCCATATATCCCCCAACATACCCCTTGGACTATAAGTACTCCTTCCCTTCCATCTTTTAGGGTCAGCTTTTGGATAGCTCATCATAGACCTTTGTGGTTCCTCTCCTACGAGACCGCGGCCTCTTCGGAGAAGATCCACCTCGGATTCAAGACCTCCACACCGGAGAAGATCCCAAGGGATACCCCAAGACCTCCTCCGGGAGAAGACTATCTTTGTACCACCGTTGTTGACTATGGATCGTGTATCTTGATGTGTATCGTGGATCTAGCACCTGTGTGACCGTATTTGTGTTGATTTGAGTGTTTCCCCTCGTGTTTTCCTCCGTATCTTCTTTGTGTTCTCCGTGTTCATCGTGGGATAACCTCCTTTCGTGAAAGATCTGTCGATTCGGGTTCTACCCTACATCATTATGGTATCATGAGCATAGGTTGATCACGAATTTGGAGCCCTACACCTTGTTTTCTAGCTTGTTTTTGTTGTGTTCTTCCCAATTTCGAAAATTCCCCACAAAAATAGCCCCTAATTTTTTTTGTGATTTGTTGATTTGGCGAGATTTTGTTGAAATTGTTCCATGGATTTGCTGTGCCATGAGTGGATCTAGCATTTCCCCAAGTTTCACCACTTTCCATCCCCGAAATCCATTCAATTTCAACCCCGAAATCATCCATTCCCACCCATATTTCGTCCCGATCCAGTTCTGAGAATTTTCCCGACAACAGCGGTACTACCGGTGGCACTAGCGGTACTTCCGCTGAGCACCACAAGCGGTACTACTGGCCTACCAAGCGGTACTACCGGCCTACCAAGCGGTATTATCGTCCCACCCAGTTTCAGCCTTCCGAGTTTCACCGTTTTGACCATAATTTTCACTCCCGAACTCCGATTTGAGTGTTCTTTGGCTTGTTGAAAAGCTAGAGACGTGCCCGAGCTGCTCATCTTGGTTTTACCACCATTAGACTCCATCAAATTTTGTCAAATTTGGCAAGTTTGCTTAGGCCCTCCACCATATACACCTTCCGCATACGACCACCACTTCCGCAACCACCATCGTTTCAACCCTTCGATTTTGACAAATTTGTTTCACTTTGCCTTGGATACTTGAGTTGTGGTTTCACCGTTTCCTTGGATGTTTCGGCTACCTTGGAATGGAACAACATCGACAACACCACCGCTCACCCTCGGCAAGGACGGTAACATCGACGACACCTTGTTCATCCTACCTTGCAATTGCATTGTCACCCTATGGACCATCTTTGCGTAGCTTTCCCATTGAGACTAGCCATTTGAGTATTGCCGGGCCACGACACTTGTGCACATTAGTGATAGTCATAGATATTGCATACTACATCATCATATCTCCGTGTGACACAAGAGTGTCCCGCATACACAATAGCTACCTTGATCCGAGAAGCATGCATAAGTGCCCAAAGAAAGAGCTCACAAGCTTTTAAGCAAAAGAGCCAACCAAAGCTTATAAGCAAAAGGAAAATAGCATCATACGCCTTGCATCAAAAGAGATCATATGACATAGCAATACATCATCTTGTGCTCAAGCATCGGCACATCATACACTCATAGTATACTTGTGATAGAAAGTCATTACATTTTGCCTCTTATAGGTTGTGCACAAGTGCGTATCCGCCTATTAAGCAATCGGCTAGCGTCTCTCTAGTGTTGTGCAACACGAGCATTTTCTGTGGTTTCCACATTTTCGCTCACCCTTGGTTGCACAACCACATTTATCTATCTGTGCGTGTGTTCCGTGTGCTACCTCTTGCTTGTGATCTACTTGTTGCATGAGCAAATTGTGAATCATTTTCAACATCATTGAGTCACTTTGACAATTGCATTGAATTTGTGCCACCATCCTAACCAAGCTCCTCTCAAAGCTTTACTTGTGTAGGTGTGAGAATCGACACGAAGTGGTACCAATAGTGCTATTTCCGGGTTACATTATTGAGTGATCATTGATCCATTTTCAATTTCGGTTAAGGTACATTTGGTATTGTCTTCTCCTTTCTCCCACTCACATACTTTCTTGTGATGATGGATAGGCCAAGTACATCTTCGAACCCGATCTTCGACGATCCTCAAGAAGCGAACAACTACGTCACCAAACTACATCTCTTCGGTGTTCAACGAGCTCTCCATCAAGAAAGTGAAGCTATGCGCGAGTACATTGGACAAGTCGCCGCCTACGCGCGCCAATTTGAAGCATGAACGCGAGAGCAATTCGACATCATCAACACCAACATGTCTACTCAATTCGACGAGCTACGGACTTTGATAGTCAACCGATGTTCTTCTTCCACATCTTCTCAAAGACAAAGTCGCTCAAGTCAACATACCAACTCCACGGATGGCTCAAGTACCCCTACATCAAACACTCTTCGTCAAGCCGCACATCAAGCTCGACATTACAACCGGACTCCGCTTCATGACAAGAGTTCACAAGAGCTATTTGAAGAACAAGAGAGTCGACATCGTCAAAACCAAGCTACATTTGACCAAGCGCAAGAACGACAACGACTACGCCAACAACAACAAGAGCGAGCACGTCAATACCAACAAGAACAAGATGCCGAGGCTAATCGTCAAGCACAACAACGCCGAGAAGCTCAAGCTCTTGAGGCGCAACGAGCATTACGTGATTCACATCGCAATGTGGCAACTCGCAATCGACATACTCGTCAAGAAGAGGATTTCCTTCGTGATGAGATGCAAGAGAGGCGCCACCAAGCAAGAATGCAAGAAGAAGTTCCTCCTCAAGCGCGAC
The DNA here is from genome assembly GCA_902687465.1 of Secale cereale. Classification (NCBI taxonomy): domain Eukaryota; kingdom Viridiplantae; phylum Streptophyta; class Magnoliopsida; order Poales; family Poaceae; genus Secale; species Secale cereale. Next base: position 734,237,072 of record LR738715.1, read on the forward strand.
AAGAGCAACAAGCTCACCAAGAGCCTCAAGCTCGGCAAGCACACCATGACAATGAACATCTACTCTGACAAGAGCAACATGAGATTGCCAATCGACATAATCAAGAACGCCCTCCCAATAGGCAAGGAAACAATGAAGAGCATCGCTACGGCAAGCTTATGTTCACCATGCCAAAGTTTTCCGGAAGCATTGATCCCGAAGACTACCTCTCATGGGCATTGAAGGTTGACAAGATCTTTCGCCTTCACAACTTCGATGAAGAGAAGATTGCAATGGCCTCCCTTGAGTTCCAAGACTATGTTCTCATTTGGTGGGAGCAAATCATAGAGAGAAGAGAAGCAAAAGGTGAACCTCCTATCACCACTTGGGCTCAAATGAAGGAAGTCATGAGAGCATGCTTTGTGCCAACACACTACAACCGTGACTTGTTCAAGAAGCTACAACTACTCAAGCAAGGTACCAAGTCCGTTGAAGAGTACTACAAGGAGATGGAGATTGCCATGATAAGAGCCAACATCACGGAAGATGAAGAGCAAACGATGGCGAGATTCTTGAATGGACTCAACTATCCTATCAAGAAGATTGCGGACTTTCAACCCTACACGACCCTCCTTGAGCTAGTACACCAAGCAACCAAAGCGGAGCGACAAGTTCAAGAGGACTACAAGTACTCCAATTTCACCTCCAAGAACTTCGGCTCCTACAACCAAGCTTCAACGACTTCGGCTCCTACAACCAAGCTTCAACGACTTCGGCTCCTCCTACCTCTACCAAGCCATCTACAAACTTCGGTGACAAGTCAAGCTACAAGAATGCGACTACATCGAGTCGTCCACCTTCTACGAACAACTTCAAGCCAAGAGCTTCATCATCTACAACACCAACCGAGGACAACTCCAAGACGAGTTCTATCAAATGTTTCAAGTGCCAAGGGCGAGGCCACAAGTCATTTGAGTGCAATACCGTTCTTACCATGATCATCAATGATGACAGATCTTATGACTCAATGAGCGGCGATGAGATGGAAGCCCTTGAGCATGTAGCTATGCATCGCCAAGTGAACGAAGAAGAAGATCATCAAGTGTTTTGCGACAATGACTCAAGTCCCAATCTTGTTGTCTCCAAGGTCTTGACACTCCAACACCAACAAGATGACGACCAACGATGTCATATCTTCCATACCAAGGCCGGCATCAATGGACGCTCCGTCAAGGTTATCATCGATGGAGGAAGTTGTCATAACTTGGCAAGCGAAGAGCTACGCGACAATCTACATTTGGTCAAGACGAAGCACCCTCATCCCTACAAGGTCCAATGGCTTAACGACGAAGGAATTCTTCGAGTCGATCATACCGTGCAAGTCTCCTTCAAGATAGGTGCCTACGAGGACACACTTGAGTGTGATGTGATCCCCATGTCCGTGTGCCACCTTATTCTTGGACGACCATGGCAATATGATCGTGGAGTCACACACAATGGACGGACCAATCACTATAGCTTCAAGATGACGGGCAAGGAATTCGTGCTACGACCAATGTCTCCAAGTCAAGTAGCCGCCGACAAACACTTACCTACCAACCATCATGGAGAGAATGGTGAGAGAGTGAGCCACCAAAAGGACAGTGAGAGCCACAAGCCAAATATGAGCGACTCCACGATGAGCGACAAGAAGCAACTAGTGCTATTTGCTGATACGTCCAAAATGTATCTATAATTTCTGCTTGCTCCATGCCACTTTTTGGTGATATTGCTATGATATTCATACACTTCCATACACTTTTGATCATATTTGGACTAACTTACTAATCCAGTGCACCCTAGTGCCAGTTTCTGTTTTCGGCTGTTTTTGTATTTCAGGTTTTCACGTTTCGAGAACTGCCTAGAAAAATCCAGAAAAATTATATAAAAAATCAGCGAACCGGAAACAACACTGCGTCCGAAGGGCAACCTGGGGGGGGGGGGC
>LR738715.1:734239260-734280294 GCA_902687465.1 Secale cereale
CTGGGTCGCGCCGGGGGGGGGGGCGCCTGGGCCCCCCGAAGCCCGTCCGGTGCCCCCCTTTGGCATATATTTAGAGGGACCTCAAAAACCCTCAGAACAGGACTTCTTTTCGCGATCCCATCTCTGTTCCGCCGCCGCCGCCGCTTCCAAGATCGGGAGCACCAGGAGAACTCTTCCCGGCACCCTGCCGGAGGGGAGGATCACCACCGGGAGCTTCTCCACCACCATGGACGCCTCCCAGATGACTCGTGAGTAGTCTCCCTTGGACCATGAGTCCATGACCAGTAGCTATGTGATGTTCTCCTCCCGTTCTTGTGCTTCACTAATTAGTCCTCGTGAGCTGCCCTACATGATCGAGGCACCTATGTAATCCTTATGCTGTTGCTATGTTGAGTTTGCTGGGATCCGATGGATTATGAGATAATGTTCAGATTGATCTTGAGTAATATATTTGATTCACCTCTTTTATATTTTAGTTCATAAGTAATTCTTGCACGTTCTCCGTTGTTATTTATTGCTTTGGCCGAGTAATAGGTAGTGACTCCAAGAGGGAACGTTATGCTCGATTGTGGGTTCATGCCCCTCGATGACTAGCTTGAGTGACAGAAACATGAGTCTAGGAGATGTGCTGTTGCCACAAGGGGGAAAACAACGGTGCTTGTGCCCGCGGGTGCAAGGATTGTTTACTTTACGCAAAGTTCTTTTAATGCAGTTGTCTGTTGCATTGAGTTTACACTATGGGTGGGACTCGCAACTTAATACCAGCGAGATGTTCTGGATAGATATCTCAAGGTGGATGATTAGTAGTAGAAATTGATGGATTTCGGTCTACTTACTTTGGCGTACCGCCCATGCTTTGAACCTCAACCTTTCTTGCAATGTAGTCAGCATTGGTTTGCGTTCGTGGTCCTGTCAATTGCCCAGCTGTAATTTGTTTACCTCACATAGTTGTTTTATCGTCTTTTGGGGGAGAGACATCACTAGTGAACATCATGAGACTCCGGTCCATATTACCATCATTGATCACATACACTATTTACTTTTTCGTTATTTACTTACTATCGCAAAAACTATCTATCACTACTATCATTGCTTTTAACCCTTTGTGAACTACAAGGCCGGAGAGATTGACAACCTCTCTGTACTCGTTGGGAGCAAAGTTATTTGTATCTGTGTGCAGGTCCATGTTGATTGCTACTAATCTGGCGCCGTAGCAATTGACACCTACTTGTTGAACCTAGGAGTCTCTGGGGAATCGATCCTTGGCATCTTTGCTAGGGGAAAACACTTCTACTTACTGCATCTTACACCTTCCACTTGGGGTAACCAACGAGGGGTTCGAGGCCCATCAAGGAGTATTTTCTGGCGCCGTTGCCGGGGACTCCACTCTTCAGGATAGGGGAGTTGCATGCTATCTTTTACCTTCGCTTTTTAGTCTTGTTAGTTTACCTTTCAGTTTTGCTTTAGTACCTTTTTATCGAAAATCACAAAAATAGTCATCTTGCTTGCTTGCTACTATGGGTTCCACCGAGAACACCAAGTTGTGTGACTTCACTAGTCACAACAACGATGACTTTATCAGCACACCTATCACTACACCTGCCACTTCAGCACCTTCATATGAAATTAAACTTGATTTACTTAACTTAGTCATGAGAGAACAATTCTCCGGTGCTGGAGATGATGCTGCTTTACACTTGAACAACTTTGTAGAACTTTGTGATATGCATAAGTACCAAGAATTAGATGGTAATATAGTTAAGCTTAAGCTTTTTCCTTTCTCTTGGAGAGGAGGAGCTAAAATCTGGTTTCAGTCTTTGCCTAGAAATAGCATAGATACATGGGACAAGTGCAAAGATGCTTTTATCAGAAAATACTATCCACCTGCTGAAATTATCCAACTTAGAAGTAATATCATGAATTTTAAACAATTGGATAATGAACATGTTGCCCAAGCTTGGGAACGTATGAAATCTCTTATCAAAAACTGCCCTACTCATGGTTTGACTACTTGGATAGTTATCCAAACTTTTTATGCAGGCTTGAACTTTACCTCGCGGAACTTGTTAGACTCGGCCGCGGGAGGAACTTTTATGTCAACTACACTTGGTGCTGCCACAAAGCTTCTCGATGAGATGATGACCAACTATTCCCAATGGCACACCGAACGCGCTCCAACAGGTAGGAAGGTAAACTCTGTCGAGGAGATTTCCTCCCTTAATGAAAAAGCTGACTTGATCATGTCTCTACTTTCGAAACAATCTTCTGTTGATCCTCGCTATGATCCTTTGGATTATGTGATTGCCGATGCTTATAGGAGTAACTTTGGTAGTAATTCTAGATCGTTCCCCTCTAATTTCTATGGGAACAACAATGCTTATCCTAATACCAATAACTCTTTCCAAAAAGATAGAGATTTACCTGGCTATGAGAAACTGCTAGAAATAGAGAAGGCCACTAAGAATTACATGCACAACCAATATGAACAAAACAAAACCTTCTCGAGGCAATTAAATGAGCATACCGCTATCTTGCAAGACATTAGTAGACGACTAGAGAACATAAATATTGAGATTTCTAACCTCCAGACTAGACTCACTATCACTGAGACCCAAGTTTCCAATATGTCCCACACACAAGCTACTTTGATAAACCAAATGGCAGCTAAACCCGAAGTGGTTGCATCCCTAAGGGAGGAAGAGGAAAGAATTAAGAGCCTTCCTACCCACCACACTGTTGCTACTATCCAAGTTATTGAGGATGTTCACACTCTTAGCACCCAATGTACTCCTGGTCCCAATGGACCTATTAATGGTGATGCTATGACTATAGAAACTACTAACCAAGTGAACCTTAAGGACACCACTACCACTTTACTTGATGCTCGTGACCTTGATTTTGATAATTGCACTCTTACAGAAGTTATTGATTTCCTTTACAAAATATCTAGAGATCCCCGCACTAGCACGCTTAACCTTGCCTTCACAGAGCATATCACTAATGCTCTCATCAAAGCTAGGGAGGAGAAACTTAGAGTAGAAGCCTCCATACCTAGAAAACTAGAGGATGGTTGGGATCCTATGATAAAAATTTATTTGAATGACTTCTCTTGTTATGCATTATGTGATGTTGGTGCTAGTACCTCTGTTATGCCCAAAAGGATATATGATATGCTTAAATTGAAACCTTATGATTCTTGTTCTTTTGGTGTTCGTCTCGTTGATTCTTCCATAAAGAAACCTTTGGGGAGGATCGACGATGTTCTTATCGTTGTCAATGATAATTATGTGCCCGTTGATTTCACTATTATGGATATTGAATGTGATCCTTCTTGTCCAATTATTTTGGGACGTCCCTTTTTGCGCACCTTTGGTGCTGTCATTGACATGAAAGAGGGTAATATAAAATTTCAGTTTCCTCTCAAGAAAGGGATGGAACACTTCCCTCGTAAGAAGGTCAAGTTACCTTTTGAGTCCGTTGTACGGGCTAGCTATTCTTTTACTCTTGATAAAACTTGATCTTTGCATTATGCCTAGCTTAAAGGCATAAAAGAAAGCGCTTTTGGGAGGCAGCCCACATGAATAAAACTTTTGTTTTTGTTGTGTCTTGATGTTGTTTACTGCTGTAGCATCATCATTGTATCTTTGCTTTTCATATTTGTGCCAAGTATAGCCTCTGATTGCTAGAAAGTTCAAAAGTTGTGAGGTGCTGTCCAGGAAACAGATTCTGTCCTTGGATAGAAAAATTCGTATAAAATCACCAGATCATCTTTTTGGTCTGAATTTTTTCGACAGCGTTCTCTATATAATTGTCTTTCGTGCCTCAGTTCTGAGTTTTTTGATTTGAGTTGCAGAAGTATCCCGAACAGGTCAATTACTGTCTGCTGTTCTGTTTTTCACAGATTCTGTCCTGTTTTGCCTTACCTTCACTTCGCAAATTAAGAACTTGTTTTTTCTTTGCAAAAACCTTTTGGCAATCTTGAGAAACAGTAGAACTTCAAGAATATCCTTATTTCCAGCAAGGTATAATTATTTTATTAAGGGTACTAACCTCGCTAATCAGATTATGATGAGTTATGTATGAAGGGAGTTTTCAAGTGTGCGAGGGAAGATGATAAAAAGATTCAGGAGTGTCAAGCGCTCAAGCTTGGGGATGCCCCGTGCACCCCCAAGAAATATTCAAGGAGACTCAAGCGTCTAAGCTTGGGGATGCCCCCGTGCATCCCCTTCTCCATCAACATTATCAGTTTGTCTTTCGTTTTGCTCTATTTTTATCACTTCATGTGTTATGTGCTATGCTTGGAGCGTCTTGCTTTTAGTTTTCTTTTTAGTTTTTCATAACAAGTCGGAACTCAGCATTCCTTTATGTGGGAGAGAAACACGCTCCACCTCTACCTAGAACATTACGTAGAATTTTCATGTCTATCTATGCTGTGTGTGTTCTTTGTCTTTTAAATAGCTACTATCGTGCTTTGCTCTTAGTATTCATGCTTATCTCTTCAAGAGCTTTTATTTAGTTGGTTGCTTGAACTCTATTTAATTACCATGATCACCTTATTAAGAGAGTTTGCTTCCGTTGCATTGGTTAATGTGTCTATGATAAAGATGCTACTTTCATGATGGTGCTTAGTAGTTCAGGTTTTCTTATGGTTAATCTCAAATAGCTGGGGGGTTCCCAATGTGTTATTGGAGTACCAACTTGGTCTATTTGCCTATGATGTGGTATGGTTTAGTAATATCTTCCTTCGAGAATTTATTTTGATTGACTTGGCGTATGCTCACGCATATTCAAGACTGTAAAGAAAGTCTGTCAAGCCTTGATGATCTTTTATTTCTAAGTAGCGATATAACTACCATGCTGATTCAATATTGCTTTGTCGCTCTGCATGATTATGACCATCATTGCTCTCTTAGTTGGTCGCTCCCAGTCTTTTGCTAACCTACACCTGCACTAAGCAAATTAACCATGCAATACATAGCTCATGGGAAAGTAGCCTAAAAACTATTGTGGTAAAGAATATGTTACCTATGTATCTTATTTCTTATGAGTTGCTTGCTGAGCGGTAACCATGTTTCTGGGGACGCCATCAACTGTCACACTTTTGTTGAATATCATGTGAGTTGCTATGCATGTTCGTCTTGTCTGAAGTAAGGGTGATTTACCGTGGGTTGAATTAATATGCATATTGTTAGAGAAGAACATTGGGCCGCCAACCAAAGCCATGCATCATGGTGGAAGTTTTAGCTTGGACCTTAATCCTCAATCTCTTATGATAATATGCTTATGCATTAAAGAGGAGTCCATCATCTATTTTCTATGTTGTCCCGGTATGGATGCCTCAAGTTGAGATCTATCAAAAACGAGAAATCAAATGCGATCTATCTCCTTGGACCTTTGTACAGGTGGCATAGAGGTACCCCTTTGTGACACTTGGTTAAAACATATGCAATGCAATGATAACCCATGGGGATCCGAGCTAATTAGGACAAGGAGCGAGCACTATTAGTATTCGATGCATGAGGCTTGCAACTTATAGGATGTTTTATGCATGACACATATGAAGTACTACTACCGTTGACACAATTGCTTCCATGTTTCAAAATAAAAGCTCTAGCACTTCAAGCACAAACTACTGAGAGCATGATTGTCATTCTGAGTGTAATGTGCATTGTTCCAAAGTAGCATTGTCTTTTGCATGATTGTGATATCGTTTATTCTGAAATGATTGTATCTAGTCATCACTTAAACCTTGAAGGTGCCCTTGCATTTATGTTTTGCATCACTAAAGGGGGCAAGCTAGATATCACTTTATCATATTTGCACATCGTGTTCATTGCAAATCTTTTTGATGTTCCAGTTTCATGTTGTAAAACTTTCAGTCATTTGTGATTTTCTCTTGAGGCAACTTAATTACTTTAGAATCATTGTCTCAGTAAGCTTTTGTCATATGATTAGGAAAAAGTCCTATATGGTTAACAGCACGTCACCACAGAAATTATTCTTGTTATCATTTACCTACTCGAGGACGAGCAGGAATTAAGCTTGGGGATGTTGATACGTCCAAAACGTATCTATAATTTCTGCTTGCTCCATGCCACTTTTGGGTGATATTGCTATGATATTCATACACTTCCATACACTTTTGATCATATTTGGACTAACTTAGTAATCCAGTGCACCCCAGTGCCAGTTTCTGTTTTCGGCTGTTTTTGTATTTCAGGTTTTCACGTTTCGAGAACTGCCCAGAAAAATCCAGAAAAATTATATAAAATATCAGCGAACCGGAAACAACACTGCGTCCGAAGGGCAACCTGGGGGGGCCATAGGGGCTCCAGGCGCCCTGTGGGCGCGCCCCCCCTGGGCCGCGCCGGGGGGCGCCTGGGCCCCCCGAAGCCTGTCCGGTGCCCCCCTTTGGCATATATTTAGAGGGACCTCCGAAACCCTTAGAACAGGACTTCTTTTCGCGATCCCATCTCTGTTCCGCCGCCGCCGCCGCTTCCAAGATCGGGAGCACCAGGAGAACTCTTCCCGGCACCCTGCCGGAGGGGAGGATCACCACCAGGAGCTTCTCCACCACCATGGACGCCTCCCGGATGACTCGTGAGTAGTCTCCCTTGGACCATGAGTCCATGACCAGTAGCTATGTGATGTTCTCCCCCCGTTCTTGTGCTTCACTAATTAGTCCTCGTGAGCTGCCCTACATGATCGAGGCACCTATGTAATCCTTATGCTGTTGCTATGTTGAGTTTGCTGGGATCCGATGGATTATGAGATTATGTTCAGATTGATCTTGAGTAATATATTTGATTCACCTCTTTTATATTTTAGTTCATAAGTAATTCTTGCATGTTCTCCGTTGTTATTTATTGCTTTGGCCGAGTAATAGGTAGTGACTCCAAGAGGGAACGTTATGCTCGATTGTGGGTTCATGCCCCTCGATGACTAGCTTGAGTGACAGAAACATGAGTCTAGGGGATGTGCTGTTGCCACAAGGGGGAAAACAACGGTGCTTGTGCCCGCGGGTGCAAGGATTGTTTACTTTACGCAAAGTTCTTTTAATGCAGTTGTCTGTTGCATTGAGTTTACACTATGGGTGGAACTCGCAACTTAATACCAGCGAGATGTTCTGGATAGATATCTCAAGGTGGATGATTAGTAGTAGATATTGATGGATTTCAGTCTACTTACTTTGGCGTACCGCCCATGCTTTGAACCTCAACCTTTCTTGCAATGTAGTCAGCATTGGTTTGCGTTCGTGGTCCTGTCAATTGCCCAGCTGTAATTTGTTTACTTCACATAGCTGTTTTATCGTCTTTTGGGAGAGAGACATCACTAGTGAACATCATGAGACTCCGGTCCATATTACCATCATTGATCACATACACTATTTACTTTTTCGTTATTTACTTACTATCACAAAAACTATCTATCACTACTATCATTGCTTTTAACCCTTTGTGAACTACAAGGCCGGAGAGATTGACAACCTCTCTGTACTCGTTGGGAGCAAAGTTATTTGTATCCGTGTGCAGGTCCACGTTGATTGCTACTAATCTGGCGCCGTAGCAATTGACACCTACTTGTTGAACCTAGGAGTCTCTGGGGAATCGATCCTTGGCATCTTTGCTAGGGGAAAACACTTCTACTTACTGCATCTTACACCTTCCACTTGGGGTAACCAACGAGGGGTTCGAGGCCCATCATTTGCCACCAAAAGTGAGATGAGAGAAGTGTGTGAGAACCCATCGAGTGTCTTTCACCTTGTGCTTTTATGCAAAGGGGAAGCCAAACCTACTAACACTTCACCACCTCCACATTTAGTGTTGTCTCAATTGTTGCAGGAATTCTCGGACGTCTTTCCCGATGAGCTACCTTCGGGTCTACCTCCACTTCGCGGAATAGAACACCGCATCGACCTCATACCCGGCGTACCACTTCCAAACAAGGCTCCTTACCGCGTCAACCCCGAGGAAACCAAGGAGATACAATGGCAAGTACAACAACTCATCAACAAAGGTCATGTACGTGAAAGCTTAAGCCCTTGTGCCGTTCCGGTTATTCTCGTGCCTAAGAAAGATGTAAGTTTTTGCATGTGCTTCGATTGCCGCCCTATAAATGCTATCACCGTTAGATATCGTTATCCTATCCCACGCTTAGCCGACATGCTTGATGAATTATGTGGTGCCACCATCTTTTCGAAAATTGATCTTAAAAGTGGTTACTACCAAATTCGCATTCAAGAGGGTGATGAGTGGAAAACGGCTTATAAAACAAAATTTGGGTTATATGAGTGGCTTGTCATGCCAATGGGTTTATCGGAAGCACCCGATTCATTTATGCGTCTTATGCATTTTTGTCTACGACCCTACATAGGCGTCTTTGTAGTGGTCTACTTTGATGACATCCTCGTTTTTAGCAAGTCGCTAGAGGACCATGTGACACACATCCGTATGGTTCTACAAACCCTTCGGAAAGAGCGCTTGTATGCTAATATGGAGAAATGCACTTTTGGCGTTGACAAGGTCGTCTTCCTAGGATTTGTCGTTTCTTCACAAGGTGTTCACGTTGATGAAACTAAAATTGAAGCAATTAAAACTTGGCCTCAACCAACAAATCTCATGCAAGTGCATAGTTTCCTTGGTCTAGCCGGTTTCTACCGACGCTTTGTGAAGGACTTTAGCACTATTGCTATGCCTCTACACGCCTTGAGCAAGAAGAACGCACCCTTCATTTGGGGTCCTTCGCAAGACACCGCGTTCAATGAGCTAAAAAGCTTGCTTACACACGCACCACTCCTAGCCCTACCAAACTTTGATAAACCATTTGAGATTCATTGTGACGCTAGTGGTACTGGGATAGGTGGCGTGCTCATGCAAGAAAAGCGCCCAATTGCGTACTTTAGCGAGAAGCTATCCGGAGTGCAACTTAACTACCCCATCTATGATAAAGAGCTCTATGCCTTGGTGAGAGTTTTACGTGTTTGGGAACATTATATTAGACCTCATGAATTCATTCTTCATACGGACCATGAGACTCTCAAGTATCTCAAGGGTCAAACTAAGTTGAACAAGCGTCATGCTAAACGGAGTGAGTTCATTGAGTCTTTTCCCTATGTCATCAAATACATCAAAGGCAAAGAGAATTTTGTGGCGGATGCGCTTTCCCGCAAATGCATGCTTGTTACAAACTTGAGTTGAATGTTATTGGCTTTGAGCACATAAAAGATTTATATGAGCATGATCCTTTCTTTGCACATCCTTATGCTAAGTGTTTGACTCACACTTCTTGGGAACATTATTACATAAAAGATGGATATATTATGAGAGCTAACAAACTTTGCATTCCGAGTCTTCGCTTCGTTTGCTCCTTTTGCAGGAATCTCATGGAGGAGGACTCATGGGACACTTTGGACGCGACAAGACATTTGCTACGCTCTCGAAGAACTACTTTTGGCCCAAGATGCTCCGTGACGTCTCACACCTCACAACCCGATGTTCTACATGTCGCAAAGCTAAGTCAAAAGCTCAATCTCGTGGCCTTTACATGCATCTTCCTATTCCATATCATCCATGGGAAGACATAAGCATGGACTTTGTACTTGGATTGCCTAGGACTCAAAATGGAAAGGATTCCGTGTTTGTTGTCGTGGATAGATTCTCCAAAATGGCTCATTTCATTCCTTGTAACAAGATCGACGATGCTTCAATGTTGCAAATCTCTTTTGTAGGGAAATCATTCATCTACATGGAGTGCCCAAGACGATCGTGTCGGACCAGGACGTCAAGTTCTTGAGCTACTTTTGGAAGACTCTATGCGCCAAACTAGGCATCAAGCTCCTCTTCTCTTCGGCATATCATCCACAAACCGACGGCCAAACGGAGGTGACGAACCGCACACTTTCGACGCTTCTTCGCGTGTTGATCAAGAAGAATATCAAGGAATGGGAGCAATGCTTGCCCATCGCCGAGTACGCCTACAACCGCACAAGACATTCAACTACCGGCAAGTCCCCTTTTGAGGTCGTCTACGGTTTCAACCCTTTGTCTCCATTGGACATCCTACCTCTACCTCTACAAGAGCGCACGAACATGGAAGCAAGTGCACGAGCAAGCTATCTCAAGAAGGTGCAGGAAGATACAAGGGCAACGATCGAGCGACAAGTCCATCGCCTCACCACCAATCTCAACGTCAACAAGGCACCAATGGTGTTCCAACCGTGAGATCTTGTTTGGCTTCTGATGGGCCTCGAACCCCTCGTTGGTTACCCCAAGTGGAAGGTGTAAGATGCAGTAAGTAGAAGTGTTTTCCCCTAGCAAAGATGCCAAGGATCGATTCCCTAGAGACTCCTAGGTTCAACAAGTAGGTGTCAATTGCTACGGCGCCAGATTAGTAGCAATCAACGTGGACCTGCACACAGATACAAATAACTTTGCTCCCAACGAGTACAGAGAGGTTGTCAATCTCTCCGGCCTTGTAGTTCACAAAGGGTTAAAAGCAATGATAGTAGTGATAGATAGTTTTTGCAATAGTAAGTAAATAGCGGAAAAGTAAATAGTGTATGTGATCAATGATGGTAATATGGACCGGAGTCTCATGATGTTCACTAGTGATGTCTCTCTCCCAAAAGACGATAAAACAGCTATGTGAGGTAAACAAATTACAGCTGGGCAATTGACAGGACCCACGAGCGCATACAAATGCTGATTACATTGCAAGAAAGCTTGAGGTTCAAAGCATGGGCGGTACGCCAAAGTAAGTAGACCGAAATCCATCAATATCTACTACTAATCATCCACCTTGAGATATCTATCCAGAACATCTCGCTGGTATTAAGTTGCGAGTCCCACCCATAGTGTAAACTCAATGCAACAGACAACTGCATTAAAAGAACTTTGCGTAAAGTAAACAATCCTTGCACCCGCGGGCACAAGCACCGTTGTTTTCCCCCTTGTGGCAACAACACACCCCCTAGACTCATGTTTCTGTCACTCAAGCTAGTCATCGAGGGGCATGAACCCACAATCGAGCATAACGTTCCCTCTTGGAGTCACTACCTATTACTCGGCCAAAGCAATAAATAACAACGGAGAACATGCAAGAATTACTTATGAACTAAAATATAAAAGAGGTGAATCAAATATATTACTCAAGATCAATCTGAACATAATCTCATAATCCATCGGATCCCAGCAAACTCAACATAGCAACAGCATAAGGATTACATAGGTGCCTCGATCATGTAGGGCAGCTCACGAGGACTAATTAGTGAAGCACAAGAACGGGAGGAGAACATCACATAGCTACTGGTCATGGACTCATGGTCCAAGGGAGACTACTCACGAGTCATCCGGGAGGCGTCCATGGTGGTGGAGAAGCTCACGGTGGTGATCCTCCCCTCCGGCAGGGTGCCGGGAAGAGTTCTCCTGGTGCTCCTGATCTTGGAAGCGGCGGCGGCGGCGGAACAGAGATGGGATCGCGAAAATAAGTCCTGTTCTGAGGGTTTCGGAGGTCCCTCTAAATATATGCCAAAGGGGGGCACCGGACGGGCTTCGGGGGGCCCAGGCGCCCCCCCGGCGCGGCCCAGGGGGGGGGGGCGCCCACAGGGCGCCTGGAGCCCCTGTGCCCCCCCCAGGTTGCCCTTCGGACGCAGTGTTGTTTCCGGTTCGCTGATTTTTTTATATAATTTTTCTGGGCAGTTCCCGAAACGTGAAAACCTGAGATACAAAAACAGCCGAAAACAGAAACTGGCACTGGGGTGCACTGGATTAGTAAGTTAGTCCAAATATGATCAAAAGTGTATGGAAGTGTATGAATATCATAGCAATATCACCCAAAAGTGGCATGGAGCAAGCAGAAATTATAGAAACGTTTTGGACGTATCAACATCCCCAAGCTTAATTCCTGCTCGTCCTCGAGTAGGTAAATGATAACAAGAATAATTTCTGTGGTGACATGCTGTTAACCATATAGGACTTTTTCCTAGTCATATGACAAAAGCTTACTGAGACAATGATTCTAAAGTAATTAAGTTGCCTCAAGAGAAAATCACAAATGACTGAAAGTTTTACAACATGAAACTGAAACATCAAAAAGATTTGCAATGAACATGATGTGCAAATATGATAAAGTGATATCTAGCTTGCCCCCTTTAGTGATGCAAAACATAAATGCAAGGGCACCTTCAAGGTTTAAGTGATGACTAGATACAATCATTTCAGAATAAACGATATCACAATCATGCAAAAGACAATGCTACTTTGGAACAATGCACATTACACTCAGAATGACAATCATGCTCTCAGTAGTTGGTGCTTGAAGTGCTAGAGCTTTTTATTTTGAAACATGGAAGCAATTGTGTCAACGGTAGTAGTACTTCATATGTGTCATGCATAAAACATCCTATAAGTTGCAAGCCTCATGCATCGAATACTAATAGTGCTCGCACCTTGTCCTAATTAGCTCGGATCCCCATGGGTTATCATTGCATTGCATATGTTTTAACCAAGTGTCACAAAGGGGTACCTCTATGCCACCTGTACAAAGGTCCAAGGAGATAGATCGCATTTGATTTCTCGTTTTTGATAGATCTCAACTTGAGGACATCCATACCGGGACAACATAGAAAATAGATGATGGACTCCTCTTCAATGCATAAGCATATTCTCATAAGAGATTGAGGATTAAGGTCCAAGCTAAAACTTCCACCATGATGCATGGCTTTGGTTGGCGGCCCAACGTTCTTCTCTAACAATATGCATATTAATTCAACCCATGGTAAATCACCCTTACTTCAGACAAGACGAACATGCATAGCAACTCACATGATATTCAACAAAAGTGTGACAGTTGATGGCGTCCCCAGAAACATGGTTACCGCTCAGCAAGCAACTCATAAGAAATAAGATACATAGGTAACATATTCTTTACCACAATAGTTTTTAGGCTACTTTCCCATGAGCTATGTATTGCATGGTTAATTTGCTTAGTGCAGGTGTAGGTTAGCAAAAGACTGGGAGCGACCAACTAAGAGAGCAATGACGGTCATAATCATGCAGAGCGACAAAGCAATATTGAATCAGGCATGGTAGTTATATTGCTACTCAGAAATAAAAGATCATCAAGGCTTGACAGACTTTCTTTACAGTCTTGAATATGCATGAGCATACGCCAAGTCAATCAAAATAAATTTTCGAAGGAAGATATTACTAAACCATACCACATCATAGGCAAACAAACCAAGTTGGTACTCCAATGACACATTGGGAACCTCCCAGCTATTTGAGATTAACCATAAGAAAACCTGAACTACTAAGCACCATCATGAAAGTAGCATCTTTATCATAGACACATTAACCAATGCAACGGAAGCAAACTCTCTTAATAAGGTGATCATGGTAATTAAAGAGAGTTCAAGCAACCAACTAAATAAAAGCTCTTGAAGAGATAAGCATGAATACTAAGAGCAAATCACGATAGTAGCTATTTAAAAGACAAAGAACACACACAACATAGATAGACATGAAAATTCTATGTTATGTTCTAGGTAAAAGTGGAGCGTGTTTCTCTCCCACATAAAGGAATGCTGGGTTCCGACTCGTTATGAAAAACTAAAAAGAAAACTAAAAGCAAGACGCTCCAAGCATAGCACATAACACATGAAGTGATAAAAATATAGTGAAACGAAAGACGAACTGATAATGTTGATGGAGAAGGGGATGCACGGGGGCATCCCCAAGCTTAGACGCTTGAGTCTCCTTGAATATTTCTTGGGGGTGCACGGGGGCATCCCCAAGCTTGAGCGCTTGACACTCCTGAATCTTTTTATCATCTTCCCTCGCACACTTGAAAACTCCCTTCATACATAACTCATCATAATCTGATTAGCGAGGTTAGTACCCTTAATAAAATAATTATACCTTGCTGGAAATAAGGGTATTCTTGAAGTTATACTGTTTATCAAGATTTCCAAAAGGTTTTTGCAAAGAAAAAATAAGTTCTTAATTTGCAAAGTGAAGGTAAGGCAAAACAGGACAGAATCTGTGAAAAACAGAACAGCAGGCAGTAATTGACCTGATCGGGATACTTCTGCAACTCAAATAAAAAAACTCAGAACTGACGCACGAAATACAATTATATAGAAAACGCTGTCGAAAAAATTCAGACCAAAAAGATGATCTGGTGATTTTATACGAATTTTTCTATCCAAGGACAGAATCTGTTTCCTGGACAGCACCTCACAACTTTTGAACTTTCTAGCAATCAGAGGCTATACTTGGCACAAATATGAAAAGCAAAGATACAATGATGATGCTACAGCAGTAAACAACATCAAGACACAACAAAAGCAAAAATTTTATTCATGTGGGCTGCCTCCCAAAAGCGCTTTCTTTTATGCCTTTAAGCTAGGCATAATGCAAAGATCAAGTTTTATCAAGAGTAAAAGAATAGCTAGCCCGTACAACGGACTCAAAAGGTAACTTGACCTTCTTACGAGGGAAGTGTTCCATCCCTTTCTTGAGAGGAAACTGAAATTTTATATTACCCTCTTTCATGTCAATGACAGCACCAACGGTACGCAAAAAGGGACATCCCAAAATAATTGGACACGAAGGATCACATTCAATATCCATAATAGTGAAATCAACGGGCACATAATTATCATTGACAACAATAAGAACATCGTCGATCCTCCCCAAAGGTTTCTTTATGGAAGAATCAACGAGACGAACACCAAAAGAACAAGAATCATAAGGTTTCAATTTAAGCATATCATATATTCTTTTGGGCATAACAGAGGTACTAGCACCAACATCACATAATGCATAACAAGAGAAGTCATTCAAATAAATTTTTATCATAGGATCCCAACCATCCTCTAACTTTCTAGGTATGGAGGCTTCTACTCTAAGTTTCTCCTCCCTAGCTTTGGTAAGAGCATTAGTGATATGCTCTGTGAAGGCAAGGTTAAGCGTGCTAGTGCGGGATCTCTAGACATTTTGTGAAGGAAATCAATAACTTCTGTAAGAGTGCAATTATCAAAATCAAGGTCACGAGCATCAAGTAAAGTAGTAGTGGTGTCCTTAAGGTTCACCTGTTTGGTAGCTTCTATAGTCATAGCATCACCATTAATAGGTCCATTGGAACCAGGAGTACATTGGGTGCTAAGAGTGTGAACATCCTCAATAACTTGGATAGTAGCAACAGTGTGGTGGGTAGGAAGGCTCTTAATTCTTTCCTCTTCCTCCCTTTCTCTAGCCCATCTTTCTTTAAGCTTAGCCATCATCCTAATGTTTTCATTAATTTGCACTTGAGTAGCATTAATAGGGATGACTTCCCTCTCCTTAAGAGGAGAAGTTTCAATTTTTAGCAATTTTACCTCATTGGCTAAGTGGTCTACCTTAAAAGAAAGATCATCTAGTTTATGTAGTTTCTCTTCTACATTCTTATTAAAGGCTTTTTGGGTAGTGATGAAATCTCTAAGCATGGTCTCTAGTTCAGTATTGGAGTTCTTGGTACTAGGATAAGCATTGTTGTTCCCATAAGAGTTAGAGGGGAACGGTCTAGAATTGTTACCAAAGTTACTCCTATAAGCATTATTGTTAAAATTGCTTCTAGAGATAAAGTTCACATCTACTTGTTCTTGAGCAATCAAAGAATTTAAAGGAACATCACGAGGGTCAACAGTAGATTGCTTCGAAAGTAGAGACATGATCAAGTCAACTTTTTCATTGAGGGAGGAAATCTCCTCGACAGAGTTTACCTTCCTACCTGTTGGAGCGCGTTCGGTGTGCCATTGGGAATAGTTGGTCATCATCTCATCGAGAAGCTTTGTGGCAGCACCAAGTGTAGTTGACATAAAAGTTCCTCCCGCGGCCGAGTCTAACAAGTTCCGCGAGGTAAATTTCAAGCCTGCATAAAAAGTTTGGATAACCATCCAAGTAGTCAAACCATGAGTAGGGCAGTTTTTGATAAGAGATTTCATACGTTCCCAAGCTTGGGCAACATGTTCATTATCCAATTGTTTAAAATTCATGATGTTACTTCTAAGTTGGATAATTTTAGCAGGTGGATAGTATTTTCCGATAAAAGCATCTTTGCACTTGTCCCATGAATCTATGCTATTTCTAGGCAAAGACTGAAACCAGATTTTAGCTCCTCCTCTCAAAGAGAAAGGAAAAAGCTTAAGCTTAACAATATTACCATCTAATTCTTGGTACTTATGCATATCACAAAGTTCTACAAAGTTGTTCAAGTGTAAAGCAGCATCATCTCCAGCACCGGAGAATTGTTCTCTCATGACTAAGTTAAGTAAAGCAGGTTTAATTTCATATGAAGGTGCTGAAGTGGCAGGTGTAGTGATAGGTGTGCTGATAAAGTCATTGTTGTTGTGACTAGTGAAGTCACACAACTTGGTGTTCTCGGTGGAACCCATAGTAGCAGGCAAGCAAGATAACTATTTTTGTGATTTTCGATAAAAGATACTAAAGCAGAAATATGAAAGGTAAACTAACAAGACTAAAAAGCAAAGGTAAAAGATAGCATGCAACTCCCCTATCCTGAAGAGTGGAGTCCCCAGCAACGGCGCCATAAAATACTCCTTGATGGGCCTCGAACCCCTCGTTGGTTACCCCAAGTGGAAGGTGTAAGATGCAGTAAGTAGAAGTGTTTTCCCCTAGCAAAGATGCCAAGGATCGATTCCCCAGAGACTCCTAGGTTCAACAAGTAGGTGTCAATTGCTACGGCGCCAGATTAGTAGCAATCAACGTGGACCTGCACACAGATACAAATAACTTTGCTCCCAACGAGTACAGAGAGGTTGTCAATCTCTCCGGCCTTGTAGTTCACAAAGGGTTAAAAGCAATGATAGTAGAGATAGATAGTTTTTGCGATAGTAAGTAAATAGCGGAAAAGTAAATAGTGTATGTGATCAATGATGGTAATATGGACCGGAGTCTCATGATGTTCACTAGTGATGTCTCTCTCCCAAAAGACGATAAAACAGCTATGTGAGGTAAACAAATTACAGCTGGGCAATTGACAGGACCCACGAGCGCATACAAATGCTGATTACATTGCAAGAAAGGTTGAGGTCAAAGCATGGGTGGTACGCCAAAGTAAGTAGACCGAAATCCATCAATATCTACTACTAATCATCCACCTTGAGATATCTATCCAGAACATCTCGCTGGTATTAAGTTGCGAGTCCCACCCATAGTGTAAACTCAATGCAACAGACAACTGCATTAAAAGAACTTTGCGTAAAGTAAACAATCCTTGCACCCGCGGGCACAAGCACCGTTGTTTTCCCCCTTGTGGCAACAGCACATCCCCTAGACTCATTTTTCTGTCACTCAAACTAGTCATCGAGGGGCATGAACCCACAATCGAGCATAACGTTCCCTCTTGGAGTCACTACCTATTACTCGGCCAAAGCAATAAATAACAACGGAGAACATGCAAGAATTACTTATGAACTAAAATATAAAAGAGGTGAATCAAATATATTACTCAAGATCAATCTGAACATAATCTCATAATCCATCGGATCCCAGCAAACTCAACATAGCAACAGCATAAGGATTACATAGGTGCCTCGATCATGTAGGGCAGCTCACGAGGACTAATTAGTGAAGCACAAGAACGGGAGGAGAACATCACATAGCTACTGGTCATGGACTCATGGTCCAAGGGAGACTACTCACGAGTCATCCGGGAGGCGTCCATGGTGGTGGAGAAGCTCCCGGTGGTGATCCTCCCCTCCGGCAGGGTGCCGAGAAGAGTTCTCCTGGTGCTCCCGATCTTGGAAGCGGCGGCGGCGGTGGAACAGAGACGGGATCGCGAAAAGAAGTCCTGTTCTGAGGGTTTCGGAGGTCCCTCTAAATATATGCCAAAGGGGGGCACCGGACGGGCTTCGGGGGGCCCAGGCGCCCCCCCGGCGCGGTCCAGGGGGGGCGCACCCACAGGGCGCCTGGAGCCCCTATGGCCCCCCCCAGGTTGCCCGTCGGACGCAGTGTTGTTTCCGGTTCGCTGATTTTTTATATAATTTTTCTGGATTTTTCTGGGCAGTTATTGAAACGTGAAAACCTGAAATACAAAAAGAGCCGAAAACAGAAACTGGCACTGGGGTGCATTGGATTAGTAAGTTAGTCCAAATATGATCAAAAGTGTATGGAAGTGTATGAATATCATAGCAATATCACCCAAAAGTGGCATGGAGCAAGCAGAAATTATAGATACGTTTTGGACGTATCAGCTTCATCTTCGCAAGGACCGTTTCCCACACGAGCGCAAGTCCAAACTACTACCTCGCGCCGACGGACCCTTAAAGGTGCTAGCACTCTACAACAACAACGCCTACAAGATCGACATCCCACGAGACAAGTACAACATGAGCGATGCCTTCAATGTCAAGGATCTCTTTCCTTTCCATGGTGATGAAGATTTCGATCCGAGGTCGGATCTTTCCCAAGGGAGGGGAGATGATGCGGATCATCCCAAGGTCATCCCCATGGACCATCAATCGCCTCACCAAGTGCTCCAAGGACCAATGACACGTGCTCGTGCTAGAGCACTTGAATCCGAGGTTAACTCTCTCCTTGTTGAATTCCCATTTGACCACCTTGAGACATGGCTGCTACCTCAAACGGAAACACTTGTGTGCTTAGGTGCCAAGGAGAAGTTACGGTGCAAGACGGATGCCAAGAGCATGAACTAGGATTCTCCCAGCGCAGAGAAAGAGGTACTACCGGTCCAACTACCAGTCTACCGGTACTACCGGTCCAACTACCGGTCAACTACCGGTTTACCTTCTGTGATCGACCGGTGCAAGGCCGGTGCAAGGCCGGAACTTCCGCTAAAACCGCAAAAACCGATACTACCGGTCCCAGGACCGGTACTACCGCCCTGCCTGCGTGCAGTTGAAGGGATTTCACCCCATGTATCCCCCAACTTACCCCTTGGACTATAAGTACTCCTTCCCTTCCATCTTTTAGGGTCAGCTTTTGGATAGCTCATCATAGAACTTTGTGGTTCCTCTCCTACGAGACCGCGGCCTCTTCGGAGAAGATCCACCTCGGATTCAAGACCTCCACACCGGAGAAGATCCCAAGGGATACCCCAAGACCTCCTCCGGGAGAAGACTATCTTTGTACCACCGTTGTTGACTATGGATCGTGTATCTTGATGTGTATCGTGGATCTAGCACCTGTGTGACCGTATTTGTGTTAATTTGAGTGTTTCCCCTCGTGTTTTCCTCCGTATCTTCCTTGTGTTCTCCGTGTTCATCATGGGATAACCTCCTTTCGTGAAAGATCTGCCGATTAGGGTTCCACCCTAGATCACAAGTGTAGGGGGTCTATCGTAGTCCTTTCGATTAGTAAGAGTGTCGAACCCAACGAGGAGCAGAAGGAAATGATAGGCAGTTTTCAGTAAGGTATTTTCTGCAAGCAGTGAAATTATAGGTAACCGATAGTTTTGTGATAAGATAATTGGTAGCAAGTGACAAAAGGTAAAAGTAAATAAGGTGCAGCAAGGTGGCCCAATCCTTTTTGTAGCAAAGGACAAGCCTGGACAAACTCTTATGCAAGGTAAAGCGCTCCCGAGGACATATGGGAATTATCGTCAAGCTAGTTTTCATCACGATCATCTGATTCGCGTTCGGTACTTTGATAATTTGGTATGTGGGTGGTCTGGTGCTTGGGTGCTGCCCTTACTTGGAAAAGCCTCCCACTTATGATTAACCTCTAATGCAAGCATCCACAACTACAAAAGAAGTATTAAGGCAAACCTAACCATAGCCTGAAACATATGGATCCAAATCAGCCCCTTACGAAGCAACGCATAAACTAGGGTTTAAGCTTTTGTCACTCTAGCAACCCATCATCTACTTATTACTTCCCAATGCCTTCCTCTAGGCCCAAATAATGGTGAAGTGTCATGTAGTCGACGTTCACATGACACCACTAGAGTAGAGACAACATACGTCTCATCAAAATATCGAACGAAGACCAAACTCACATGACTACTGATAGCAAGACTTCTCCCATGTCCTTAGGAACAAAAGTAACTACTCACAAGACATAATATTGTTCATGATCAGAGGGGTATTAATATGCATAATGGATCTGAACATATGATCTTCCACCAAATAAACCAATTAGCATCAACTACAAGGAGTAATCAACACTACTAGCAACCCACAGGTACCAATCTGAGGTTTGGGTACAAAGATTGGATACAAGAGATGAACTAGGGTTTGAGAGGAGATGGATCTAGTGAAGATGTTGATGAAGATAGCCCTCCCCAAGATGGGAGAGTTGTTGGTGATGACAGCAGTGACGATTTCCCCCTCCCGGAGGGAAGTATCCTCGGCAGAACAGCTCTGCCGGAGCCCTAGATAGGTTTCCGCCTCGGTTCCGCCTCTACACGTCGGCGTCTGGTCCCGAAAGCCTCCACTTGATTTTTTTCAGGTCAAAACGCTTCATATAGGAGAAGATGGTCACCTGGGGCCCACCTGCTGGCCCTCGAGGCAGGGGCGCGCCCCCACCCTCGAGGTTAGCCAGTGGCCCCCCTCGTGGGTTTCTTCCGCCAGGTATTTTTTATATTTTCCGAAAAAATGTTTTCTGGAGTTTCGGGGCTTTTGGAGTTGTGCAGAATAGGTTTCCAGAGTTTGCTCCTTTTCTAGCCCAGAATTCCAGCTGCCGGCATTCCCCCTTCTTCATGTAAACATTGCAAAATAAGAGGGAAAAGGCATAAGTATTCTGACAAAACATGTATGAACAGCCCATAATGCAATAAATATCAACTTATAAGCATGATGCAAAATGGACGTATCATGCACCTGCTACCTTTCAAAGATGCATGATGGCTATATTCTCTGATTTTTTGTGAGAAGATTGTTGAGGTATTCATGGACGATTTCTCAGTTTACGGAACTTCTTGTGATGATTGCTTAAGCAACCTTGATCAAGTTTTGCAGAGATGCGAAGACATTAACCTTGTCTTGAATTGGGAGAAGTTCCACTTTATGGTTAATGAAGGCATTGTCTTGGGACATAAAATTTACGAAAGAGGTATTGAAGTTGACAAAGCTAAAGTTGATGCTATTAAAAAGATGCCATGCCCTAAGGATATCAAAGGTATACGAAGTTTCCTTGGTCATGCCGGGTTTTATAGGAGGTTCATTAAGGACTTCTCCAAAATCTCCAGGCCTTTGACTAATCACATACAAAAAGATATTCCTTTTGTCTTTTATGATGATTGTCTAGAAGCATTTGAAATAGTTGAGAAAGCATTGATCTCTGCACCTATTGTCCAGCCTCCTGACTGGAATTTACCCTTTGAGATTATGTGCGATGCTAGTGATTATGTTGTAGGAGCTGTTCTAGGGCAAAGAGTTGATAAGAAATTGAATGTTATCCAGTATGCTAACAAAACTCTAGATAGTGCCCAAAGAAACTATGCTACCACTGAGAAAGAATTTTTAGCAGTTGTATTTTCTTGTGATAAGTTTAGACCCTATATTGTTGATTCTAAAGTAACTATTCACATTGATCATGCTGCTATCTAATACCTTATAGAAAAGAAAGATGCTAAACCTAGACTTATTAGATGGGTTCTCTTGCTGCAAGAATTTGACTTGCATATTATTGATAGAAAGGGAGCTGAGAACCTCGTAGCAGATAACTTGTCTAGGTTAGAGAATATACTTGATGACCCACAACCTATTGATGATAGCTTTCCTGATGAACAACTAGCTATCATAAGTACTTCCCGTACTGCTCCATGGTATGCTGATTATGCTAATTACATTGTTGCTAAGTTTATACCACCTAGCTTCACATACCAGCAAAAGAAAAATGTCTTCTATGATTTGAGGCATTACTTTTGGGATGACCCACATCTTTATAAAGAAGGAGTAGATGGTATTATTAGACGTTGTGTACCTGAGCATGAACAAGAACAGATCCTACGCAAGTGCCACTCCGAAGCTTATGGAGGACACCATGCGGGAGACAGAACTACACACAAGGTATTGCAATCTGGTTTTTATTGGCCTACTCTCTTCAAGGATGCACGTAAGTTTGTCTTATCATGTGTTGAATGTCAAAGAATTGGTAATATTAGTAGACGTCAAGAAATGCCTATGAATTATTCACTTGTTATTGAACCATTTGATGTTTGGGGCTTTGATTATATGGGACATTTTCCTGCCTCTAATGGGTACACACATATTTTAGTCGCTGTTGATTACGTTACTAAGTGGGTAGAATCTATTCCAACTAGTAGTGCTGATCATAACACTTCTATTAAGATGCTTAAAGAAGTTATATTTCTGAGGTTTGGAGTCCCTAGATATCTAATGACTGATGGTGGTTAACACTTTATTCATGGTGCTTTCCGTAAGATGCTTGCTAAGTATGATGTCAACCATAGAATTGCATCACCTTATCACCCACAAACTAGTGGTCAAGTAGAACTAAGTAATAGGGAGTTGAAATTAATCTTGCAAAACACAGTTAATAGGTCTAGAAAGAATTGGTCCAAGAAACTAGATGATGCATTATGGGCCTATAGAACTGCATACAAAAAATCCTATGGGTATGTCTCCATATAAGATGGTAAATGGAAAAGCTTGTCACTTACCTCTTGAGCTAGAACATAAGGCATATTGGGATATCAAAGAGCTCAATTATGATTTCAAACTTGCCGGTGAAAAGAGGCTATTTGATATTAGTTGTCTCGATGAATGGAGAACCCAGGCCTACGAGAATGCCAAGCTATTTAAAGAAAAACTTAAAAGATGGCATGACAAAAGGATACAAAAGCGTGAGTTTAACGTAGGTGATTATGTCTTGCTATTCAACTCTCGTTTAAGATTTTTTGCAGGGAAACTTCTCTCCAAATGGGAAGGACCTTACATTATCGAGGAGGTCTATTGTTCCGGTGCCATAAAAATTAACAACTTCGAAGGCACAAATCCGAAGGTGGTGAACGGTCAAAGAATCAAACATTATATCTCAGGTAATCCTATAAATGTTGAAACCAATATTATTGAAACCGTAACCCCGGAGGAATACATAAGGGACACTTTCCAGAATGATTCAGCCTCCGAAAAGGAAGAGGTATGTGATACGGTAAGTAAACCGACTCCAAAACAGTTCTAAAGGTAAATTTTCTCCGTTTTGGAATATTTAGAAAAATAGAAAAAATAACCGTAGTCCAGAAGAGACACGGGGCACCCTCGAGGGTAGGGGGCACGCCCCCCTTCCCAGGACGCGCCCCCCTGCCTCGAGGGCACCCCGTGTGTCCCCTAGACTCCGTTTTCTTGTGGGTTACTCCTTTCGTTCGGGAAAAATTCATTATATATACTCCCGAAGGTTTTGACCTCTGTATCATGCAAAAATCCTCTGTTCTCGTTTCGAGCTATTTTCTGTTAAGGTTTGCGAAGCTAGGCATCATGTCGTCTCCCTCCTCCAACAACGAAGGCAACGATGCTTGGCTGATGAACATAGATCTGAAGAGGGAAGGACCCGAGGAGATCCACAAGGAGAAGAAGATCAAGATGGAGGTGGAAGATCCGGCTCCAGCAGTGGGAGAAGAGGACACCTCCAAATCGCTTTACCTCAACTGAGCTAGAAGCTTTCATGATGATTGAGTTAGCTCAGATCTGCAACAAGCATCTCACAAGTGAAAATCTTTTGTTGAAGGATTACATAGCTGCTCTCAAAGGTATTATCTCCAAGCTGGAAGATCTCCTACGCTCGATATATGAAGATCCCCCGTCACTATTTGCAACTCCATCATCACCAACCCCGAAGAAGGAGACATAATCATATGGGTATGGGCACTTCCCTTGGCAACTGCCAAGCTTGGGGGAGTGACCCCGGTATCATATCACCATCACTCTTATCTTTACCGTTTTACTTAGTTCGATCCTTTTGGTAGCATCTTGATCTATTAGAATAAAGTTAGCATGATCTAGTTGTGAGCTTTATCCTTTGTAAACGAGTCCGTGAGCTATATAATAAAGATTAGTGTTGAGTCAAGGGCTTGATTTCCTCACTTGGGTCATGATAAAAAGAAAGAAAACATAAAGAGTATCAAAGAGATCATATCGATCTTATGGGAAGTAATGACTTCACATCCAAGAGTATGATAAATAAAAGTTGTTGGGAGGTGACAAACATAGTTTTGGTCATCGTCGCAATTAATAGGAAGTAATAAAAGAAGAGAGGCTTCACATACAATTATACTATCTTGGACATCTTTTATGATTGTGGGCACTCATTAAAGTATGACATGCTAAAGAGTTGATGTTGGACAAGGAAGACAACATAATGGGTTATGTCTTCCTATATTCGAAATAAAGTATATTGTCATGGATTATCCAACATGTTGAGCTTGCCTTTCCCCCTCATGCTAGCCAAAACTCCTCGCACTAAGTAGAGATAGTACTTGTGCTTCCATATATCCTTAAACCCAGTTTTGCCATGAGAGTCCACCATACCTACCTATGGATTGAGAAAGATCCTTCCAAGTAAGTTGTCATGTTGCAAATCTGCTAAAATATGTATGATTTATTAGTGTGGGAGAAATTATCTTTATACGATCTTGTGATATGGAAGTAATAAAAGCGACGGACTGCATAATAAAGGTCCTTATCACAAGTGGTAATATAAAGCGAAGTCCTTCTATGCTAAGACTTTGTGCATCCAACCATAAAAACACATGACAACCTCGGCTTCCCTCTGCGAAGGACCTATCTGTTATTCCTGTCTTATAAGTGTCAAGGTGAAATCCACCTTTCCTTTTTACATTTTATCCTTTGGCAAGCACATTGTGTTGGAAGAACCTGACATATATACCCACTTGGATGTAAGTTTTCATGATCTATTACTGTTGACATTACCGTTGAGGTAAAAGGTTGGGAGGCAACACCATAAGCCCCTATCTTTCTCTGTGTCCGATTAAAACTCCATAAATATAAGTATTGCGTGAGTGTGAGCAATTGTGAGAGACTATATGATAGTTGAGTATGTAGGCTTGCTGAAAAGCTCTTATATTGACTCTTTCCGATGTTACGATAAATTGCAATTGCTTCAATGACCGAGATCAAAGTTTGTTAGTTTCCAATGAAGTTTATGATTCATACTTGATATTGTGGATGAATTGTTACTTTAGCGTAATGATCATATGACTATATTTATATAAGTTGCTGTTATAAGAATGATCATGATGCCCTCATGTTCGTATTTTGTTTTTATCGACACCTCTATCTCTAAACATGTGGACATTTTTTTCGATATCGGCTTTCGCTTGAGGATAAGCGAGGTCTAAGCTTGGGGGAGTTGATACGTCCATTTTGCATCATGCTTATAAGTTGATATTTATTGCATTATGGGCTGTTCATACATGTTTTGTCACAATACTTATGCCTTTTCTCTCTTATTTTGCAAGGTTTACAAGAAGAGGTAGAATGCCGGCAGCAGGAATTCTAGGCTGGAAAAGGAGCAAACTCTGGAAACCTATTCTGCACAACTCCAAAAGCCCTGATACTCCACAGAACATTGTTTCGGAAAATATAAAAAATATGTGGCGAAAGAAACCCACGAGAGGGGCCACCGGCTGGCCTCGAGGGTGGGGGGCGCGCCCCCCTTCCCAGGGCGTGCCCCCTGCCTCGAGGGCCAGCCAGCAGGCCCCCGGTGCCCATCTTCTCCTATATGATGCGTTTTGACCTAGAAAAATCATAGGGAGGCTTTCGGGAGCAGACGCCGCCATCTCGAGGCGGAAACCAATCTAGGGCTCCGGCAGAGCTGTTCTGCCGGGGATACTTCCCTCCGGGAGGGGGAAATCGTCACCGCCGTCATCACCAACAACTCTCCCATTTTGGGGAGGGCTATCTTCATCAACATCTTCACCAGCACCAGCTCCTCTCAAACCCTAGTTCATCTCTTGTATCCAATCTTTGCACCCAAACCTCAGATTGGTACCTGTGGGTTGCTAGTAGTGTTGATTACTCCTTGTAGTTGATGCTAGTTGGTTTATTTTGTGGAAGATCATATGTTCAGATCCATTATGCATATTAATACCCCTCTGATCATGAACAATATTATGTCTTGTGAGTAGTTACTTTTGTTCCTGAGGACATGGGAGAAGTCTTGCTATTAGTAGTCATGTGAATTTGGTCTTCATTCGAATTTTGATGAGATGTATGTTGTCTCTCCTCTAGTGGTGTCATGTGAACATCGACTAAATGAAACTTCACCATTATTTGGGCCTAGAGGAAGGCATTGGGAAGTAATAAGTAGATGATGGGTTGCTAGAGTGACAGAAGCTTAAACCCTAGTTTATGCGTTGCTTCGTAAGGGGCTGATTTGGATCCATATGTTTCAGGCTATTGTTAGGTTTACCTTAATACTTCTTTTGTAGTTGAGGATGCTTGCATTAGAGGTTAATCATAAGTGGGAGGCTTGTCCAAGTAAGGGCAGCATCCAAGCACCGGTCCACCCACATACCAAATTATCAAAGTACCGAACGCGAATCAGACGATCGTGATGAAAACTAGCTTGACGATAATTCCCATGTGTACTCGGGAGCGCTTTACTTTATATAAGAGTTTGTCCAGGCTTGTCCTTTGCTACAAAAGGATTGGGCCACCTTGCTGCACCTTATTTACTTTTACCTTTTGTCACTTGCTACCAATTACCTTATCACGAAACTATCTGTTACCTATAATTTCAGTGCTTGCAGAAAATACCTTACTGAAATCTGCCTATCATTTCCTTCTGCTCCTCATTGGGTTTGACACTCTTACTTATCGAAGGACTACGATAGATCCCCTACACTTGTGGGTCATCACGGGTCTCCTCAGACTTCTTCAACTGCTCCTGGTGCCGAGGATGGCCCTGGCCTCCTGCTCGAGTCGGTGTGTAGGTGCGGATTTGCCCGACGCGAGCTTCTCCGGGAGGCGGTGGACGCGTTGGGCCGTCTTGGGAAGGAGCTTGATGGGGCTGATGCTTGTCTTGAGGCTGTAGGTCTTCAACTGCTGGACGAGTGGCGCCGGCTAAGGGTGGCCATCAACCTCGGGCGCCTCCAGCATGAGAGCGCCAGCGCAAATGCAGACGCGTCCCTTGCCGCGTTTCGAGAGGCCTGCGCCCAAGCCATGGAGGAGGCCCGGGAAGCCGACGCCCGCCGTGAGTCCGTTGAGAGGCACCTCCTAGAGCTTTGGGTCTTGAATGCCGACTTGGAGGACCGCGCTGAGGTGCGCAGGGCTGCCCTGGCGTCGATGCGGGGGATGCCCCTCGAGGAGGCGGAGGTCTTGAGGTGCGAGGAGGCGCTGATGCTGGAGGCCACGGAGCACAGCCTGGAGCTTGAGCGGATGGAGGTGAGGGAGCGCCACGTGACCCTGGCTGAGGACGCCGTCTCCGCTCGTGAGTCCAGGGTCTAGGAGGAAATTCATCGAAGGGTGGCGAAGGCCCGCGCGGACCTCGCCGGGGGGTATAACTTGAAGTTGGAGTTCTAGCGAGCGGAGGCCGACTGGAGGACTGCTACCCTCAGGATGAGGCTGAGAGAAGCCGAGCTGCACGAGAGGACCACCGCGGCTGCCTAGTCTTCTGCCCAGGCCGAGTTGGCCTCCGCGCAGGCAGAGTTGGCCTCTCTCCGGAGGCAGGTTGATGAGGCCGTGAACCTTGCACAATATAGTGAGGACGAGGCCGGTCGTCGACTCGTGCTGCAACACAAGCACGGCCCCATGCTGCGGACCCTTCGGGCGAGGGCGAACCGGGCGCTGGGAGCTATCTGTGAGGAGAACGCCCCCAAACCCCACATGGAGGACTACTCCGGTCATCTTGTTTTCTTCACCGAGATCATGAGCGCCTGGAGAACCGGGCCGTGAGGGCCTGCCGCCTTGTTGAGGAGAAAAGTTGGGGCCTCCTGGGTCGTGCGTTCTCCCGGGTCTTCAGTTATATCTAGAGCATTGATCCTGACTTTGACTTCGTTGCTGCCATCGCCCCCGTGCCCGGAGCCGTCCGAGACAACCTGGCGCACTGGGTAGATGACCACGTGGACGCCCTAGTCCAAGCCTTCGCCACCGATGGTGACGACGCCGTGGTCGCGGCGGATGAAGGAGGCGTGGTTGAAGACGCTCGGCGAGTGACATGTCCGATTGATCTCGTATTCTTCTGACCTGATCCTGCACGCGTAAACTTGCAAAGGGCCCCGTGGGGTATGAGAGCATTTTGACGGGGGAAGCCCCCTATGTATGTAAATCAGTATTCCATTTTCTTCCTTCCTGTGTGGCGATTGAATCCGAACCTGAGGCGTGTGTCCTCGAGCCTTTCTAGCTTAGCTGTCATGGCGCCTTGTCCAGATCTTCCCTGTCTTCGTGAGGGTTACGAGGCCGTGGGACCACCTCCCTCCTGAGGTGGACTGCTGTCGGTCCGTGTCATAGGCCTCCTGAGCAGTGCTTGGCCTTGCTCCGGGGAACAGGGCCAGTGGCGTTCCGTTGGCCGCGGCAGGATGCCTACGCGGCATAATTGCGGCATGTAGGCTATTGCCCCGAGAGGGTCCTACCGAGGTTGCAGCGGCATGCCAAGTGGGATTGACCTTCCAGCCCCCGGGCCTGAGGGCCCGGGGTAAGGTTTTCGAGACAGCCAGAAGCGGCAAAATCCAGCAGAAATCAAATAAAATTTCCCCCCATTTTAGCAATAAGCGAGACTTCAAATTCAACTCGAAAGACACGGCAAATCTAATTACAAAAAGGAAGGCGAGGAAAGCAAATAGCCGCGTTCGGCTCCTATCTAGTCTTCAGTCTTCTCACCAGCGCGGAGTTAAGTGCTGCCACTAGGACGTGGGAGGGAGCCCCCGAGGCCCGAGGGCGGCTCTCCGGAGACTCCAGGGCGTGTACAGCCCCACTCATTATTACGTGAGAGTGTCACGGGCGAAGATCTTCACAGGCCCGAGCCTTACTTCATATAGCCAGACGAGGGCCCACCTTGCGCCACCCTCGACCTCCGTTGGGGCGACCGGAAACCAGGACAGAACGAAGGAGGTAGAAAGCCGACGCCAGCGGCGCCCTCAGCGACCACGGGCCCTCTGCCGGGGGGAATCTTGGCGAGGCTCGCCTCGATAGAGGACCTACTTTTGCATACTTCCCTGCTCCTCGTGTCGCTGGGGAGGCCGCGGCTCTAGGCCTTCTACGCGCAGCCCCCAGCGTTCCGCTCCGGTTGAGGGCGGAGCAGTCGCTCTCAGGTCTTCGACCATCGCCGTGGTCTAATTCACCTGCAGTCCATGGTTAGCGTACTCCTGCTGCTGTGATACCTTCTGCGCTCTGTCATCGTCGCTGAAGGGGTCCACGGCGTCCCCGGGTGACCCGCAGTAATCTTCTTCCTTGTGAGTCTCGTCGTTCCATCCTAGCCCATGAAAATCATTGGGCCCCTCTCCGAACACGTATGCCAGGTCCACCATGCGGGGCACGTAGGCTTCGTCGCCAGCCCTGCCGAGGGCAGAACCCGCGTGCCCCACACCTTGAGCTCCCGGTTGCAGCATCTGGCCTTGACGCCCGCCAAGTTGAACCCCGATGTACCCTCTCGAAGGGCCGCCGGCGTCTGCTCTTGTTGGTGAAAAATTTGCTGCAGTCGCAAGGTGGGCACCAGCACGCCTGCTGGTGTCACCGGGCCTTCCAATCGTTCCAGAGGATGGCAGCGTCGGGCGGGGCCTCACCAGCGCCCCACCTGCGACCTGGGGCGGGGGTGAGGAGCAGAACGGTGGCGCACCTCCGCAAGCGCAGCCTAGTAGCTCAGCGATGCGTTCCAGCAGCACGTCGCGGCCGCTCTTGGCCAGCCTGCATTGCAACAGTTCCCGCGCCACGATGAGCGCAACCCTTGTGTTCGCCTGCTCCCTCCGAGTGTAAGGTGAGGTCTCCGCGGCGCGGTTTGCAGAGCGCGTGCGCCGGGATGCCAAGGCGGTGGCCGCCGGCCCACGCCTCCCGTGGCCGGCGGCGCCGGGTGGTGCTGGGGCAGTCTGGAGTGCAGGGTTGACGTCTCCGTGGTCGGGAGGTGTCGCCCGCGTAGGCTAGGTCGTCCAGCGGTTGGCATGAGCCCCCTGGTCGTCGGCCATCGGGATCGTGAGGCGATGACGATGCGGACGACGGAAGAACAGATTCGGCGCACCCCTACCTGGCGCGCCAAATGTCGGGTCTGGGATTCTAGCAAAACCCTTAAGGTTTGAACTCTGGGGTGCGCACGAAGATCTCTCCTTCTGCCCTAGCTCGTCTACGCAACAGCCCTAAGCCTAGCTCGTCAGATCCGATGAACAAGAGACACAAGATTTATACTGGTTCGGGCCACGGTTCTGGTGTAACACCCTAATCCTGTGTGGTGTGGTGGATTGCCTTGAAGGCTAAGGAAGAACTAGTACATGGATGAACTACCTCCTGAGGAGAGGTGTTCTTGTGCTCGGGTGAGCTTGAGGTGTGTGGCCTTCTATCTGATCAACTCGAGATGAGATGAGATCAATGGTGGTGGCTAGTCCTATTTATAGTGGCCAGGGTCCTCTTCCCAAATATTGAGCGGGAAGGAATCCCACAACGGCCAAATTTGAAGGGGGGCAGCTAGTACAAGCTATCCTGACAAAAGATAGTCCGCGATGACCTCCGTCCTGCCGTCCTGCTGGTCTTGGTCTCGTTGCACCGATATGGAAACCTTTGCCTGACGCCTCGAGACTCCTCGCCTGCACCTGCTCCTTTAGCACCAAAGAGGAAACTGGCACTCTGCGCCTGCTGGCGCCTGCCTGGCATCAGTCGTCACTACTCACGTCACGAGGACCTCGCGAGGTGCCCCTTGCCTCGATATCTCCGATCCTCATGAGCAGGCCTGGCGAGGCCGCCCCAGGGGATGCCTTGTGTTGTCCAACTCGCGAGGTTTGGCCCCTCGCGAGGGTCTTGAGTGGTTGCTGAAGATGTTGGGCCGTACCATGCCGCCTTGTGAGCCACGCTCTGGGCCGCGGCCAGGCAAGTCTGGGTACCCCCGTTCCTAGAACGCCGACAGCGAGAGCGATAGAAACTTAAACCTGAGTAAGGGGGGTATGACGTATGGGAGTAAAGAGGACTTGATACTTAATGCTATGGTTGGCTTTCACGACCTTAATGATCTTTCGTAGTTGTGGATGCTTGCTACAGTTCCAAACATAAGTGCATATGTTCCATGTTTAGAAAGTATGTTAGCTCATGCCTCTCCCTCATATAAAATTGCAAGAATGAATACCGGTACTTGTTATCGATTACCTAGGGACAAATAACTTTCTTGTTGACAAAAGCTATCCACTTTTATTATCTTGCGAAGTACTTCTAGTTTTATTCTTGCAAAGTAGTTCTAGCATCACACCTACAAAATAGTTTCATACTTGTTTCCGGTAAAGCAAACGTTAAGCGTGCATAGAGTTGTATCGGTGGTCGATAGAACTTGAGGGAATATTTGTTGTACATTTAGCTCCTCGTTGGGTTCGTCACTCTTACTTATCGAAAAAGGCTACAAACGATTCCCTATACTTGTGGGTTATCAAGACCTTTTTTTGGCACCGTTGCCGGGGGTTTATAGCATGGGGTAAATATTCTCGTGTGTGTTTTTTTGTTTTATCACCAAGTAGTTTTTATTTTCTGTTCAAAGTTGCTCTCTATCTTTAGTCCTGGATATGGAACATGAAACACCAAAAATTTAGTGGTACTCGCTGCTCATGGAGATGGGGAACCTCCTAAAACCCTAGATGCTGGTTATGTGAAAGATATTATGCACTACTTTGATAATCCTGAGAAAACTCCATTGAACTATACAATGGGAGTAACGTTGGATCAACTTGAATACTTTAGGGATTATCGCTTGACTCATAAAGGGAAATTGTTATGGGATCAAATTCATATGTTGAATTGGTATGCTTATAATCTATGCTTGAGATATGATTATACTTGTTGCTCTAGGATTCATGCTCCACACCTACCCTTTTCATGTGACTTCAATGATAATGAAACCTTAGCTTCTTATGCTAGAGGTGTATATGATTATTATGATGTGGAACAAATAGAAGAATTTGTTGCTTTTAAGGGTGCTTGTGAAATTAAATGTTTGATTGAAGAGTATGAAAATTATGATGATGATGTTTACAGATCTGAAAATATTGCTATACTTAAATATTGATATTTGAATTATAAATACAATGCCCATATTGATGCGTTCTTGAGAAAGTCTCTGATGTCCAAGAAGAGACTAATATTTTGTAGGAGTCTATGGAAGAAGAAATTAATGACATTGTGAGCTCATTGGATAAAAAAGATGAGCAGGAGCGCGAAGAACAAAAGAAGAAAGAGCGGATTGACACCTTTTAATGAGAGTAACCCCTCAACTCATACATTGTTTAATTTCCCTTCGTGCTTACCGAAGGATGATTGCTATGATCTCGTTGATTCTTTTGAAATATCCCTTTTTGATTATGCTTCTTATGCTTGTGGCCAAGATGCCAATATGAATTATGCTTATGGAGATGAACTTGCTATAGTCCCATATGTCAAGAATGAAATTGTTCCTATTGCATCCACACATGATAGTCCTATTATCTTTTTTAATTCTCCAAACTACACTATATCGGAGAAGTTTGCTCTTATTAAGTATTATATTGATGGGTTGCATTCTACCATTACACATGATGATTTTGATGAATATAATATGCATGTGTTTGCTGCTCCTACTTGCAATTATTATGACAGATTAACTACATCTCCGCCTCTCTATGTTTCCAACATGGTAAAATTGCAAGAAACTGCTTGTACTATGTGTTGGTCTTTACTTGATGTGCATGAATTGTTCTCGTATGACATGTCGATGCATAGGAAGAGAGTTAGACTTCGTTGTTGCATGACACATATCACTTTGTGCTCACTACTAAATGCCAAATCATTGCTAGTTTAAATTGGCTTTGATATACCTTGGGATCCGAGTGGATTCATTACTTGAGCACTTTATGCCTAGCTTAATGCTTTAGAGAAAGCGCTGCCAGGGAGACAGCCCGGAAAATAAAAAAAGAGTCATGTATTTCTGTTGAGTGCCTTTATAAAGTTTAAAAAAAATAGAGGGGAACCTAAAACTTTTCAAAAAGAAAAGTGAAAGTAAGAAGGAAGAGCACCGATGAAGTGGGGGACGTCCTCGAACTTTGTTCATGCTCATGGAAACTTTGTGAATCTTAATTACATAAACTTTTCAACAAAAATGATTATCCCCTTGTACAATCCCATTGTATTATAAAAATAACTAGCAGGGTGACCCGCACATTTGCGCGGCTAGATTTATTACATGTTAGTGTATATGCTATTAATTTCTCTCTCTGCTATTTACTCACAATAACTCGTTGTTAAATTTAATTGACCACATCGTTATAACAGAAATTTGTAGCAAACTCTTGATGAAATCTCTGTAAGAGGTCTCCGAACATGTTCATGAGAGTTTTGGTGCACCACTTTTAATAATTTCCATCCTCCCCTCTATTTACTTAATAGTGTCCCTTATTTTTTATCTTTCAACCAATTGACTTTGCGATATTAACATTAAGAATGAATATAAACACTCATAACTTGTACGTAAATCATGTGTCTTTTTTTGGCACCATCTTACTCCATTTTCATCCTTTACTTAGACATTTATGGCGTTTCCGATCAGTGCTATCTTGTGCTTCTAGGGGCTTTGGCTGCAACTCATCCTACTTAAATTGCCTATCTCATCTGACTACTCATGCAAGGCAATACAATTATTAGTATATATCATCCAAACCTTCAAAAACATTCTCTCTTTTACTTGGACATGTCATAGGGTTTTCCTGTCATCCCGATGTTGTTTGGCTTTGCTCTACAATTATTTTTGCATAATTAAGATATGTTAGTACATACTTAAAATGCTTCTTCTGCATTTATTATTAAAATATTGTCTCACACACTCACCCTTTAATTTTTGGGTCTTATCTATCAATGACAGTTGTGTTTTTAATATTATTTATTTTAGTACTCGTCGACCTAATTTCCGCCTTTGTTCTTTTTTTATCAATCTTGTGTGGTTTTTGATTTTTCTTGGTGTTCATATAGTACATACTGGACATGACCCTTTTACACATTATTCTGTTAAACATGAATTCACACTGATTCTTTCATTTCCGTGTCTTATAGTTTCTTTAAATTATTTCTCAATCACCAAAGTCTTTTTTAATATTTTTGGGTTTTTAATATATTTTTATCTGTCTATATTCATAGGAAATTTCTAAACATTCCGTTGTCTCTCCCCACCGTAGCATGTTCTTTCTGATCGTAACCATACTGGTTTGCTATGCCATATATATATTACATAGCGCTAGTGAAAAAAAATCATAATACATAATCGTCTTTTTTATCACACATTGGAGTGAATATCTGAGCTCATATTTTTCTAATAAAAATGCTAAGGTTAATTTATTAACATCTAAATTTAGTTATTATTAAATTTCTGAAGTACATATATGAGGATAGTTGTTTACTTGTAATCTTCAAACATACATGTATCTTATCTAAATAAAAAATAATTGTGTCAGACTAAAACATTCCCTTGTCTCTCCCCACCGTAGAATGTTCTTTTATGATCATAGCTATACTGGTTTTTCCCGCAAAAAAAACATACTGATTTGCTATGCCATATATATTACATAGCGCAAGTGAAAAAAAAACATAATACATAATCATCTTTTTTATCAACACATTGGAGTGAATATTTGAGCTCGTCTTTTTCTAATAAGAATGCTAAGGTTAATTTATAAACATCTAAATTTAGTTATATTCAATTTCTGAAGTACATATATGAGGATAGTTGTTTACTTCTAATCTTCAAACATATGCATATCTTATCTAAATACAAAATGATTTTGCCAGTATATTACTTTTTGGACAAAGTGCCTTAGTGTATATACTGTACTTGTCTAATTGCTAGTAAGGAAAAAAAACTTTCAATAAAATATATGGACAGAAAGACATCGGTACTTTCCTCCAAAAAAAAGACAAACATTGACGTCATTATTTTTCACTATGGGATGCCAATGAGTACGAATCTGATTCCACCACGGCGCCGCTCTTTTCCATTGACAGATATCCACGCCATCACGTTTGCCTTAAGAATGTGTGAGAACCGGACTGCTGCAGTTTTTCTTTTTGGTCCATCGTATTTGGTAAAAAAAATCCGTATTAACCTAAGGTAGTATTTCTTTATATAGACCTTTTAGTAGAAACACATGAGTTAAATACGTGTTGGTTCTAAGAAAAGATGTGTTGTACGTGACATGTCAAATTATCTGTTCGTGATAATACTTGTATGTAACGCTGCATATTTTAAATCTCAACCGTTAATCTTTAAAATTTACGGTTAAAATAATTTAACATATGTGGAAGAACATGATGGCTTGTTTGACTTTTGTTTTAAGTATATAATAGATGTGCCAAGAGTTTACCTTTAGGATGATTAGATTGCTTGTTGGTTTGTGCGGTGCAAAACAAAAACTTTGGTTGTAGTGCATGATTTTTCATTTTTTATTGGAAAGTCAAACGGTTCTGAAACGTTTTGCACAGTCTTGTTATACAAAATGTCTTTTTCCTTTTTTTTCAGAATTTTTAGAGTTACAGAAGTATGATGAATGTTCAAATCTTTACAGATTGTCATGTTTTCACAGATTGTTGTTATAGCTTCATTATTTGCTTATGTTTGAATTCTTGTTGGAGCCTCCTTGACTTGGGGCCATAGAATTGTGATAGCATATAGTGGGTAATGTTTATTTATAATTATACAATAATGTTAGAGCATTACATGATGGGATTTCATTGATCATATGCACTAACCCCGCCACTAAAAGTTTGATTAAGTTTTGTGTGGATGAAGTGTTCGAAGATCGAGGAGGTCTCGATGTGAGGAGAAGGAGGAGATGCAAGAGCTCAAGCTTGGGGATGCCCAAGGCATCCCAAGTAAATATTCAAGGAGACTCAAGCGTCAAAGCTTGGGGATGCCCCGAAAGGCATCCCATCTTTTTTCAACAAGTATCGGTATGTTTTCGGATTCGTTTCGTTCACATGATATGCGTAAATTCTTGGAGCGTCGTGTGCTTTTTATTTTTCTTTTAATATTGCATCATGCTGGTATGAGATAGTTCTTGGTCAATTTGTATAATGCTCTTTGCACTTCACTTATATCTTTTGAATAAGGCTTTATAGAATGCTTCATGAGCTTCACTTATATCCTTTGAAGTTTGGATTGCATGTTTCTCTTCACATAGAAAACCGATGTTCGTAGAATGCTCTTGTGCTTCACTTATATTTGTTAGAGCATGATCTTTTGTAGAAAGAATTAAACTCTCATGCTTCACTTATATCTATTTAGAGAGACAAACGGAATTGGTCAATTGCATGATTAGTCATAAAATCCTACATAAAACTTATGGATCACTGAATATGGTATGTTTGACTCCTTGCAATAGTTTTGCGATATAGAGACGATAATATGTGGGAGGTACTAGTGGATCATTGTGTTTAGTAAGATATTGGTGTTAAGGTTTGTGATTCCCGAAGCATGCATGTATAGTCTCTCGTTATGCCAGGAAGTTGGAGCACAATTTATCTTTGATTGTCCTATCTTTGTGTGAAGGTCGGGGTGCGCGATGGTTAACTCCTACCAACCTCCCCCCAGGAGCATGTGTAGTATTACTTTGCTTCGAGGGCTAATAAACTTTTGCAATAAGTATATGAGTTCTTTATGACTAGTGTGAGTCCATGGATTATACGCACTCTCACCCTTTCATAATTGCTAGCCTCTCTCGTGCCGCGCAACTTTCGCCGGTGCATAAAATTTATTATACCTTCCTCAAAACAGCCATCATACCTATCTATTATGACATTTCCAAAGCCATTCCGAGATATATTGCCATGCACTTCCATCATATAGTTGACTTGAGCATTCATTTTCATCATATAGAGTCATACTATGTCATAGGTATCGAGTTGTAATTTTTATTTCTTTTGAGTTATAAGTAAATAGAAGTGTGATGATCATCATTAGAGCATGTCCCAATGAGGAAATCATGATGGAGACCATGATTCCCCCACAAGTCGGGATGAGACTCCGGACTGTAAAAATAATATAAGAGGCCAAAGAAGCCCAAATAAAAAAGAGAGGCCAAAGAAGCCCACCAAAAATAAAAATAAAAAAGAGAAAAAATAAAAGGAAAAGAAAAGGGGCATGCAAATACCACACTTGTGCTTCAAAGTAGCACCATGTTTTTCATATAGAGAGTCTCCGATGTTGTCACTTTCATATACTAGTGGGAATTTTCCGTAGTAGAATCTGATGCATACCCACTTAGTTTCGTATTGAGCTTTCATACACTTATAGCTCTTAGTTGCATCTGTTGCATGGCAATCCCTACTCCTCACATTGATATCGATTGATGGACATCTCCATAGTCCATTAGTTTTCCTAGTTGATGTGAGACTTTCTTCCCTTCTTCTGTCTACTACCACCGCATTCTGTTCCACCTATATTGCTATATCCATGGCTCGCGCTCATGTATTGCGTGAGAGTTGAAAATGCTGAAGCGTGTTAAAAAGTATGAACCAATTGCTTGGCTGACACCGGGGTAGTACATGATTTATACTTTGAGCTGGGAAGACAGAGCATGACAAGACTATATGATTTTGTAGGGATAACGTTCTTTAGCATTTTATATTCTGAAAGACATGGTTGTTTGTTGGGATGCCCGAGTATTGATGTCCTTATGTCAAATTATAGACTATCGTGTTGAATCACTCATGTCTTAATATTCATGCCATGACTAGATATATGATCAAGTTTATGCTAGGTGGCTTTCCACATCAAAAATTATCCTTTTTATCATATACCTACTCGAGGAAGAGCAGGAATTAAGCTTGGGGATGTTGATACGTCTCTGTCGTATCTATATTTTTTTATTGTTTCATGCCAATATTATACAAGTTGTACACACTTTTGGCAACTTTTTATATGATTTATTGGACTAATCTATTGATCCAGTGCCAAGTGTCAGTTCCTGTTTTCTGCATGTTTTTTGTATCATAGAGTATCCATATCAAACAAAGTCCAAATGCAATAAAATTTCACGGAGAATTATTTTGGAATATATGTGATTTTTTGGAGGTGGAAGCTACGTAAACGGGGCCCATAGGCCCCACAACCCACCAGGGCGCGCTAGAGGTGCCTGACGCGCCCAGGTGTCTTATGCCCACCTAGAACGTCGGTTGGAGCTGTACTTCGGGCGAGAGGAAGCTTATATCTGGAAAAAAATGTGTAAAAATTTCAGCGCAATCGGAGTTACGGATCTCCGGGAATATAAGAAACGGTTTTCGTCCAGATCTGGGGGACGCGAAACAGAAGAGGACAGAGAGACAACTCCAATCTCGGAGGGGCTCTCGCCCCTCCCATGCCATGGAGACCATGGACCAGAGGGAGAACCCTTCTCCCACCAAGGGAGGAGGCCAAGGAAGAAGGAGAAGGAGGGGGGCTCTCTCCCCCTCGCTTCTGGTGGCTCCGGAGTGCCACCGGGGAAACGATCGGGACGACGATCTACATCAACAATCTTGCTACCATCCACACCAACTCTCTCCCCCTAATTGCAGCGGTGTATCACCTCTTTCCCTTCACTGTAATCTCTACTTAAACATGGTGCTCAACTCCATATATTATTTCCTAATGATCTATGGTTATCCTATGATGTTTGAGTCGATCATCTTTGTCCTATGGGTTAATCATGATCTTGGTTGGTATGATTGTATATTTTATTTATGGTGTTGTCCTACGGTGCCATCCGTTCTCGCGCAAATGTGAGGGGCCCCCACTGTAGGGTGTTGCAATATGTTGATGGTTCGCTTACAGTGGGTTGCGAGAGCGACAAAAACTTAAACCCAAGTAAGGGGGTATGACGTATGGGAGTAAAGTGGACTTGATACTTAATGTTATGGTTGGGTTTCACAACCTTAATGATCTTTAGTATTTGCATATGCTTGCTGGAGTTCCAATCATAAGTGCATATGATCCAAGTAGAGAAACTATGTTAGCTCATGCCTCTCCCTCATATAAATTGCAAGAATGATTACCGGTACTTGTTATCGATTACCTAGGGACAAATAACTTTCTTGTTGACAAAAGATATCCACTTTTATTATCTTGTGAAGTACTTCTAGTTTTATTCTTGCAAAGTAGTTCTAGCATCACACCTACAAAATAGTTTCATACTTGTTTCCGGTAAAGCAAACGTTAAGCGTGCGTAGAGTTGTATCGGTGGCCGATAGAACTTGAGGGAATATTTGTTCTACCTTTAGCTCCTCGTTGGGTTCGACACTCTCACTTATCGAAAAATTCTACAAACGATCCCCTATACTTGTGGGTTAGCATTGAGTCCTCCTGACTCACAGGTACTACAAAAATAGTTGCAGGTCCAGGTTTCCGATGACTTGACGTGAGTGTCGGTGTCAAAACCAGCGGATCTCGGGTAGGGGGTCCCGAACTATGCGTTTGAGGATTGATGTTAACAGGAGGCAGGGGACACGATGTTTACCCAGGTTCAGGCCCTCTCGATCGAGGTAAAACCCTACTTCCTGCTATATTAGTATGGATGAATATGTGTACAAGAGTTGATCTACCTCGAGATCGTAAAGGCTAAAACCCTAAGTATGAGCCTATGAGGATTGTATGATTCTCTAGCCTCTACGGACTAAACCCTTTGGCTTATATACACACCGGAGGGGCCTAGGGTTTGTACATACCATCTTGCAGAGGAAGGAAAATCTACATCCGAGCCTAAACTAGCCATTACAAGAATCTAGGAGTCCCATCCGGATACGAGACATGATCTTCTAAAGTAGTCTTCATGGCCCACCAGTCCGGCCCACCAGGAGTTTATCCGGCCACCTGTGGACCCCCCCCCCCCGATCCAGGACTCCCTCAGTAGCCCCTGAACCTGTCTTCGATGATGACAAGTTCGGCTTCTGCATTGTCTTCGGCATTGCAAGGCTTGTTCGTCCTCCGAATATATCTTCTGTAAATTGATGGATCGTGTTCGTCTCTGCAAGATTAGTATAGCCCTTAGCCTCAAAGGCAAGGCTTTTAAAGAAAATGAATAATGTGTCTTTATTGACAACTTCGGGGTGAAACATCACGTAGAACCCACTAACACATCGAACTGTTTTATTTGGTCCTAGTTTCGCGTTTCGAGGCATATCCTCATTGGCACGTCCCGTCAGAATAGAGATCGTGCCTGCTTATTGTGGGATTCATCATCATGACGTGAGCAACCACGCCGCGCATTACGCATGACCGCCTTGGGAACTGGCGAGTTTTATGGCTAAGGTGGGGGGACACTCTTGTTGGGGAACGTAGTATTTTAAAAAATTCCTACGATCACGCAAGATCTATCTACTAGATGCATAGCAACGAGAGAGGAGAGTGTCCCTACGTACCCTCGTAGACCAGGAGCGGAAGCGTCAAGTGACGCGGTTGATGTAGTCGAACTTCTTCGCGATCGAACCGATCAAGCACCGAACGTACGACACCTCCGCGTTCAGCACACGTTCAGCTTGATGACGTCCCACGAGCTCTTGATCTAGTTGAGATTTACGGGAGAGTTTCGTCAGCATGACGGCGTGATGACGGATATGATGTATCTACCGGCACAGGGCTTCGCCTAAGCACTGCAACGGTATGACCGAGGTGTGTTTCTGTGGAGGGGGGCACCGCACACAGCTAAAACAATTCAACTTGTGTGTATTTGGGTGCCCCCCTGCCCCCGTATATAAAGGAGCAAGGGGGGAGGCCGGCCGGCCCCTTGTGGCGCGCCTAGGAGGTGCAATCCTACTAGGAATAGGATTGCAATCCTATTCCTAGTAGGAACTATCTAAAGGGAGAAGGGGGAAAGGAAGGAGAGGGAGAAGGAGAAGGAAAGGGGCACCGACCCCCCCCCCCC
>LR738715.1:734280312-734305766 GCA_902687465.1 Secale cereale
GGACATTCTGAGACTCCTCGTCATGTCCGTGATCTCATCCGGGACTCCGAACTACCTTCGGTACATCAAAACTCATAAACTCATAATACCGATCGTCATCAAACGTTAAGCGTGCGGACCCTACGGGTTCGAGAACTATGTAGACATGACCGAGACTCATCTCCGGTCAATAACCAATAGCGGAACCTGGATGCTCATATTGGCTCCTACATATTCTACGAAGATCTTTATCGGTCAAACCGCATAACAACATACGTTGTTCCTTTTGTCATCGGTATGTTACTTGTCCGAGATTCGATCGTCGGTATCACCATACCTAGTTAATCTCGTTATCGGCAAGTCTCTTTACTCGTTCCGTAATACATCATCTCGTGACTAAATCATTAGTCATTTGCTTGCAAGGCTTATTATGATGTGTATTACCAAGAGGGCCCAGAGATACCTCTCCGACACTCGGAGTGACAAATCCTATTCTTGATCTATGCCAACACCACGAACACCTACGGAGACACCAATAGAGCATCTTTATAATCACTCGGTTATGTTGTGATGTTTGATAGCACACAAG
Organism: Secale cereale; assembly: GCA_902687465.1. Classification (NCBI taxonomy): domain Eukaryota; kingdom Viridiplantae; phylum Streptophyta; class Magnoliopsida; order Poales; family Poaceae; genus Secale; species Secale cereale. The sequence goes on from LR738715.1 coordinate 734,280,881, forward strand.
GTGTTCCTCCGGTATTTGGGAGTTGCATAATCTCATAGTCATAGGAACATGTATAAGTCATGAAGAAAGCAATAGCAGTAAAACTAAACGATCATAGTGCTAAGCTAACGGATGGGTCTTGTCCATCACATCATTCTCCTAATGATGTGATCCCGTTGATCAAATGACAACTCATGTCTATGGCTAGGAAACATAACCATCTTTGATCAATGAGCTAGTCTAGTAGAGGCATACTAGGGACACTCTGTTTTGTCTATGTATTCACACATGTACTAAGTTTCTGGTTAATACAATTCTAGCATGAATAATAAACATTTATCATGATATAAGGAAATAAATAATAACTTTATTATTGCCTCTAGGGAATATTTCCTTCAGTCTCCCACTTGCACTAGAGTCAATAATCTAGTTCACATCTCCATGTGATCTAATACCGATAGTTCAAATCGTTATGTGAATAACACCCGTAGTTCACATCGCCATGTGACCAATACCCAAAGGGCTTACTAGAGTCAATAATCTAGTTCACATCGCTATGTGATTAACAGCCAAGAGTAGTAAGGTGTGATCATGTTTTGCTTGTGAGAGAAGTTTAGTCGACGGGTCTGACACTTTCAGATCCGTATGTATTTCGCAAATTTCTATGTCTACAATGCTCTGCATGGAGCTACTCTAGCTAATTGCTCCCACTTCCAATATGCATCCAGATTGATACTTAGAGTCATCTGGATTAGTGTAAAGCTTGCATCGGTGTAACTCTTTACGACGAACTCTTTATCACCTCCATAATCGAGAAAACATTTCCTTAGTTATCCAGTAACTAAGGATAATTTTGACCGCTGTCCAGTGATCTACTCCTGGATCACTTTTGTACCTCCTTGCCAAACTCATGGTAAGGTACACAACAGGTTTGGTACACAGCATGGCATACTTTATAGAACCTATGGCTGAGGCATAGGGAATGACTTTCATTCTTTCTCTATCTTCTGCCGAGGTTGGGCTTTTTGAGTCTTACTCAACTTCATACCTTACAACTCAGGCAAGAACTCTTTCTCTGACTGATCCATTTTGAACTACTTCAAAAACTTGTCAAGGTATGTACTCATTGAAAAAACTTATCAAGCGTCTTGATCTTTCTATAGATCGTGATGCTCAATATGTAAGCAGCTTCACCGAGGTCTTTCTTTGAAAAACTCCTTAAAACACTCCTTCATGCTTTCCAGAAAATTCTACATCATTTCCGATCGACAATATGTCATTCACATATACTTATCAGAAAGGTTGTAGTGCTCCCACTCACTTTCTTGTAAATACAGGCTTCACCGCAAGTTTGTATAAAACTATATGCTTTGATCAAATTATCAAAGCGTATATTCCAACTCCGAGATACTTGCACCAGTCCATAGATGGATCGCTGGAGCTTGCACAATTTGCTAGCACCTTTAGGATTGACAAAACCTTCTGGTTGCATCATATACAACTCTTCTTTAATAAATCCAATAAAGAACGTAGTTTCGTTATCCATTTGCCAAATTTCATAAAATGTGGCAATTGCTAACATGATTCGAACAGACTTAAGCATCGCTTCGGGTGATAAAATCTCATCATAGTCAACACCTTGAACTTGTCAAAAACCTTTCGCAACAAGTCAAGCTTTATAGACAGTAACATTACCATCGGCGTCAGTCTTCCTCTTAAAGATCCATTTATTTTCAATGCCTTGCCGATCATCGGGCAAGTCAACCAAAGTCCACACTTTGTTCTCATACATGGATCCCATCTCAGATTTCATGGCCTCAATCCATTTTGCGGAATCTGGGCTCATCATCACTTCCTCATAGTTCGTAGGTTCATCGTTGTCAAGTAACATGACTTTCAGAACTGGGTTGCCGTACCACTCTGGTGCGGAACGTACTCTGGTTGATCTACAAAGTTCAGCAGAAAATTGATCTGAAGTTTCATGATCATCATCATTAGCTTCCTCACTAATTGGTGTAGGAATCATCGGAACTAGTTTCTGTGATGTACTACTTTCCAATTCGGAAGAAGGTACAATTACCTCATCAAGTTCCACTTTCCTCCCACTCACTTCTTTCGAGAGAAACTCCTTCTCTAGAAAGGATCCATTCTTAGCAACGAATATCTTGCCTTCGGATCTGTGATAGAAGGTGTACCCAATAGTTTCCTTTGGGTATCCTATGAGGACACATTTCTCCGACTTGGGTTCGAGCTTGTCAGGTTGAAGCTTTTTCACATAAGCATCGCAGCCCCAAACTTTAAGAAATGAAAACTCTGGTTTCTTGCCAAACCACAGTTCATAAGGCGTCGTCTTAACGGATTTAGATGTTCTCCTATTTAACGTGAATGCAGCTGTCTTTAATGCATAACCCAAAACTATAGTGGTAAATCGGTAAGAGACATCATAGATCGCACCATATCTAATAAAGTACGGTTACGACGTTCGGACATACCATTATGCTGTGGTGTTCCGGGTGGCGTGAGTTGTGAAACTATTCCACATTGTTTTAAATGAAGACCAAACTCGTAACTCAAATATTCACCTCCACGATCAGATCGTAGAAACTTTATTTTCTTGTTACAATGATTCTCTACTTCACTCTGAATTTTTTTTGAACTTTTCAAATGTTTCAGACTTGTGTTTCATCAAGTAGATATACCTATATCTGCTCAAATCATCAGTGAAGTTCAGAAAATAACGATACCCGCCGCGAGTTTCAACACTCATTGGTCCACATACATCAGTATGTATAATTTCCAACAAATCTGTTGCTCGCTCCATTGTTCCGGAGAACGGAGTTTTAGTCATCTTGCCCATGAGGCATGGTTCGCAAGCACCAAGTGATTCATAATCAAATGATTCCAAAAGTCCAGCACTATGGAGTTTCTTCATCCGCTTTACACCAATATGACCTAAACGGCAGTGCCACAAATAAGTTGCACTATCATTATTAACCTTGCATCTTTTGGCTTCAATATTATGAATATGTGTATCACTACGATCGAGATCCAACAAACTATTTTCATTGGGTGTATGACCATCGAATGCTTTATTCATGTAAACAGAATAACAATTATTCTATGACTTTAAATGAATAACCGTATTGCAACAAACATGATCAAATCATATTCATGCTTAACGCAAATGCCAAATAACATTTATTTAGGTTCTACACTAATCCCGAAAGTATAGGGAGTGTGCGATGATGATCATATCAATCTTGGAACCACTTCCAACACACATCGTCACTTCACCTTTAACTAGTCTCTGTTCATTCTGCAACTCTTGTTTCGAGTTACTAATTTTAGCAACTAAACTGGTATAAAATACCCAGAGGTTGCTATGAACAATAATAAAGTACACATCAATAATTTGTATATCAAATATACCTTTGTTCACTTTTCCATCCTTCTTATCCACCAAGTATCTAGGGCAGTTCCACTTCCAGTGACCATTTCCTTTGCAGTAGAAGCACTTAGTTTCAGGCTTGAGTTTAGCTTTGGGTTTCTTCACGGGAGTGACAACTTGCTTGTCATTCTTCTTGAAGTTCCCCTTCTACCCTTTGCCCTTTACTTGAAACAAGTGGTCTTGTTAACCATCAACACTTGATGCTCTTTCTTGATTTCTACCTTCGCTGATTTCAGCATCGCGAAGAGCTCGGGAATTACTTTCGTCATCCCTTGCATATTATAGTTCATCACGAAGTTCTACTAACTTGGTGATAGTGTCTAGACAACTTTGTCAATTACTATCTTATCTGGAAGATTAACACCCACTTGATTCAAGCAATTGTAGTACCTAGACAATCTGAGCACATGCTCACTGGTTGAGCTATTCTCCTCCATCTTGTAGGCAAAGTACTGTCAGAGGTCTTATACCTTCTCGACACGGGCATGAGTATGAAATACTAATTTCAACTCTTGGAACATCTATGCTCTGTGGCGTTTCAAAACGTTTTTGAAGTCCCGGTTCTAAGCCGTAAAGCATGGTGCACTTAAACTATCAAGTAGTCATCATACCGAGCTTTTGTCAAAACGTTCATAACGTCTACATCTGCTCCTGCAATAGGTCTGTCACCTAGCGGTGCATCAAGGACATAATTCTTCTGTGCAGCAATGAGGATAATCCTCAGATCACGGAACGATTCCGCATCATTTCTACTAACATCTTTCAACTTAGTTTTCTCTAGGAACATATAAAAAATAAACGGGGAGCAACATCGTGAGCTATTGATCTACAACACAGATATGCTAATACTACCAGGACTAAGTTCATGATAAATTAAAGTTCAATTAATCATATTACTTAAAGAACTCCCACTTAGATAGACATCCCTCCGGTCATCTAAATGATCACGTGATCCAAATCAACTAAACCATGTCCGATCATCACATGAGATGGAGTAGTTTCAATGGTGAACATCTTATGTTGATCATATCTACTATATGATTCACGCTCAACCTTTCGGTTTCCAGTGTTCCGAGGCCATATCTGCATATGCTAGGCTCGTCAAGTTTAACCCGCGTATTCTGCGTGTGCAAAAACTGGCTGACACCCGTTGTATTTGAACGTAGAGCTTATAACACCCGATCATCACGTGGTGTCTCGGCACGACGAACTTTCGCAGCGGTGAATACTCAGGGAGAACACTTATACCTTGAAATTTAGTAAGGGATCATCTTATAATGCTACCGTCGTTCTAAGAAGAATAAGAAGCATAATAAGATAAACATCACATGCAATCAAAATATGTGACATGATATGGCCATCATCATCTTGTGCTTTTCATCTCCATCTCCAAAGCACCTTCGTGATCACCTTCGTCACCGACGCGACACCTTGATCTCCATCGTAGCATCGTTGTCGTCTCGCCAACTATTGCTTCTACGACTATCGCTACCGCTTAGTGATAAAGTAAAGCAATTACATGGCGATTGCATTTCATACAATAAAGCGACAACCATATGGCTCCTGCCAGTTGCCGATAACTTTACAAAACATGATCATCTCATACAAATCTGTATAACTCATCATGTCTTGACCATATCACATCACAACATGCCCTGCAAAAACAAGTTAGACATCATCTACTTTGTTGTTGCAAGTTTTACGTGGCTGCTACGGGCTTAGCAAGAACCGTTCTTACCTACGCATACAAAACCACAACGATGTTTCGTCAAGTATGTGCTGTTTTAACCTTCACAAGGACCGGGCGTAGTCACACTTGATTCAGCTAAAGTGAGAGAGACAGACACCCGCCAGTCACCTTTAAGCAACGAGTGCTCATAACGGTGAAACCAGTCTCGCGTAAGCGTACGCGTAATGTCGGTCCCGGCCGCTTCATCTCACAATACCGCCGAAGCAAAGTATGACATGCTGGTAAGCAGTATGACTAGTATCGCCCACAACTCATTGTGTTCTACTCGTGCATATCATCTACGCATAAACCTGGCTCTGATACCACTGTTGGGGAACGTAGTATTTTAAAAAATTCATACGATCACGCAAGATCTATCTACTAGATGCATAGCAACGGGAGAGGAGAGTGTGTCTACGTACCCTCGTAGACCAGGAGCGGAAGCGTCAAGTGACGCGGTTGATGTAGTCAAACTTCTTCGCGATCCAACCGATCAAGCACCGAACGTACGACACCTCCGCGTTCAGCACACGTTCAGCTTGATGACGTCCCACGAGCTCTTGATCCAGTTGAGATTTACGGGAGAGTTTCGTCAGCACGACGGCGTGGTGACGGATATGATGTATCTACCGGCGCAGGGCTTCGCCTAAGCACTGCTATGGTATGACCGAGGTGTGTTTCTGTGGAGGGGGGCATCGCACACGGCTAAAACAATTCAACTTGTGTGTGTTTGGGTGCCCCCCTGCCCCCGTATATAAAGGAGCAAGGGGGGGAGGCCGGCCGGCCCCTTGTGGCGCGCCTAGGAGGTGCAATCCTACTAGGAATAGGATTGCAATCCTATTCCTAGTAGGAACTACCAAAAGGGAGAAGGGGGGAAAGAAGGAGAGGGAGAAGGAGAAGGAAAGGGGCGCCGGCCCCCCCTCCTTCCTTGTCCAATTCGGACCAAGGGGTGGGGGCGCGTGGCCCAGCCCTGGCCCACCTTCCCTCTTTCTCCTACGGCCCATTAAGGCCCATAGCTTCCCCAGGGGTTCCGGTAACCCCCCCGGTACTCCGGTAAATTCTGAAACTTTACGGAACACTTCCGTTGTCCGAATATAGTCGTCCAATATATCAATCTTTACGTCTCGAACATTCCGAGACTCCTCGTCATGTCCGTGATCTCATCCGGGACTCCGAACTACCTTCGGTACATCAAAACTCATAAACTCATAATACCGATCGTCATCAAACGTTAAGCGTGCGGACCCTACGGGTTCGAGAACTATGTAGACATGACCGAGACTCATCTCCGGTCAATAACCAATAGCGGAACCTGGATGCTCATATTGGCTCCTACATATTCTATGAAGATCTTTATCGGTCAAACCGCATAACAACATACGTTGTTCCTTTTGTCATCGGTATGTTACTTGTCCGAGATTCGATCGTCGGTATCACCATACCTAGTTAATCTCGTTACTGGCAAGTCTCTTTACTCGTTCCGTAATACATAATCTTGTGACTAAATCATTAGTCATTTGCTTGCAAGGCTTATTATGATGTGTATTACCGAGAGGGCCCAGAGATACCTCTCTGACACTCGGAGTGACAAATCCTATTCTTGATCTATGCCAACACCACGAACACCTTCGGAGACACCTGTAGAGCATCTTTATAATCACCCAGTTACGTTGTGACGTTTGATAGAACACATGGTGTTCCTCCGGTATTCGGGAGTTGCATAATCTCATAATCATAGGAACATGTATAAGTCATGAAGAAAGCAATAGCAGTAAAACTAAACGATCATAATGCTAAGCTAACGGGTGGGTCTTGTCCATCACATCATTCTCCTAATGATGTGATCCCGTTGATCAAATGACAACTCATGTCTATGGCTAGGAAACATAACCATCTTTGATCAATGAGCTAGTCTAGTAGAGGCATACTAGGGACACTCTGTTTTATCTATGTATTCACACATGTACTAAGTTTCCGGTTAATAAAATTCTAGCATGAATAATAAACATTTATCGTGATATAAGGAAATAAATAATAACTTTATTATTGCCTCTAGGGCATATTTCCTTCAGCTCTGTATTCGCAGCGTTATAAAAGGACACCAATCCCTTTCATCAACCCCACGCCTTCCTCAAGCTCGAGCTCTCTAATCTCCCTTGCCCCCGTACTCTCGTCTCCTGCGCCCACAACTCCTTGTTCCTCAACCACTACTCCCCTTACCAGCAATGGATGGATCCGGTGCCAGAGGCAAGTGGGAGGCTTCGACGGTCACCGAAAAGACCATGAAGGATCTACGGAGTGCAGGGTATCTCGCCGACGACATCGCACACCGAGTCCCCCCTAGGAGCCAGGTGACTCCCGTCCCTAAGGCGGGCGAGAGGGTAGTATTCACCTCTCATTTTGTTAGGGGGCTAGGGTTTCCACTCCACCCATTCGTTCGGGGTCTTTTGTTCTTCTACGGGCTAGATTTCCACGTTCTAGCTCCGAACTCAATCCTTCACATATCCGCATTCATAGCGATGTGTGAAGCCTTTCTCCGCGTCCCCCCACACTTCGGCCTGTGGCTTAAGACCTTCAACGTGAAGCCGAAGGTGGTGAATGGGGAACACGCAGAGTGCAGGGGTGCTATGATTAGTAAGCTCCCGAATGCAACTTGGCCCAAGGGCTCGTTCATGGAGACGAGCAAAGTTTGGCAGCAGGAGTGGTTCTATATCACCGAACCCTGCGACACCAACTGGGCGGCGGAGCCTGCTTTCAGACCCGGACCCCCCCAGAGAGGCTAACCTCCTGGACCAAAAAGGGTCTGGACTGGGGGTCGCACACTGAGGTGACGACTCTGGTGAGCCTTGTGTCCGGCGTGATCTCCAAGGTGCACCTGCTCTCCTCCGTGGTCCAGGTGATGCTGACCCGGCTTGTTCTCCCTTGCCAAAGCCGAGATTCCTCCCTATGGGAGTTTGATCCGGCAGGAAACAAGCCGCTAAAGCATCTCTTCGGTTCCACGCACAAAGAGATCTGGAAGCACCTCTTCAAGAGCCAGGAGGAATGGCCCGAAGAGAACGAGGATGCGGGCTTCGGCACTGAAGTTTCCGCCACATAGGTAATAATGATCTTTGCCGAACACATACCATGTCCCTTATTTAATGATAATAGGAGTTGGAATGTTTGCGTGAATTACAGGCTTGGACGAAGAAGGCAACCCGGATCAAGTGTCCGGCACCTCTGCCCGCAGACCCGGCATTGCCTCTATTGACGGCAATGCTAGTTCCGGCGCCATACAAGGCGCCGATCAAGAATCCCAAGAAGACAAAGGGCAAGGGGGCTGGAGACAGCCCCCGTCCTACGGGCAAGCAGCCCGAGGACCTCCACATTCTCTCCTCCGATGAGGCGGAGGAAGATGATGAGGAGGAAGAGATGCCTCCTGTGCAAGGCAGGGGGAGAAAGAGGGGGGCCATCGCTGACGCAGTTACGGCCATGCGCTGTAGGAAGAGGCAGCTGAAGCTCGGAGATAGTTCGGATTCGTCCGAACATAGCTTCGTGGTGAAGCCCAGGGAGAAGCCCCTGCCCGAATCGTAAATTTATCCGGATTGGCTATTTCACCTTTTTGTATTTAGTATTTATGATACCTACTTAACATTCTCCTGCTGACCTACAGCCCTCCCGGTGCAAACCCCTGATGGTACATCATCGGAGGGGAACTCTCTGGCGCCTGGGGAGACGGAGAGTGACCCGCCAGTCCGGGCTTCATCGCCTGTAATCGGCGGGGACACCGAAGTGTCGTCCCAGCAGGTTCTCTCCGCCCAAGGATATGAGGGCGGGGCAGGAGACAGAGCGGCCGAGGGTAATACCTCGACGGTCGCTGACCATGGGGAAATGGCCCCCATGGAGACCGAAGATGTGGGGCCCGAACAGTCTGGGGTCCCACCGAACACCGTCCCGGAGCCTAGCGCGGCTTCACGGGTTGAAGATCCCGCTCCTCAAGCGGAGGAGAATACGGCGGCGCCCGAAGTTAATCCGGAGGCGTCGGATTCTATGGAGGGAGCACTGCAAGGTGCTCTCGTCATTGAAGAACACCGCACCGTGATGGGTGCGGTGATGAAGAAGATTCAGTCCGTCAAGGGCGGACTGAATGAAGCCTTCAACAACCTTTTAACATGCTTTGAGGTAAGCCATGTAATGGTTTTTAAGAAATTTTATTTGTTTTGAATGCACATATATAACTAGTAGCCCATGATGCTTTGTGTGATTCTGAAGAGAATCGTACGGAGTATCCATAGAGTAGCATATTTACAGAGCTGAACTGTCATGCAGGCTTCTTTAGTTACGGTGACTGCGCGAGACGCAGAGGTCGCCGAACTAAATCGGAAGCTCGAGGTGGCCAATGCGGACCTCGACCGCATCAACCGGCGTTTTGATGAAACGCAAGGTATGCATATTTTATTTAAATGTCAATAAGACTTAATTGATTGAGTATGTGTACAAACTCTAACATTGTATTATGTATTACACAGTTGGCGCCGCTGAGCTCGAGGCCCTCAAGGGCGAGATTGCCAAGGCCAAGGAGGAGGCCAAGGTGAAAAAGGCGGCCGCTGATAAAGTAGCTGCCGATTTAGAGGCAGAAAAGGCGGAGTGCGAGAAGCACAAGCCTCGGGTGTCCGAAGTAGAGGTTGAGCTTCAAGATGCCAACCGTAAGTGTGAGGCACCGGAGAAGACGGCTTCGGAACATGCGACCAAGCTATCTGTGGCAGTCAAGTCTGCCCAGGACGCATGAGGCGAGGCGCGCAATGCTCGTTAAGAGATCGAGCTGGCACGATAGATAGCATCTGGTAAGATATTTCTCTTACAGAGCATCTTCGGAGGGCGGAAGTATATTGAGCTGACACGATTGGGGAGTTCTCCAGGCGTGTTTGCTGATCTTCCAAGGAGCAGCGCAGACGCCGCCCAATATTTCCGTGCCCTGGAGGGGAACAACATAGAGAAGTTGTTTTGGTCGCAGTTCGAGGCGCCAAAACATCCGATGCCCCTCAGTGACCAGATGAAGCAGTTGGTCGAGCTGCACAACATAACAAGTTCGGCCATGAAGGACTTGATAGTCTGGCTATGGCCCGCTGAGCCGATCCCAAGTAGTTACTTCGGATTGGTGAAGCGGCTCGTCGAGGCGAGTTCGCGGGTCGACGCACTAACGCGTTCGACTTGCATAGAAGGTGCTCAGATGGCTTTCGCTCGCGTCAAAGTGCACTGGGCGAAGATGAACGCAGTGCATATAGCCACTACTGGCCCGCCCGCAGGCAAGGAGCATCGGAAGCCGCAGAAGTACTTCGAGCACATCGTCGAGGGCGCCCGCCTTATAGAAGGCCAGTGTTCGAAAGATGTTGTTTTTGATTAATTGTATTCGGATGTAAAGACTATGCTTATGAATCCAGTGTATATAACTTTTGCGCTTTTTATAATATCAGCGTCTTTTTTCCTCCTATGTGATTGTTTATCTTAAAATTGAAAGTTTCCAGTCGTCGGCTTCAGCCCCCAGGTACATAGTACTAGGGTGTTCGGTCATATGCAAATACACTCTTTATCCAACGTCTTGGCCCGTATAGGAGGTGTATGCAGAGCGAACCAGGCAATCAGACTATGCAGCTTTATTTCTTTCACTTAGTCGTAGGAGTTTGACAAGTGAGGCTAGGTACTAGCCCCTGGTGCGGATGAAGTATCCAATTGCACTTAGTTGGGCGAAAAACCAACCCTTCGTATAACACGGGGTAGATCTCTATCGATCGTAGTATAAAACTAAGTCACCGGATTGCAGACCAGGTTCTCGCTTATCATGACAGTCAGTTTTCGGCTTTCTCTACTGAGGTACTTGACCGGACTAGCCAGAAGTACTATCGCAGTAGTTCTCCCTTTACACCCTAGCCGAACAATCGAGAACGTAGGGGTAAGCACAGGAGCCGGGCAATCCAACTATTGACCAAAGACATGATTCGGAACTGATGCATATAATGCAAACATCCAGGACGCCAAACACTCCCTATAGGTGTTCGGTCTTTTCAACATATACCAGGGCTGAATGCAGCCCGTGGTAATAAACCTTTATGGACAAGGCACATATGGAAATCTGATGCGAGAAAAGAACATCCGTGGTGAGCGAATAAAACTCTGGATATGGTATGAACAAAATTGCTCTATTAATATCCCTCTATAGTACGGCGAGCCGCAAACTTTACACATAATGCCGATGACCTTTTTTGGACATTTTACATGCCAAAAAGGTATATAATAAGAAAGAGAAAAAAGGTTTACACATGATCTTAATTTGAAAAATAAACCTTAGTGCGGGTCCCTGTTGCACGTCTGCGCCATTTTCTGCTCTGTAATGTGTCCTTGAAGGTATGAGTATGATGACCATCTGTAGAAAAAAGGAAATAAAACCTGGAAACGAAGAAGTCAATCCAGTGTGGCCAAAGTAAGTCTGGTTCGTTTTAATGAACCGAAAGAAGATAAATTTAAAGTCCGAATAGGGTCTAGCCGGACTACGAACTGTGTGCAAGTGCCCCCGGTTGCCACCCAAGAAATTTTTAAGGCATAATTATGTACTCGAGGCACATATGCTATCACCTTATGGGGCGGTCGACGGGGGCATGGCTGTCAATCTTGCTCAGGTTCATCTGAGCTACCGTGCTGAGGCGTGTGCCAGACACGTTTAGCTCTGTCTGCTATTGATATATTATCTGGCTTGAATAGGCCGCATTGTACTTCGACTGCTAAGGCCGCAGTATCTTCCTCCGTACGGAGAGAGCGCTCCATATTTCCATTAACCGTGATAACGCCACGTGGTCCAGGCATCTTGAGATTTAAATAGGCATAATGCGGGACCACATTAAAGCGGGCGAAGGCCGTTCTTCCGAGTAGGGCGTGATAACCAGTTCGGAATGGAGCTATGTTGAAGAGTAGTTCTTCGCTTCGAACGTTGTCGGGAGAACCAAATACAACTTCCAATGTTAAAGAGCCTGTGCAGCGAGCTTCAACGCTCGGTATTACTCCTTTAAAGGTTGTGCTGCTTGGTTTGATTCTTGATGGGTCGATCCCCATCTTGCGGACAGTGTCCTAATGTATCAGATTGAGACTACTGCCACTGTCCATAAGGACTCGGGTTAGATGGTATTCATCTATTATTGGGTCGAGCACTAAGGCAGCCGAACCCCCATGCCAAATACTAGTCGGATGATCCTTGCGATCGAAAGTTATCGGACAGGCTGACCATGGGTTGAATTTTGGGGCGACAGGCTCAACAGCATAGACGTCTCTAAGTGCACGCTTGTGCTCCCTCTCTGGGATATGAGTGGCATATATCATGTTCACTGTTTTGACCTCCGATGGAAATATGTTCTGTCCCCCTATGTTCGGCTCGCGAGGTTCATCCTCGTCTTCGCTCTGAGACTCCTTCCCCTTGTGTTCGGCGTTTAGTTTACCGGCCTGCTTGAAAACCCAACAGTTACGGTTGGTGTGATTGGCAGGTTTTTCTGGAGTGCCATGAATTTGGCAGGGCCTGTCCAATATCCTGTCCAAACTTGATAGACCGTCTTTGTTGCCTTTGAATGGGTTCTTCCGTTGACCGGGTCTGGAGCCGCTCAATCCGGCGTTTACCGTTGTATCATCTAGGATTCCAGGATTGTTTCGACGCTTGTTTTTTATTGCGTCGTGGCTTTCCGTTGTCGTCCCTGACTTCAGATGTTCCAGGGTCGCTGGTGCTGCTATGAGCTAACCAGTTGTCCTCGCCCGCGCAAAAGCGAGTCATGAGTGTAGCTAGGGCTGCCATTGTCCTCGGCTTTTCCTGTCCAAGGTGTCTGGCTAGCCACTCGTCCCGAATACTATGTTTGAATGCCGCTAAGGCTTCGGCGTCCGGACAGTCGACGATCTGGTTCTTCTTAGTGAGAAACTGGTTCCAAAGCTTGCGGGCTGACTCCCCGGATTGTTGTATGATGTGACTCAAATCGTCAGCGTCCGGGGGCCGGACATAAGTCCCTTGAAAATTGGCCCGAAAAGCGTCCTCAAGTTCTTCCCAACTCCCAATGGAGTTTTCTGGGAGACTGTTTAGCCAGTGCCAAGCTGGTCCTTTCAGCTTGAGGGGTAAATATTTGATGGTGTGGAGATCATCTCCTCGAGCCATGTGGATGTGAAGACTAAAATCTTCTATCCAGACGGTAGGATCCGTCGTTCCATCGTACGCTTCGATCTTCACGGGTTTAAACCCTTATGGGAAATCATGACCCAGTACCTTATCGGTAAAGCATAGCGGGTGTGAAGCTCCTCTGTATATTGCTATATTGTGGCGTATGTTCGATGGTTGTGGTGTTCGGTATTGACCCCGAACTGGTATGTCATCGGTGTGATTGGCTTGATAGTCGCCGTCCCGTGCGGGAGCTCGATCCCTAGGTCCGAATATAGACATGGTCTTGCTAGCTTTTTTGTTTAGGTCCTCGCGCAGGTCATGCTTTCGGACTTGGGCTGCACCCTCCTTTCCTTTATGGGGTCGGGGCTTGTTTATGCCATTGCTAGCAACTCTGTCCCGTCCGCGAGGTGGTCGGTCCGGCTTGTTGGCGGTGCTGTCATTCGGTGGGACGGGCGCAACGGCCTCGTCGTCGAATTCGGGCAGCATCTTCCGCTTGGGATAGCCTTTGGTTTGGCCATTAAAGCCATGTTTCTGTTCGGCGTCTAGCACCTCATTCCATCTATTGTTGAGCGTGTCTTGTGCAGCTCGAAGCTGTCTCTGCTGCTTTTTTAAGCTCCGTGCGGTGGCTATAAGCTGCCGATGGAAGCGTTTTTGTTCGGAGGGTTCTTCTAGGACGGTGTATTCATCGTCATCGAGGTTAGCCTCTTCTTCGGAGATCGGTTCATAGTCACCGTCTTCGGTATCGTTGTCATCGGACTGCAGCTTCGGACTCTGTTCATCGTCCTCTCGCTCCTCCTGCTCTAACGCTAGGTCTGCGGGGTCTTCGGCTTGTTCCGGAATATCACCGTCATTAGTCACGGTGTTGCTTTCCTTTCCTTTACGGGATTTTGTTCGGCGTTTCGGACGCCGATGCTTGGGAGGTTCTTCGACGGGTTTATCCTCTACGGGATTGTTAACCATTGCCTTCAGCCTCTTTCGGTGTATCCACCATATACACGTCGTATGAAGATGTAGCTTTCCACTGCCCTGTTATGGGCCTGCTTTGATCTGTGTCAGCTTCAGCTTTGAGGTCCATCCCGTCGAAGTCTTCTGAAGCGTAGTCGAGTAGATTTGTTAGATCTTCAACCGTGGCTACCAAGTGGGTGGTGGGTGGGGAATGAAATTCTTCAATCCCCTGGGTATAGCGCGGCAATTCATCAGCCTCCAGTTCGAACCAGATATAGTGCAGTTGTGCGTTCTCATCCAAGGAGAGAGATCTCAACGACCTTAACATGTCGCCAAGTGGTGAGTGCTGGAAAATATCTGCAGCACAGAATTCGGCGATAGGCGCCTGATTAGATTTGAGGGGCGCAGTTGTGCACAGTTTGGAATCAGATACCGGAGCTAAGTCCGGGGTTCCGATAACACAGACCCCATCAGTTGGGTCTGTGTGCGGCTCCATCACCGTCGAGTCTGCGGCTCCCATGGTGGGTTTGAGCTTCCCATCTTCGGGTGGCGCGATGCGTTCTGGATCTAGGGTCAGAACTGTTGCAGGTGCTATTTCCTGATCCGATGACAGATTTAAGTCATGATCATCGTGGTGGCAGAGAGGGGTTGCTGCTGGCTCGAATCCGGTGAAGATCAAGTCTCCGCGGATATCAGCAACGTAGTTCAAGCTACCGAATCTGACATGATGGCCAGGGGCGTAGCTCTCGATTTGCTCAAGGTGGCCTTCAGTGTTGGCACGAAGCGCGAAGCCGTCGAACGTGAAGAGTTGGCCGGGAGGGAAAATTCCCTCGGAGTCACCGTTGCAGTTGATGACATGATCCATCAGTCCTTCCATCGACGACATAGTGGAACTCTCAATGAAAGCACCAATGTCGGTGTCAAAACCGGCGGATCTCGGGTAGCGGGGTCCCGAACTATGCGTTTGAGGATTGATGTTAACAGGAGGCAGGGGACACGATGCTTACCCAGGTTCAGGCCCTCTCGATCGAGGTAAAACCCTACTTCCAGCTATATTAGTATGGATGAATATGTGTACAAGAGTTGATCTACCTCGAGATCGTAAAGGCTAAAACCCTAAGTTTCAGCCTATGAGGATTGTATGATTCTCTAGCCTCTACAGACTGAACCTTCCGGTTTATATACACACTGGAGGGGCCTAGGGTTTGTACATACCATCTTGCAGAGGAAGGAAAATATACACCCGAGCCTAAACTAGCCATTACAAGAATCCAGGAGTCCCATCCAGATACGAGAGATGATCTTCTAAAGTAGTCTTCATGGCCCCCCAGTCCGGCCCACCAGGAGTTTATCTGGCCACCTATGGACCCCTCCCGATCTAGGACTCCCTCAGTGAGAGCGATGTTTACTTGTGTTGGAGTTCTTTCTTCTTATTCTTCGTCGATCTTGGGATAGGTTCTTGGTCGGCAGCCTGGGATAGCAGGATGGATGTCGTTGTGCTTTTCATGTGTTTTCATCCGTAGTCGGATGTCTTGTGTATGATGTGTTGTATTCATGTGGCAATTGTATGACTTGTATGTATCCCCATCTATTTATGTAATGGTACGATGCAATGATATCCATCTTGCTAAGCGCCCGAAATGCGGTTGTTCCCCAGTCACAAAGTTATCATGTGATCGGGATAGAATCACATCTTGGGCATGACATTATGTGTTTTGGTGATCGAAGATTGTTCAGAGTCTTGGATGAGATCACGGACATGACGAGGAGTCTCGAAATGGTAGAGACATAAACAATGATATATTGGATGATGTTATTCGAACACCGGCTGAGTTCCGAGAGGTATCGGATAACTATCAGAGTGACGTAGGGTTATCGGAACCCCCGGGGGAATTAATGGGCCATCATGGGACTTAAGTGGAATGAGAGAAGGGTCGCAAGGGGTGGCCGCCCCCTCCCCCCCCCCCATGGCAGTATGAATTGGACTAGGGGAAGGGGGCGGAGCCCCCCTTTCCTTCTCCCTCTCCCTCTCCTTCCTGCCCCCCTCTCTTCCTTGGAGAGGAATCCTACTAGGACTAGAGAGTCCTAGTAGGACTCCCCTCTTGGCGCGCTCCCTAGGGCCGGCTGGCCTCCTCCTCCTCCTCCTTTATATACGTGGGCAGGGGGCACCCCAAAGACACACAAGTTTCTCTTAGCCATGTGCGGTGCCCCCTCCATAGATTGCACCTCAGATCATATTATCGTGGTGCTTAGGCGAAGCCCTGCACGGATCACATCACCAACACCGTCACCACGTCATCGTGCTGATAGAACTCTTCCTCGAGCTTCTGCTGGATCAAGAGCTCGTGGGACGTCATCAAGCTGAACGTGTGCTGAACACGGAGGTGCCGTATGTACGGTACTTGGATCGGTTGAATCGTGAAGATGTTCGACCACATCAAGTGCGTTAACATAACACTTCCACTTTCGGTCTATGAGGGTACGTGGGCACACTCTCCCCATCTCGTTGATGTGCATCTCCTAGATAGATCTTGCGTGAGCGTAGGAAAATTTTGAAATTGCATGCTACGTTCCCCAACAATAAGTCGTAGCCAAAATAAAGTTAGTGATAGCTTAGCTAAATTTGCTCGTTTCGAGGGTAGAACCATGACTTGGTTAGGTTCGGGCCCTCATGAGGATTTGGAACTAGTTGTGATTGATTGTAAGGACTTTGGAGGATGAGTAATACAAATTTCTACCCGCAAAAAAAACTATTTAGTGTATCAATTTATGGGATCGACCAATGCCTAATGCGATTCAGACTGCGTGCATCTCCCATATTCTGTTTCTATGGACAAGCAGCTCAGTAGCTTCGTGCCAGTGTGGACTCTGCATAGGGCTGTAACGACTACCTTCCCATATCAAACATTAAAAATTGAACATAAGGGCGTCTTCAAAGTTGACTCGCAAATTACTTGCATCCGTTCGCAGATATGTGGACCAGTCTGCACACATGAATATAGGAGCCAACCATCCAACGCTACTCACATACAATTCAAAGCGGATTTAAACAAATCAGATTAGATCCATGCAAATAATATGAAATTAACTTAAGTTCAAATGTAATTCACATAAAAGGTCGATATTTCAACCATTTTTAAATAAAAACTCGAAAAAGAATCTAAACCCTAGACCGGACGACCACCTCATACGTGTGGCCGTCGTGCCCTACCGCACCGTCGTCGGGGCCCGTGTCGTCGTCGTCCCTCCAGCGGCGGAAGGGCGCCGGAGGGCCGCAATAGCCTTGTCTAGAGGAGCCGGTCCGTCTCCAGCTGCGCGATGCGGAGGGCCACCGCTGCCAATAACGACGACGCTGTCGGAGCCCTCGCGACAGCCTTGCCCATGACTGCGTTGGCGGAGCTCTCGCTAAACGACCACTACTCACCAATCTTAGCGAACTTACCGTCAAGGCGGCGATGGCGTGTGGCGGCCGTATCTGTGGTGGTGACGGAGCGGTCGAGGACCCATGCCATGGAGAGGTCTGGCTTGTTGCGGGCCCATTTTGGCATCACGTTGGATTTCGCATGCGCAAAGCAGCGGGCGGCGTTGTGCCGGTTATACCACCCGTGCTGCCTTGCTGCTCGCTTCTGTTCAGAAATGACGGCCCTCGAGCCCGAAGGACCGCCGACACCACCGCCTCCGAGGTAGTGGAGGATGCGGCCCCATGCTGTCGGTGATGGCCGGTGGCAACTCGTCCTTGACGGGACGGCGATTGCGGCGGGGTGGTGATGCGGGCGTACCGACTGTTTGCGAGAGCCGACGCGGGATCGTCCTTGACACGGCGTTCGATCTAGACACCGTGGTTGCGGATGGGTGACGCATGCTTCTCCTTGACGCGGCCCCCGATCTGGATGTCGCGGTTGCGCGAGGGCGACACTAGTTCCTCCTTCACCCGTCGGAGTGGGGACTACGGCCCGCACTTCACGCGGTGGCACGATGAAGACGCCAGCTCCTCCTTCACTCGCGTTGTTGATGGCGTCACGGACCCATGGCACAGAATGAATGCTCCGTCATGATCCACATTTGACGGATGAATTATCTGTCTATTAGAGCGACCTCCACTAAGAGGTGGGGCCGCTACTCCGGATGCTGCTGTAGCATCTGGTCCTCCTCGTCGTCTGAGGAGATGATGATCTCCTCCTTACTAGAGGAGCCGGCCACCGCGAATGCCGAGGGATCCGGGAAGAGAGGCGACAACGCCAAGATCCGCCCCATGAAGAACTGCTACCGCCATCGCCTCCGCCTGCCGGCAAGGAGAACCATGACTTCAGCATCGCGGCTAGAATTTTGGGGGCTTAGAGAGGAGGAGGTGTGGATGTGCATTGCAGGCGCACGGCTTAAATAGTTATGGGCTTGTGGACACGGCCAGGCGAAGGGGCAGCCGACCTGCTTCAATAGCGCATAGCGGACGGAGTTACGTGACGTTCACATTGAAGCGGCGAGGCACGAGAGGTCACGTATGTCTGCGCCGCCCTCACATTCGGTCATGTCAAGCGGCATCAATGTGAGCCGATGTATTCTCTAGAGCGACATGAATGCGATGCGACAAGCGGTGCAATCATTTGTTGGAAATCATGGGAGAGGAGGGTGGGGGTTTTGGTGGACCAAGTTAGTTAGGAGCGAGTGTGCCACTGGTCCGGACGTCCGCAAATCCCCCTCCCTCCCTACTTTGTCCCCGTTTTGCAGGAAAAATACGCGTGAATCGGTCTGCGGACTAATACAGAACTACGTTCGATGGCAAAACACGTTTGAACCGCATGATCCAAACAGTTGCGGATGGTTTTGCACTAGTGTGCCGACTTCATATCGCGAACCTGAACCTGCACGTGCATCCGCTTACAACTCGTGAGTCATGAGATCCTACACCTCTCCAGCGAGCTCATCCCTCCAGATCCGGCCCGCTCCGACGTGGGGCTCCGGTTTTTGTCGGGTGGGAGCGGGTACCGGGATGCAGGACCGAAGGAAACCCTGCCTGCCTTGCCGGCTGCGACGGCGGCGACGCCCACGGGTGTTGCTCACCTTCCTGGAGGCGCCGGTCAGGTCATGTTCCCCATCCCCTCCCCCTTTGTCTCCTGGGTTAACACCTCAACTCTGTTGGACGGCGGCGACGCATCTGGCGTCGTAACCTTCTTGAAGGTGTTGTTTTTGGGAACAAGGATGGGATGTGGGCTTCGTTGCGGTATGGGCGGAGTGCGTGTACATCCTAGCTGCTCACCCTCTTTCATGCCATAGCTCTGGTCTTTGACGATTGGTTTGCTCTAGGTGAGTCGGCAGTGGCAAGTGGGGACCACCTGGTTCCGCTCATGTGGCTTCCTTCGATGCCAGGCATCCAGGTTCTAGGGTGAACATGTCCATCATTCAACTGTGCGGCACCCTCGAGCCAGTCGAGGAGGGAGAGGCCTTCTTTGATGATGGATGTGATTGGTTTTGTCTTCTTCAAGTCCTGGTGTTATTGGCAACGGCATGCCTTGTTTTGTTGTCGGTTCCCTATCCTGAGCCGGTTGCCGTCTCCTTCCTGGCTTTGTGCGTGCAAGAGGTCGCTAGCATCTCCAAGCATTTGCTCTATGCCTTATCTCTAGCTTGTTGTATGCGAGCATTGTGAGGTGCACCCCGACGCCTTTGTACCTTTCGCCGTTTCTTGTTTCTTTTTTCTTTATTTGGTGTGTGGTTGTAATCTTGCATTGTAATCTTGGTCGGTTGATGGCTTCGTTAATTCAAAGCCGGACTTATCTTGAGCCTTGGTCTCAAGAAAAATAAATCATGAGATCATGTACAAGAATAGACTCTGCATGTGTGAAACTATCGGCCGATGCTTTCCCTGCGTTGATTTCTCAAACTTATTTTATGTACATAAAGTACACATTATTGTACTTTCTTCGATTCAACGACAATTAATATAGATCGGAGAAAGTACTGAAAGCATGAATTTTGAAAGCCAAACTACAGCTTACATTACATAGCAGAGCTGGTCGTTAAGATAACCAAAATAAGAGCATAGTGCCACTTTTTCTCTGTGAAACTACACGTCGGCTAACAAGATTAACTTCAGCTTGGACGACTTGGCATGTTAAGTATCTCACTGCCTAAAGTGCGTCGATCGGTCTACGCGCACTCATTGAACAGGTCAAAGTTGCTGGTGCATGCTTGACAGCTGAATCGTGGAGAGTTAGGCGTTGTACTTGCTTCATTTCGCCAGCAATAGATACGCTCCGTGGCACTCATCCCCCTCCTTTGTCCGGCAGCAAAGCACTAGAACACAGAGCATTTAAAACCGGACAGTTCAAATTTGACCCGTATATGTTTGTCCGCGGACAGTAGCCGGTCCCCTTTTATTTGGCCAGTGCTACAGCCACAATCCTTAAATCCAAACTTTTATTTTTGTTCATACTACATAAAATTCATTTACGTACTAGATCATACATTAGCAAACGAACTACATTGAAAAGAAACTATGCTTGTTTCACTCTGCTGGTTGTCTGAGATATTGGTGCCCCCGTCTCGGATGGACTAGTCTCGTGGTAACTGGTAAGTGGCGGCGAGCCGCACCTCTCGGCTTCTCTTCCTCTTCAACGTTGGGCTAAATAGCCGTGTTTAGCCCTCGGACGGCGCATCAGATCGACACCATGAATGTGTCCTCATCAAACTAGCAGAGGCACCAGGCCGACCCGTGGCTTTCCCACATGAGTCCCTTCTGTCGGATCCAACGTGACCGACTAATCCGGGCACGCCCGAACATAAATCATACTCCATGCAATACATTCAATCTGATCGCAAACTGCGAAGTAGAGAGCTCAGTATCATTGTGGCAGTGTGGACTCTCCATTGGGCCGTTGCGGCTGCCTGCCCACACCATGCACTTAGAGCATTTACATTCACGATCGGCAAATCCGTCCCCTCAAACGCCTGCGTGCACGTCCGCGGACAGTAACCGATCACGCCTTAAATAATGCAATCCACATCCGGGCACCACAATTATCATATCACGAATTCATACAAACTCATGCAACTACGTCGATGCATTACACACATCATCCAGCTACTCCATCACCACTGACATGCCATCAGAATACCAAAATTTGGCATGTTTGACTATGATGGAGATCATCCATAGCTGCCCTTGCCCTTCCCGACGCCCTTGTCTCTTCTTCTCATGGAAGTACCAGTCGAACATGCAATATGGATCGAGCGGAGCTGCTCGTCACTGGAATTGTCTTCGCTGTCGCTGTCCTCTTTCTTCTCCTTTGATGGTAGTCCGGCCATGGCATAGACAGTCTGATTCTGCTCTTAGGCGAGGGTGCGCGTGTTCCTGCGCTGCCGCTTCTTCATAATGTGGGCGCGGATGTCTTCCTCCTCTGCAGCAGCCCGCGCCGCCCCATCAGCCGGCTCCGCCGCGATACGGGCCTCGGCGGCCCTTATCCTCTCCTTCCCACGGCGGGCTGCCTGTTTCTGGTGGGACTCATAGTCATCCCGATCGGTGATGGGGAAGGAGAGATTTTCCGGCTGCCGAGACAGCGATGATCGAGCCCCAGAGGATCCGAGCGTCCGTTGAGCCGACACTATGGAGTCGCGGAGGACATATCTGTCCATCGGCCTGGCGCTGTCCTCCCGGGAACGGCGCAGTGCAATGTGGACCGTCATTGCCTCCTCCAATCCGCACGGGATGACACCCCAGCCGACGGACTCGGACTGATCGGAGTCAGATCCCCTACCTGTCATGCCGCAGACGGTCGGAAATCGCCGGAGATGAGCTGTGGTGGTGCAGGGAGTGAAGAGGAGAGGAATGTGAAGTGGCTAGGATTTAATTCGACGAGCGGATAGGGAATAATATATATCGGATCTGATGAGTCAGCATAGGCCGGGATCGACGTGTCGGAGGCACCGGCCACGTCCGGGCTCTATATTATGTGAACGATCAGTGGCCGGTCCGTCCGGTCGTTTGAAGAGGGTTTGGATCGGCCGGTTGTAGATGCTCTTAAATTGAACAGAACTCAACAGCAGCACGAGAGCGTGGCGGCTCCCCCATGTGGCGTGATCATCTCCGACAGACACTGGAAGCTGCACGTGCATGCGCATCCAGCCCGTGAGCCATCAGATCCTGTACCACAAAAGGATAGACTCTGCATGTGTGAAACGATCGGCCGGTGCTTTCCTTGCAAAGCTGCAATGGCACGAGTTTACAGTTTACACCATAGATTGATAGACAGGCCAGGCACCATCTTTTTTCCTTTCTGACAAGTCGGCAACCTATATCGCACATAGCCGTTTCTCGCCAGGTCAGCAGAAGTCAGCAAATGGCCAACCATGTCTACGGAGCGCTTGACTAGCTAGACCAAGTACAATTAATGGACGACTAAAAGGGAAAGGCCTTGTCTTAATAGAGCGTTGAAAACCCATCGTTCGGTGTGGCTCGACCCAACCCAACCCGGAAGAATTGTACTGCTAGGTGTGTGAGTGTGGACCAAACATTAGGCATACATCCAACCACGCGGTGTTCAAGATCAGATCATACAGCAGAGTTTTCATGGTTTCTTCAATGTTTCACATGGTACCGCATTTATCGTTTCACTGCTTGTTTTGAAAAGCGACTGTTTCTCGCAAAAATTATGTATGTTCAGCTAATTCGGTACCGTTGGATTTTGCTATACCGGCAGGACCATGGTCGATGCGGGTCGGTATCATTTTGTTCCTTGCAGATTAAGATAGGTCTTGATCGCATCAAACCCCAACAAGATGGTCCTACGTCGGTCCTACTTCTTGTGGCCATTCACGTGAACACACATCCCATCTCTTTTTCTATACGCATATATCTCGGCTTTAGTAGCAGTCTAGCATTAGTTTTTCTTTTGACAATCTGCAGCACTAGCTAGTTTGGCATCGATTGTGTTGTTATCAGGAACACCCCCACTATGGAGTATTTTACCAAGTGGTACTTGGCAAGTTCTAGAGATATATTACCCCACATTAGTTATCTTAGATTTGTCTTGATAGGGATATATCCAAACGTGTCTAGTCAAATCAAAGACAATTAATTCGGGGTGGAAGGAGTACTACAATGCTCTCTCTTTTTGAATATATTAGACATTAGCTAACTAAGCGTAGCTCAATTGGTCAGATTCCTTGTTATGGAGCCCGTCCATCAAAATTCAAGTTTTAAATTTGGCATGAGCACACTTTTCTAAATTTCTTTTCAAATTTTAACGTTTTATTCCTTTAATGAGAAGTGACGTGCTCATGCACAACTTCTAGAGGTGTTCATAGTGATAGAGTATGTATATTAATAAGACTGAGTGTATATATGTGTTCTTAAGCGTCTGCATTTGTACTGTGTTTATAACAAACAAAATAATCTATTGTGCATTACTCCGCTCGTTTACGATACATGTGCGCGTGTAAGTCTAGCATTGTTGCTGGAAGTTGAGTGTAGAACCTGGTGTCAGATTGCTAATGCATGTATGCTCAAGCGTTATCAATCCAGAGTTCTTGGATTGCAAGATAATTAGTTACTTACGGGGAACAAGATAATTAGTTAGTGCGACATTTTGCAAGCCTATTAGAAGTGTGCACTGGGCAATTTCATGAAAGTCTGAAATATGGTCACTTGCACACTCTACATCTATAATTGCACACATTCTCTCGATTTAATACTATTTTAATCTTATAATGTGCACCTTAATTGACTTAGAATACCATTGTTCAACGGGGTTATAAAAATGTTTTAGATAAATATATTAGAAATATGTTTATGCATTTAATGAGTGCCAAACACCAAGACCGCTCTAGAAGTTTCTTTTTCTTGATGTGTAGATGTCTTCACCCACCCAGTGTCCAAATGAAAAAAGAGAACATCTCCATGGTATTCCACTCTAGATGATATTGCAATATTAGATTTTTTTTGCGGGGTAATATTAGATTTTCATAATAGTATAACTAAGTACATCACTTGCTTAGGCTATTTATAGAAACAACACTTCTATTAGTAAACACAATGAGTAATAACCACACGTCCACACGAAAGTGGTTTTTTTTTCGAGGGTACGCCAATGACGTACCATGCTTTATAGAAGGGAGAAAATATGTACAAGAGTTATACACATACGCTAGTCGGCGGTCACAAGCCGACCCCAACCGAGCCTCCACCCCACTCCTAAGACTACACCAAAGTTGTAACGCCCGGATAATTAAGCTACAGTAATCCCACGCTAATGATGCCACGTCATCGTGTTACTGTTGATAATCTCGCGTTAATCGAAAACCCCGTTCGGAATAAAAATCCAAAATATAAGCAAACAATAAAAGTTTCCAAAAATTTAAATAAAAATGTTCGGGCGGTGCTAAATATTGCAAGATTAATTATGATATAGTTATTACAATTTCTAAAAATGCCTAAGTATTTTAATTAAGTTAAAGCAGTAAAACAAAGAAATAAAATAAGAAAAGCCTAAACTAAACCTAACTAAAAATAAAAAGGAAAACGCCCCCGGGCCTACTGGGCCAAGCGGCCCAGCCGGCCGACCCACGCAACCGGCCCATACTCCCCCGGCCTATAAGGCCCCCCTCCCAGCAAACCCTAATTCCCCACCGA
>LR738715.1:734314445-734344085 GCA_902687465.1 Secale cereale
CCTCCCAGAGCGCTACCCCGAGCCTCGCCGCCCCCCCGATCCCCTGCACCGCCAGTGAGCTCGCCTTCCTCTGCCCCCTCTCGGTCCCCGTCGCCTTCCCCCCTGCTGAGCTCGTCACGCTCCGGCCCCGCTCCGGCCGTGGCCTCCCCTCTCCTCTCCCCTGCTCCGCCGCGCCTGCACCGCGCTCGCCGGCCGCGCCCGCGCCGCGCTGCGCGCGCCCCTACCGCGCTCGGCCTCGCTCGCGCACGCGCTGGCCTCGCCCGCATCGCCACTGCTCGCTGCTGCTGCTCCCCCCGTGCCGCCCCTCCCCTGCCGCGCGCGCGTCACCGTCGCGCCCTCGCCGCGCCACCCCCGCGCACAAGCGCGTACGCGCGTGCGCGCTATCGGACCACGGACGTGTCCGACGCCCAAACGGGCACACTGCGGACATGTCCGCCCCTGCACACTGACCAGTGGGCCAGAAGCCCCCTGGGCCTATGACACGCGGGGCCCCGCCCCTTTAAAAAAATATATATTTAAAATGTAATAATTAACGAATTAATTAATTAACTTAATTAATTAATTAATCTTAATTAACCTAATTAATTAGATTAGTTAATTAAATTGTAGTTAGTCAATATGTGTGTATGACAGGGGGGGCCACCCCTGTTGACCAGTCAACCGTTGACTGGTCAACTGGGATTTCTGGACCCACATGTCATACACAGTGGCTAGCTGCTGCTGTGTATAAAAAGTATTTGCTATTTTAACTCGAATTTAATAATTAAAATTAAATTCAGTAAATTAATAAAAACTTTAGAAAATCATATCTTTTAAACCGTAACTCGGATGAAAATAATTTATATATGAAAGTGGCTCAGAACGACGAGACGAATCCGAATACGCGATCCGTTCGTCCGCCACACATCTCTATCATACCGAACATGCAACTTTCCCCTCCGTTTCATCTTCCCGAAAATGCCTAACACCGGGAATACTTTCCCGGATGTTATTCCTCTTCGCCTGTATCACCGAGCACCGCGTTAGGTCACACGTAGCACCGCGTATTTCCATGTTGTGCTTTGTGATGCTATTGTTTGCTCTGTTATTTATTTGTTTCCCCTTCGTTGCTTATTTTCGGTAGACTCCGATACTGTGATAAGACCCCGAGACCGTTGATGCTTCGGTGTTCGACTACGGCTACGCTTCCGAAGATTACTTTCACCTGCAGAGCTTCCAGGCAAGCCCCCCCCTTTGATCACCAGATATCGCCTACTCTTCTCTCTACTGCTTGCATTAGAGTAGTGTAGCATGTTACTGCTTTCGATAATCCTATTCTGCTGCATAGCCTGTCATTGTTGCTACCATTGTTGATACCTTACCTGCAATCCTAAATGCTTAGTATAGGATGCTAGTATACCATCAGTGGCCCTACACCCTTGTCCGTCTGCCCTGCTATTCTATCGGGCCGTGATCACTTGGGGGTGATCACGGGTATATATTACATACATTTTACATGACACATGATGATGGTTCGGATATGGGGGCTGAAGGGGCAGGTGGTTCCACCCAGGTAGTGGTGGGCCTGGGTTCCCGACAGTCCCCTGATGGTTACTTTGTGGCGGAGCGACAGGGCAGGTTGCGACCACCTAGGAGACAGGTGGGCCTGGCCCTGGTCGTTGTCCGCGGTTATTTCATAATAACACGTTTAACGGGATCTTGGTATTTGATCTGAGTCTGGCCATTTGGTCTATACGCACTAACCAGCTACGTGGGAATAGTTATGGGTACTCGACGTCGTGGTATCAGCCGAAGCCTTTTTGACGTCAGCGACTTAGCAGCGCGCGCCGGATTGGACTGGAAAGCCTACTCTGGTATTAGGAGAGGCTAGGTCTGCTTACCGGCCGCGTACGCAACGTGCAGGTGTGCGTTGGGCGATGGGCCCGGACCCCTGCGCGCCTAGGACTTAGACCGGCGTGCTGACCTCTCTGCTGTGCTTAGGTAGGGCTGCGACGTGTTGATCTTCCGAGGCCGGGCATGACCCTGGAAAGTGTGTCCGGCCAAATGGGATCAAGCGTGCTGGGTTATGTGGTGCACCCCTGCAGGGAAGTTAATCTATTCGAATAGCCGTGTCCCTCGGTAAAAGGACGATCCGGAGTTGTACTCGGACCTCATGACAACTAGAACTGGATACTTAATAAAACACACCCAGACAAGTTCCAGATATAACTCGGTGGTTGCTCTCTCACAGGGCGATGTGCGGGAGGACCGCCGAGTAGGTTTATGCTATACGATGTTACTTGGTGAACTCTTCTGCTACTCAAGACGGAGGCTGCCAGAAGCTTGATAGTTGTTACTATTCCATCTACTCCCTTCTACTGCTGCAAGATGGAGGCTGCGAGATACGAGGATACTTGTTACTTCCATATATTCTCTTCTACTGCTGCAAGATGGAGGTGGCCAGAAGCGTAGTCTTCGATTGGATTAGCTATCCCCCTCTTATTCTGCTTTCTGCAGTTCAGTCCACATATATTCCCCCTTTACACAGATATCATTGCATATGTAGTGTAGATCCTTGCTTGCGAGTACTTTGGATGAGTACTCACGGTTGCTTTCTCCCCCTTTTCCCCTTTTTGTTCCTTCTTCTCGGATGTTGCAACCAGATTGATGGAGTCTAGGAGCCAGAGGATCCCGATGATGTTTCTACATGGAGTTCGGCTTCGAGGAGTAGTTAGGAGGTCCCAGGCAGGAGGCCTTGCCTCTTCGATCGTTGTTACTTTTGTGCTAGCCTTCTTAAGGCAAACTTGTTTAACTTATGTCTGTACTCAGATATTATTGCTTCCGCTAACTCTTGTGTTTTCGAGCTTATGTATTCGAGCCCTCGAGGCCCCTGACTTGTAATATAAAGCTTGTATTATTTTAATTTGTGTCTAGTGTTGTGTTGTGATATCTTCCAGTGAGTCCTTGATCTTGGTCGTACACATTTGCGTGCATGATTAGTGTACGGTCAAATCGGGGGCGTCACAAAAGTGGTTTTACACATTGAATTCACACTGCCAAACTTCAGGACCTTTGTAGAACTTTCTTCTTCCTTGCCATGCAAATGTCTTTGTCCATGCAAGGGCCAAACTGAAAATAATAATCTCCACTACAGTAGTAGTTTATTTTTCCTTATATAAAGACACACATGTTGGTCACTGCAAAACAACCAATCAACTGACCAACCACCACCAGCCAAGAGCCAACCCACACCACCACCACTCTGTGTCTGTACTCGGCGCGAGCTCACGGGCTCAACAATGCCTCGCTCCGGCGCTCTTCCCCTCCTCGCCGCGCTGGTCCTCGCCCTTGCGGCCGCGGCCGCTGCCTCGGCCTCGAAGGGCGCTCCGGCGGCGACCGACTTCATCCGCAAGTCGTGCCACGAGACGCAGTACCCGTCGGTGTGCATGCAGAGCCTGTCGTCGTACAACGGCAAGCCGCCGCCGCGCAGCCCGCAGGAGCTGGCGCGCGCGGCGCTGTCCGTGAGCGCGGACCGCGCGCGGTCGGCGTCGGCGTACGTGGGGCGGATCTGCGGGCCGGGCCTCCGCGGCGGCAAGGCGAAGGGCAGCCCCGCGCGCGACTGCCTGGAGAACATGGCGGACAGCGTGGGCCACCTGCGCGACGCGGCCAAGGAGCTGGACGGGAGCCTGGGGCGGGCCGGGTCGCCGGCGTTCAGGTGGCACCTGAGCAACGTGCAGACCTGGTGCAGCGCGGCGCTCACCGACGAGAACACCTGCCTCGACGGGCTCTCCCGCGGCGTGGACGCCGGCACGCGCGCTGCCATCCGGAGCAAGGTCGTGGAGGTCGCCCAGGTCACCAGCAACGCCCTGGCGCTCGTCAACAAGGTCGGGTCCGGGCATTAGCCCGGCCCGTCCCAGGCCCCTCACTCGGTTCGCCTTGCCCGTCCCAGGAGTAGTACTACTAGTACGCGCGTACCGGCGTACGCATAACAGCTCGTATCGTGGCGCTCTATAATCTTGGGTCATGTACTCATGTTCTGCTGCTGTATTCCAGTTTCGATGTGTTCTTGCTGTGCCTGTAAAATGTAGCTAAGACAATCAATTAAGAGTGTAATTAATGATAAGGTGGTGAAATTAAGCCAAAGTGTGTGTTCTCTTGCAAGCTACACTATAGCTTTTTATTAACCGCACCCGCTCGTTTGATAGAAATGCTAAATACAATTTTGTCTTGTTTCTTGGTATAACGACGCATGCATTTGCATCTTGCTGGATGCAGAGTCTTGGTTGCGGTTGGATGAATCAATATCTTGCCAGGATTGGGTAGACAGGTAGACACCCACGCACTGCCTACCTGTGCCTTGCTGAGTGAATGAGATATCGATATGATATGCGCTGGCCCTACGTGAACGTGCGGTGCCCATCGGTCGATCTTGTATCATAATTGCCATGTGATATGACAAGGTACATCGAGTTTGGATCTTAATAGTCTTGTACACTCTTTAACGTATACCTCTGTCGTCCTATGATGGTGTTTATAAGATTGATTAAGTAAACGTACGTACGTACTCCTCAGTCCTGACCTCGTGTTCCCACGCTGCAGAGTGTTTTGGGCAGAGCATTTCGTGGCTGTTCCCACGAATTTATTGTCGGCTTAAGCTATGCGACATGGCAGTCTCTGATGGCCATGTGGTCATGGGCCTACAATGACAGTGTCAGCATAACGCTAGAAGCCGTGGCCAACTATATATGCGTCTTTTAGAGGTAGCTACATAGTTGCCCTACACATTGCAACATAAATATTCTGATGTATATATCGGAATATTTATAGGATGGGTTTATTATGATAACACAGTCTTATTCTACTAATACCTATCTTATTTTGCTAACAGTTTCGCACTTCAAAAGCTAGCGATCCGATCCCACGAGTGAAATAGAACCGAACTACATTCAATACAAAAAAGGACTCCTAGCCCCCACCACCCACGACCCTTCCCCTCCCATGAACCCATGGCCGCCCAATCTTCTTCCTCCTGCCTCCACCCACCTTACGCTAGAGCCGCCCATTCCTCCTCCTGCCCCGCCGCACCATGCGTCGCTGAAGCCCCACCTCCCTCACACTTTCTTCCCCGGCCTACTAGCTTCTGCCGCCGGGGGCCAAGGGTCGCGCCGCCGGCCGCGTGCCCAGCGCCTGCCTCCGGCCTCCTACCCCGGCGCCGCCCCCATCCAGTCCACTCCCCCCGGTGCCGCCCCCTCCCTCCCCTCTTTCCTTCTTCCTCGGACACGCGGAGGTCGCCCCGACCCACTCCGACATCACCTTCCCCGCCCCCCAACTTATGCCATCGGGCGACAAGGGCCACGCCGTCGGCCGCGTGCCTGTTGCCCTCCGGCCTCCTACCCCGGTGCCTCCCGCCCCTCCCCTCTTCCCTTCTTCCCTGGACATGCACCTCCCGTCCCGTCCTCTCCTCCCTTTTCAATAGGCGATGAGGAGCCCCTCCGCGCGCTGCGGCCCCTCCCAGCTAGCCGCGCCGCTTCCCACTCGACGGCAGGGCAGTGCGGGCGTCGCCGTGCAGTTCGCCATGCGCCCACGGCATGGAGTTCGGGTGGCGACGATGTGCAGTTCGTTCGTGCGCATATCTCCCGACATGTCGCTAGATGGGATCCGGTCTGCCCGCCTCGTCCGACAAGCCGGCGGTCGCCTCTCCCATGGATCAGCAAGGGATGCGCGTGAGGAGCGTGGCACCAGCCTCCCCAACCTCCTTCATCCACGGATCCGGTCTGCCCCCTCGGCCCTTCCCCGACTCTGTTTCCTGGCATGCAGTCCATTGCGTGAGTGTAAGCAGCACACCAATCGGCACCGTGCAGTCCCCGGGCTTGGAGCTCACAATTTTGTGTGTGTATTTTTCAGTATTTTTGTTCTTGATTTTGGTCGTGCAGTCCACCGCGTGAGTGTAAGCAGCACACCCGTCGTCACCCTGCAGTCCCTGGGCTTGGAGCTAACAATTTTCTATGTGTATATTTTAGTGTTTTTGCTCTTGATTTTGGTCATGCAGCCCACTGCGTGAGTGTAAGCAGCACAACCATCAGCGCAGTGTAGTCTAGTGTGTGGGTGGAAGCAGCCATGTGCACGATGCAAGTGTTTTCGTGCGTGCGGACGTGCAGTTCGCCGGCGACGACTCCCTGGAATAGTAGCCGCCCATGCGCAGTTCAGAAGAGCTTCTTTTGCTCTTTTTTCTATAGATTTCTAACAACATTTGTTGCTCTGTATAGTACCCAAGTTTGTTGCTCCACTGTTTATTTGAACTTCATTTGAAGTTCCATTTTGTTGTTTCTGAGAAACGCGGAGAGAAAAAGGGTACTGCCTAGTGCATTCAAAGTTCATTTTGTAGTAAGAAAATGGATGGTAATTTTGCACAAGCAAGTCTTTGCCTAGTACAGTTGAGTTGGGTACTCCGTCGTTGATTCTGCTATGTACTGGATAGATGTGTAGCTGTGTAAAAATAATGAATGGATATGTATGTTTTGAAGCTCACTTTGTTCTCTCACAAAGTTCGCCATAAAACTCCATTGCGGTTCACTTGGTGATCCGAAACAAAAACACCTTGGAAAACAGCTCACTTCTCATTACATGTGGTTCACTTGCTCAGTCCATGCGGTCCACTCGCCTGGTCAACGCACGTAAAAAATTAATAAGTATGAAAAAAGACAACAAGAACTCATGAGGTTCACTTTGGGTAGTGTTACAGTTCACTTTCTGAAGTGTTGCGGTCCACTCTCGTTCACAAAATATTTTGAACAAAAAGACAATAAAAACTGTGTGAGAAAAATTTACGTTTGACAAAAGAAATCATGAAGTTCACTTGACCATCTGATGAAATGCGATTTTCGACCGAAGCAGTGCGGTTTTTCTGTCGGATGAAGTTCACTCGCTCGAATTGGGTGTGGCGAAAAACAGAGTGTCCGCATTTCGCTAATTTTAAAACTGCTCTTAAACCGTAAGGAATTAGAGAGTGTGTTCTACATGAAAAAGTTACGTCTTGTCGATATATTTCAAAAGGTGTATCATTTGAATCATTTCGACAAGCGGTTTATAAAAACTAGGCAAAAAACGACTGCTGCCACTCGTCGTCCGCCGCACCATTTTCAAAATTAACTTAAAACCATAAGGAATCTCAAAACCATTTCTACATATTAAACTTGCGCCTTGTCCATAGCTTTCCAGCGACGTATTACACGCCTCATTTTAACAAACGGTTCAAAAACAAGAGCGAAAACAGTACCGAAAATTGCAAAAATTTCGAAAAAACGTAATTTCACGATTTAGTAAATTTGAAACTGCTCTTAAACCATAACGAATTACAGAAAATAATAGATATGAAAAAGATGCGCCTCAACGATATCTTTCCAACGGCGTATTATTTACTTTCTTCCGATGAGCGGTTTAGAAACAATCGTGAAAATATGCTCGCTGCCACTCGTCGTCCGCCGCGCCGATTTTGAAACTGTTCTTAAACTGTGAGGAATCTCGAAAAGTGTTCAATATGGCGAAGTTTCACCTAATGCATAGCTTTCCAACGGTATATTATATGCCTCGTTCCGTCAAACGGTTAAAAAATTAGAGAGAAAACAATACCGGAAAAACACTGCATGCAGTTTTTTTCGACACGAAGTTCACTAGTCTGTGTTGCAGTGCTCGTCGTCAATATGATGCAGTGCGCTTCTGTTGTTATATATATATATATATATATATATATATATATATATATATATATATATATATATTACAGTTAAGGCAAACTCTCTCCTCCAATCTTCACAACGAGCATGTGGATTCGCCCGTCCTATCCGCGTGCAGCTCCGCCGGCTAATTGTAGGGATGAGAATCCCGGTGCTTCTGCTCGGTTAGTAATTTAGGTTAGGATTTTTATAGTCCTCGTAGGTGCAGTGCTCGGGCAAATGACGACGCTTCTTCTTCGAGTTTGTCTTCTGGGCTTCGATCCTCCTCGAGTTCGTCCACCTGGACGTACTTCACAGAGCTTCGACGTGGATTCCTGTTGTCTTTTTGGGGCAGCGATGTTTGGGTATCTCGTTGTGTGGCGATGTTTGGTGTCAGGTGCTTCAGATATATTCAAGGGTTTAACAGCGATGACTTTGTCAGATTCAGGGCTCCGCAAAACCCTTGTTAGATTTGAACACTGGGGTGCGTGCGAAGAACTCAACTTCCCCTATCTGCCTTCCCGCCGTCTCCACGATCTAGCTCGAAGAACAAGAGAGAAATAACACAAAGCAGTTTACCCAGGTTCGGGTCACCTCGTGGTGTAATACCCTACTCCTGCTTTGTGGTGGATTGCCTCGAGATCGGTTGAGGAAGAACTAGTACAGTGGTGGAAATATCTCAGGAGGTGTGTTCTTGCTTGTGGTGGTGAGGGTGGTCTGAATGATCCGTCCCCTCCTACGGTGGTGGCTAAGCTATATTTATAGAGGCCTCGGTCCTCTTCCCAAAATCAAGGCGGAAAGGGATCCCACAACGACCAAATTTGAAGGGGGGAAACTAGTACATCTTATCCTGATGAAAGGTGGTCTTCGCCTGCAAAGCTTCTGATCCTGACGCCACGGTGGGCTCGGTGATGACCTCCGTCCAGTCGTCCTGGCGATCCTAGTCTTGTTGCATGGAAATGGAAACCTTTGGCTGATTCCCCGGGACTCCGCGCATGCGCTTGCCTCTTTAGCACCAAAGAGGAAACCTGTTGTACTGCGCCCGCTGGCGCCCGCCCGGCCTTGGTCGTCATGGCTCGCGTCATCTGAACCTCATGAGGTGAGGACCTGCATAGTGATCTCCGCTCCTCAGGAGCCAGCCTAGTGAGACTGCTCCTTCCAGAGGTCTTGGTGTCGTCCGCCTCGCGAGGTTTGGCCCCTCGTGAAAGTCTTCAGTGCTGATGCTGAAGATGGGCCGTACCAGGCCGGTGAAGAAGCCATGTCATGGGCCGCATGCAGGCAAGTCTGGGTACCTTGGTTCCCAGAACACCGACAGTTCTCCTCGGGCCCAAGGCGCGCTCGGGCATGGCTTCAAGGCGAAGCCAAAGGGCAAGGGCGAAGCATCGCGGGCCCCAACCGTCTGCGGACCAGATTGACGCGTGGCACCTGATGGGACTGATGTCTACTACACAACTTGTTCTTGTAGACTCGTCTTGGGCCTCCAAGCGCAGAGTTTTGTAGGATAGTAGCAAATTTCCCTCAAGTGGATGACCTATGGTTTATCAATCCGTGGGAGGTGTAGGATGAAGATGTTCTCCCTCAAACAACCCTACAACCAAATAATAAAAAGTCTCTTGTGTCCCCAACACACCCAATACAATGGCAAATTGTATAGGTGCACTAGTTCGGCGAAGAGATGGTGATAAAAGTGTAATGTAGGTAGTAGATATTGATTTTTGTGATAGTGACAATAAAAAACAGCAATGTAGCAAGTGATAAAATGGAGCCCAAACGGTATTGCAATGCTTAGAAACAAGGCTTGGGGTCCATACTTTCGCTAGTGCAATCTCTCAACAATGTTAAGACAGTTGGATCATATGATTATCCCTCAAAGTGCAAAAAGTATCACTCCCGTGCAATAAAGTATCACTCCCGAGTTCCTATTAGCGGAGAACAAAAGATAGAAATTGTTTGTAGGGTACGAAACCACCTCAAAGCTATTCTTTCCGATCAATCTATCCTAGAGTTCGTACTAAAATAACACAAATCTATTCTTTCCGATCAATCTAACCAAGAGTTCGTACTAAAATAACACCATATGACACACATCAACCAACTCTAATGTCACCTAGATATTCCAATGTCACCACAAATATCCATGAGTTGATTCTACGATATGCATCAAACAACTTCATGATCATAATATTTAATCCACATAAAGAACTACAAGGAGACCCCAAAGTTTCTATCGGAGAAAGATAAGAGAAACATGCATCAATCCCTATGCATAGATTACCCCAGTGTCACCGCGGGAATCCGCAAGTTGAGTGCCATAACATACATCAAGTGAATCAATATGATACCCCATTGTCACCACGAGTATTCAATTGCAAGACATATATCAAGTGTTCTCAAATTTGAACATTCAATCCGACATGACAAAACTTCAAAGGGTAAAGATTCAATTCATCACAACAAGAGTAGAGAGGGGAGAAACATCATATGATCCATCTATGTTAACAAAGCCCGTGATATATCAAGATCGTGACATGTCGAGATCGCGCGTGAGAGAGATTAAACACATAGCTATTGGTACAAACCCTCATCCCCGAGGGTGGACTACTCCCTCCCCATCATGGTGGCCGCCGTGATGATGAAGATGGCCATCGGTGATGATTTCCCCCTCCGGCAGGGTGCCCGAAAGCGTCTAGATTGGTTTTTCGTGGACTACAGAGGCTTGCGGCAGCGGAACTTCTGATCTAGGTTCACCCCGAGGGTTTTCGGAATATTTGGGAATTTATATGGTAAAGAGAGGGTACAAGAGGCCACCGAGGTGGGCACAACCCAGGTGCAGCTCTGGCCCGTTGGGTATCTTTTGGCCCGTAAAAAAACTCCAAAAAGTTTTGCGGTGTTTGGATTCCGTTTTATATTGATTTCCTGTGATGTAAAAAACATGCAGACACTTGGCACTATGTCAATAGGTTAGTCCCAAAAAATGATACAAAATGACTATAAAACGATTGTAAAACATCCAAGAATGATAATATAACAGCATGGAATAATAAAAAATTATAGATACGTTGGAGACGTATCAGCATCCCCAAGCTTAATTCACGCTCGTCCTCGAGTAGGTAAATGATAAAAACGGAATTTTTGATGTGGAATGTTGCCTATTATGTCATATCATATTCTTTTCTTTATAACATGGACATTTGGACTTTTATATGGTTCAAAGCAATAGTCTAGTTTTGACATGAGATTTAAATACTCAAACATATCAACAAGCAACCATGTCTTTCAAAATATCAGTGCTAAAATAAGTTATCGCTAGCCCATCATGCTCAACCATTGATCCATTCATGAAACATATTCGCGTATTAGTTACACCCAATACTCAAGTACGATCATAGTGCCTCCTAGTTGGTGCTTTATAAGAGAAGATGGAGACTCAAAATCGAAAATTGCATAAAGTAAAAGAAAGGCCCTTCGCAGAGGGAAGTAGGGATTTGTAGAGGTGCCAGAGCTCAAAGCTTAAATTGAGAGACAAAATTATTTTGGGTGGCATGCTTTTCCCACCAACGAAAACGACTTAAGGTTCCCAACACTTTCCATGCTAGATATATCATAGGCGGTTCCCAAACAAAAAATAAAGTTTATTCCTTTTCCACCAAACTTTCACAAGCCATGGCTAGCCGAATCCATGGCTTCCTTCCATACCAGCACTTTCCAATGAATTTATTATTTGACAACATAAAGTAAGTTTGTTTTTCATTTCAGGACTGGGCATCCCAAATACCTTTGCCTTACTCTCATGCAATGACAAGTGAATAAACACTCATCGTGAGAATAACACATCTAGCATGGAAAATATTGGCCACCCCTCACCCTCACGAGCGGTACAGGCACACAAAAGGGAAGTTTATTTTGAAAATTAGAGATGGCACATACAAATTTGCTTAGAACGGCAAGGTAATACCGCATATAGGTAGGTATGGTGGACTCATGTGGCAAAACCGGGATAAAGGATTTTGGATGCACAAGTAGTTATCATACTTACCACAAAATGAATTCTAGGAAAAGACTGGGGAGCGACAAACCATGAAACAAATAATCTCATAAGCGATCATTGAGCATAAATAACACCGAATAATGCACCACAAGTAGGATGTAATTTCATTGCAGGATTATTGACTTTCGTGCTTGCATAAGGAATCACAAACTTTAACACCAATATTTACTCATCAACATGACTCACATATCACATCATCATGTCTCAATACTATTACAAGGAATCAAGATTATTTTGTCCAATGATCTTCATGAAAGTTTTTTATTATATCCTTCTTGGATATCCATCACTTTGGG
The DNA here is from genome assembly GCA_902687465.1 of Secale cereale. Taxonomy (NCBI): domain Eukaryota; kingdom Viridiplantae; phylum Streptophyta; class Magnoliopsida; order Poales; family Poaceae; genus Secale; species Secale cereale. The sequence continues at coordinate 734,326,481 of LR738715.1, forward strand.
ACTAATTTATGTGTTTCTTCTGATAAGCTCAAACAAATATAAGTGAAGAACATGAGCATAATATTTTCTTCTATCAAATTAATCTAAGTGAAGCAAGAGAGAATTTCTTCAAAAATAATAAATCACAACGTGCTCAAAAAGATATAAGTGAAGCACTAGAGCAACGGCGCCAAAAAAGAGCTTCATTGACGGGATGTGAATGCCGCTTACCTAGCCTCCCTGGCAACTATTTGAGGGCTCTATTTTATTTTAAAAAATAGATCTAAGTACTTTATTAAAACAACAAGCAAAATGAAAATAAAATGACATTCTAAGAATAGCACAACTCATGTGAAGAAGCAAAAACTTAGGCTCAACCGATACTAACTGATAGTTTTTCAAGAAGAGAGGTGGGATGCCTATCGGGGCATCCCCAAGCTTAGATGCTTGAGACTTCTTGAAATATTATCTTGGGGTGCCTTGAGCATCCCCAAGCTTGAGCTTTTCGGTCTCCTTAATTCTTCTCATATCACGGTTTTCCTAAAACTCAAAAGCTTCATCCACACACAACTCAACAAGAACTAGTGAGATAAGTTAGTATAAACCAATGCAAAAACCTTATCATTCTCTACTGTAGAAAATCACTAAAATTATTATTCAACATTGCATACTAAATGCCTATGCATGTTTAATACTCCTATCCTCAAATAGAATCATTAAACAAGCAAACATATGCAAACAATGCAAACATAACAGCAATCTACCAAAACAGTACAATATGTTAAGAATGCAAGAGTATCACTACTTCCCTAACTCCAAAAGTTATGAAAATCTACCACACTTTTAGAAAATTTATCAGAGCTTATTTTGCAAAACGGTTGAACATTTTATCACATTCTGACTTTTCTAGGGAATTTTTGCAACATCGGTAAACTTTCTGTAACAGCAACATGTAGACTTGCAAAATAAGCATAGTAAAGGCTATCAATGCCACTTTTATTGAAATAAAAGATGCAAAACATTATTCTAAATAACAGCAAGCAAATTTTAACAAAATAAATTGACGCTCCAAGCAAAACACATATCATGTGACGAATGAAAACATAGCTCCAAGTGAGGTTACCGATAATGTTGGAGACGAAAGAGGGGATGCCTTCTGGGGCATCCCCAAGCTTAGTTGCTTGGATCTTCCTTGAATATTACCTTGGGTTTCCTTGGTCATCCCCAAGCTTAGGGTCTCTTCACTCCTTATTCTCCTCATATCGACATCTCACCCAAAATTTGAAAACTTCAATCACACAAAACTTAACAAAACTTCGTGAGATGGGTTAGTATGATAAAACAAATCATTCACTTTGGGTACTGTCAAAGACAAGATTAATAATTGTTATCACACAATGCCTACTGTAGCATATCATTTCTACAATTTATATTGATCAATATAAGCCATAAAAACTAGAAAACAAGTAAACTATGCATTGAAAACAGAATCTGTCAGAAACAGAACAGTCTGTAATGATCTGAACATTCACCATGCTTCTGCAACTCTAAAAATGTTGATAAAAATAGGACCACGTGAAAAATTTGTATATTAATCTTATGCAAAAAGAATCAACTTAGAATCACTCTTCTGTTAAAAATGGGAATTTTTTTCGTGAGCGCAAAAGTTTCTGTTTTTCAGCATGATCAAATCTACTATCACCCAACATGATCCTAAGGCTTTGCTTGGCACTTTATTGAAACAAAAGCTATATAACATGATCACTACAATAGCGTAATCATGTGAACACAGAAAAAAGTAGGTATAAGTGTTGGGTTGTCTCCCAACAAGCGCTTTTCTTTAATGCCTTTTAGCTAGGCATGATGTTTTCAATGATGCTCACATAAAAGATATGAATTGAAACATGAAAGAGAGAATCATGAATCATATGGAAAGCACATTTAAGTCTAACCCTCTTCCTATGCATAGGGATTTTGTGAGCAAACAAATTATGGGAGCAAGAATCAACAAGCATAGGAAGGCAAAACAAGCAAAACTTCAAGATTTTCAACACATAGAGAGGAAACTTGATATTATCGCAATACCTACAAGCATATGTTCCTCTCTCATAGTAATTTTAAATAGCATAATGAATGAATTCAATAATATATCCATCACATAAATCATTCTTTTAATGATGCAAAAGCATATAAATTTTGCTACTCTCCACATAAGCAAATTTATGCTCATGAATAGTGGTGGGAGCAAATTCAACAAAATAACTATCATGAGATTGAAAATTAAATTCATGATGAAAAGTTTCATGGTTATCATTATTCAATGTAGCATACATGTCATCACCATAATCATCATAGATAGCAACTTTGTTATCACAGTCAATTGAAACATCCACCAAAGTAGTGGATTCATCACTAAACAAAGTTATGACCTCTCCAAATCACTTTTATCAATATAATCATCATAAATAGGAGGCCTGCTTTCATCATAATAAAGTTTCTCATCAAAACTTGGGGGACTAAAAATATCATCTTCATCAAACATAGCATCCCCAAGCTTAAGGCTTTGCATATCATAGCATCATGGATATTCAAAGAATTCATACTAACAACATTGCAACCATGCTCGTCATTCAAATATTTGGTGTCAAACATTTTATAGCATTCTTCTTCTAACAATTGAGCACAATTTTCTTTTCCATCATTCTCACGAAAGACATTATAAAGATGAATAATATGATGCAACCTCAATTCCATTTTTAGTTTTCTTTTACAAAACCAAACTAGTGATAAAACAAGAAACTAAAAAGATTCGATTGCAAGATCTAAAGATATACCTTCAAGCACTCATCTCCCTGGCAACGGCGCCAGAAAAGAGTTTGATGTCTACTACACAACTTGTTCTTGTAGACTCGTGTTGGGCCTCCAAGCACAGAGTTTTGTAGGACAATAGCAAATTTCCCTCAAGTGGATGACCTAAGGTTTATCAATCTGTGGGAGGTGTAGGATGAAGATGTTCTCTCTCAAACAACCCTGCATCCAAATAATAAAAATTTGGTTGTGTCCCCAACACACCCAATACAATGGCAAATTGTATAGGTGTACTAGTTCGGTGAAGAGATGGTGATAAAAGTGTAATATAGGTAGTAGATATTGATTTTTGAGATAGTAACAATAAAAAACAGGAAGGTAGCAAGTGAAAAAATGGAGCACAAACGGTATTGCAATGCTTAGAAACAAGGCCTAGGGTCCGTACTTTCGCTAGTGCAATCTCTCAACAATGCTAACATAGTTGGATCATATGATTATCCCTCAAAGTGCAATAAAGAATCACTCTCGAGTTCCTATTACCGGAGAACAAAAGATAGAAATTGTTTGTAGGGTACGAAACCACCTCAAAGCTATTCTTTCTGATCAATCTATCCTAGAGTTCATACTAAAATAACACAAAGCTATTCTTTCCGATCAATCTAACCAAGAGTTCATACTAAAATAATACCATATGACACACATCAACCAACTCTAATGTCACCTAGATATTCCAATGTCACCACAAATATCCATGAGTTGATTCTACGATATGCATCAAACAACTTCATGATCATAATATTCAATCCACACAAATAACTACAAGGAGACCCCAAAGTTTCTATCGGAGAAAAGATAATAAAAACATGCATCAACACCTATGCATAGATTACCCCAGTGTCACCGCGGGAATCCGCAAGTTGAGCGCCATGACATACATCAAGTGAATCAATATGATACCCCATTGTCACCACGAGTATTCAATTGCAAGACATATATCAAGTGTTCTCAAATCTGAACATTGAATCCGACATGACAAAACTTCAAAGATAAATATTCAATTCATCACAACAAGAGTAGAGAGGGGAGAAACATCATATGATCCATCTATGTTAACAAAGCCCATGATATATCAAGATCGTGACATCTCGAGATTGCGAGAGAGAGAAAGAGAGAGAGAGAGAGATTAAACACATAGCTATATGTACAAACCCTCATCCCCGAGGGTGGACTACTCCCTCCTCATCATGGTGACCACCGGGATGATGAAGATGGCCACCAGTGATGATTTCCCCCTCCGGCAGGGTGCTGGAAATGGTCTAGATTGGTTTTTCATGGGCTACAGAGGCTTGCGGTAGCGGAACTTCTGATCTAGGTTCACCCCGAGGGTTTTCAGAATATTTAGGAATTTGTAGGGTAAAGAGGGGGTGCGGGAGGACACCGTGGTGGGCACAACCCACATGGGCGTGCTAGGGGGGCCTGGCGCGCCCCGGTGGGTTGTGCCCCCCTCGGGGCACCCCCAGGTGCAGCTCTGGCCCATTGGGTGTCTTATGGCCCATAAGAAATCTCCAAAAAGTTTCGCGGTGTTTGGACTCCATTTGATATTGATTTTCTACGATGTAAAAAACATGCATAAAACAACAACTGGCACTTGGCACTAAGTCAATAGGTTAGTCCCAAAAAATGATACAAAATGACTATAAAATGATTGTAAAACCTCCAAGAATGATAATATAACAGCATGGAACAATAAAAAAATTATAGATACGTTGGAGACGTATCAGGGACATGGGTGTCTCCACTTTGCCACGCTGCCTCGGCAACCGTTCGACTTGACTAGAGACTGCTGTATGGAGAAAGAAGACCATCATTACATGCGATCATGGAGGCTGGCGGTTTGCCTCCCTCTTGCTATAAATGAGGAGGTGCTGAGCCCCCTGCTCATATCCATCTCCTTGCTGCTCGTTCCTCCTTCCTCCTTCTTGCTTTGCCAACTTGCCGAAGTGTCCACGACGCCGATAAGGAGGTTCACTGCAGCGGAGAAGGGCAAGGCTCCTCGAGACGAGCTCAGGTCACTCCCGTCGAAGAAGAGGCTTGGTCGCCCCCGTGACGCCGATGGAGGTCCAGAGGCGACGCTGCCTTGGATCGAGCGGCCTCCACCTGGCTTCTCGATCCCTCTGTACGCCCATGAGTAGGGCGCATGGCAGGAGGGCAACGCCCAGCACCTTGCCGGCAGGGATCATAGAGGACATGCTGCAACTGTGCGGCCGGCCGGTGCGCGGACGCACCTGGAAGCTCGCCCCGCGAGTTTGTCTTGTGGGCAGCAATGCCGCCACTTTCATGGATTCAGCTCCCAAGGTTCTTCGCCGAGCTGATGCCGCCGAGGGTGCCTGGCGAGCTGTGGCCACAACACGCCGGGTGCTGCAGCCAAGCTGCCTAGGCGGAGGTCGAGGTCGTCCCCCCAGGCAACATCTTCATGACTCGTGGATGGGGCGAGTTTGCCGGGCTTATCGTCCAAGAGGGGCCTCCGTCATCCACTTCGAGTACGACGGAGCCTCCACTCTTTTCTTCAAAGTCTTCGGAGAGGACGGTTAGCGCCTGGAATTCTGCCCCGGGAAGGGCGATCGGCACGGCACGGCTACGGGCGCTGAACTTGCCCTTGGCCTTGTCAGCAGCTCCTCTAACAGCAGTGATGGCTCCTAGAACTACGTCGGTTTTTTCCCCAAAGAGGAAGTGACGATGCAGTATAGAAACGGTAGGTATTTCCCTCATTGATGAAACCAAGGTTATCGAACCAGTAGGAGAACCAAGCAACACAACGTAAACAACACCTGCACACAAATAACAAATACTCGCAACTCGACGTGTAAAAGGGATTGTCAATCCCTTTCGGGTAACAGACGTGAGAGAGATATAAATATTGATAGATCGAACGCCAAATAAGATAAATTGCAGTAAGGTATTTTTGGGTATTTGGTTTAATAGATCTAAAAATGAAAGCAAAGGAAAATAGATCGCAAAGGTAAATAATATGAGAAAGAGACCCGGGGGTCGTAGATTTCACTAGTGGATTCTCTCTAGAAAATAGCAAATAATGGGTGAACAAATTACTGTTGGGAAATCGATAGAACTTAAAATAATCATGATGATATCCAAGCAATGATCATTATATAGGCATCACGTCCAAGATTAGTAGACCGACTCATGCCTGCATCTACTACTATTACTCCACACATCGACCGCTAGCGAGCATGCATCTAGTGTATTAAGTTCATGGAAAAATGGAGTAATGCAACAAGAAAGATGACATGATGTAGACATGATCTATTTATGTAGAAATAGACCCCATCGTTTTATCCTTAGTAGCAATGATACATACGTGTCGGTCCCTTTCTGTCACTCGGATCAAGCACCGTAAGATCGACCCCTATCGGTGTACGAAAGTAGGGACGCTCCTTTGTACCCCTTGTGCACGGGAAGTCAGAGCCACGCCTGCGGCCACAGATAACAAGGTAGAGGAGGGAGACCGAAGCACAAGGCTACCAGTGCAGCGCCAAGACAGTGGTGCAAGAAGGCCAAGCAAGAAGATAGGCTTCCCGCGACAAGACCCTTGCGGGGGCGGCCTGCACGACCCCGGCAAGAACCCTTGCCGGGGTAACTCACTCAACGCCTTCATTGCAGTCACCCTTGAGCCTAGGAGCTCGGCATCATAGACAATGTTGGAACCAAGGCTCGGGAACCGCCTATGTGATGGCATGCAAATCTTTGTCAAGACAAGGGTCTATGAATCCTAAGATGAGAACCAGAAGACAAGGCGATCGCAAGGCTCCTTGCCGAGGATGCCCACGAGGCCCCGACAAGGCTCCTTGCCGAAGACACCCCAAAGCCCCGGCAAGCCTCTAGCCGAGGACGCTCACAGAGGCCCCGGCAAGACCCTTGCCGGGAATAGATGCAAGACCGCAGCCAGCCCTTGCCGCTCCATCATCGCCCCAGCTCGGTGGCTGACCCACTAGCCCAGGCAAGTACCCACGTGGCAGTACATGGTTCCCGATCCAGCTAGTCAAGCACATGCGTGGTAGCATGTAGATCTTCGTGAAGACCCTACCACCACGCCATCTCAGCTGCCTGCCCCGCTGGCCTGGACGCGTGTCGCAACCAGACGGAGCGGCAGCGGATGGGACGGGCCTCGTTCCCATCCCCGATAAAGCAAGTGGACACCTAAGTAGCGCATTTAATGCGTCTTGTCCCGTAATTGCATGAGATAAGCTTGTACACCGTCTACCTTTCCACCTCTTGTGTGCCACTGTGGCAACCCCTTTTGACTATAAAAGGAGGCCCGAGGCATACTAGAGGGGGATTCGGATCTTTTGGACCAGGCATGCACCATAGCTAGTTCAAGAACTCAAGAACACTCAAATATACACCAAAGCAGGACTAGAGTATTACACATTCTCGTGGCCCGAACCTGGGTAAACGATCCTTGTACTGACTCTTAGACCCTCTCTTTGCACAACCTCACGCCCGTCATCCGTAGAAGGGGTTCTAGTGATCCCATATGTGTCGTTTCCACCGACATCTTTGGCGCGCCAAGTAGGGGGCGCAGTTGTGAAAATTCGGTCTAGCAGTTGGTTTAGCAGTTCTTCATCGCCATGTTTTCCAAGGAAGAAGATGACCAAGCGTGCGACATCATCAGCAAGTGCAATGGACGCCCATGCGACAACAGGAAGGATAAGTCATGCAAAACTTTGAGTAATTCCTCCTTTTATAAGGTTATCCTCCTCGGAGATCTTGCTCTCTGTATGATAAACCTGTACGCAATGGGGCCCCTCCACTATTGGCAACGCCTTCGTCCTGTTTCGAGTCTTCTCAACAGTTCGAGCGGCCGCGTCGAGAACGACAGGGTAGCCTTTCCGTTACTGGCAACACTTTTGTCCTGTTTCGAGTCCACTCAACAGTTCAAACGGCCGCGCTGGGAGCGGTAAGGTGGTTTGCCTGGCAGCAAGCACACTGAGTAGGCTATTGAGGATCCGTCCTCAAAGCACCGTGGCTTGGGTTTGCGTGCCGGCAAGCCTATCCAGTTAAGCATAGGGTGGACATAAAAAGGGGGATCGAATAGGAAAATAGTGCGCATCACTTCAAAGTACTGCAGAGTTATATTACATCAATTGTTGATGTGTTTCTAACTAAAGATAAAAATTGTCTTGGTTGTGAACCTGCAGCGGCGATGAGAAACAGGGTGCCTAATCTCGGCGCTGGCCTTCTATCCTCTGAATTCCGTCGACGAGGCTAATGATGGGCTTGATACGCTCCTTGAGCATCGTGAGATCTACATCATCCGGCAAGCTCTCCAGCGCGGCGTCAAAGTCGAGGTCAGGGTTCCGATATGCCACCTTGGTGAGAACCTTGGTCAAGGCACCCCGGCAGACCTTTGATACTCATTGGACAGATAAACCGCTCGGTCAGAGCGGAGTTTTTCTAAGGCATCGAGGATGCACTCGAAGAACACGGTCAGGCTGGCGTTGATGGTGAGGTTCACCTCCCGGGAATACCTGAAGTTTGGCATGCCCACTTTCGGTGTCAAAACCGGCGGATCTCGGGTAGGGGGTCCCGAACTATGCGTCTGAGGATCGATGGTAATAGGAGGTTGGGGACACGATGTTTACCTAGGTTCAGGCCCTCTCGATCGAGGTAAAACCCTACTTCCTGCTATATTAGTATGAGTGAATATGTGTACAAGAGTTGATCTACCTTGAGATCGTAATGCCTAAACCCTAGGTCTAGCCAATGAGGATATTATGATTCTTCTCTAGCCTCTATGGACTAAACCCTCCGTTTTATATACACCGGAGATGCCTAGGGTTTGTACATATCATCTTGCAGAGGAAGGAAAATCTACACCCGAGCCTAAAACTTGCCATTACAAGAATCCAGGAGTCCTATCCGGATACGAGAGATGATCTTCTACAATAATCTTCATGGCCCACCAGTCTGTCCCACTAGGAGTTTGTCCGGCCACCTGTGGACCCCTCGATCCAGGACTCCCTCAGTAGCCCCTGAACCTATCTTCGATGACGATGAGTTCGGCTTCCGTATTGTCTTCGGCATTGCAAGGCGGGTTCCTCCTCCCGAATATATCTTCTGCAAATAGATGGATTGTGTTCGACTGTGCAAGATTAGTACAACCCTTAGCCTCGAAGGCAAGGCTTTTAAAGAAAATCAATAATGTGTCTCTACTGACAACTTTTGGGTGAAGCGTCGCGTCCAACCCACTAACATATCGAACCGTTTTATTTGGTCCTAGTTTCACGTTTCGAGGTATATCCTCATTGGCACATCCCATCAAAATAGAGATCGTGCCCTCTTATTGTGGGATTCTTATCAGTGTGACGTGAGCACCCACACCGCGCATTACGCACGACCGCTTTGGGAACCGGCGAGTTTTATGGCTAAAGTGGGGGGACGATCTGTATTCACAGTGTTATAAAAGGATACCAATCCCTTTCATCAGCCCCACGCCTTCCTCAAGCTCGAGCTCTCCAATCTCCCTTGCCCCCGTATTCTCATCTCCTGCGCCCACAACTCCTCGTTCCTCAACCACTACTCCTCTTCCCAGCAATGGCTGGATCCGGTGCCAGAGGCAAGTGGGAGGCTTCCACGGTCACCGAAAAGACCATGGAGGATCTACGGAGCGCGGGGTATCTCGTCGGCGACATCACACACCGAGTCCCCCTTAAGGGTCAGGTGATTCCCGTTCCTAAAGCGGGCGAGAGGGTAGTTTTTACCTCTCACTTTGTTAGGGGTCTAGGGTTTCCACTCCACCCGCTATTTCAGGGTCTTCTGTTCTTCTACGGGCTAGATTTCCATGATCTAGCCCCGAACTCAATTCTTCACATATCCTCTTTCATAGTGACGTGTGAAGCCTTTCTCCGCATCCCCCCACACTTCGGCCTGTGGATTAAGACCTTCAACGTGAAGCCGAAGGTGGTTGACTGGGAGCACGCGGAGTGCGGGGGCGCTATGATCAGCAAGCTCCCGAACGCAAATTGGCCCAAGGGCTCGTCCATGGAGACGAACAAGGTCTGGCAGCAGGAATGGTTCTACATCACCAAACCCCGCGACACCAAGTGGGCGGCGGAACCTGCTTTCAGATCCGGACCCTCAATGAGGTTGACCTCCTGGACCAAGAAGGGTCTGGACTAGGGGTCACACACTAAGGTAACAACTCTCGTGGGTCGTGTGTCCGGCGTGATCTCCAAGGGGCACCTGCTCTCCTTCGTGATCCAGGTGATGCTGACCCGTCTCGTTCTCCCTTGCCAAAGCCGGGATTCCTCCCTATGGGAGTTCGATCCGGCGGGATACAGGCCTCTGAATCATCTCTTCGGCTCTACTTACAAAGAGATCTGGAAGCACCTCTTCAAGAGCCAGAAGGAATGGCCCAAAGAGGACGAGGATGCGGGCTTCAGCACCGAAGTTTCCGCCACAGAGGTAAAAATAATCCTTGCCGAACGCTTACCCTTTCCATTATTTAATGATAATAAGAGTTGGAATTTTTACGTGATATACAGGGCTGGACGAAGAAGGCGTCCCGGATTAACTGTCCGGTGCCTTTGCCCGAAGAGCCAGCACGGCGATGCTGGTTCCGGCGCCATACAAGGCGCCGACCAAGAAGCCCAAGAAGACAAAGGGCAAGGGGGCCGTAGACAGCCCTCGTCCTACGGGCAAGATGCCCGAGAACCTCCACATTCTCTCCTCCGACAAGGCGAAGGAACATGATGAGGAGGAAGAGGAAGAAGAAGAAATGCCCCTGCGAAAGGCAGGGGAGGAAGAGGGGGGCCGTCGCTGACGCAGGTACGGCCGCGCCCCGAAAGAAACTAAACCTCGGAACTAGTTCGAGTTCATCCGAACATAGCTATGTGATGAAGCCCAGGGAAAAACCCCTGCCCGAGACGTAAGTCAGTCCGGACTCAAGTGTTGCATCTTTGTTTATTCAGTTTTTCTGATATTTTACTTAATGTTTTCCTCCTGCTGGCCTACAGCCCTCCCGGTGTAAACCCCGATGTTACATCATCGGAGGGGAACTCTCTGGCGCCTGGAGAGACAGAGAGTGATCCGCAAGTCTGGGCTCCATCCCCCGTAATCAGCGGGGACACCGAAGTATCGTCCCAGCGGGTTCTCTCCGCCCAAGGAGATGAGGGCGGGGCAGGAGACAGGGCGGCCAAGGGTAATACCTCAACGGTCGCCGATCATGGGGAGACGGCCCCCATGGAGACCGAAGATGTGGGGCCTGCTACTTCTCGAGCTTGTGTTGTATTACCTCGAAGAGGAAAGGGTGATGCAACACAATAGCGTAAGTATTTCCCTCAGTTTTGGAGAACCAAGGTATCAATCGAGTAGTAGACCACACGCGAGTCCCTCGCACCTGCGCAAACAAATAAGAACCTGACAACCATAGCGATAAGGGGTTGTCAATCCCTTCACGGTCACATACAAGAGTGAGATCTGATAGATAGGATAGGATAATATTTTTGGTATTTTTGGTATAAGAATAGAAAGTAAACAAAGCAAATAAGCAACGACTACATAAATTAGCTAGTTGACGGGAAAATAGTATGATAAAGATAGACCCGGGGGCCATAGGTTTCACTAGTGGCTTCTCTCATGATAGCAGAATTCTACGGTGGGTGAAGAAATTACTGTCGAGTAATTGATAGAAAAGCGCATAGCTATGAGAATATCTAGGCATGATCATTATATATAGGCATCATGTCCGTAACAAGTAGACCGAAATGATTCTGCATCTACTACTATTACTCCACACATCGACCACTATCCAGCATGCATCTAGAGTATTAAGTTTGTAAGAACAGAGTAACACCTTAAGTAAGATGACATGATGTAGAGGGATAAACTCAAGCAATATGATATAAACCCCATATTTTTAACCTCGATGGCAACAATACAATACGTGCCTTGCTGCCCCTAGTGTCACTGGGAAAGGACACCGCAAGATTGAACCCAAAGCCAAGCACTTCTCCCATTGCAAGAACTATAGATCTAGTAGGCCAAACCAAACCAATAATTTGAAGAGACTTGCAAGGATATTATAATCATACATAAAAGATTTCAAAAAAGAATACAATATTGTTCATAGATAATCTTGATCATAAACCCACAATTCATCGGATCTCGACAAACACACCGCAAAAAGATTACATCGAATAGATCTCCTCGAAGATCGAGGAGAACTTTGTATTGAGATCCAAAGAGAGAGAAGAAGCCATCTAGCTAATAACTATGGACCCGAAGGTCCGTGGTAAACTACTCACAACTCATCGGTGAGGCTATGGTGTTGATGTAGAAGCACTCCGTGATCGGTCCCCCCTCCGGCAGAGCTCCGGAACGGGCCCCAAGATGGGATCTCACGAGAACAGAAGGCTGCGGTGGTGGAATTAGGGTTTCATCTGTTGCCTCGATGTTTTCAGGGTACGAGGATATATATAGGAGGAAGAGGGGCACCGGAGGAGCCAGAGGGGGCCCACGAGGGTGGGGGCGCGCCTGCCCCCCTGGGTGCGCCCCTACCCTCGTGCTTCCATTCCCTCGCGTGTACTCCTAGTCTTCTGTGTAGATACAGTTCCAAAAATAACTCCCCCGAAGGTTTCATTCCGTTTGGATTCTGTTTGATATTCCTTTTCCGCGAAACACTGAAATAGGCAAAAAAACAGCAATTTGCACTGGGCCTTGGGTTAGTAGGTTAGTCCCAAAAATAATATAAAAGTGTATAATAACGCTCATTAAACATCCAAAACAGAATATATAATAGCATGGAACAATCAAAAATTATAGATACGTTGGAGACGTATCAAGCATCCCCAAGCTTAATTCCTGCTCGTCCTCGAGTAGGTAAATGATAAAAACAGAATTTTTGATGTGGAATGCTAACCAACATAATTCTCAATGTAATTTGCTTTATTGTGTCATGAATGTTCAGATCCGAAAGATTCAAGACAAAAGTCTATATTGACATAAGAATAATAATACTTCAAGCATACTAACAAAGCAATCATGCCTTCTCAAAATAACATGGCCAAAGAAAGTTCATCCCTACAAAATCATATAGTTTGGTTATGCTCCATCTTCGTCACACAAAATACTCAAATCATGCACAACCCTGGTTTCAACCAAGCAATTGTTTCATACTTAATTTTTCTCAAACTTTTTCAACTTTCACGCAATATATGAGCGTGAGCCATGGACATAGCACTATGTGGAATAGAGTGGTGGTTGTGGAGAAGACAAAAGAGGACGATAGTATCACATCAACTAGGCGTATCAATGGGCTATGGAGATGCCCACTAATAGATATCAATGTGAGTGAGTAGGGATTTCCATGCAACGGATGCAGTAGAGCTAAAAATGTATGAAATCTCAACAAAAGAAACTAAGTGGGTGTGCATCCAACTTGCTTGCTCACGAAGACCTAAGGCATTTGAGGAAGCCCATCGTTGGAATATACAAGCCAAGTTCTATAATGAAAATTCCCACTAGTAAATGAAAGTGACAAAACAAGAGACTCTCTATCATGAAGATCACGGTGCTACTTTGAAGCACAAGTGTGGAAAAAGATAGAAGCATTGTCCCTTTTCTTTTCTCTTTTTTTTTTCTTTTTCTTTTTCTTTCTTTTTTCTCCTTTTTTGAGGCCTTTCGTTTTTTTCTTTGGCCTTTCCTTATTTTTTTCTTTTTTTTTCTTTTCTCCTTTTCTTTTCTTTGGGACAATGCTCTAATAATGATGATCATCACACTTATATTGATTTACAACTCGATATTTCAACTTGATACTAGAACAAACTATGAGTCTATATGAATGCCTCCGGCGGTGTACCGGGATATGCAATGAATCAAGAATGACATGTATGAAAAAATATGCATGGTGGCCTAGCCACGAATACGATGTTAACTACATGATCATGCATTGCAATATGACAATGATGAAGCATCTCATATGAACGGAACGGTGGAAAGTTGCATGCCAATATATCTTAGAATGGCTATGGAAATGCCATGATAGGTAGGTATGGTGGCTGTTTTGAGGAAGGTATATGGTGGGTGTATGGTACCGGCGAAAGTTGTGCGGTACAAGAGAGGCTAGCAATGGTGGAAGGGTGAGAGTGCGTATAATCCATGGACTCAACATTAGTCATAAAGAACTCACATACTTATTGCAAAAATCTACAAGTCATCAAAACAAAGTACTACACTCATGCTCCTAGGGGAAGGGTTGGTAGGAGTTAACCATCGCGCGATCCCGACCTCCACACAAAGGATGACACTCAATGAAATACTTCATGCTTCAAATTTGTCACACAACTATTACCATACATGCATGCTACGGGACTTGCTAACCTCAACACAAGTATTTTTCAAATTCACAACTACTCTACTATCACGACTCTAATATCACCATCCTCATATCTCAAAACAATCATCAAGTATCAAACTTCTCATAATATTCAATGCACTTTATATGAAAGTTTTTACTATACCCATCTTGGATGCCTATCATATTAGGACTAGTTTTATAACCAAAGCACATTACCATGTTGTTATAAAAGACTCTCAAAAGGATATAAGTGAAGCATGAGAGATAAACAATTTCTACAAAATAAAACCACCACCGTGCTCTAAAAGATATAAGTGAAGCACTAGAGCAAAACTATCTAGCTCAAAAGATATAAGTGAAGCACATAGAGTATTTTAATAAATTCCGATTCATTTATATCTCTCTCAAAAAGGTGTGTCCAGCAAGGATGATTGTGGCAAACTAAAAAGCAAAGACTCAAATCATACATGATGCTCCAACCAAAACACATATCATGCGGTGAATAAAAATATAGTCCCGAGTAAAGTTACCGATAGATGAAGATGAAAGAGGGGATGCCTTCCTAGGGCATCCCCAAGCTTAGGCTTTTTGTTATCCATGAAGTTTACCTTGGGGTGCCTTGGGAATCCCCAAGCTTAGGCTCTTGCCACTCTTTGTTCCATAGTCCATCAAAGCCATACTCAAAACTAGAAAACTTCACATCACAAAACTTAGCCAAAAATCTCATGAGCTCCGTTAGTATAAGAAAACAAACCACCACTCAAAGGTACTGTAATGAACTCATTATTTATTTATATTGGTGTTGAACCTACTGTATTCCAACTTCTCTAAGATTCATACCCCCGATACTACTCATAGATTCATCAAAATAAGCAAACAACACACGAAAAATAGAATCTGTCAAAAACAGAACAGTCTGTAGCAATCTGTAACTTTTGAATACTTCTGTAACTCTAAAAAAATTCAAATAAATTGGTGGACGTGAGTAATTTGTCTATTAATCATCTGCAAAAATAATCAACTAAAAATCACTCTCCAGTAAAAAAAATACAGCCAATCTCGTGAGCGCTAAAGTTTCTGTTTTTTACAGCATGATCATATAAACTTCACACAAGTCTTCGCAAAGGTTCTACTTGGCACAAACACTAATCAAAACACAAAACCACATCTAAACAGAAGCTAGATGCAATATTTATTCCTAAACAGAAGCAAAAACAAAGAAAATAAAATTGGGTTGCCTCCCAACAAGCGCTATTGTTTAACGCCCCTAGCTAGGCATTGATAATTTTAATGATGCTCACATGAAAGATAAGACTTGAAGCACAAAAAAGAGCATAATATAGCATGTGAAAATCACATCTAAGTCTAGCATACTTCCTATGCATAGGCATTTTATAGGAAAACAAATTAGCAGGACAAGCAAGATCTAGCATATGCAAGGAAGAAGAAAGAAACAATAGCAATCTCAACATAATGAGAGGTAATTTAGTAACATGAAAATTTCTACAACCATATTTTACTCTCTCATAATAATTGCATGTAGGATCATAATCAAATTAAACAATATAGATATCATAAAACATATTCTCAACATGATCCACATGCATGCGAAATTGACACTCTTCCAAAATAGTGGGATCAACATTAAATAAAGTCATGACCTCTCCAAACCCACTTTTATCAAAAATTTCATAAGATTGAATATTCTCCAAATATGTTGGATTTAAAGTTGACACTCTTCCAAACCCACTTTCAATAGTATTGCAAACATTATCAATCTCATATTCATCATGGGGTTTGAATAAATTTTCAAGATCATAAGAAGAATCACCCCAGTCATGATCATTGCAACAAGTAGTGGGCATAGGAAAATAAGCATCCCCAAGCTTAGGGTATTGCATATAATTAACACAATTGACATTAATAGAATTCATAATAACATCATTGCAATCATGCTTTTCATTCAAGGAGCTATCATGAATCACTTTATAATCTTCTTCTTTCAATACTTCATCACAATTTTCGGACTCACGAATTTCAAGCAAAACATCATAAAGATAATATAGTGCACGCAGCTCACTAGTAATTGGTTCATCATAATTGGATCTCTTAAAAATATTAGCAAGTGGATGAGGATCCATAATTTAGCAAGCGAAGATGCAAGCTAATAGAGGGCACATAGCAACAGAAGCAAACAGAAAGACGAACGGAAAAAGGGCGAATAAAACGACAAAGGTGAAGTGGGGGAGAGGAAAACGAGAGGCAAATAATGTAATGCGAGGGATAAGTGTTGGTGATAGGTACTTGGTATATGAGCAACGGCGCCAGAAATTCTTCTAGCTACTTCTCGAGCTTGCGTTGTATTCCCTCGAAGAGGAAAGGGTGATGCAACATAGTAGCGTAAGTATTTCAATCAGTTTTTGAGAACCAAGGTATCAATCCAGTAGGAGACCACGCACGAGTCCCTCGCACCTGCACAAACAAATAAGAACCTGGCAGCCAACGCGATAAGGGGTTGTCAATCCCTTCACGGTTACTTACGAGAGTGAGATCTGATAGATAGGATATGATAATACTTTTGGTATTTTTGGTATAAGAACAGAAAGTAAACAAAGCAAATAAGCAACGGCAACAGAAATTAGCTAGTTGACGGGAAAGTAATATGATAAAGATAGACTCGGGGGCCATAGGTTTCACTAGTGGCTTCTCTCATGATAGCAGAATTCTATGGTGGGTGAACAAATTACTGTCGAGCAATTGATAGAAAAGTGCATAGTTATGAGAATATCTAGGCATGATCATTATATATAGGCATCACGTCCGTAACAAGTAGACCAAAACGATTCTGCATCTACTACTATGACTCCACACATAGACCGCTATCCAACATGCATCTAGAGTATTAAGTTCATAAGAACGGAGTAACGCCTTAAGCAAGATGACATGATGTAGAGGGATAAACTCAAGAAATATGATATAAACCCCATCTTTTTTATCCTCGATGGCAACAATACAATACGTGCCTTGCTGCCCCTACTGTCACTGGGAAATGACACCGCAAGATTGAACCCAAAGCCAAGCACTTCTCCCATTGCAAGAACTATAGATCTAGTAGGCCAAACCAAACCAATAATTCGAAGAGACTTGCAAGGATATTATAATCATACATAAAAGATTTCAAAAAAGAATCCAATATTGTTCATAGATAATCTTGATCATAAACCCACAATTCATTGGATCTCGACAAACACACCGCAAAAAGATTACATCGAATAGATCTCCTCGAAGATCGAGGATAACTTTGTATTGAGATCCAAAAAGAGAGAAGAAGCCATCTAGCCAATAACTATGGACCCGAAGGTCTGTAGTAAACTACTCACAACTCATCGGCGAGGCTATGGTGTTGATGTAGAAGCACTCCATGATTGACCCCCCCCCCCCCCC
>LR738715.1:734344153-734423034 GCA_902687465.1 Secale cereale
TCCGACGGAGCTCCGGAACAAGCCCCAAGATGAGATCTCACGGGAACAGAAGGTTGCGGTGGTGGAATTAGGGTTTCCTCTGTTGCCTCGATGTTTTCAGGGTACAATGATATATAGCTAGTATCTAGATGGCTTCTTCATCATCATCATCATCATCGCCTCACCATGAGTTGTGAGTAGTTTACCACAGACCTTCGGGTCCATAGCTAGTATCTAGATGGCTTCTTCTCTCTATTTGGATCTCAATACATAGTTCTCCTCGGTCTTCGAGGAGATCTATTCGATGTAATCTATTTTTGCGGTGTGTTTGTCGAGATCCGATGAATTGTGGGTTTATGATCAAGATTATCTATGAGAAGTATTTGGTTCTTTTCTAAACTCTTTACGTATGATTATAATATCCTTGCAAGTCTCTTCGAATTATTGGTTTGGTTTGGCCTACCAGATCTATAGTTCTTGCAATGGGAGAAGCGCTTGGTTTTGGGTTCAATCTTGCGGTGTCCTTTCCCAGTGACAGTAGGGGCAGCAAGGCACGTATTGTATTGTTGCCATCGAGGATAAAAAGATGGGGTTTATATCATATTGCTTGAGTTTATCCCTCTACATCATGTCATCTTGCTTAAGGTGTTACTCTATTCTTATGAACTCAATACACTAGATGCATGCTGGATAGCGGTTGATGTGTGGAGTAATAGTAGTAGATGCAGAATCGTCTCGGTCTACTTGTCTCGGACATGATGCATATATATAATGATCATGCCTAGATAGTCTCATAATTATTCGCTTTTCTATCAATTGCTCGACAGTAATTTGTTTACCCGCCGTAGAATATCGCTATCATGAGAGAAGCCACTAGAGAACACTATGGCCCCTGGGTCTATTCTCAACATATCAATTTACATCTACTTTACTTTTTCCGCTTTTACTTTCTGTTCTTATAATAAAAAGTACCAAAAATATAAACTATCATCTCTATCAGATCTCACTTTCGTAAGTGACCGTAAAGGGATTGACAACCCCTTACCGCATTTGATGCGAAGTTCTTATTTGTTTGTGCAGGTGCGAGGGACTCGCGCGTGGTCTCCTACTGGATTGATACCTTGGTTCTCAAAAACTGAGGGAAATACTCACGCTACTGTGCTGCCCTTTCCTCTTTGCGGGAATACAACGTAAGCTCGAGAAGTAGCAAGAAGAATTTCTGGCGCCATTGTTGGGGAGGCTTACGCAAAATTCATATACCAAGTACCTATCACAAACCCTTATCCTTCGCATTACATTTTTGCCTCTCGTTTTCCTCTCCCCCACTTCACCCTTGCCGTTTTATTTGCCCTTCTTCAGCCGTGTGTTTATCGTTCGCTTGCTTCTTGTTTGCTTGTGTGTGTTGGATTGCTTGCTTGTCACTATGGCTCAGAACAATACCAAATTGTGTGACTTCTCCAATACCAACAGTAGTGATTTTATTAGCACTCCCATTGCTCCTATTACCGATGCTGAATCTTGTGAGATCAATGCTGCTTTGTTAAATCTTGTCATGAAAGATCAATTCTCCAGCCTTCCTAGTGAAGATGTCGCTACCCATCTAAACAACTTTGTTGATTTGTGGGATATGCAAAATAAAAGGGATACGGATAACAATATTGTTAAATTGAAGTTATTTCCGTTTTCACTTAGAGATCATGCTAAAACTTGGTTTTCTTCTTTGCCTAGAAATAGTATTGATTCGTGGGATAAGTGCAAAGATGCTTTTATCTCTGAGTATTTCCCTCCTGCTAAGATCATCTCTCTTAGAAACGATATTATGAATTTTAAGCAACTAGATCATGAGCATGTTGCACAATCTTGGGAGAGAATGAAATTAATGATACGTAATTGCCCTACACATGGTTTGCATCTATGGATGATTATTCAGAACTTTTATGCTTGCTTGAATTTTGCTTCTAGAAATCTTTTAGATTCGGCCGCAGGAGGCACTTTCATGGAAACTACCTTAGGAGAAGCTACCAAACTCCTATATAATATTATGGTTAATTATTCTCAATGGCACAACGAAAGATCTACTAGTAAAAAAGTGCATGCTATTGAAGAAATTAGTGTTTTGAGTGGAAAGATGGATGAACTTATGAAATTATTTGCTGCTAAGAGTGCTTATTCTGATCCTAATGATATGCCTTTGTCCACTTTGATTGAAAATAACAATGAATCTTTGGATGTGAATTTTGTTGGTAGGAATAATTTTGGTAACAATGCTTATAGAGGGAACTTCAATCCTAGGCATTTTCCTAGTAATTCCTCTAATAATTATGGTAATTCCTACAACAACTCTTATGGAAAGATGCCTTTTGCATTTGAAACTAGTGTTAAGGAGTTTATGATTTTGCAAAAGAATTTTAATGATTTGCTTGAAGAAAAATTGCTTAAGATTGATGAATTGGCTAGAAGTGTGGATAGAATTATTTTTGATGTTGATTCTTTGAAATTTAGATCTATCCCACCTAAGCATGATATCAATGAGTCTTTCAAAGCCATGAGAATTTCCATTGATGAATGCAAAGAAAGAACCGCTAGGATGCGTGCTAAAAGAGAGGATTATATTAAAGCGAGTTCTCTAGTTATCATGGAAATAAAGATGAAGATATGAAAGTTATTGATGTGTCTCCTATTAGATCCTTGTTTTCTAGTATAAATCTTGATGAAGATAGGATTGGAGATGATTCTACTTTAAGGTGTCCCAATGATTCGGAGTTTTTAGATCTTGATGCTAAAATTGTTAAAAGTGGGAGTGAGGAGATTAAAACTTTGCATAGTAATGAACCCACTACTATGGATTTCAAGGGATTCGATTATGATAATTGCTATTTGATTTATTGTATTTCCTTGTTGCAATCCGCACTAAACTCTCCGCATGCTTATAGTCAAAATAAAGCTTTTACTAAACATATAGTTGATGGTTTGATGCAATCTTATGAAGAAAAACTTGAGTTAGAAGTTTCTATCCCTAGAAAGCTTTATGATGAGTGGGAACCTACTATCAAAATAAAAATTAAAGATCTTGAATGCTATGCTTTGTGTGATTTGGGTGCAAGTGTCTCCACTATCCCAAAAACTTTGTGTGATTTGCTAGGGTTCCATGAGCTTGATGATTGTTCTTTAAATTTGCATCTTGCGGGTTCCACTATTAAGAAATCTATGGGAAGGATTAATGATGTTCTTATTGTTGCCAATAGGAATTATGTGCCCGTAGATTTCATTGTTCTTGATATAGATTGCAATCCTTCATGTCATATTATTCTTGGTAGACCTTTCCTTAGAACGATTGGTGCAATTATTGATATGAAGGAAGGAAATATTAGATTCTAGTTTCTGTTAAGGAAAGGCATGGAACACTTTCATAGAAAGAAAATCAAATTACCATATGAATCTATTATGAGAGCCACTTATGGATTGCCTTCCAAAGATGGCAATACCAAGATCTGTGTATCGTGCCTAGCTAGGGGCGTAAAATGATAGTGCTTGTTGGGAGGCAACCCAATTTTTTTTTGCTGCTGTTAGGGAATAAATATTGCATTTAGCTTCTGTTTAGATGTGGTTTTGTGTTTTGTTTACTGTTTGTGCCAAGTAGAACCTTTGGGAAGACTTGTGTGAAGTTTATGTGATCTTGCTGTGAAAAACAGAATCGTTAGCGCTCGCTGGAATGGTCATCAGATTTTACTGAAGCATGCTATTTAGTTAATTCATTTTTAAGATGATTAATAGACAAATTCCTCACGTTTACCAATTTAGTTTGAATTTTTTGGAGTTACAGAAGTGTGCGAAACCTGCAGATTACTACAGACTGTTCTGTTTTTGACAGATTCTGTTTTTCGTGTGTTGTTTGCTTATTTCAATGCTTCTATGAGTAATATTGGGAGGTATGAACCATAGAGAAGTTGGAATACAGTAGGTTTAACACCAATATAAACAAAGAATGAATTCATTACAGTACCTTTGAGTAGTGGTTTGCTTTCTTATACTAACGGAGCTCACGAGATTTTTGTCTAAGTTTTGTGTTGTGAAGTTTTCAAGTTTTGAGTATCGCTTTGATGGACTATGGCACAAAGAGTAGCAAGGGCCTAAGCTTGGGGATGCCCAAGGCACACGAAGTAAAATTCAAGGACAACCAAAAGCCTAAGCTTGGGGATGCCCCGGGAAGGCATCCCCTCTTTCGTCTTCATCCATCGGTAACTATACTTGGAGCTATATTTTTATTCACCACATGATATGTGTTTTGCTTGGAGCGTCTTGTATAAATTGAGTCTTTGCTTGTTAGTTTGCCACAATTATCCTTGCTGGACACACCTATTTGAGAGAGTTAAATATGGCCTAGTAATTGTTAGAACACTCTATGTGCTTCACTTATATCTTTTGAGTTGAATAGTTTTTGCTCTAGTGCTTCACTTATATCTTTTAGAGCACGGTGGTGATAATATTTTGAAGAAATTGTTGAACTCTCATGCTCACTTATATCTATTTGAGAGTCTATTAAAACAGCATGGTAATGTGTTTAGGCTATAAAAGTAGTCTTCACATGATAGACATCCAATATCAATGTAGTGAAAACTTTCACACTAAGTGCATTGAATATGATGAGAAGTTGGATGCTTGATAAATGTTTTGAGATATGAGGATAGTGATATTAGAGTCATGCTAGTGGAGTTATTATGAAATTGATAAATACTTGTGTTAAGGTTAGTGATTCCCGTAGACTGCACGTATGGTGAACCGCTATGTGACGAAGTTAGAGCATGAGGTATTTGTAAAGTGTCAACCTTTGTGTGGAGGTCGGGGGCGCCTGATGGTTAACTCCTACCAACCTCCCCCCTAGGAGCATGCGTTGATTGCTTTGTTTTGATGACTCGTAGATTTTTGCAATAAGTATATGAGTTCTTATGACTAATGTTGAGTCCATGGATTATATGCACTCTCACCCTTCCACCATTGCTAGCCTCTCTTGTATCGCGCAACTTTCGCCGGTACCATACACCCACTATATATCCTTCCTCAAAACAGCCACCATATTATTCCTCAAAACAGCCACCATATTAGTCCTCAAAACAGCCACCATACCTACCTATCATGGCTTCTCCATAGCCATTCCGAGATATATTGCCATGCAACTTTCCACCGTTCCGTTTTTATGACACACATCATATTGTCATATTGCCATGCATGATCATGTAGTTGACATCGTATTTGTGGCAAGGCCACCATGCATAATTTTTCATACATGTCACTCTTGATTCATTGCACATCTCGGTACACCGCCGGAGGCATTCATATAGAGTCATACTTTGTTCTAGTATCAAGTTGTAATTCAATGAAAGTGTGATGATCATCATTATTAGAGCATTGTCCCATGTGAGGAAAGGCTAAATCAATAAAGCCCCTCCACAAAAAAAAGAAAAAGAAAAGAAAGGCCAAAGAAAAAGAAAAAGAAAGGCCCAAAAAAAGAAAAAAAAGAAAAGAAAAAGGGACAATTGCTACTATCTTTTTCCACACTTGTGCTTCAAAGTAGCACCATGTTCTTCATGATAGAGAGTTTCATGTTTAGTCACTTCCATATATTAGTGGGAATTTTCATTATAGAACTTGGCTTGTATATTCCAACGATGGGCTTCCTCAAATGCCCTAGGTCTTCGTGAGCAAGCAAGTTGGATGCACACCCACTAGTTTCTTTTGTTGAGCTTTCATACATATTTAGCTCTAGTGCATCTGTTGCATGGCAATCCCTACTCACTCACATTGATATCTATTGATGGGCATCTCCATAGCCCGTTAATACACCTAGTCGATGTGAGACTATCTCCCTCCTTTTTGTCTTCTCCACAACCACCTCTCTATTCCACCCATAGTGCTATGTCCATGGCTCATGCTCATGTATTGCGTGAAAGTTGAAAGGTTTGAAAGAATATAGTATGAAAACAAGTGCTTGGCTGGAATCGGGGTTGTGAATGATATGAATACTTTGTGTGATGAAGAGGGAGCATAGCCAGACTATATGATTTTCTACGGATAACTTTCTTTAGCCATAGTATTTTGAGAAGACATGATTGCTTTGTTAGTATGCTTGAAGTATTATTATTTCTTATGTGACTTTTGTCTTGAATCTTTCAGATCTAAACATCCATGCCACAATTAAGAGAATTACATTGAAAAACTTTGTTGGTTAGCATTCCACATCAAAAATTCTATTTTTATCATTTACCTACTCGAGGACGAGCATGCATTAAGCTTGGGGATGCTTGATACGTCTCCAACGTATCTAGAATTTTTGATTGTTCCACGCTATTATTTATGATGTTTTGGATGTTTAATGGGCTTTGTCATACACTTTTATATTATTTTTGGGACTAACCTACTAACCCAAAGGCCTTGTCCAGATTGTTGTTTTTTGCCTGTTTCAGGGTTTTGCAGAAAAGGAAGATCAAACGGAGTCCAAACGGAATGAAACCTTCGGGAGAGATATTTTTGGAGAAAATCACGCACGGGAGACTTGAGAACCACGGAGTAGGGACCACATGGTGCCCACAAGGGTGGGGGCGCCCCCCTAGGGCGTGCCCCCTGCCTCGTGGGTCCCACGTAAGGCCCCCGGTGCCCTCATTCCTCCTATAAGCCTACGTACCCCGAAATCATCAGAGGAGAAGAGAAAACCCTAGTTCCACCGCCGTAACCTTCTGTTCCCGTCGGAAGGGGGATATACCACGGAGTGCTTCTACATCATCATCTTCGCCTCACCATGAGTTGTGAGCAGTTTACCACAGACCTTCAGGTCCATAGCTAGTATCTACATGGCTTCTTCTCTCTCTTTGGATCTCAATACAAAGTTCTCCTCGGTCTTCGAGGAGATCTATTCGATGTAATCTCTGTTTGTGGTGTGTTTGTCGAGATCCGATGAATTGTGGGTTTATGATCAAGATTATCTATGAGAAATATTTGGTTCTTTTCTGAATCTTTATGTATGATTATAATATCCTTGCAAGTCTCTTCGAATTATTGGTTTGGTTTGGCCTACTAGATCTATAGTTCTTGCAATGGGAGAAGTGCTTGGCTTTGGGTTCATTCTTGCGGTGTCCTTTCCCAGTGACAGTAGGGGCAGCAAGGCACGTATTGTATTGTTGCCATCGAGGATAAAAAGATGGGGTTTATATCATATTGCTTGAGTTTATCTCTCTACAACATGTCATCTTGCTTACGGCGTTACTCTGTTCTTATGAACTCAATACACTAGATGCATGCTAGATAGCGGTCGATGTGTGGAGTAATAGTAGTAGATGCAGAATCTTTTCGGTATACTTGTCTCGGACGTGATGCCTATATATAATGATCATGCCTAGATAGTCTCATAATTATTCACTTTTCTATCAATTGCTCGACAGTAATTTGTTTACCCGTCGTAGAATATCGCTATCATGAGAGAAGCCACTAGAGGACACTATGCCCCCCGGGTCTATTCTCAACATATCAATTTACATCTACTTTACTTTTTCCGCTTTTACTTTCTTTTCTTATAATAAAAAATACCAAAAATATAAACTATCATCTCTATCAGATCTCGCTTTCGTAAGTGACCGTAAAGGGATTGACAACCCCTTATCGGGTTGGCTGCGAAGTTCTTATTTGTTTGTGCAGGTGCGAGGGACTCGCGCGTGGTCTCCTACTGGATTGATACCTTGGTTCTCAAAAACCGAGGGAAATACTTACGCTACTGTGTTGCATCTCCCTTTTCTCTTTGAGGGAATACAACGCAAGCTCGGGAAGTAGGAATCGTGGTGTATGTCCGATGGTTGTGGTGTTTGGTATTGACCCCGAACTAGTATGTCACCGGCGTGATTGGCTTGACAGCCGTCGTCCCGTGCGGGAGCTAGGTCTCTAGGTCTGAATATAGACCTGGTCTCGCTAGCTTTTTGTTTAAGTCCTCACACAGATCGTGTTTTCGGACTTGGGATGCACCCTCCTTTCCTTTATGGGGTGGGGGCTTGTTTACGCCATTGCTAGCAACTCTATCCTGTCCGCGAGGTGGTAGGTCCGGCTTGTTGGTGG
Source organism: Secale cereale (assembly GCA_902687465.1). Lineage (NCBI taxonomy): Eukaryota > Viridiplantae > Streptophyta > Magnoliopsida > Poales > Poaceae > Secale > Secale cereale. Next base: position 734,352,230 of record LR738715.1, read on the forward strand.
TGTTATTTTTCGGTGGGACTGGCGCAATGGCCTCGTCGTCGAATTTGGGTAGCAACTTGCGCTTGGGATAGCCTTTGGTTTGGCCGTTAAAGCCATGTTTCTGTTCGGCGTCTAGCACCTCATTCCATCTATCATTGAGCGTGTCTTGTGCAGCTCGAAGCTGTCTCTGCTGCTTTTTTAAGCTCCGTGCGGTGGCTATAAGCCGCCGATGGACGTGTTTTTGTTAGGAGGTTTCTTCTGGGACGGTATATTCATTGTCATGCAGGATAGCCTCTTCTTCGGAGACCGGTTCATAATCACCGTCTTTGGCATCGCTGTCATCGTACTGCGGCTTCTCGGACTCTGTTCGCCGTCCTCTTGCTCCTCCTACTCTATCGCTGGATCTGCGGGGTCTTCGGCTTGTTCCAGAATATCACCGTCATTAGTCATGGTGTTGCTATCTTTTCCTTTACGGGATTTTGTTCAGCGTTTTGGGCGCCAATGCTTGGGAGGTTCTTCGACGGGTTTATCCTCTACGGGATTGTTTTCGTCGTTGCCTTCCGCCTCTTTGGGTGTATGCACCATATACACGTCGTATGAAGACGTAGCTTTCCACCGTCCTGTTATGGGCCGTCTTTGATTTGTATCTGCTTCAGCTTCGAGGTCCATCCCGTCGAAGTCTTCTGAAGCGTAGTCGAGTATATCGGTTAGATCTTCAACCATGGCTACCAAGTGGGTGGTGGGTGGGGAACGAAATTCTTCACCCCCTTGGGTATAGCGCGGTTGTTCATCAGCCTCTAGTTCGAGCAGATATAGTGCGGCTGTGTGCTCTCATCCAAGGAGAGAGATCTTAACGACCTTAACATGTCACCAAGCGGTGAGTGCTGGAAAATATCCGCGGCACAGAATTCGGCGATATGCGCCTTATTGGATTTGAGGGGCGCATTTACGCGCAGTTCTGAATCAGAGACTGGATCCGAGTCCGGGGTTCCGGTAATACAGACCCCATCAGTTGGGTCCGTGTGCGTCTCCAACACCGTAGAGCCTACGACTCCCGTGGTGGGGTTGAGCTTCCCATCTTCGGGTGACGCAATCTGTTCTGGATCTAGGGCCAGAACTGTAGCAGGTGCTATTTCCTGATCCGATGACAGAGTTAAGTCATGATCATCATGGTGGCAGATAGGGGTTGTCGCTGGCTTGAATCTGGTGAAGATCAAGTCTCCACGGATATTAGCAACGTATTTCAAGGTACTGAATCTGACATGATGGCCAGGGGCGTAGCTCTCGATCTGCTCAAGGTGGCCTTCACTGTTGGCACGAAGCGCGAAGCCGCCGAACACGAAAAGTTGGCCGAGAGGAAAAATCCCCTCAACGTCGCCATTGCAGTTGACAATGTGATCCATCAGTCCTTCCGTCGACGACATAGTGGAACTTTCAATGAAAGCACCAATGTCGGTGTCAAAACCGGTGGATCTCGGGTAGGGGTTCCCGAACTATGCGTCTGAAGATCGATGGTAACAGGAGGCAGGGGACACGATGTTTACCTAGGTCAAGCCCTCTCGATCGAGGTAAAACCCTACTTCCTGCTATATTAGTATGAGTGAATATGTGTACAAGAGTTGATCTACCTCGAGATCGTAATGGCTAAACCCTAGGTCTAGCCTATGAGGATATTATGATTCTTCTCTAGCCTCTATGGACTAAACCCTCCGGTTTATATACACACTGGAGAGGCCTAGGGTTTGTACATATCATCTTGCAGAGGAAGGAAAATCTACACCCGAGCCTAAAACTTGCCATTACAAGAATCCTGGAGTCCTATCTGGATACGAGAGATGATCTTCTATAATAATCTTCACGGCCCACCAGTCCAGCCCACCAGGAGTTTGTTCGGCCACCTGTGGACCCCCCCCCCCCCGATTCAGGACTCCCTCACCCATGGCGGCCAACTGTGTGGTGAGCTTCTCTACGACAGTGACGAGGCGACTGATCTAGAGGTTCTTGCCCTTCACATAATCCGTGTGGTTAGCGGCGTCGTTCTTCTGCAGTTGTTTCTCCTTCTCCAGATCCTTGTTCAGGGTCTCGTCCCGAGCCCTGGCCTCTGAAAGCATCCCCTTGAGGCCCTCCAGCTCCAGCTTCAGGTCTTTGATGGAGTCCCGGGCCGTGGAGAGCTGCTCGGCCTTGTCGAGGACTTCGGCCTACGATTCCGTCAAGGCGGCGTTGATCGTATCTTTCTCCTTTGTCAGCCTCTGAACCTGTTCATTTAGGGAATCCTGCTCCACCTCCAACTCCTTCACCTTGCCGGCATGGACCAGAGCTTGGGCATTGAGTGCTTCTTTGTGCCTCTGTCTAGTTCTTGGGTCCGCTGCGCGACGAGCTTTTCGACCTCCTGATCTTTGCCACGGAGTGCAGCGGCAAGTGCCTGCTCACGAGCGACGAGGTATTCCTCCTGGGAATCCAGTCGAGCTCGGCACTGGATGTGGTCAGCCTCATCCTTGGCGGCCCGCTCCTTTGCCATCTCCTGGGCCTTGTCAAAATCGGACTACGCTAGGATAAGTTCTCGGGCGCGCTCATCCAGCTGATCCTGGGAAGTCCTCAAGTCATCCCGGACCTCGGCAAACCAAGTTTGCGTCTGGGCAACGCGCTCCTGGAAGTCTGCCTCTGCCTTATCCACCACCGCTGACCTGGACTTTGCCTTGTCCAGGCGGGCGCGGTGAAGCGCTTGGAGCTTTTGGAATCTGGCACCCATGGCCCGAAGGAGTTGCTCTTCTCGAGAATCATCGCCATTGACGTCGACTCGTCAATAACCTCAAGCCCGGCGGCGGCGAGCGCCTTGTCGTTGAACACCTCCCCCTCGGTTGGCGCCCTGCTGCTCGCCATCCATGGGAGGTGGACGAATAGGTCGTCGCTCACCTTCAAGTAACGGCCCGAGCCAGAGGCAGCAGAGGAGGAAGGTTGGTTATCACCAGCAGCCTTGCCGGCCTCCTCCGCAGCGGCCTTGCTGGTCTCTTCGGCACTGGCCTCACCGGTCCCTCCGGCGGGCCCATTGGCGGCCTCCTCCGCAATGGTCTTGGTGGCCTCCTCGGCAGCGATCCTGTCAGCTTCAGCCCTAGTGTCCTTGGCGACCTCCTCAATGATGGGGTCGATGTCCGCTTGGTCCGTCAAGGGTGGAGCTAAAGACCAGGAGAAAGGGTGAGATAAAGCCAGGGACGAGGCTAAACTTGAAGAAAACAGAGCAAGGCCAGGGAATAAACAACTTCTCCGTACCAGGCTGGGAAGATGTGGCGCTATCCCCGCCAACGATCGTTGCCGGGGGAGAGTCACCGACGCTCAAGTTCATCTCCTCCTCCTCCATAGGCGTGGGCTCGGTGGTCGGTGCCCTTGCCGGGGACGCCCCTCAGGGCGGTGTAGTTGAGGGGGCGGCGTGTTAGGGGTGACCCTCTGCGGGTCCTCCTGCTGCCGTTCCACTCCTGCAAACCCAGCAAGGTCAGCATCAAGGATTCACACCCGAATGTTCATTTGTGGAGAAGTGAGTAACGAACTTACGTTGGGGGCTAGAGTGGGGGCTACACCGGGGGCTCTTGTCCGGGATGCTCTCCACCAGCAGCGGCATACCTGAAGTACCCGCCGGGGGCTTGTCGCTGGTCGAGGCCCTGGCCCTCTTCGCTGCCCTCTGGGCCAGCGTCTCCATGTCCCTGCAAAGATAAACATCAAATCAGGGAAAGATAGTACAGAGGTGGGGTCAGGAGGTAATATGGGGAGCAAAATACATACTCGTTTTCCGCCTCCTCCTCCTCCTCCTCATGTGGCTTCCTCTTCCTCCTTGGGCTATGAGACCCAAGATCAAAGTCAACATCCATGGCGACATCTGCGGGAGGGGGAGAAGGAGATGGGGTCCGGCCACGCTTGGACGAAAAGGAAGCAGTTGACGTCCTCTTCGCGACCACGTTCTTCCCCACCTTCTTCACTACCGCGGCCTTCATCGCCCTCGTCTCATGCATGAGTTGCTCCTGGGGCTGCTGCAGCTGCACGATCCTGCCGGGCCGGACCGGCTCACTAGAGCCGGCCCGCCGTAGGACACGCTGCGTCCCCGTGGCCGGAGGGTTGACGGCCTCGACCTCCCCTTAGGAGAACTCCTCGACCACATCTTCAATAAGAGGAGCGTCGGCGTCGGTGCCGGCGCCACTGGCCTCCCCAGCGGACTTTGCCCATCTGACAAGCACCTTGTCCTCAGCGGCCGCGTCGGCCTCTTCCTCCACTTGGTCGGCGCTGCCGGCCTCCAGGGCAAGCGCCGCCTCCGCCACCCTGACGGCAATATAATCTAGATCCTCCTTGGTGGTGTCGCGAATGAGCACCGGCTCTTCGCGGACATAGCCCTCCGACAAGGTGTCGAGTAACCCCTGCACCTGATTCGCTGGCGGCTCGACCCATGTCGGGTCAAGGCCATGCGCGTTGAAGTCCGGCATCATGGCAATGATGGCGGACTGACGAGAGTTGTTGCTCTGCGGGACCACTCCCACCGGCAACCCGAACAGAGGCCCCTTGACGGCCTTGCCGGTCCTCTCAGCCCTGCCGTCGTGGTCCACATAAAGTTGGAAGAGTCTCTAACAAAGATGGGCATGCCCCATCACCATGAAGTTGTGCTTCGGACCAGGGCGGAGCCTCATGACGTCGGCCGTGTTCTTGAAAAGCTAAGCCGGACTCCCCTTGTTGTGCAGTGGCGCGATTCGATGACGGATGAAATCGGCCCCGATCATCTCAAGGGTGAGCCTGGCCTGAGCGAGATGGTGGATCCTGGTGGTGGCGATTGAGAGCTTCTTGTCGTTGATGTCTACATTCCCCCATTCCTTGCGGCGGGCCGGCGGGCTCTGACGAACTCGGTAGAACTCTGGTGGGTCATCCTCCTCAATCCATAGCCACCGACTCCTCCCACCTCTCCTTCTGCGCACCCTCCGGATACGTGCCCTTCCCCTCGGTTTGTGGAATCCAGGTGACACAGCGGGAGATGGCTTCCCCCGCCTGAATGCGAGGATAGAAGTAAAGGCGGAAGAGCGTCGTGCTCGGAACCACCCCGGTGAAACCCTCGCAGAGGTGGGCGAAGAAAGCCATGCACGCCTTGGCATTTGGCGTGCAATCAAGAAGATGAAAGCCGTAGGTGTGCATGACATCATGGAAAAAATAGGAGAAGGGGGGACAGAGGCCGCAGGAGAAGTAGTCGACGAAGAAGGGCTACCGATTCGGGACAGCCTAAGCAAACTGGGCGGGGACGATGCGCGTGGCCAGATGACCCATTGTCTGACACCCCCACAGGGGCCTGAAGTAGTCCCTGAGATGGACCGCATCGACCATCGGGGGGAAGTAGGCGAACTGCGTCCGGAGCACCACCAACTCGCTTTCCGGTAACTCCTTCTCCCTCACATCCTCGCCCGCTCCCTTGCCTTTGCCGGACTTGGGTGCCATGGCGGCTAGGGAAGAGGTGAGGAATCAAAAGCGAGGAGAATGTGGCGGCGGCGGACGGAGGAAAGAGCTTCAGATTTTCGCTTGAAGAAGAAGAAGAGGAATGGCGAAGCTGAGATTGGAGAAGCACAGAAGGTAAATGAGCGGCGCGCCTGCAGTTTTTCCCCTTTTTATGGGGAAGGCGCGGGCCGCCCCCTTTACCATTTACTGCGATGTGACACGGGCGTGCATCAACTGCCCCACGCACGACCCCCACGTCAGCGTAGATCGTGGGAAAGCGCAACCATCGGAGGTGTTACTGCAGTAGAAAGAATCCAGCCCACTGCCCGCACACCATTCTAGGCCTATCCCTTCAACGCGTTGCGCTTATGTATGGCCCAGGCCCGGGGGCTCCTATTGGTGTACGAAAGTAGGGACACTCCTTTGTACCCCTTATTTGTGCACGGTCAGTCAGAGCCACACCTACGGCCACACATAACAACGCAGAGGAGGGAGACCGACGCACAAGGCTATCAGAGCAGCGCCAAGACAGTGGTGCAAGAAGGCTAAGCAAGAAGACAGGCTTCCCCCGACAAGACCCTTGCCGGGGGGCCTGCACGACCTCGGCAAGAACCCTTGCCGGGGCAACTCACTCAACGCCTCCGTTGCAGCCACCCTTGAGCCTAGGAGCTCTGGCATCATCAACAATGTTGGAACCAAGGCTCGGGAATTGCCTACGTGATGGCATGCAGATCTTTGTAAAGACAAGGGTCTATGAATCCTAAGATGAGAACCAGAAGACAAGGCGATCGCAAGGCTCCTTGCCGAGGATGCCCACGAGGCCCTGACAAGGCTCCATGCCGAAGACACCCCGAAGCCCCGACAAGCCTCTTGCCGAGGACGCTCACAGAGGCCCCGAGAAAGACCCTTGACGGGAATAGACGCAAGAGCGCGGCCAGCCCTTGCCGCCCCATTTTTCGCCCTAGCTCGGCGGCCGATCCACTCGCCCAGTCAGGTACCCACGTGGCAGTACGTGGTTCCCAATCCAGCTAGTCAATCACCTGCATGGTGGCATGCAGATCTTCGTGAAGAAAGAGCGGCAGCGGACAGGACGGGCCTCATCGCCATCTCAGTTGCCTGCCCCGCTAGCCTGGACGCGCGTCGCAACTAGACGGACCAACAGCGGACGGGACGGGCCTCGTTTCCGTCCCCGATAAAGCAAGTGGACACCTAAGTAGCGCATTTAATGCGACTTGTCCCGTAATGGTATGAGATAAGCTTGTACACTGTGTACCTTTCCACCTCCTGTGTGCCACTGTGGCAACCCCTTTTGACTATAAAAGGAGGCCCGAGGCATACTGGAGGGGGATTTAGATCTTTTGGACCAGGCATGCACCGTAGCTAGTTCAAGAACTCAAGAACACTCTAATATACACCAAAGCAGGACTAGGGTATTACGCATTCTTACGGCCTGAATGTCACACCCTGCATTTTGTAACATGTCATTTGCATCAGTAAAGCATGAAAATTTGGACCAGCAAATTTTTTTGGCATCATTTGGCTTTTATTAGGAATTAAGTTTTTCTCTGTGTGATTTTCAAGTGCTCTTTAAAGTCAACTACTCCCTCTTGTAGATTTCATCTCCTTACCCCAAAACTTCTGCCCAATGATCATACCAAGTGTATATAGCAGTATAGTATTTTCTTATAAAATTAATTTGGCCAAAAAGTATTTTCAAAAATTAGTTTTCCAAAAACCCCTGAATTGAGGTTTGCACTGCAAGTGCTTGATTTAGGGTGAGAAAAATATTTCAAAGAGTATATTTGAAACCTGGTAGATATAGGACTCCCATAAACCACAAAAATATAAGTTTAAAAGTTATTTTCCTATTTTATTTAAAGGCTTTTTCTTAAGGCCAGAAATGGTCTTTAATAGGGAAAAAATATTTAACTATTTCAAAAATATTTGCCAAAATTCAGGGAGACTCATAGGACATATATTGTCCATATATAAGAGTTTCAACACTTGGTCATGTTCAAAATATTGGACAAATCCCTCAGAAACCCTTTCTGGATATTTCAAGCTTTTGAAATATTTACAAAGGAAATATTCTCTAAAAATTCCAGGGAAATTCTATCATGTCATATATGACATATTTGATGATCTTGCCAAGCCCCATGCCTTGGGAAGCAAGAAAACATCATCAAAACCCCTCAAAACCATTATGTCCATATTTGAAGTTTGAGCAACTTTACATTGCCAAACTTGTCCAAATGCTCTCAAACTTGGTACACATGCTAGAATGGTCTAATAATGCATCTAGACCAAATGGAACAAGCTTTGGAGAACGTAACTTGATCAAAGTACCCCAAAACCATTTCTGTTCAAATTCAAATTTGAACAACTTTACATTACCAACTTTTTACTTGGGGCTTCAAACTTTGTGGGCATGATCATAACCCCAAATGATGACACTACACCAAGTGGTGCATCAAGGAGGGATGATTAGCTTGACTCAAACATGGTGAAACCATTTCTGTTGATTTCTAGGGTTCATCAAAGTTACATTGGCAAGTTTCTTCAAATAAGCCCAAACTTGGTGAAACACCCTATTTCCATATGCCATTTAATCCTGTTAAGTATCATGGCTAGTGGAGATCATTTGATTGCTCAAAACCACATCAAACACCTTCTCGTGATTTTCCAAAGTTACCACTTTCACCCCTTTTCTTAGTCTCCTTGAGCTCAACCTTTTACCACAACTCCCTCAGGCTTCCCTGCACCTGCAACAACTCTCCCCTGGCCTCAGCTCCATGATTGAGTAAGGGTAAAACCCCAATGTGCATTCTGGACAGCAGCTTTCACCATTCTACCTTAGCCCCCTCTTCTTCTAGAAGCTTTCCTGGACATCCAACGACTCTCCTGCATTGTTTACTTACCCCTAGGGCCAATGGACATGGTGGCCGCGCCCAGAGCACGTGAGACATGGCCATGCCGGCCATTTGGGCGCTCTAGAGCACGCTACAGTGCGCTCCCGCACTGTAGCCTCCTCCAATCAGCAGCCCCCGACCACCTCGAGCTTCCCCCTCGCGCCAGTCGATGTGCCTCGACGTCCGCAACGCGCCCCGGCCCTGTCCCCCTCCTCCTTCTCCCTCGTGTGGCTGCCCTCGCACGCGCGACAGCCGCCCGCAAGCTCCAATCTCTGGCTTCACACGCGCGGGCCCTCTGGATGCTTCCCCGCTCCTCCTCTTTCCTCCAGTAGGCGTAGAACTCGTCCACGATCAACCCCGACTCGTTCTCGTGAGCCTGCACGGCCTCTGGCCTCGCCCGTGACCTCGCCGGCGCACGAGTCCATGGTGGACCGGAGCCCGGCTATATAAGCATGCCCCAGGCCTCTCCACGGGCATCCATCTCCTCTCCGCACCCCCTAGAACACGCCAGCACCACCCACTCCTCTCCAGACGGGCCTGAGCTTGAGATCGAGCTCGAGCTCCGTCGCCTCGGGTCGCCGTCGATCCGGAGGTACAAGCCCTCCCCGCAGCTCCTCTCGCTCGATCTAGCACTGCAAGCCTCCACTGATCCTTTTCCCCCTCTTTTCCCTCTCTGCAGCTGCCGGAAATGACCGGAGCAACCTCCACCCGATGCCTCTCCGCCGTCCCTCCTCGTCGCCGGTGAACCAGGCCACTCCGGCGACTGCCTCCACCTCCATCAGATCGGCGACTCCACGCTGACTCCGTCCCTGCCATTAGCTCGCCCTGCCATGCCCCGAATCGCCGCCGGTGAGCTCGCCAGCCCTCTGCCGGAGGGTTAGGGATGACAGGCCAACCCCGCCTGTCAACCTCCCCTCGCCCTCGCCTCTCTCTCCTCTCACTGACGCCGGGCCCCGCCCGTCAGGTTTGAAACCTGGCGCGCGCGCAGGCGCAAGTGCGCTGGGCTAGTTCCCCTTTGGTCCTGCGGCACTGTGGCCGTTCTGGCCCAGTTGCACAGCAGCCCTTTTCCTTTTTCTTTTCTATTAAGTTTTAAAATAATTCCACAGGATTAAATATTTATCCAAATGAATTAATTCTAGTTCCTAAAAACTTGTAAAAATCCAACCTATTTAATGATGTCACTTTCACCCATATCCATGGACCTTTTCTGTTTTGTTCAAATTTAAATCTATATTTGAACACTAAAACCTCTGTTCAAAAATTCATGTACCCCATTCTGTCACTCCAAATCTCAACCTAAGAATTTTTGCCATCTTAGTTTTCCCTCTAGTATTTTATAAAAATAAGTTGACATTTTTCTAAGCACTTTGGTTTTTCTGTTTTTATTATGGTCTTATTTTCCCGTTGTTTATTGCGACGATTAGATACCGTATTTGACGAGGTTGCTGAAGAAGAAGGAGGGGAAGGATTTGAAGACCTTGAAGACCAAGCCAATCCAGGCAAGCAACCCTTTGACCCTGATACCCCTTGTGTTCCTCGGAACCCTTTTATTTCCGAATGCATGATGATAAGAGTGACGGTGGTGAACTAGTTGAAAGCCACCGCATGATGCATACCCTACTCATGATCTTTACCATGTGCTTAGATGCAATGACAAATGATTAGTTGTGATGCTTAGTGATGCATACGAGCCATGAATCCTTCGTGGTTGCATTCTTTTCGAGAACCCCATCGGGTGGCCCTAATGCCCGAGGGTGATGTTGAGTTAGGTCATCACTTGAGGAAGAAGTGGTGTGCCAAGAAAGATCTCGTGTGTGGGTGAAATCATGGATTAGATTTATGTGTGACTACCGTCCCAACCAAACATGTGCAACCACTCTACCCCTTATGGGACGGGGCATTATTGATTACTTAGGCTGATACTAGCATGGTGCCCACATTACTAGTGACGGGGAAGACTTGAAGTCTCTCCCGGGACGGGGTCGTGCTTGGATAGGCGACCATGACTGTTTTCACAGGGCACCGGACACACCGTTGGTCCCTTCGTGTATGCGTGACATTGTAAAAAAAAGGGCAAGTCCCATGATTTACCGTTTGTACACGAGGGCTGTGCACCAACGAGTGGACCCTATGTTAGTGTCGTCTAGGGAAAGGTAATGACCGGGTGCTTCCCCCGAGTACTTGAGGTACTCGGGATCGTGGGTGACACAAAAGCTTCCCGGATCTTGTGGGTAAAGTGCGCAACCTCGGCAGAGTGTAGAACTATTCGAATAGTCGTGTCCACGGTCATGGATAGTTGGGAGCTGCTACTTAAACTATGTCCAGAATTTTACAATCTCGGTGAAAGTATGTGTGTGTGTTGAGTCAAGGTGGTGACTTGACTCGTTGATAAAGAATTGAACTCTATTCATGTTGATATCTGTAACATGTCTTCGAGGTTACCCAAATTCATTGGTGCATGTTACATGATGGTAGAATAACTTAGCTAGCTTGCAGCTAGGTTGCTTATTGTTATACCTTTGCATTGTTACCTTGGACCAAATCATGGCTTGCTTGCGATTACATTCAAAGTACTCATTGGCTTTCCACTGGTTATTTAATTGGCCAGGCCTGGAGGTGCAGGAATTTGAAGAAGAATTCTATGGAGACGAACATGCGAACTAGGACGCTTTCCCAGTCAGAATGCCTGTAGGGTTAAGTTAGATGGCATGGGTTCTACTTATCTACGAAGACTTCCGCTATTCGAGTTTATTTGCTATTCAGCCCTTGAGGCTTTATCTATGTAAGACTTGGCCATAATGGTCATAATTTGTGTAAGACGGTATGTATGGATGTAAGACTCTTGTTATTCAGCTTCTGTGTGTCCAGTGAGCATTGATTTATGGCATCACTATACACGTGCATTCGGTAGTCTTGACTCTAAAGTCGGGGTCCCCACAGAGCTGGTATCAGAGCCATCCTGACTGTAGGAAGCCTTAGTTAGCATGGGCGTTAGTTAGATGAGACCCTTTTCAAAAACCTTCTGAACCTCTCTTCTTTTCTAAACCCTACCAAACCTGAGATATCATCAGCTTATTAACCTCTCCTATTCAACCTTTGTAGATGGCCGCTGTACCTGAAGAGCACTTGACAACCGGGTTCCCCTTGCTTCTCGAGGATAGCCTCCAGGAGTGCCAGTTCCACCGAGAACCCATCCTCACCTACCTTGAGCATTGGGTTAATGACACTGAGGTGGAGTACCATGTGGAAGTGATCGTGAAGGCGAACGATCCTCCCACAAGTTGGTTCTTCGAGGGACCCCAGATGGCAACACTACCCCTCGCTGTCGAGGCTGCTGCAATCAAGGCACTAACCCGTCTCCACGAGCTTCTTCCGAGGATGGCAGCCAAGATGATAACTCGCTTCTTGCCTTACCGGAAGGAAGGTGAATATGAAAGCAGCGCGCAAGCCCCTCCACTGAAGGAAGGACTTCCACTTCGATTCCAGACCTACTTCAGCCTATGTGCCGACACCTTGGCACAAGATTTGGCCTTGGAATCGATGAAGCTCCGAGAAGAACTTCACAAGACCAAGGCACTTCTTCGTCGAGCACAAGAGGAGACAGATAGGATCAAGAAGGAAGGTGCGCCTCCCGGACAGTCCGCTATCGCGTATCGGGGCGGAAGGCCCTCAGGAGATGTATCTTCCAAGGATGAAGAGCCACCCCGGTGACGCCGTATGACGGCAAGGGAATATCACAAGCTTTTCCCTGCACCACCGACAAAACACCGCCGTATCCAACTCCTCCGCTCCCCCACACCATCAAGTGATAAGGGGGCCCAGACAGATGAAGACAAGGAGGAAGACCCAGAAGAGCCAGAATACGCGACCGAGCATTCCGCCACTTAGGCATTATTCGCAACTCGGATATGCCAGTTCGTGACCTCTACGGTAGGATAGGTCGTCTAACCCCTATGCGAAGTCGAGTCCTTGTATGGTTCATATGAAGCCATCTAGTATTTGCTTTTGTTGTGTTTGGATGTACGTCGTATCTTCCCTTCGGGAATATGTAAACGACTGCATCACCCATTTGGATTTTAATGAATGTGTTTGGCCCTTTCCGCCCTTGCATGAATGATTAGTGTCACACCCACCCCCTTACTATGCACCCATCTTTATTGCTTTCCCTCTTCCAAATCATGAGACCTTTTACCGCTCCAGCAGGATGCCTGTTGTAACTCGTACTGGTACCTCTACCCAGCAGCCTGAAGCCGGAGCATCCGCCCAATCAGAGGCCGGCCAAGACCAAACCCACGACCAAGCTCCACCACCACCTCCTCCGGACATGGACATGGCTCAGCTTCTCCAAGCTATCCGAGAGGAACGCCAAGCCAACACCGCAGCCCTTCAGATGATTGCTCAAGTTGTCACCAACAACCGCCAGCCGGCGGGGAATGGCAATGGACGTTCCACGTTGGCTGAATTCAAGAAGCATGCACCTCCAACTTTCATTGAGACTGTTGAACCCCTGGATGCAGACGACTGGGTCCGCACCATTGAGGACTTGCTAGAGCTAGTCGGTTGCACCAAAGACCGTGAGAAGGTGGCTTATGCTGCCCACTGCCTCGGGGGGACTGCTAGAGCTTGGTGGGATAGTTTCAAGGTCATGCATGCTGGCAAGACATCACTTGGTACAACTTCATGGCAGAATTCCGCAAGGCCCATATTCCTTCCGGAATCATGGCTATCAAAAAGCGTGAGTTTCGAGCCCTGAAGCAAGGAAGTGGCACTGTCAAGGAGTACATGCAGAAGTTCAGTGTTCTGTCAAGGTATGCTCCTGAAGATGTCAGCACTGATGCTGCAAAAAGGGAGCGCTTCATGGAAGGCCTCAATCAGACTCTGCAGTACTCGCTTGTCGTGTGCGACTGCCCAACCTTCCCTGACCTGGTGAACAAAGCACTCATGCTTGAAGACAAGCGGCGTGCTCTGGAAGACACTCGCAAGCGCAAGATGGTCAGCAAGGGAAGTTCCAGCAACCAGAAGTCTCGCCCTTGGCAGCCAGCCCCGGTCAAGCCAACCTACCAGCAGCCAAGAGCTCCTACACCTCGCACCAACTATCAGCCTCAGCAGTATGCCAACCCAAGGCCAGCATTCAACCCCAATAACAGTGGTGGCAACAAGATCAATAATCCAAACCAAGTCACCTGCTTTGGATGTGGTCAGTCAGGACACATCTCAAGGGTGTGCCCCAACAAGAAGCCTGATGCCCCGCGCCCCAATGCGCAGAACCCAGGACAAGGCCGCGGGATGCCACCAAGGAACCAAGCTCCTCGCAACCCACGTAACCATGGGAAGGGGCGTGTGAATCACGTCACTGCTGAAGAAGCCCAGGAAGACCCGGACGTCGTGTTGGGTATGTTCCTTGTCAACTCAGCACCTGCAACTGTCTTGTTTGATTCTGGAGCCACGCATTCATTTGTCACTCAAAGATTTGCATTAAAAAGTGGCATGACCCCTACACCCCTGAATAACCCCATGGTGGTACAAACCCCCGGAGCAGAGATGAGAGCCAAGATAGGCTGTAAGGGAGTCAGTATTATCATTAACGGTGTAGACTTCCTGGCAGACCTTATCATCTTAAGATCGCAAGGCTTGGATGTGATCTTAGGGATGGATTGGCTCAGCAAGCACCAAGGCTTGTTAGACTGTGCCAACCGGGCTGTCACTGTGACCAATGACCAAGGAGTCGAAGTTAAGTTTGCTTCCAACACCTCTTCTGCTCAAACCGGTCAAGTTAACTGTCTGTTTGAAGTTGGACTGGAGCAAGTACCGGTAGTATGCGAGTATCCCGATGTCTTTCCGGATGAGCTACCGGGAATGCCCCCTGACCGCGACATTGATTTCATCATCGAGCTCGTGCCCGGGGCAGGACCCATCTATAAGAAGCCTTATAGAATGGGGATGGAAGAATTAGCCGAGTTAAAAAAGCAACTGGAAGAACAGCTGAGGAAGGGATTTATCCGCCCAAGTGCCTCCCCTTGGGGATCACCTGTTCTGTTTGTGGCGAAAAGGGACGGTACCATCCGCTTATGCATTGACTACCGTTCCCTCAATGAGGCTACAATCAAGAACAAGTATCCACTTCCCAAGATTGAAGATTTGTTTGATCAACTCAGCGGAGCCAAGGTGTTCTCCAAGATCGACCTCATATCTGGGTACTACCAGTTGAAGATCAGACCCCAAGATATTCCGAAGACGACATTTGTAACCAGATATGGCCTTTACGAGTGCTTATTGGGTGCCTAGTAAGGGGGTGGTTGTGACACTAATCAAATCATGCAAGGGCCGAAAGGGCCAAACACATTAATTAAAATTCAAATGGGTGATGCAGTCGTTTACATATTCCCGAAGGGAGAATACGACGTGCATCTAAACACAACAAAAGCAAACACTAGATGGCTTCATATGAACCATACAAGGACTCGACTGCGCATAGGGGTTACACGACCTATCCTACCGTAGAGGTCACGAACTGGCATATCCGAGTTGCGAATAATGCCTAAGCGGCGGAATGCTCAGTCGCGTATTATGGCTCTTCTGGGTCTTGCTCCTTGTCTTCATCTGTCTGGGCCCCCTTGTCACTTGAGGGTGTGGGGGAGTGGAGGAGTTGGATACGACGGTGTTTTGTCGGTGGTGCAGGGAAAAGCTTGCGATATTCCCTTACCGTCATACGGCGTCGCCGGGGTGGTTCTTCATCCTTGGAAGATACATCTCCTGAGGGCCTTCCGCCTCGGTACGCGATAGCGGACTGTCCGGGAGGCGCACCTTCCTTCTTGATCCTATATGTCTTCTCTTGTGCTTCCCGGACAGTCCGCTATCGCGTACCGAGGCGGAAGGCCCTCAGGAGATGTATCTTCCAAGGATGAAGAACCACCCCGGCGACGCCGTATGACGGCAAGGGAATATCGCAAGCTTTTCCCTGCACCACCGACAAAACACCGTCGTATCCAACTCCTCCACACCCCCACACCCTCAAGTGATAAGGGGGCCTAGACAGATGAAGACAAGGAGCAAGACCCAGAAGAGCCAGAATACGCGACCGAGCATTCCGCCGCTTAGGCGTTATTCGCAACTCGGATATGCCAGTTCGTGACCTGTACGGTAGGATAGGTCGTGTAACCCCTATGCGCAGTCGAGTCCTTGTATGGTTCATATGAAGCCATCTAGTGTTTGCTTTTGTTGTGTTTGGATGCACGTCGTATTCTCCCTTCGGGAATATGTAAACGACTGCATAACCCATTTGAATTTTAATGAATGTGTTTGGCCCTTTCGGCCCTTGCATGATTTGATTAGTGTCACAACCACCCCCTTACTAGGCACCCATCTATATTGCTTTCCCTCTTCCAAATCATGAGACCTTTTACCGCTCCATCTATATTGTATTCCGAAGACAACATGATGGTAGAATAACTTAGCTAGCTTGTAGCTAGGTTGCTTATTGTTATACCTTTGCATTGTTACCTTGAACCAAATCATGGGTTGCTTGCGATTACATTTAAAGTACTCATTGGCTTGCCACTGGTTATTTAATTGGCCAGGCCTGGAGGAGCAGGAATTTGAAGAAGAATTCTATGGAGACGAACATGCGAACTAGGATGCTTTCCCAGTCAGAATGCCTGTAGGGTTAAGGCAGATGGCATGGGTTCTACTTATCTATGAAGACTTCCGCTATTCGAGTTTATTTGCTATTTAGCCCTTGAGGCTTTATCTATGTAAGACTTGACCATAATGGTCATAATTTGTGTAAGACGGTATGTATGGATGTAAGACTCTTGTTATTCAGCTTCTGTGTGTTCAGTGAGCATTGATCTCTGGGATCACTGTACACGTGCATTCGGTGGTCTCGACTCTTAAGTCGGGGTCCCCACATCGAACCTGGGTAAACGATCCTTGTACTAACTCTTAGACCCGCTCTTTGCACAACCTCGCGCCCGTCAACCGTAGAAGGGATTCCAGTGATCCCATAGGTGTCGTTTCCACCGACAAACCCACTACAAAGCACCTCTTCCCATTGCAAGATAAATAGATCAAGTTAGCCAAACAAAACCCAAATATCGGAGAAGAAATACGAGGCTATAAGAAATCATGCCTATAAGAGATCAAAGAAGACTCAAATAATTTTCATGGATATAGAAAGATATATCTGATCGTAAACTCAAAGTTCGTCGGATCCCAACAAACAGACCGCAAAAGAGTTACATCATATGGATCTCCAAGAGACCATTGTATTGATAATCAAAAGAGATAGATGAAGCCATCTAGCTACTAACTACGAACCCGTAGGTCTACAAGGAACTACTCGCGCATCATCGGAGAGGCACCAATGGAGATGGTGAACCCCTCTGTGATGTTGTCTAGATTGGATCTGGTGGTTCTAGAATTTGCGGCGGCTGTAATAGAATTTTGTCGACCCCTCTAGGGTTTCTGGAATATCTGACTATTTATAGAGCAAAGAGGCGGTGCGGGAGGTCACCAAGGTGGGCACAACCCACCTGGGCACACCAGGGGGCTAGTGCGCCCTGGTGGGTTGTGCCTCCCTCGGGGCACCCCGAGGTGCAGCTCTGGCCCATTAGGTGTCTTCTTGCCCATAAAAAATCTCCAAAAAGTTTCGCAGCGTTTGGACTCCGTTTGATATTGATTTCCTGCGATGTAAAAAATATGCAGAAAACAACAACAGGCACTTGGCACTATGTCAATAGGTTAGTACCAAAAAATGATATAAAATGATTGTAAAACATCCAAGAATGATAATATAACAGCGTGTAACAATAAAAAATTATAGATACGTTGGAGACGTATCATCATCCCCAAGCTTAATTCCCGCTCGTCCTCGAGTAGGTAAACGATAAAACAACATTTTTGTGTGGAATGCTTCCTATCATGTTATATCATATTCTTTTCTTTATAGCATGGACATTTGGACTTTTATATGGTTCAAAGCAATAGTCTAGTTTTGACATGAGATTTAAATACTCAAACATATCAACAAGCAACCATGTCTTTCAAAATATCAAGGCTAAAATAAGTTATCCCTAGCCCATCATGCTCAACCATTGGTCCATTCATGAAACACATTCTCATATTAGTTACACCCAATGCTCAAGTACGATCATAGTGTTTCCTAGTGTAACATCCCAATTTTCAATTTGGATGTTAACTTAGATCATTCAATTGCATTCATCATTTGAGTATTTTGAATTTCACTTTATTTGAAAATTGATCCAAAAACTTTAAGCAACTCAAGGACCCAAGTGAGAGAGTTGGAAGTTTCCCCAAAGAGGACCATTTATTTTTATTATTTTACATGTGGGGTTGGATCCAATATTTTTGCCAATTTTCAGTTCAATATTTTAAAAATAAATGAGAGAAGATAATATGATTTCTTCAAAAATAGAATAAAAATGTTGGAAATTAAATTTTGAGTAAAAATATGTTTATTGGATTTTTATTTGCAAAACTATTTATTTTTATTATTTTTATTGCACTAAAAAGTTATCTTAATTTTTTTGGACAGAAAAATGTTCACTAGGTCATATATAAGACCATATATTTATGCGAATTTTTCTGATATTTTTAGTATTTTATTTGATTAGTTTTGAGTATTTTGTGTATGTATAATAAAAAACAGAAAAATGTAAAAAAAGCCGCCAGCCGCGCCTCCACCCTGTAGCCCAGCCGCGCGCGCGAGGTGGGCCACGACCCCGCCCATCGCCCGGTCGTCCCCGACCCCGAGCCGGTCTCCCGCCGCCGCACGCCATCGCCGGCGAAGTTGTCGCCGCCCAAGACCCCTCCTTCCCCTCACCCATGACACCGCCTCTCCTTGCCCTTTATATACTCCCGCCCTGGCCCCGTTTTTCCTCAAACCACGAGCTGCCTGAGCCCTCGCAGCCGCACCTTGCTTCGCCGGAGCAAGCCGCCGCCGCCGAAGCTTCTCGCCGCCGCGCCGCTCCACTCCGCCGCCCCGAGCCAACCCAGCCCCCTCCATCTTCACCGACGCACCGCGCTGCCCCTTCCCGCGCCCTCGCCGACGCTGGAGGACCGCCAGAGCTGCCGCCGCCGACGACTTTTTCTCGCCGGTTTTCTAGGTAAAACCTAGATTGTTTTTTCGATTTATTACGTTTAGATCGGTTTTTGTTTTAGGATTTGTTAATTAACGAACGTTCACTCATTAGTTTATGTTAACGAACAGATTCGTTCGTTTAGTTCTGTTAGTGAACGTCTGTTCGTTAGTGTGTTTTATTTTTCGGCCAGGGACCTATCCGTAGTAATTTTATTTTACAATTAAGTCCCTAAACTTCTTTCGATCACAACTTTTTACTCGTATATCGGAATTAGATGAAACCAATGCCCACATCTTCGTTATGACCCCCTCTGTTAAGATAACCAACTTCAACACATGTTTGAAAGTTTTTAAATTTTAATTCAAACATATTTGAATTTGAACTTCGTTTGATCGTATCTTGAGTTTCGTAAGTCCGTTTTAGTTGATTCTTTTTGCAAATCGATGCTCTTGACCTAAACTTTCTGATAAGAACAAATTCACTTAATTTTGGTACTGTTAGAAATTGTTTTCGGTGCAAGAACTATTCGCATGTTTTCGAAGTCTTTCGAGTTCTGTTCTTTGATTCTGTTGCATGATTGCTTATGTATGTCATTGTTTGATTGCGATAAAATTTCCGGAGTGCGAAGCTTGCTACTACGAGTCTCTAGGTTTCACAGATCGTCAGCGAGGCAAGTTCATACTTTGATCATACTTTCCAATACCCAGTTTTTATTGCATTAGTTCTATCCTCGAAGATTGCATGAGTAGGAGTTGATTGTTGGGGGAACGTAGTATTTTAAAATTTTCCTACGATCACGCAAGATCTATCTACCAGATGCAAAGCAACGAGAGGGATGAGTGTGTCTACGTACCCTCGTAGACCGGGAGCGGAAGCGTCAAGTGACGCGGTTGATGTAGTCGAACTTCTTCACGATTCAACCGATCAAGCACCGAACGTACGGCACCTCCGCGTTCAGCACACGTTCAGCTTGATGACGTCCCACGAACTCTTGATCCAGTTGAGCTTCACGGGAGAGTTTTGTCAGCACGACGGCGTGGTGACGGATATGATGTATTCACCGGCGCAGGGCTTCGCCTAAGCACCGCGACGGTATGACCGAGGTGTGTTTCTGTGAAGGGGGGCACCGCACACGGCTGGAACAATTCAACTTGTGTGTCTTTGGGTGCCCCCTTCCCCCGTATATAAAGGAGCAAGGGGAGAGGCCGGCCGGCCCTTGTTTGGTGCGGCTAGGGGTGCAATCCTACTAGGAATAGGATTGCAATCCTATTCTTAGTAGGAACTACCAAAGAAGGAAGAGAGGGAAAGGAAAAGAAGGAGAGGTGGCGTCCCCCAATCCTAGTCCAACTAGGAACCCTAGGTGGGGCGCCGGCCAGCCCCTATGGGCTGCCTCTCTCTTTTCCATAAGGCCCACTATGGACCATCCCCCCTCGTAGGGGGTTCCGGTAACCCCCTCCGGCAATCCCGTTAAATCCGAAACTTTTCCGGAACACTTGCGGTGTCCGAATATAGTCGTCCAATATATCAATCTTTATGTCTCGGACATTCCGAGACTCCTCGTCATGTCCGTGATCTCATCCGGGACTCCGAACTACCTTCGGTACATCAAAACTCATAAACTCATAATACCGATCGTCATCAAACGTTAAGCGTGCGGACCCTACGGGTTCGAGAACTATGTAGACATGACCGAGACTCATCTCCGGTCAATAACCAATAGCGGAACCTGGATGTTCATATTGGCTCCTACATATTCTACGAAGATCTTTTATCGGTCAAAACCGGATAACAACATACGTTGTTCCCTTTGTCATCGGTATGTTACTTGCCCGAGATTCGATCGTCGGTATCTCAATACCTAGTTCAATCTCGTTACCGGCAAGTCTCTTTACTCGCTCCATAATATATCATCCCGCAACTAACTCATTAGCTGTAATGCTTGCAAGGCTTATAGTGATGTGCATTACCGAGTGGGCCCAGAGATACCTCTCCGACACTCGGAGTGACAAATCCTAATCTTGATCTATGCCAACACCACGAATACTTTTGGAGACACCTGTAGAGCATCTTTATGATCACCCAGTTACGTTGTGACATTTGATAGCACACAAGGTGTTCCTACGGTATTCGTGAGTTGCATAATCTCATAGTCATAGGAACATGTATAAGTCATGAAGAAAGCAATAGCAGTAAAACTAAACGATCATAGTGCTATGCTAACGGATGGGTCTTGTCCATCACATCATTCTCCTAATGATGTGATCCCGTTGATCAAATGACAACTCATGTCTATGGTTAGGAAACATAACCATCTTTGATCAATGAGCTAGTCTAGTAGAGGCATACTAGGGACACTCTGTTTTGTCTATGTATTCACACATGTACTAAGTTTCCGGTTAATACAATTCTAGCATGAATAATAAACATTTATCATGATATAAGGAAATATAAATAACAACTTTATTATTGCCTCTAGGGCATATTTCCTTCAGTCTCCCACTTGCACTAGAGTCAATAATCTAGCTCACATCGCCATGTGATTTAATACCGATAGTTCACATCGTTATGTGAATAACACCCATAGTTCACATCACCATGTGACCAACACCCAAAGGGTTTACTAGAGTCAATAATCTAGTTCACATCGCTATGTGATTAATACCCAAGAGTAATAAGGTGTGATCATGTTTTGCTTGTGAGAGAAGTTTAGTCAACGGGTCTGTCACATGCAGATCCGTATGTATTTCGCAAATTTCTATGTCTACAATGCTCTGCATGGAGCTACTCTAGCTAATTGCTCCCACTTTCAATACGCATCCAGATTGATACTTAGAGTCATCTGGATTTAGTGTCAAAGCTTGCATCGGCATAACCCTTTACGACAAACTCTTTATCACCTCCATAATCGAGAAATATTTCCTTAGTCATCCAATTACTAAGGATAATTTTGACCGCTGTACAGTGATCTACTCCTGGATTACTATTGTACCTCCTTGTCAAACTCATGGCAAGGTACACAACATGTTTGGTACACAGCATGGCATACTTTATAGAACCTATGGCTGAGGCATAGGGAATGACTTTCATTCTCTCTATATTTTTCTGCCGTGGTCTGGCTTTGAGTCTTACTCAACTTCACACCTTACAAGTCAGGCAAGAACTCCTTCTTTGACTGATCCATTTTGAACTACTTCAAAATCTTATCAAGGTATGTACTCATCGAAAGTCTTATCAAGCGTCTTGATCTATCTCTATAGATCTTGATGCCCAATATGTAAGCAGCTTCACCAAGGTCTTTCTTTGAAAAAACTCCTTTCAAACACTCCTTTATGCTTTCCAGAAAATTCTACATCATTTCCGATCGACAATATGTCATTCACATATACTTATCAGAAAGGTTGTAGTGCTCCCACTCACTTCTTGTAAATACAGGCTTCACCGCAAGTCTGTATAAATCTATATGCTTTGATCAACTTATCAAAGTGTATATTCCAACTCCGAGATGCTTGCACCAGTCCATAGATGGATCGCTGGAGCTTGCACATTTTGTTAGCACCTTTAGGATTGACAAAACCTTCTGGTTGCATCATATACAAGTCTTCTTTAATAAATCCATTAAAGAATGCAGTTTTGTTATCCATTTGCCAGATTTCTTAAAATGCGGCAATTACTAACATGATTCGGACAGACTTAAGCATCGCTACGGGTGAGAAAGTGTCATCGTAGTCAACTCCTTGAACTTGTCGAAACCCTTCCGCAACAAGTCGAGCTTTGTAAACAGTAACATTACCGTTTGCGTCGGTCTTCCTCTTGAAGATCCATTTATTTTTGATGGCTTGCCGATCATCGGGCAAGTCAACCAAAGTCCATACTTTGTTCTAATACATGGATCCCATCTCAGATTTCATGGTCTCAAGCCATTTTGCGGAATCTGGGCTCATCATCGCTTCCTCATAGTTCGTAGGTTCATCATGGTCTAGTAACATGACTTCCAGAACTGGGTTGCCGTACCACTCTGGTGCGGAACGAACTCTGGTTGATCTACGAAGTTCAGCAGAAACTTGATCTGAAGTTTCATGATCATCATCATTAGCTTCCTCACTAATTGGTGTAGGAATCACTGGAACGAGTTTCTGTGATGTACTACCTTCCAATTCGGGAGAAGCTACAATTACCTCATCAAGTTCTACTTTCCTCCCACTCACTTCTTTCGAGAGAAACTTCTTCTCTAGAAAGGATCCACTCTTAGCAACAAAGACCTTGCCTTAGGATCTGTGATAGAAGGTGTACCCAACAGTTTCTTTTTGGGTATCCTATGAAGATTTACTTCTCCGAATTGGGTTCGAGCATATCATGTTGAAACTTTTTCACATAAGCATCGCAGTCCCAAACTTAAAGAAAAGACAGCTTAGGTTTCTCGTCAAACCATAGTTCATACGGTGTCATCTCCACGGATTTAGATGGTGCCCTATTTAACGTGAATGTAGCCGTCTCTAATGCATAACCCCAAAAGAGATAGTGGTAGATCGGTAAGAGACATCATCTATCGCACCATATCTAATAAAGTACGGTTATGACGTTCGGACACACCATTACACTGTGGTGTTCCAGGTGGCGTGAGTAGTGAAACTATTTCACATTGTTTTTATTGAAGGCCAAACTCGCTAACTCAAATATTTTACCTCTACGATCATATCGTAGAAACTCTTATTTTCTTGTTACGATGATTCTCCACTTCACTCTGAAATTCTTTGAACTTTTCAAATGTTTCAGACTTGTGCTTCATTAAGTAGATATACCCATATCTGCTCAAATCATCAGCGAAGGTCAGAAAATAACGATACCTGCCGCGAGCTTCAACACTCATTGGTCCGCATACATCAGTATGTATGATTTCCAACAACTCTGTTGCTCGCTCCACGGTTCCGGAGAACGGAGTTTTAGTCATCTTGCCCATGAGGCATGGTTCGCAAGCACCAAGTGATTCATAATCAAGTGATTCAAAAAGTCCATCACTATGGAGTTTCTTCATGCGCTTTACACCAATATGACCTAAACGGCAGTGCCACAAATAAGTTGCACTATCATTATTAACCTTGCATCTTTTGGCTTCAATATTATGAATATGTGTATCACACGATCGAGATCCAACAAACCATTTTCATTGGGTGTATGACCATAGAAGGTTTTATTCATGTAAACAGAACAACAATTATTCTCTAACTTACATGAATAACCGTATTGCAATAAACATGATCAAATCATATTCATGCTCAACACAAACACCAAATAACACTTATTTAGGTTCAATACTAATCCCGAAAGTATAGGGAGTGTGCGATGATGATCATATCAATCTTGGAACTACTTCCAATAAACATCGTCACTTCATCCTTTAACTAGTTTCTGTTCATTATGCAACTCCCATTTCGAGTTACTACTCTTTAGCAACTGAACCAATATCAAATACCGAGGGGTTGCTATGAACACTAGTAAAATACACATCAATAATCTGTATATCAAATATACCTTTGTTCACTTTGCCATCCTTCTTATCCGCCAAATATCTAGGGCAGTTCCACTTCTAGTGACCATTTCCTTTGCAGTAGAAGCACTTAGTTTCAGGCTTGAGTTTAGCTTTGGGTTTCTTCACGGGAGTGACAACTTGCTTGTCATTCTTCTTGAAGTTCCCCTTCTATCCCTTTGTCCTTTACATGAAACAAGTGGTCTGGTTAACCATCAACACTTGATGCCCTTTCTTGATTTCTACCTTCGCCGATTTCAGCATCGTGAAGAGCTCGGGAATTACTTTCGTCATCCCTTGCATATTATAGTTCATCACGAAGTTCTACTAACTTGGTGATAGTGTCTAGAGAACTTTGTCAATTACTATCTTTATCTGGAAGATTAACTCCCACTTGATTCAAGCAATTGTACTACCCAGACAATCTGAGCACATGCTCACTGGTTGAGCTATTCTCCTCCATCTTGTAGGCAAAGTACTGTCAGAGGTCTTATACCTCTCGACACGGGCATGAGTATGAAATACTAATTTCAACTCTTGGAACATCTCATATGCTCCGTGGCGTTTCAAAACGTTTTTGAAGTCCCGGTTATAAGCCGTAAAGTATGGTGCACTAAACTATCAAGTAGTCATCATATCGAGCTTTTGTCAAAACGTTCATAACGTCTACATCTGCTCCTGCAATAGGTCTGTCACCTAGTGGTGCATCAAGGACATAATTCTTCTGTGCAGCAATGAGGATAATCCTCAGATCACGGAACAATTCCGCATCATTGCTACTAACATCTTTCAACTTGGTTTTATCTAGGAAAAAATAAACGTGGAGCAACATCGCGAGCTATTGATCTACAACATAGATATGCTAATACTACCAGGACTAAGTTCATGATAAATTAAAGTTCAATTAATCATATTACTTAAGAACTCCCACTTAGATAGACATCCCTCCGGTCATCTAAATGATCACGTGATCCAAATCAACTAAACCATGTCCGATCATCACGTGAGATGGAGTAGTTTCAATGGTGAACATCTTATGTTGATCATATCTACTATATGATTCACGCTCGACCTTTCGGTCTCCAGTGTTCCGAGGCCATATCTGCATATGCTAGGCACGTCAAGTTTAACCCGAGTATTCTGCGTGTGCAAAACTGGCTTACACCCGTTGTATTTGAACGTAGAGCTTATCACACCCGATCATCACGTGGTGTCTCGGCACGACGAACTTTCGCAACGGTGCATACTCAGGGAGAACACTTATACCTTGAAATTTAGTAAGGGATCATCTTATAATTCTACCGTCGTTCTAAGCAAAATAAGAAGCATAAAAAGATAAACATCATATGCAATCAAAATATGTGACATGATATGGCCATCATCATCTTGTGCTTTTTGATCTCCATCTCCAAAGCACCGTCATGATCACCTTCGTCACCGGCGCGACACCTTGATCTCCATCGTAGCATCATTGTCGTCTCGCCAACTATTGCTTCTACGACTATCGCTACCGCTTAGTGATAAAGTAAAGCAATTACATGGCGATTGCATTTCATACAATAAAGCGACAACCATATGGCTCCTGCCAGTTGCCGATAACTTTACAAAACATGATCATCTCATACAAAACCGTATAACTCATCATGTCTTGACCATATCACATCACAACATGCCCTGCAAAAACAAGTTAGACGTCCTCTACTTTGTTGTTGCATGTTTTACGTGGCTGCTACGGGCTTAGCAAGAACCGTTCTTACCTATGCATACAAAACCACAACGATGTTTCGTCAAGTATGTGCTGTTTTAACCTTCACAAGGACCGGGCGTAGCCACACTTGATTCAGCTAAAGTGAGAGAGACAGACACCCGCCAGTCACCTTTAAGCAACGAGTGCTCGTAACGGTGAAACCAGTCTCGCGTAAGCGTACGCGTAATGTCGGTCCGGGCCGCTTCATCTCACAATACCGCCGAAGCAAAGTATGACATGCTGGTAAGCAGTATGACTAGTATCGCCCACAACTCATTGTGTTCTACTCGTGCATATCATCTACGCATAGACCTGGCTCATGATGCCACTGTTGGGGGGACGTAGTATTTTAAAATTTTCCTACGATCACGCAAGATCTATCTACCAGATGCATAGCAACGAGAGGGAAGAGTGTGTCTACGTACCCTCGTAGACCGGGAGCGGAAGCGTCAAGTGACGCGGTTGATGTAGTCGAACTTCTTCACGATTCAACCGATCAAGCACCGAACGTACGGCACCTCCGCGTTCAGCACACGTTCAGCTTGATGACGTCCCACGAACTCTTGATCCAGTTGAGCTTCACGGGAGAGTTTTGTTAGCACGACGGCGTGGTGACGAATATGATGTATTCACCGGCGCAGGGCTTCGCTTAAGCACCGCGACGGTATGACCGAGGTGTGTTTCTGTGAAGGGGGGCACCGCACACGGCTGGAACAATTCAACTTGTGTGTCTTTGGGTGCCCCCTGCCCCCGTATATAAAGGAGCAAGGGGGGAGGCCGGCCGGCCCTTGTTTGGTGCGGCTAGGGGTGCAATCCTACTAGGAATAGGATTGCAATCCTATTCCTAGTAGGAACTACCAAAGAAGGAAGAGAGGGAAAGGAAAAGAAGGAAAGGTGCCCCCCCCAATCCTAGTCCAACTAGGAACCCTAGGTGGGGCGCCGGCCAGCCCCTATGGGCTGCCTCTCTCTTTTCCATAAGGCCCACTATGGACCATCCCCCCTCGTAGGGGGTTCCGGTAACCCCCTCCGGCAATCCCGTTAAATCCGAAACTTTTCCGGAACACTTCCGGTGTCCGAATATAGTCGTCCAATATATCAATCTTTATGTCTCGGACATTCCGAAACTCCTCTTCATGTCCGTGATCTCATCCGGGACTCCTAACTACCTTCGGTACATCAAAACTCATAAACTCATAATACCGATCGTCATCAAACGTTAAGCGTGCGGACCCTATGGGTTCGAGAACTATGTAGACATGACCGAGACTCATCTCCGGTCAATAACCAATAGCGGAACATGGATGTTCATATTGGCTCCTACATATTCTACGAAGATCTTTTATCGGTCAAAACCGCATAACAACATACGTTGTTCCCTTTGTCATCGGTATGTTACTTGCCCGAGATTCGATCGTCGGTATCTCAATACCTAGTTCAATCTCGTTACCGGCAAGTCTCTTTACTCGTTCCGTAATATATCATCCCGCAACTAACTCATTAGCTGTAATGCTTGCAAGGCTTATAGTGATGTGCATTACCGAGTGGTCCCAGAGATACCTCTCCGACACTCGGAGTGACAAATCCTAATCTTGATCTATGCCAACACCACGAATACTTTTGGAGACACCTGTAGAGCATCTTTATGATCACCCAGTTATGTTGTGACGTTTGATAGCACACAAGGTGTTCCTACGATATTCGGGAGTTGCATAATCTCATAGTCATAGGAACATGTATAAGTCATGAAGAAAGCAATAGCAGTAAAACTAAACGATCATAGTGCTATGCTAACGGATGGGTCTTGTCCATCACATCATTCTCCTAATGATGTGATCCCGTTGATCAAATGACAACTCATGTCTATGGTTAGGAAACATAACCATCTTTGATCAATGAGCTAGTCTAGTAGAGGCATACTAGGGACACTCTGTTTTGTCTATGTATTCACACATGTACTAAGTTTCCGGTTAATACAATTCTAGCATGAATAATAAACATTTATCATGATATAAGGAAATATAAATAACAACTTTATTATTGCCTCTAGGGCATATTTCCTTCATTGATCACATGTGGTATTGCTTAGTAGTTCATGAGGTAGGAACCCAATGACTTGAGATCAACCTAAGGGAATATACGCTTTGTTACTTATTGCTTAGCCATGCTTGTAGACGTGGATTGGTATGTGAGATTCATGAAAGTTGTCAATGTTATAACAACTATGATAATGTTTAAGGTGGTAACTTTAATACACCACTGGGTGGATTGGTTGCAGGGCACCTGGGGATATACCAGTGTTGTCCTAGAAGATCCCGGGGAAACCGTGTGACCATCCTATGGAATGCCATCTAGGCTCAAAGGGATCATATATCATTCATGCCTAGAAACTTCCGTGTGCAGCCACAAGCTATTGTGGGCTCTGGCATAGTTTAGTATGTTGTGTGAGCTCTTTCAGTGGTGGACTAGCAGATGTAGAGAGGAGTAGGTGTACCTGTCTACCCGAAGTAAAGAGTAAATGCTTCTTAAAGACTGTGTCTCGATCTTCCGATCATGGATGTGGTCGAGTCTTGTGGGGAAAAGTGCACAAACCTCTGTAGAGTGTGGAAACTATTCATGAGTAGTCGTGTCCCCGGTTATGGACATTTTGAGTAACCTGGTATTTGAATTATGGACTGATCTCAACACTCTATTTAATTAACTTGTTGGGTTATTATTGACTTTGTTAATTTGGAACTGAGATGGGGGGTACCATTCTCAGTATTGCTTAACTAAACTGAGTAGTAAATAAAATTTATTCCTTTGTTGTAAGGAAAAACTAGCTTTTTGCAAAAATAACCTTACAGCCTCCACCAGCCAAATATGAATGCAGTTGTAGACATTTTTCATCATTATTATTACAGCGTGTTCTTGCCAGCATATTCAATGTGCTGACCTACATGGCTGCAACATGTCATGTTGCAGAGTTTTCAAATGAAGATTAAGGTGCGATATGTCATTGTCATGCACTCAATGTTTGCCGTGGAGTTGGATGGACTCAACCACTCTTTATTGCTTCCGCAGTTTATTATTTTTGATGGCCTTCAGCCATATTCGTGTAATGGATATTACCTCTTTGAGGATTTCGATGTAATAAAGTGTGACTGTACCCCTGTTATAAATGCTCAAGTAGTGTGTGTGTGTCAGCATACCGATCCAGGGATGACAATTAAGCATAGAGACTCCGGTCCATTGGGGTCGAGGTCGCTACAAGATGGTATCCGAGCACACGTTGACTGTCGACCACTAGGATAAGCCACATGATGCTATTCTCTACTCATTCTATTTCTTCTCTGCTCATTCTAATTCTTCTCTATTTCTATTCTATAGATGTCGGACCCCGGGAACAAGTTTACTTAGCCAGATGACAACACCCCTTTCGAAAGACACTTGAAGGAAGTCACAAGGTACCTGCACATCGAAATACCAAGTATCACTGGAAATCTCTATGCAACATTGCCAGAAGAGGAATGCTGGAAGATCAAAGTAAGTGTTCCTGGGAGGACAATTGCACCAGTCACGGAACCGCTTGAGCTTGCCTTTGACGCACCTACTTGGAGCTTGGGAAAGAGTATGGCAGCTCACATCACATTTGGGCGCATATATGAAGTCTACAACAAGGATCTTGAAGACACCATCTACCAAATTTGTGGACGCCAAGATGAGCAGTGGGAGACGATTCGCACTAGGAAGGGTGGATCTATTGCAACATTCATCTAGGAGATGGACCAACACATTCGACGCTACGAGAATCAGATGTGCACGCTCATGCAAGAGACCAATATGGTGATAACACGAAACATGGAGCTAGAAGAGGAACTCAAGACAATACATGATGGTTGTGAAGAGGAAATCGCCGTACTACTAGAACATAATGAAGCACTGAAGAAGAAGGTTGGAGCAAATCCGGTGAAGCCAAAACTAGAGACGAGCATTCGTATGGATAACTACATTCTGATAGACGACACCGACAATGATGAAAGTTATTATGAAGACGAAGCAGGAGTGGATATCATGGAGTCTTCCGATGATAGTTATTAGATGACCACCATGTACTCATTAGTATTCTTCCAAGTAGTTAGAATTGTTCACTAGCTTTGTAATAGGATCTCTTTGTGTGCTATTGATTGAAATTGAGTGATATGATATGAAAATGTTTGTCTCATGTGCATATGGGTAGTGAATATCTCATTAGACCTCATTCTATTCTATTTTCTCGTCCCTCTAAACCCTCAAATGCCTCCGAGACGCGAAAATTGGTTTGCCTTCCCGCCCGAGCTCACTCTGTTGATCCAGCAACAGAACACATTGATGCAACTACTTGTTCAGAACCAAGGCAACAACAACAACAACAATAGCAACAACCCACCTCCGCCTCCCCATGACAACCTGACCCGTTTCCTAAGGTTGAATCCGCCGGTGTTCTCTAGTAGCACCGAGCCAATTGTTGCAGATGACTGGCTCTGCAAGATGGAAAGAGAGCTAGCAACAGCAGGATGCATAGATGCAGAAAGAGTGCGCTTTGCCGCACATCAGCTTGATGGACCAGCAGCCGCCTGGTGGGAGAACAACACCGCCACTTATCCCCCTTGCTACAATTACTTGGGATCAGTTTCAGCAAGCCTTTCGCACCGCACATGTCTCAGTTGGAGCCATGATCCTGAAGAAGTGTGAGTTTTGCAACTTGCGCCAAGGGAACCGTACTGTGGGGCAGTACGTGGATGACTTTAGGCAGTTAGGTCGCTATGCGCCAGATGATGTGGCCACTGACGCCGCGAAGCAGGAGAAGTTTCTTGAGAGACTCAGTGATGATATGAGCTTGTAGCTGATGCTAGCAACCTACAACAACTACTAGGAATTAGTGGACAAGGCCATCATGATCGAAGGAAAGCAGCAACAAATTGAGAACTGCAAGAGGAAGTATGGGGCAGGGAAGTATAACTCTGGAGCCCAACAGAAGCCCCGCTATACTCCATTTTCAGAAGGGTACAACCATCCCACTCATAACCATGGAAGCCATTCTAACCATGGAGGGAATGCACACAACCATAGTGGTCCTAGCAATGGCAATGGGAATGGAGCAAGCAACAGTCAGAATTGTTCCACCCCATCAACACCCACCAAGAGGGATCTAAGTAACATTACTTGTTTCAAGTGTTGGAAGACCGGACATTATGCTAACGACTGTCCAGAGTCAAAGAATGGGAATGGCAATGGAAGCTCAAGAAAGAAGCCCAACCCGTTCACCAGAGGACAGGTGAATCACGTCAATGTGGATGAGATTGACGATCAACCCGACGTAGTTGTTGGTAAGTTTTTGATTAATGCATTTACAACCCTTGTTCTATTTGACACTGGTGCATCGCATTCATACATATCAAGGGGTTTTGTGGAAAAGTATAAATTGCCAACCGTAGCCCTTAAGACACATATGTTAGTGAGTTCCCATGGAGCAGAGTATATGGCTAGTCGAGGATGTTTTTAGTTGCCACTAACTATAGGGAGACATGTGTTCCCCTCAAACCTCATTGTCTTGGAATCCCAGGGTTTCCACGTGATCATAGGTATGGATTGGCTATCCAAGTATGAAGGAAACATTTATTGCGCCAGTAAGATTATTCTCCTCACCACCCCGGAAGGAAAGAGGATCAAATATGTGTCGAGACACACGCCGAGGAGGAAGCAAGTGAATGCACTCTCCGGAGTTGTTTAGGAGGAAGTGCCCATTGTGAAGGATTACCCCGATGTGTTTCCGGAGGAGTTACCACGCATGCCACCGGATCGAGACATTGAGTTTTTGATCAAGCTATTACCCGGCACCAGACCAATATCTAAGATACCATACCGGATGCCCGCTAATGATCTGGAAGAGATCAAGAAGCAGATCAAGGAGTTAATGGAGAAAGGTTACATTCTACCAAGTTCTTCACCTTGGGGAGCCCCAGTGCTCTTAGTCGAGAAGAAGGATGGATCATTGAGAATGGTTGTAGATTATCGTGCACTGAACGAGGTGACGATCAAGAACAAGTACCCTCTACCGATGATCAATGATTTGTTTGACCAGTTGCAAGGAGCCAAGGTTTTCTCTAAGATCGATTTGCAATCTAGATATCATCAGTTGAAGATCCGAGAACAAGACATACCTAAGACCGCGTTTACCACGAGGTACGGGCTATATGAGTATACGGTTATGTCATTTGGTTTGACTAACGCCCCTACCTATTTTATGAGCATGATGAACAAGGTATTCATGGAGTTCTTGGATAAGTTTGTAGTAGTATTCATTGATGACAAATTGATTTACCTCAAGAATGAAGAGGAACACAAGGAATATTTGAGTTTAGTTCTCGAGAAGCTTTGAGAACATCAGCTATATGCCAAGTTCAGCAAATTTGAGTTTTGGTTGAAGGAAGTTGGATTCCTCGGACATGTTATTTCAGGAGACGGTATAGCCGTAGACCCCTCCAAAGTTGAGGCAGTCACATAATGGAAAGCAACCACCTCAGTGGGCGAGATTCGCAGTTTCCTTGGACTCGCAAGATATTATCGGAGGTTCATTGAAAATTTCTCCAAGATTGTGAAGCCCGTGACGGAGTTGTTGAAGAAGGAAACTAAGTAAAATTGGACCGAAGAATGTGAGGCCAGTTTTCAGGAGTTGAAGAAACGTTTGGTTACAGCCCCAGTGCTGATTCTTCCAGATATACGCAAGGATTTTCAAGTGTATTGTGATGCTTCACGTCAAGGACTTGGAGCGTTCTCATGCAAGATGGTAGAGTTGTTTCATATGCCTCACGCCAGCTTTGACCTCATGAGTTGAATTATGCCACGCATGATTTGGAGTTAGCAGCCGTGGTGCACGCACTCAAGACCTGGAGACACTTTCTTATTGGAAATCGTTGTGATGTATACACGGATCATAAGAGTTTGAAGTATATCTTCACGCATAAGGAGTTGAATCTCAGGCAAAGGAGATGGCTGGATCTCATTAAAGATTATGACATGAGACTACATTATCATCCAAGAAAAGCCAATGTCGTGGCAGATGTGGTGAGTCGCAAGAGTTATGTTAACATGATCATAAACGGAGGTTTACCACAGGAATTGACAAATGACCTCAGAGATTTACAGTTGGAGATAGTCCCTAGAGGCTATGTTGCTACACTGGAGATTCAGTCCACTTTGTTGGGAAAGATTCGAGAAGCTCAGAAGACTGACAAAGGAATTCCAGAAATAAAGGGCAGAATGGACAAAGGAAAGGCAGAAGGATTGCGTGAGCACGAATACGGAACTCTTTTGTTTGAAGAGCGCACATATGTGCCCAATGACCCGCATATTAGGAAGTTTATTCTTCAAGAGGCACATGATTCGCCGTATTCGATACATCCAGGCAACACTAAGATGTACCTTGATTTGAAGCAGAATTTCTGGTGGACAGGAATGAAGAAGGACATTGCCAAGTATGTAGCGGTATGTGACGTCTGTCAGAGAGTCAAGGCAGAACATCAGAAACCAGTAGGGTTACTACAGCCGTTACCGATACTGGAGTGGAAGTGGGACAAGCTAGGAATGGATTTCATGACTGGATTGCAAAAGACACGTTCAGGGTATGATTCTATCTGGGTTATATTTGATCGCTTGACTAAGGTAGCTCACTTTATCCCCGTGAAGACCACTTACACAAGTGCTAAGTTGGCCAAGATATACATGACCAGGATTATATGTCTGCATGGAGTTCTGAGGACCATTGCATCAGATCGAAGAACACGGTTTACTTCAAAGTTTTGGAAGCAGTTGCACGAGACTTTGGGTACGAGGCTTGAGTTCAGTACAACCTTTCATCCATAGACAGATGGACAGACCGAGAGAGTCAATCAGATTCTGGAGGACATGTTGAGAGCTTGTGCGCTAGATTATGAATCTAGTTGGGATGATAATTTACCATACGCAGAGTTCTCTTACAACAATAGTTATGAGACCAATCTACAGATGGCCCCTTTCGAGACTTTGTATGGAAGAAGGTGCAGGACACCGTTAATGTGGGATGAAGTCAGATACCACAATTTTTTGGACCCGGTTTAATCAGAAACTCAAAGGAAAATGTCAAGTTGATCCGCGACAGACTGAAGATAGCCCAATCTCAACAGAAGAGTTACATGGATACGAAACACAAAGAGGTGACCTACGAAATTGGAGATAGAGCATATCTTCGTGTCTCCCCATTTCGAGGAGTTAAGAGTTTCGGAGTTAAGAGTAAATTGGCACCAAGATTTGTGGGACTGTACAGAGTTTTGGAACTCCGAGGTGAAGTAGCTTATCAACTAGAGTTGTCCGAAACTTTGAACGGAGTGCATGATGTGCTTCATGTTTCTCAGTTGAAGAAGTGTCACGCAGAGATGGCCGACATTCCCCTAAGAGATATAGTGCCCCTGGAAGCAATTCAGTTAGAGAGTGACCTGACATATGAGGAGAAGCCCGTCAAGATTCTCGAGTTTGCCAGCTGAGTTAGTCGCAGCAAGGTCATCAAGTTTTGAAAAGTTCAGTGGAGTCACCACATAAAGGATGAAGCCACCTGGGAACGAGAGGATGATCTACGCCAGGACCACCCACACCTATTTTCTAGCCAACTGAATCTCGAGGGCGAGATTCATCTTAAGGGCGATAGGTTTGTAACATCCCAATTTTCAATTTGGATGTTAACATAGATAATTCATCTGCATTCATCATTTGAGTATTTTGAATTTGACTTTATTTGAAAATTGATCCAAAAACTTTAAGCAACTCAAGGACCCAAGTGAGAGACTTGCAAGTTTCCCTAAAGAGGACCCTCTATTTTTATTATTTTACAAGTGGGGTTGGATCCAATATTTTTGCCAATTTTTATTTTCAATATTTTAAAAATAAATGAGAGAAGATAATATGACTTCTTCAAAAACAGAATAAAAATGTTGGAAATTGAATTTTGAGTAAAAATATATTTATTGGATTTTTATTTGCAAAACTATTTATTTTTATTATTTTAATTGCACTAAAAAGTTATTTTATTTTATTTTGGACAGAAAAATGTTCACTAGGTCATATATAAGACCATATATTTATGTCAATTTTTCTGATATTTTCATTATTTTATTTTATTAGTTTTGAGTATTTTTGTCTCTCTATAATAAAAACAAAAAAAATGTTAAAAAAAGAAATCCGCCCGCCGCGCCACGCCAGCCGGCCCAGCAACCGGCCCAGCCAGCCGCGCATCCACCCCGCAGCCCAGCCGTGCGCACGAGGTGGGCCACGGCCCAGCCCATCACTCGGCCGTCCCCGACCCCGAGCCGGTCTCCCGTCGCTGCCCCGGACTCCTCTGTCGGGGTTTTGGTGCGACATATGCCAACGGATGGCTTATCATGCATGAGGACAATAAAACATCGTCGGGCCGTGGAAGCGGGATAAGGCGGAACTTAGGACGCCTACGAATCTTACCCAGGTTTGGGGCTCTCCGTGGAGATAACACCCCTAATCCTGCTCTGCGGGGACTCCTCGTCATGACTAATGTCACTAGGGTAGCTACAAGGTTGTTCCTTGAGCTGTGTCGTCTAGAGGAGGAAGAAGAGCAAGGCTAGCTCACTACCTTCGCTCTAGGGAATTGGGATGATGGTTAGGGTTTCTCCCTATTTCTCTCTATGTGTCTCTCTTCTCTCAATAGTTCAACCCCTCCACATGGAGGACCCTGGGGGGTTTATATAGGCCTACCCCCCAGGGGTACAATAGTAATCCAGGCGGAATGGCCCCCAGCTGTCAGCGTCTTCGGGTGCCGGCCTCTCCGCCTATCGGCTGGAGCCCGCCGTCTGCGGGCCCTTGTGATTGCCTTTCACTGTAGGCGCTCCTATGTTGATGGCAGCATCGTCAGGAGGGAAGTGGCTATAGTGCCGCCGTCTCCTGCCGTACACTTCCACCACGTCCTGTCTTGTCATCTTGATGAGGTTCGGACTCCTAGGGTACGGTGAGCCGCCTGCTATCAGGCAGGCCGTCTACCCCGGCCGCCTGCCAGGGGCCGCTGGTCTCTCATTCACCCACTGGTCGGTGGGGCCGGGCACCTGCCGGCCCCGCCGTCTGCGGGTAGTGGGATCATGGCTTCCTCTGACCGAGGCTTGGTCACTGGCAGCATGGCTACAGTGACACGCCGCTTAAGGGGCGTCCATAAGACACGCATTCACTGTAGCCACGCCCTTATAAATTCTCTAAGGACATGCTCGACTCTAGCCATGCCTTAGCTGTGTCTTGGTCCCCCAGCACGCGTCCCGAGGGGGAGGCGTAGGACCGTCTGCTAGCTGTTGGCTATGGAGCTGCCGCCTGTTTGGGCCCCTGCCGCCTGCTGGCAGCCGGCTCCTGGGGTAAACTATCCCAGGAAGCGGCCCGATGAGCAGACGGCTGGGGGATAACAAGCTGCCCCCAATTGTCTTGAAATACCATGGGTGGTCGATGAGGACACCCGTGGTCATTATCTCCGACAGTAGTCCCCGAAGCTAGTGGAACTCTGCGGTTTGCGATTGGGGCCGTGGGGTTCCAGCAGCTTCCCTCCCCAAGTAGGACTGGCTCCCTTCGTCCATCTTCTGAAAAGAGCCATCTGCTGGCAGCCGGACCTGTGCAAAGGGGCCGGCTCCTGGCAGCCGGACCTCCGTCTTCAAAGCTTCGGGAAGAAGATACCGTCTGGTCGGCAGGCTGCTACTGAAAGTGCAACTAATCCCTGGGTGGTTTTGGCAATTAATAACAACATATATATCATTGAACTAATAGTTACTTGAGAATCATTTCAGAGAAGTTCAGTGATATGGGTATGGCAATGACTGAAGAAGTGGACCCCTCAAAATGCTAAGGCAAGCATTGGCAAAAGCTCAAGACTCCATTTTTGGTTTAGTGATCCAAGATCACATTGAGTCCATAGGAAAAGCCAATACTATTAAAAGGGGATGAGGTTATGTTGATGATCTGGTTGCTCAAGTGCTTAGTGATATATCTCCTCAAACTATCAGCAACCTTCACTACAAAATACACTCATAAGTAATCTCGGTCCCACCGATATTCCAAACTCAGTCACACCGAGATGAACCACCTCAGCCATAAGCCAAACCCTAGAAAAATCGGATATTCCGAGTTTGAAATCGGTTTCACCGAAACATGGGCTACCAAGCTTCTGTAACCCTCTGTCATCATATCGGTGTCACCGAGATGATAAAGTCGGACTTACCGAAACTGGCATGCTCCTGTCTTTGCTCAAATCGGAATAACCGAGATGGTATTTTCGGTCCCACCGAAAACCCCAACGTTCACATTATTTGAACTTTTGGTCTGACCGAGTTGTCCACTTCGGTCTCATCGAGATTTCTCAATTATGTGTGTAACGGTTGGATTTTGTGTGGAGGCTATATATACCCCTCCACCCCCTCTTCATTTGTGGAGAGAGCCATCCGAAAGAACTACCACTCCTACCTTACACTTTCTGAGAAGAGAACTACCTACCCTTGTGTTGAGATCAAGTTGCTCCACTCCTACCATATGAAACTTGATCTCTAACCTTCCCAAGTTGCTTTCCACTCAATCCTTTCTTCCACCACAGCCAAATCAGTGAGGAGAGTTGAGTGTTGGGGAGATTATCATTTGAAGCACAAGAGCAAGGAGTTCATCATCATCTACAACATCTATTACCTTTTGGAGGGTGGTGCCTCCTAGATTGGTTAGGTGTCGCTTGGGAGCCTCCGTCATCGAGATGTGGAGTTGAACCAAGAAGTTTGTAAGGGCAAGGAGATCGCCTACTTCGTGAAGATCTACCCCGAGTAAGGCTAGCCCTCCGTGGGCGTAGGCCATGATGGAATAGACAAGGTTGCTTCTTCGTGGACCCTTCGTGGGTGGAGCCCTCCGTGGACTCGCGCAGCCGTTACCCTCCGTGGGTTGAAGTCTCCATCAACGTGGATGTACGATAGCACCACCTATCGGAACCACGGGAAAAATTACCGCGTCTCCAAATTGCGTTTGCTCTTCTCCACCTCTCTTTACTACATGTGCAATTTACTTTCCGCTGCCTATACTCTAGAATTGCATGTGTAGGGTGATGCTTGACTTGATCATAATTGACAATCTGCCAAAAACTGTTCTTGATCAAAAGGCAGAATTTTTATATGTACAAGTAGTCTAATCACCCCCCCTCTAGACATACTTTCGATCCTACAAGTGGTATCAGAGCTTTGGTCTCCATTGTATTGGTTTCCATTGCATTGGACTCCATAAGCTTGGTTTCACAACCTAGGAGAGTATGGCGTCTAGTGAGGGTAATTATCGTAGAGGTCCTTACTTTGATGGCACAAATTTTGCTAGTTGGAAGAATAAAATGAAAATGCATATTCTTGGTCATAACCCAGCCGCATGGGGCATTATTTGTGTTGGCATGCAAGGTGAATTCTTCGAGGAAGGAAAAGTTCCGGATCGCGAAGCTACACCGGAAGAGTTGCGGATGTTGCAAAACAATGCTCAAGCTTGTGACATTCTCTTCAATGCTTTGTGTCCCGAGGAGTTCAACAAAATCAGCCGTCTTGAGAATGCTAAAGAGATTTGGGATACTTTGGTTGAAATGCACGAAGGTACCGAGTCTGTGAAGGAATCAAAGCTAGATATTCTTCAAGGTCAACTTGACAAGTTCAAGATGAAGGATGGTGAAGGAGTCGCTGAAATGTACTCTAGGCTTGCTCTCATCACAAATGAGATTGCCGGCTTAGGAAGCGAAGAAATGACCGACCGATTTATCATCAAGAAGATTCTAAGAGCTTTGGATGGAAAGTATGACACCGTGTGCACTTTGATCCAAATGATGCCAAACTACAAGACTCTCAAGCCAACCGAAGTCATTGGAAGAATTGTTGCTCATGAGATGACACTTAAGGATAAGGAAGAGCTTCACAACAAGTCAAGTGGTGCTTACAAAGCTACAAGTGATGCTCCCACAACCTCAAGTGACAAGTTAATTTCCAATGAAGAGATAAGCCTAATGGTTAAGAACTTCAACAAATTCTACAAAAATAGAGGCAAAGAGAGAAGCTCAAAGTCCAGATCATATGATGAAAAGAGATCTTCTAGTCGTGATCGAAACTGCTACAATTGTGGAAGACCCGGACACTACTCAAATGAGTGTACGGCTCCCCACAAGAGAAGAGAAGAATCTCCAAGAAGAAGATCAAGAGATGAGTCACCTCGGAAAGAGAGAAGGAGTAGAGATGATCGTTATGAACGAAGACCCTCTCGGAGAAGCAAGGATTCGGAGAGGAAAGACAAGTCATCAAGGAGCTACACAAGAAGAAGACATCAAGCTCATGTAGGTGAATGGGTCTCCGGCTCCGACTCCGACAATCAATCCGATGGAAGCTATCACTCCGACTCCGACTACAGTCAAGATGAAGGTGTTGCCGGTCTTGCACTCATATCCTCCAACTCCAACTCCTACGACTTGTTTGATTCACCAAATGAGGGGATTGGAAGATGCTTCATGGCTAAAGGCCCCAAGGTATCACACCCTGAATTCATTGACTTCAATAGTGATGAGGATGACTTGCTTGGTGAAGATGAGCTCTTGCATGATAAATCTAGTGAGCCTAGTAACGATGAAAATGCTAGTAGTCTTTATAGTCGAGAAGAGTCGAATGACAATGCTATGAAGGAGATTGAGCGTCTAACTAAAGAACTAAACATTCTTAAGTTAGCTCATGAAACAACTCAAGAAGATCATAGAGAGCTCCTAAGATCTCATGAGAAGCTACGCTTCGAGAAGCTCACTCTAGAGCAAGAACATGAGTTTCTAAAAGCGATCAATGACGATCTTCGAAAGAAGAGTTCTTCATATCTTGCCAAACGACTTCTCTTGTCTAATTTCTTGCCACCTATTAAGACTAAGCATGACAAGCATAAGAGAAATTCTTCCTCTAGTAGTAACAATAACCATGCTAAATCCAATATTGTTGCTTCTAGTAATTCTCTTGATTCCACTAACAATGTTTCAAGCCAAGTTACACTTGAGCAAGAGAATAGTTTATTGAAAGGGATCATAGAGAAAGGTGTCTACAAGAGTCTTGCCGGAAGCAAGAACTTTGAGGAAATTGTTCGCAAGCAAGGAAGGC
The DNA here is from genome assembly GCA_902687465.1 of Secale cereale. Taxonomy (NCBI): domain Eukaryota; kingdom Viridiplantae; phylum Streptophyta; class Magnoliopsida; order Poales; family Poaceae; genus Secale; species Secale cereale. The sequence goes on from LR738715.1 coordinate 734,392,129, forward strand.
ACCGGAAGAATCAAGGAATTGGTTTTGAGCGAAAGTTCAACGCCGAAGGTGTTGAGTGGGAAGAAGGTCAATATCCTACTCCACAGTTTGTTTCTCAAAAGGAGAAGTATGATCCTACTTCTTCCAATGTGGAACAAGCTCAAGATGACCTTCCACCACAAGACCACAAGCTGAAAGCCAAGTACAAGCTTCAAGAGGAGATTGATGCATTCATTGAAGCACCTCAAGCCATGGTTAAGTGGGTTCCCAAGGAAACGTCAAGTTCTACTTCGTCAAGCTCAACTACAACCCGAAGGATTCCCATCAAGATGATGTGGATCCCGAAGAAGAAGAACTAGAAAGTTCTTGAGGGTGACTCCGCCAACATACTTCACTCACATTCATTTTGGCAAGAACTTGTGCAATCAACTTCCACATCATGCACTAGTTCATGGAGTCACAAACCCTCTTGTTGGTAAGTCAAGGGACAAGGTAATCATTGCTTTCATGGACATCATCTATTGTGAACTTCAATCTATGTCTATGGATATCCTTGTTTGTTCCTTGTGGGACTAACCCATGTAGGTATTGAAAGTGCCCTAATCCAAAGGATAGCTCCCAACTCTTGATGATCTTCATCAACATTGAGCATCCACATCTTCAACATCTACATGAAGTCTTCTACGACAACCCAAGGTTAGTTTGACCCTTTAAAAGGGGTTCTCACATCTAGGGGGAGCTTTGCTCTAAAAATTGAGCTAAAGCATCTTCAAAATGATGTGAACACATCAATGCTTTATGTAAAAGTGGTAACCCCACTTGTGCTTAAACGATGAGTATGACTTATGATCAAATGTTCTCATTTGGCTCCTAAGTTAAAATACTCATATAAAGATGACCTAGTCATCGACAAATTGTGTGCTAGTAGCTAGAGTTTTGGTTGTGCATGTTTGACACATATTTCATTTGCTATCTTATTGTGTGAGCATGTTGAATGCATGATTTTATCCATTCGAGGACATCCATTTGTTGTTTTGGTTGTTTTGATTTTTTTTGGCCAAATGGATGGACAAGAATGCCTAAGTACCTCCCCTAGCTATATATGCTTTCTTGTCTCAAATTCTATTCATGCTTATATCACAAACTTTGAACAAGTCATTTTCGGACCCTCTGAGTGAGGAGCACTCGGAGCCACCGATCCGTCAAGGGCTAAACTTCCAAAACCTTCTAAGTGATTTCGGTCAGACCAACTTTCTCAAACTCGGTCAAACCGAAAGCATTTAGACTGATCTAGGTTTCATCTCGGTGAAACCGAGTTGTAATTTTCGGCGTGACCGAAATGCATAACTGCCTGGCAGTTATCCATTCGGTGCCACCGAGTTTTTCAACTCGGTCCCACCGACAGCAAAGGGATATATATACTGAGGGCAGCGCGCGTTGATTACTCCTTCAAACGTTTTCGCCCCACATCCCCTGCTGACGTCGCCCTGATCTCCGGATCGTCGCCGTCGTCGCCTGTGCGCCCTCGCCGCAGGTCTCCGTCACCGTCAACGGCCTTCTCCTCCGCGCCGTTGCCGCCGTAGAGAGACTCCACCAAGTTAGGGTGAGTCTTGATCCCACTCGTGCTCCCATCTCCGATTCAATGCACGTTTGGTTTGCCCAATATCTGGCCACGATTGAAATCTTCCTTTACACCAGATCGGTTCGTTTGAACTAGTTTCGAGTAAAATTCTTAGGGTTAGGTTTCCACGGAACACATCTCGGTGAAACCGATTTTAAAATTTCGGTGTGACCGATTCGGCCTCTGGCCATTGCACTGCACCTTTCGGTCCAACCGAGTTGTGCAAATCGGTGTGACCGAAATATAGTGTTAGTGAAACCCTAGTGTATCGGCAGGACCGAAACCCACTTCGGTCAAACCGAAAGTGGTGTGTAAAGTTTCTGTTACACACTTCGGATTCACCGAAACTGAAAATCGGTCTGACCGAAATGCCTTCTGTGAAAACTTAAAACTAAAATTTGAACTCATTTTTTTGCAAAAACTTCTGCAGTTTGTGATAACTCTTCTTCTCTGCCTATACCTTATCTATTCACAGGTTGTCAGCCATGTCAGATGCCAGTGACAGTCAGAACAGGTCAGAGTCACCTATTGCGGATATTCCTGAAGCAGACACTAGTCCTGAGACTAGCAGTCCATTTGATGATGGTGAGAGGAGTACACCAAGTGGCTTGCCTCCTGCAGCCACCAGAGCTAGAAAGGAGAAGAACTCCGATGATGAGGATTCTGATATCGTTGCTGAGGAAGAGGTGTCCTCCAAGCCTAAGAGAAAGGTTGTTGCCAAAGAGCAACAAGGTCAGCAGTCAAAGAAGGGCACCAGCAAAGTCAAGCAGTCAACTGTTGCCAAGAAGCTGAACTTGGGAGAGCCAGCCCCAAGCAAAGTGAAGAAAACCTCCAAGAGAAAGAGGGTTGTGTATAGTGATCCTCATGCAGATGCAACAGTCGAGGATGAGGAAGAAGAAGAAGCACCCCAGCCTGCTCCTCAGAAGCAGAAGCTCATGGGTGATGCCATTAAGGCCGGAGCCACTTCAAAGCCCAAGAAATCTGCTCAAGCCAAGGCAGCTCTAGCAAAGCCTGCTGCCAAGCCCAAGAGGACTACCAGAAACATTCCAGCATCTGAGAAGAACAAGGGTGATGTGCCACCAGCTGAGTCTGATGAGGAAGGACAAGTGTTGCTGAAACTCCGTCCAAAACTGCCACTTCACAATGATGCTCATCCTCAAGCCGAGGATATGAAGGCAAGGAAAGATAGAGGTCTCAGGCTATGGAGACAAGCTGACCCATATGCCGTGAGGAGAAGGACTGCTGTAGACCCCAGATTCCACACCAGAGAGCAGCAGGACTTCTATGAGACTGTGCTGATGGACAAGAAGCCTATAGTCGCAGACACCAGATACGTTGACTGGGAATACATTGACAGCGAAGAGCACAGAGACTTCTTTCCACATATGCATGAAAGCTTCACTGCATGTGGAGTTGCAGAGTTTGTGGGTCAGAAATTGACAGATTGGAACGATGAGATGATTATGCAATTCTATGCCACAGCTCACTTCTATCCTGATGGGAAGATCACCTGGATGACTGAAGGTCAAAGTTTCTCTTCTTCTGTTGAAGAATGGGCAGAAATTCTGAATGCTCTAGTGCAGCGAGAAGATGATATTGATGTCTATGGGATTCCAAAGAAGAATCATGATTCCATGAAGAACATGTACAAGGAGATCCCCGCAGCAGATTTGGAAGTATGGAAGCTCGGCTCAGTCTACTATCTCCAGGCAGGTTTACTTACCACTAACACTATTTTGAGGCATACCCTGATGCCCAAGTCTGGAGATCATCGCATGATCAGAGGATATTCTATCAACATGCTGCATATACTTGATGAGAAGGCACCTTTCAAGGTGATGGACTTAATGGTAGAGACCATTAAGAGGACTACAGCTGACCAGAAAAGGTCATGTGGATTTGCCCCACAGATTCAGATGCTTATCAATGCCAAGTTTGGCACGGGCAAATTCTTGTTGGATAGGAAACACTTACCCCTGCAGCCAATGTTGTTGTGATGGACGAGGAGGATCCAACATCTGTTGAAGGTCAAGCCAAGATAGAAGCTGCTAAGAAAGCCAAGGCTGATAAAGAAGCAGCAGCAGCAGCAGCTAAACCAAAGAGTTTCGGAGAGAAGATTCTTGAAGCTACTCAAAGGATTGAACAACGCCTGGCCAGCATTGAACAATCTCAGGAGAGCTTAGAGAGGATTGTTGACGAGAAGATCCATGCTCTGGACGTGAAGCTGACTGAAATTCAGGTGACCGTCAACAAGCTTGAGGCAGATATGGAGGAAGCAAAGCAGGACAAGGCAGAGCTCATGCAGGATGACTTAGTCCAGGACTCTCATCGCCAGACTGCTCCGGTTCCCAGAGGATCCCGATCAGCTGCTATTCCAGTGACTGACTCCAGGACTACAACTTCAGCACCTCCTACAGCTCCAGCAGTCACTCCAGCCACAGCTCCAGTGTCCACTCCTCCAGCACAGACATCAGTTGAAGTCTTCGCCGATGCCGTCATATCTACTCCGACATCAACCCAGATGGGAGCCGCCAGCAGAGTCCCCAGTGACGCTTAGCTCTATGCTTTTTCGAACTTTTTGGTAACTTGTTGCCAAAGGGGGAGAAATTGTATAGATCATAGGGCTTCGAGAGAGAGAGTGTTGTTGTCTTTGCGCTTTTGCTCTTTCGTTCTTTTGCGGTTTCCTTGAGATACTTTTGGTACTTTTGGTTTTCGAAACTTTCAGTGTGCTTGATACTACGTTTGATGCTACCTTAATGAGTGCTTGGTCGTACTATGCTTTAATGTGTGCTTAATGCTTATCATATGCTATTCCTATCTTGTATGACTAATTACTCATGTCTTGGTGATTGGGTGCATGCTATTCATTCCTATCATTTTGTGCGCTCCACCAAGATGTATGTGACATGGAAGAGTGACCCATGATCCTAATTGATTGTGCATTTGCATTCAAACGCAAATTTTAAATAATGCACAAATTTAGGGGGAGCTCTTGCTTATCACATACTTCTCAAAGCGACGATATTATTCATTGATTATATCCTTTATCGAAGCTTTGATCTATATGTTGTCATCAATTACTAAAAAGGGGGAGATTGAAAGTGCAACTAATCCCCGGGTGGTTTTCGCAATTAATAACAACATATATATCATTGAACTAATAGTTACTTGAGAATCATTTCAGAGAAGTTCAGTGATATGGGTATGGCAATGACTGAAGAAGTGGACCCCTCAAAATGCAAAGGCAAGCATTGGCAAAAGCTCAAGACTCCATTTTTGGTTTAGTGATCCAAGATCACATTGAGTCCATAGGAAAAGCCAATACTATTAAAAGGGGATGAGGTTATGTTGATGATCTGGTTGCTCAAGTGCTTAGTGATATATCTCCTCAAACTATCAGCAACCTTCACTACAAAATACACTCATAAGTAATCTCGGTCCCACCGATATTCCAAACTCAGTCACACCGAGATGAACCACCTCAGCCATAAGCCAAACCCTAGAAAAATCAGATATTCCGAGTTTGAAATCGGTTTCACCGAAACATGGGCTGCCAAGCTTATGTAACCCTCTGTCATCATATCGGTGTCACCGAGATGATAAAGTCGGACTTACCGAAACTGGCATGCTCCTGTCTTTGCTCAAATCGGAATAACCGAGATGGTATTTTCGGTCCCACCGAAAACCCCAACGTTCACATTATTTGAACTGTCGGTCTGACCGAGTTGTCCACTTCGGTCTCACCGAGATTGCTCAATTATGTGTGTAACGGTTGGATTTTGTGTGGAGGCTATATATACCCCTCCACCCCCTCTTCATTCGTGGAGAGAGCCATCAGAAAGAACTACCACTCCTACCTTACACTTTCTGAGAAGAGAACTACCTACCCTTGTGTTGAGATCAAGTTGCTCCACTCCTACCATATGAAACTTGATCTCTAACCTTCCCAAGTTGCTTTCCACTCAATCCTTTCTTCCACCACAGCCAAATCAGTGAGGAGAGTTGAGTGTTGGGGAGATTATCATTTGAAGCACAAGAGCAAGGAGTTCATCATCATCTACAACATCTATTACCTTTTGGAGGGTGGTGCCTCCTAGATTGGTTAGGTGTCGCTTGGGAGCCTCCGTCATCGAGATGTGGAGTTGAACCAAGAAGTTTGTAAGGGCAAGGAGATCGCCTACTTCGTGAAGATCTACCCCGAGTAAGGCTAGCCCTCCGTGGGCGTAGGCCATGATGGAATAGACAAGGTTGCTTCTTCGTGGACCCTTCGTGGGTGGAGCCCTCCGTGGACTCGCGCAGCCGTTACCCTCTATGGGTTGAAGTCTCCATCAACGTGGATGTACGATAGCACCACCTATCGGAACCACGGGAAAAATTACCGCGACTCCAAATTGCGTTTGCTCTTCTCCACCTCTCTTTACTGCATGTGCAATTTACTTTCCGCTGCCTATACTCTAGAATTGCATGTGTAGGGTGATGCTTGACTTGATCATAATTGAGAATCTGCCAAAAACTGTTCTTGATCAAAAGGCAGAATTTTTATATTTACAAGTAGTCTAATCACCCCCCCCCCCTCTAGACATACTTTCGATCCTACAGCTACACAGGTCTGCCGACCGTTGGCGGCTCTCCATGCGTCGTTGCCCCGTCGCATCAGCCTGTCAGCCCACGCGCGCGATGGGACGTAGCTGCGGGCTGGGGCCCGCCACTATAGGGCCTTGGTCCGCGCGCGGATCCAATGTGGCAGAGGCAATCGATTGCCCTCCCCACGCGCAGTTAATGTGCGCGGATTAGGCACGCAAAAGGTGGGGATCGTGCGGGGCGTGGAGCAGTTAATCCACGCCCCGCCCCCTCGGCTTCGTCGCCCCAAGCCTATAAGTAGGCCGGGGGAGGGGGTTAGCACCGTTCTCGCACCCGCCCTGCTCCATTCTTCTTCTTCTTCCTTGCTCCCTCTCGCACTTCTCGCCACTTCCGCTTGCAGCGCCCCGCCGTAGCGAACCACCCACTCGAGCCATGGCCGCCGCAACGCCGGTCCGCCATTCAGGCGAATGGGATGGCAGCGACGTCATTGAGGAGCACATCCACTACCTCCGCCGTGCGCGGAAGCTGCCCCCCGCCGTCAAGGTCGCTGTGCGCCTAGCGCCGGCGGCGGAAATCAAGCCGGCGCCGCGGTTCGGCGAGCGGGTCATCTTCCGCTCGCACTTCCCGTGCGGCTTCGGCCTCCCTGCCAGCGGATTTTTTTCGATCTTTCCTTGAATTCTTCAACATCCAGCCCCACCACCTCACGCCGAATACGGTGGTAACATTGTCCTCCTTCGTCATCATGTGCGAAGCTTACCTCGGGATTCTTCCCACGATGGAGTTGTGGACAAAGCTTTTCTACATGAAGCTTGGTACCGCGGTCCAGAGCGTGGCCGCCCAATGTGGGGGATGCATTGTGGTGAAGTGTAGCGGGCCAAGAACTATTTCCCAGCGCCTCAGCTCGTGGTGTTGGTGAATTTGTGGCAGAAGACGTACTTCTACGTCTCCAACGTCGACCCCGCTCAAGATTTCATCGGCCTGCCGGACTGGGCGCCCGGCCCGCCTGCCGAGCCCCATGACTCCTGGAAGACCCGGACCATCACCCTCACAAAAGGTGCTTCCATCGTCGTACGACGCCTTCAGGAGTTGACGGACAACGAAGGCTTGGTGTTTGCGGACCTCCTGCTCACATTTGCAGAGTGCCGGGTGCTGCCGCTGCAGGCTCGCCCGCACATAATCTATGACATGAGCGGGCGGCAGGACCCGAGCCGGACATGCACCAAGCAGATGCCATATAAGGAGGTGGCATACTTGGTGAATTCTGTCTCCAATTGCAAGCTCTCTGACTCGGGCTGGGCCTTCGGCAACCACCGTACAGCCGCAACAGCCCGCCGCCTGCGGTGAGCTCTCTTTCTCATTTTATACTTCTTTCTTCTCTTTCCGCTTGTCTCAGCCGTCTGATCCTGGTGCCGTCTGCAGATCTTCCCCAGCCAGCCGGCGCCGGGCTCTGACCAGCTGGGCCGCCCTCTGGAACTAGACCGCTCCCAGAGCGACACGAGCGACCTCGATCTTGGGGCCGCCGCCATGGAGGAGGAGGAGGTAACAGGCGGCGGGGGCCAGCCAATAGGCGGCGTCGAGAGCTGGCCGGATGAGGAGGAGGAGGAGGAGGTGCCAATCCGCGTCCAAGAGGCAAATCCGCCTGGGCAGGACAGCCAGCAGACGGGGCCGTCAGTCGCAGCCGGCGGCGTGAAGCGCCGGTCCTCTGCGAGGCCGTCTGCCACCAATCCCAAGAAGCTACGGCTGTCGGCGCCGCCACCAAGCGCCGGGAGGAGGCCGCCAAAGCAATTCTTCCTAAGGTTCCCAAACCCAGGCCAGTTATATCCGGGTAAGTACCGCATTTCTTTTCTCTTTTGCGCTTATCTCATTCTGCCACCCCCAATGTGGCTGACTTGCTGTCTTCTATGGGATGCCCACACAGCGCGTCGCTCTCTCTCTCTCTCGCGGGCGCCAGTGGGCTCTGTTGTTGGGAGCGCAGATAACCCTCCAGCGCCCCGCCGCGTGGATCCTGCCGCCGCACTCTGGGAGGCGACGGAGAGAAACGCCCGCGAGGCGCGCGAGGAGCAGGAGGCCGCGGCCCATGAGAGGGCGGAGGCTGATGCTGCTGCCAAGGCGGAGGCCGAGGCAGCCACCAAGGCCCAAGCGGACGCCGCCGCTCAAGTCCAAGAGTAGGAGGAAGGCCTCCAGCAACCGGCGGACCGCACCATCCTCTAGGATACGGGCTCTCTGGAGCTGTCTGTCCAAGTGTCGGCTGCTGACGAGTAGCCGTTTCTAGACAATGAGGGGGACGGCCGCGTCGCCATGGAGACGGAGGTGACGCCCCCCGCGCCGCCTGCTGGGACGCAGGACAGCCGGCCTGCGGGAGCGGAGGTGCCGCCGGCTTAAGGCGTGTTGGTGATAGGCCCGCAGCCGGCCCCCCGAGTCCCTGCCCGCCAGCGCCCTGCGAAGGCGGTATCCGCATCGCGGCGAGTAGAAGCTGGCGGCGCCAGCTCGTCAACGCCGGAGAACGAGGCTACCAACGCGGCGTCATTAGGCTGGACGCCCGAAGGCGGCGGTGCGCTGATTGTCGCGTCGCGAGACGTCCTAGACCGCTTCAATTCTCTGAGCGAGGTCGTGCAGACGGTGATGCGGGTGTTCGTGGCACGCGAACCTCTGTTCGGGTATATTGACTCCATGTTTTTGCTTTTATTCCTTCAATTTCTTCTGTGGGGGCGCGTCAGCGCACCCACTGGGTGTAGTCCCCGAGTTCCGAGTCGGCTGCTGAGCAGGCGGCTTGGAACTCCGAGGTGTACTTTGTGAGCTAACTTGTTTTTTGCTGCAGGACTACCACAACCTTCGGGTGGCTTCCTACAACGCCTAGCGTCAGGAGCTGGCAAAACTGCGGACTGCTCTAGCTGACAGTCAGGGTGAGTGTTCCTCTCCTCCTTGCGGGGGCGCGTCAGCGCACCCACTGGGTGTAGTCCCCGAGTTCCGAGCCGGCTGCTGAGCAGGCGGCTTGGAACTCCAAGGTTGTCTTCTTTGCTGATGTTGATGTTCTTCTTCCTCTCTTGCCAGCGGTTGCGACCAACCTCCGCAACCAGCTGGGCGAGGTTCAGGCGGAACTTGCCGCCAAGGAGCGGGAGCGCGATCTCCCTGCCCAGGATCGTGATCGCTTGGCCAAGGAGCTGGCAGACCAGGCGGCGACACACAAGGCGGAGCTTGAGAAACCGGCGGACGCCGAGATGCTCCTTCGGGCTGAGTTCGAGACTGAGCGCTCGAACTGGACCGAGAAAGAGGCGGCTCTGCAAGATGGCTATGGGGCCATTGCAGACATGGTCGACGGTAAGACGCCCGCCCTTCTTTCTTGTGCTTGCCGTCTACTATAGCTAGCTTTCCTTCTTCTGATTCTTTGTCTAGTTCTTGCAGAATTCTTCCCGAGAACTCTGTGGCCGGCAGCCAGGCCATCAAGGCCCAGCGCGACGAGAGGCGCGAGGCGGGCTGGGTAATTGCGCCCAACGCGCCCAGGACTCCCGCCGAACAGCTTCTTGCTATCAAGGCGCGCCTCCAGCCGGCACACCGCCTGCTTCGCCGCCTGCAACACGCTGGTGCCCAAGTGCTGGCCGCCCTCTGGCCAGGCGTTCCAGTACTCCGCACTCCTAGCCGGACTACCGACTGGCTGGAGGTGGCCGGCCACCGCTTCGAGGCCTGGAAGGGCGCTGCAGCGAGGGCCGGTGCGCGGACCGCCCTGGAATTCGCCAAGGGCTGGTACCCAGACCTGGATCTGGCCCAGCTGAAGACCTTCCGCGTGGAAGCTGAGCCTGAGCTGGCGGCGGTGCAAGGAGATCTCGTCAAGCGCACCGCCTCCCTTGCCGAATATGTCGACACCTCCATTTTCGTCCCAGAGCTGGATGAGAATGGTCATGTGGTGCCACCTGACAACTTTGGGCTGGACCTGGCGGCGCCGGAGGAGTTAGACGAGGAGATCTCCTCCAGCGACGACGGCGAGGAGGAGGGAGATAGCAACGAAGAAGCCAGCTCCCAGGAGGCGGAGCCGTCTGCTGGCCATCAGCCCGATCGGGCCTCTTCAAGCGACCCCAGCGAGACGGCGCCGCCTGCTGCAGCAGGCGGCCAGGCCGAAACCCATCAGGCGGCTCCCCTAGCAGCCGGTTCCGTCATGCCACCTACTCCACCTGGTGCTCCTTAGGCGTCATTCGTGTATCTTTTAATTCCTGTTTTTTCTTAAGACTTGGTAGGATTAGTTCGAACAATTCCACCCACTGGGTGTATCAGTAAGTTACAGCTGAAAGGCGGCCTTGGAGGCCTTTTTGCTAAAAATATTCTCTTAATGCTGCATATGTTCATGCAATTTGCCAGGTTCTGGGATTAGCACCGTCCTTTGTTCCTTAGGGCGATTCTCTTTTGCTGTCACCTTTAACCGCCGTCCTTCCAGCCGGACAACCACTCTGTGGTTCTGTGGCTGGGTCAGGTACTTAGCTGTTTTCTGGATAGGCAAGTATCCTGTCCTCTGGAACACGGTGTGGCTAAGGCAGAAGCCGGTTGGCCGGCTGCTCAGCAGCCGGCCAACTTGTATAAAGGGCCGTCTTGCCCTATGTTTGTTTTCCTTGGCCATTTTTGATGTGGGCATCGCTTCTTGCCTTTGACTCCCGCCAGCCGGATAGCCGCGTTCTGTGAGTCTGTGACTGTAGGCAGGAGAGGGCTCTGATGCCATCACATTACTTGTCCGACTGTTGAAAGAAAAGTTTTAAACATAGGGCTAGGCGGCTAGTCCCCGGGCCGTCTGCTAGGCTCCGGTGCCGGACGAAGGAAAGAAAAATACTCATTCACAGGCATAATTCTTATCATATAGATAAAGGGTTGGACAGTCCCCAAGAATTCCCCGGGGTCCCATTGGTTCTCAAAATAAAGTAGATAGCGCGACACATATTGTCTTTAGCTATAAAAGCGACAAAGTAGGTTTGCGTTCCACGGGCGCTCCGACTCCTTGCCCGAGTCGTCTCTCTTGCGTGCTCTTGGCTTCTGGGCGTCGATGGTAGTAGGCATCATTGCCTAGTACCTTGCTGATGATGAATGGTCCTTCCCAAGGAGCCGAGAGCTTGTGCTGGCCGGCTGTTCGCTGGATCAGCCGGAGCACAAGGTCCCCCTCGTGGAAGGAACATGGCTTGACCCGCCGGTTGTGATAGCGACGGAGACCCTGGTGATAGATGGTGGACCGGCTGAGTGCTACCAGTCGGGCCTCCTCCAGTAGGTCTACGCCGTCTTCTCGTGCTTCTTTGGCTTCGGCTTCTGTGTACATGGTGACACGAGGCGAGTCAAACTCAACATTTGTTGGGATGACGGCCTTGGCCCCATAGACGAGGAAGAAAGGAGTGAAGCCTGGTTATTTGTTCGGAGTTGTCCTGAGGCTCTAGAGGACAGACGACAACTCTTCGATCCAGCAGCCGGCTGACCGTTCCAAAGGTTCGACCAGTCGGGGCTTGATGCCGGACAGGATAAGGCCGTTAGCACGCTCAACTTGGCCGTTGGACTGTGGGTGGGCAACAGACGCTAAGTCCAGTCGGATGCCCTGTGTTGCACAGAAACGGGCCAATACGCCTTTGGCAAAATTTGTGCCGTTGTCGGTGATGATGATGTGCGGTATGCCATACCGGACTGTGATGTCTGCGATGAAGGTCACAGCAGTTGGGTCGTTGAGTTTCTTGATTGGCTTCGCCTCGATCCACTTGGTGAACTTGTCCACTGCTACGAGTAAATGCGTCAGGCCGCCTCGAGCTGTCTTGAAGGGACCCACCATGTCCAGTCCCCATACGGCAAATGGCCAAGTGATCGGAATGGTCCTGAGTGCACAAGCCGGCAAGTGTTGCTTGGAACTAAAGCGCTGGCAGCTATTGCACTTCTTGACCAAGTCTTTGGCGTCGTCTAAAGCAGTCGGCCAGAAGAAGCCGTGGCAGAAAGCTTTGGCAACGAGGGATCTTGAGGCCGCGTGGTGGCCGCACTCCCCTTGATGAATATCCTTCAGAATAGCCAGACCATTTTCTGCTTCCATGCAGCGCTGGAAGACGCCTGTTGCACTTCTTCTGACAAGCTCTTTGTTGACTATTGTGTATGCTGAAGCTCGGCATTGAACTTGCCGTGCCAAAGTCTCTTCTACTGGCAACTCTCTTCTGAGCAGGAAATTGAGGATTGGTTGTGCCCAAGACGGCGCTGAGACTCCTGTTGTTTCTGCCAGAGAGACTAGGGCGGTTGGGCTGGGAGGTGGAGGGCTGGAGTGAGCCGCCTGTTGTGCTTCTGAAGTCCCCGGGCCGGCTGCAGCAGTCCCCAGGCCGTCTACTGAAGGACGCATTTCCTGGCCGCCTGCTGGAGCAGTCCCCGGGCCAGGAACCGGCGCAACAGCTGTTGTGCCGTCTGCTAGAGTTGGAGTATCTAGGCCGCCTGCTGGAGCAGTCCCCGGGCCGGCTACTGAGGTTGTTGGGCCGTCTGCTCCAAGATCGGCTGGTATGAAGATTGACTCTGACTCTCATGAAGGCTTGATAGACGGCTTGCGCAGACATTGGAGGGACACGCCGGCTGGTATTGCTTGGCGGGTGGAGCCAATTTGTGCCAAACTGTCATCTTGCACGTTGTCGGCTCGTGGCACATGGAGGAACTCGCAGCCGTCAAAATGCCCACTGATCTGCTGGACAAGGAAACGGTAACTTCGCATGTTTGCGTCCTTGGCGTCCCAGTCCCCGGAGGACTGCTGGACAACTAAGTCTGAGTCACCATAGCACAGCACTCGGCGGATACCAATCTCTTTGGCCATCCGGAGCCCGTGAATGAGCACCTCATACCCGGCCACATTGTTGGAGGTAGCAAAGTGGATTTGCAGGGTGTATTTGAGCTTGTCGCCTTTGGGAGAGGTGAGGACGACGCCGGCTCCCAAGCCAGTGCGCATCTTTGATCCATCAAAGTGCATCCGCCAATGGGTTCAATCTGGAGCAGGCGGCAGGTACTGGGTCTCGGCGCAGTCGATGAGGAAGTCGGCCAAAGCTTGCGATTTGATGGTGGTGCGGGGCTGGTAGAATATGGTAAAGGGGGCCAGCTCAATGGCCCACTTCGCCACTCTTCCTGAAGCATCTCCGTTGCCCATGATTTCAGATGGCGGGACCGTGCAAACGATCGTGATTGGGTGCTCTTGGAAGTACTGCTTGAGTTTCTTGGCGGTGAAGTACACGCCATAGCACATCTTCTGGTAGTGGGGGTAGTTCTACTTGGAGACTGATAGCACCTCGCTCAAGTAGTAGACCGACATCTGGACGGGCAAGGATCTGCCGTCTTCTTGGTGCTCGACAACAATGACTATGCTGACTACCCGGTTGGTGGCGGCTATGTAAAGGAACATGGGTTCCTTGTCTGTTGGCGCCGCCAGGACAGGCGGCGTGGAAAACACTTTCTTGAGCTGCTAGAAGGCTTCATCCGCCTTGTCGTTCCACTCAAAACAAGTGATTTTCTTCATTAGTTGGTACAGTGGGAGTGCCTTCTCACCCATCCGGCTGATGAAACGGCTGAGGGATGCCAGACACCCGGTGAACTTCTGGACGTCTCGTATGCGAGTCGGTCTCTCCATTCTCTCAATGGCCTTGATCTTTGCGGGGTTGCACTCGATGCCGTATTTAGATACCAAGAAGCCAAGGAGCTGGCCTGCTGGTACCCCAAAGACGCATTTCTCCGGGTTCAGCTTGATCTGAAAGCGGCGCAGGTTTTCAAAGGTCTCTTGGAGATCCTCCAAGAGAGTTCCCCTCTTCTCCGTCTTCACCACGATATCATCCATGTAAACATGGGCATTTCTGCCAAGTTGCTTGAGGAGACACTTCTGCATGCAACGCTGAAAGGTGGCGCCGGCATTCCTCAAGCCGAACGTCATGGTCAGGTAGCAGAAGGCCCCAAATGGCGTGAGGAAGGCAGTCTTCAGACGGTCGGCCGGATCGAGCTTGATCTGGTGGTACCCGGAATAGGCATCAAGGAATGTCAGCAGCTCGCATCCGGCTGTGGAGTCAATCACTTGATCTATTCGCGGCAGAGCAAACGGATCTTTAGGGCAGGCCTTGTTGAGGCTGGTGTAATCAATGCACATGCGCCATTTGTTGTTCTTCTTCAACACTAAGACTGGGTTGGAGAGCCACTCAGGATAGAACACCTCCATAATGAAGCCGGCTGCTAGCAGGCGGGCGACCTCTTCTCCAACAACTCTTCTTTTTTCTTCTGACAGGCGGCGGAGCGGCTTCCTGACAGGTTTTGATTCTTCTCTCACATGTAGCTTGTGCTCAGCGAAATACGTCGGGACACCCGGCATGTCTTTGGGGGACCATGCAAAGATGTCCCGATTCTCACGGAGGAAATTGACGAGCTCGCATTCCTATTTGTCGTCTAGGTTTGACCCTATGACAGCAATTTGCTCTGGGTGAGATGGGTCCAATGCAATCTTCTTTGTCTCCTTGGCCGGCTGGAACGAGCCATGCGGCTCCGCCTCCCTGGGGTCGGCTGGTATGGCTAGCTGCTCGCCAGCCATTGCCACCAGTCGTTCCAAGCGGCGCTTTTCTTCAGCCACGAAAAGGGACTCGGCCAGACGGCTACTAGCAGTTGCACATGCGATGGACTTCTCATAGTCCCCGGCTATGGTGATTATTCCTTTGGGACCCAGCATCTTCATCTTGAGGTAGGCATAATGGGGTACTGCCATGAACTTTGCAAGAGCTGGCCGGCCCAAAGTCACGTGATAGGGACTTTCCAGGTTCACCACTTCAAACCAGACCGGCTCCCGCCGGAAATGCTTCTTGTCACCAAACATGAGATCAATCTTAGCCTTGCCGATTGGTGAGCAATAGAGGCCTGGCACGATGCCGTGGAACACAGTCCTGGTAGGTTGAAGCTGTTTTACTTTGATGCCTAATTTCTCCATGGTATCACGGTACATGATGTTGATGCTGCTGCCGCCATCTACTAGCACTAGGGAGAAACGATAGGCCCGCCTGTCGATGGAGAGAGTTGCATCCAGGACAAAGGCATAAGCACCTAGGGAAGGAATGACAGCCAGGTGATCCTCACGGCTCCAGCTGATGGGCCTTTCAGACCAGTGCAGGAATTATGGGGCTTCAATGGCAACGGTGTTGACTTCACTGCGCTGTTGGCGCCAGTTGTGCCTATCGTCCGCTTGGCTTGTGAAGACGACGTAGGCTCCATTCTCTTCCGGGAATACGTCCTGGACCTGGCCACCCGAACGAGCAGCCGGTGGATTGGGAGGCAGGGCCGCCTGCCCAGCAAGCGGCGGTGGCAGAGCTTCCCCTCTGGCAATCCGCGTGAGCCAATGGCACTTTCGTGTGGTGTGATTGGAAGGCTTCGCGCTGCTGTGAAACTTGCAGGGGGCATCCAGAGCATGATCGAAGGAGAAAGCAGGCTGCCAGGCTGGCTTGCCGCCCTTCTGACACTTGGGTCCCGCTTGCGCCTCTGGCTGCTGGCCATTAACTGCTGCCACCAGCCGACTGTTGGTAGCCGGTGCGTGGGTCTTGCGCTTGTGATCGTTCGGCTGCTGGCGCCGACTGGACTCTCCAGCCGGCATTTTGAGAGCTGGGGGAGTCATTTTTCCAGAAGCATCCACTTGCAGCTCGGACTTCATGGAGGAGTCGGCGGTGGCGTATTTGTCTGCTATGCTCACCAGTTCGTCCAGCGTGGCAGGCTCGTCGCAGAGGAGTTTGTGTTTGAGGAAGGTGCCTTCTCTGCACCCGGCCGTGAAGTACTCGATGGCTTGTACCTCGTGCACTCCCTCGCAAGAGTTGCAAAGCTCTGCCCAACGTGTTAGGTAATCGCAAGCTGACTCATTTGGGCCTTGAACACACAAGGAGAGCTGGCGTAGCTTGGGAGCACGCTTGTAGGTGCTGGTGAAGTTGCGAGTGAACGCGTCGGTGAAGTCCAACCAGCCGTTGATGCTGTTGGGCTTGAGGCTGTTCAGCCACGTCCGAGCCATGCCCTGGAGCATGAGTGGCACGTACTTCACCGCAACACGCATGTTGTTGGTTGCTATGCTGACGGCCGTGGAGTAGTCCACCAGCCAGTCCTCCTGCTTGACCGATCCGTTGTACTTGGGGGTATCTCTGGGGAGCGAAAAGCCCTTGGGGAAAGGCTCATTATGGATGCGGGGGCCGAAGCAGGCTAGGCCGAGGTCATCTTCTTCTTCGACTGCCTGGGACCGAGCCAGTCGGTCAAGGCGATGCCGGGCGTCGTTCTCCCCGACTCCCTCGCGGCGGCCCAAGGGGCCTGCTAGAGAGGGGTGGTCAACAGGCGGAGGAGACACACGCCTCTCCCGTCGAGGGGGAGGCGGGCGTTCCTCTCGCCGCTCAATGGCCCTTGGGCGGCCATCTTGATCGCGCTCGATGGTGATGCGAGTCTGCCGGCTGCGGCTAGCAGCCGGCTCTGAGTCACGCCGGTTGTGGGTGTCGACTGTTGGAGAGCGGGACGTGGCTCCTTGCTCCCGCCGAAGGGGGCGGTTGTCTGCCTGCGCGCCGGCCTCTGATGCCTGGCGACGGGCTTCCTGCTGCGTAGCAGCTGTGTCGAGGAGCTGGCGGGCGCGCTGACTCATGCGACGAAGCTCGTCTCCCTCCAAGCAGCCCAGCTCATCGACTGCCGCCTGGGCAGCCCTTAGGTTTTCTGATGGAGTGGGGTACACGGGTCATGGAGCCCCCAGCATGTATGCCAGCACTGCGCCACGGTCGCGAACGGCACCAGCCCGGCTGGGCTCGCCAGCACCCGGCGTGCCGCCTATGGCACGGTCCATCTCACGACGATAGGCTTCAGTGAGGCGCCGAGAGGCGGCCAGCTTCTTGGCAATGTCGAGGAGCAAGACGCGGAGCGCCTCCAGCGCTGCGCCGTCTGCCCCCGCAGCGATGGGAGCGGAGAGGCTCTGCATGGCTGCCTGCAGCGGGTCTTGGCCCGACCCGCCGGAAGGCTCGTCGTGGCTGATGGGCAGCACTTGCGTGACGGTTCTGACGGTACTGTAGAAGGCTGCGATGGGGAGGGGATCGTCGATGATCACCACGTGCTCGGGGAAGGAATCGACGGACGCCGCATCGAGGTCGATGATCATGTCAACTGGTGGGCCAGAGGAGCCCACGGACTCCACGTCGGAGGCGCGCTCGTCGACGATGTGGAGCTTGTCGAGGAGCTCGACGAGGCAGCTCTCCGGAGCAACTGGCTCTACAGCCGGAGGGGGCTCGTCATGGATGTCGACGCCGACGAGAAGGTCGGCGAGTTTGCTCGCAGCGCATGCGGCCTCAGCGCCGTGAAGCATCCCGGTATCCATGCCTGCGGGAGTGCCGGGCTAGCTGTGCTCGCCAGGAAGGAACAAAGTTCCCGTCCAGAACATGTCTCCGACCGACGGTGCACCTTGCCCCACGGTGGGCGCCAAATGTCGGGGTTTTGTTGCGACATATGCCAATGGATGGCTTATCATGCACGGGGACAATAGAACGTCGCCGGGCCCTGAAAGCGGGATAAGGCGGAACTTAGGACGCCTATGAATCTTACCCATGTTTGGGGCTCTCCGTGGAGATAACACCCCTAATCCTGCTCTGCGGGGACTCCACGTCATGACTAATGTCACTAGGGTAGCTACAAGGTTGCTCCTTGAGCTGTGTCGTCTAGAGGAGGAAGAAGAGCAAGGCTAGCTCAGTACCTTCGCTCTAGGGAATCGGGATTATTGTTAGGGTTTCTCCCTATTTCTCTCTATGTGTCTCTCTTCTCTCAAGAGTTCAACCCCTCCACATGGAGGACCCTGGGGGGTTTATATAGGCCTACCCCCTAGGGGTACAATAGTAATCCAGGCGGAATGGCCCCCAGCTGTCAGCGTCTTCGGGTGCCGGCCTCTCCGCCTGTTGCTGGGGCCCACCGTCTGCGGGCCCTTGTGATTGCCTTTCACTGTAGGTGCTCCTATGTTGACGGCAGCATCGTCAGGAGGGAAGTTGCTACAGTGTCGCCGTCTCCTACCGTACACTGCCACCACGTCCTGTCTTGTCATCTTGATGAGGTTCGGACTCCTAGGGTACGGTGAGCCGCCTGCTATCAGGCGGGCCATCTACCCCGGCCGCCTGCCAGGGGCCGCTGGTCTCTGATTCGCCCACTGGTCGGTGGGGACGGCCGCCTGCTGGCCCCGCCGTATGCGGGTAGTGGGATTATGGCTTCCTCCGACCGAGGCTTGGTCACTGGCAGCATGGCTACAGGGACACGCCGTTTAAGGGGCGTCCATAAGACACGCATTCACTGTAGCCATGCCCTTATAGATTCTCTAAGGAAATGCTCGACTGTAGCCATGCCTTAGCTGTGTCGTGGTCCCCCAGCACCCGTCCCGAGGGGGAGGCGTAGGACCGTCTGCAACCTACTGGCTATGGAGCTGCCGCCTATTTGGGCCCCTGCCGCTTGGTGGCAGCCGGCTCCTGGGGTAAACTGTCCCAAGAGGCGGCCCGATGAGCAGACGGCTGGGGGATAACAGGCGGCCCCCAATTGTATTGAAATACCATGGGTGGTCGATGAGGACACCCATGGTCAATATCTCTGACATCCTCCTTCCCCTCGCCCAAGCCACCGCCTCTCCTCCCCCTTTATATACTCCCGCCCCGGCATCATTTTTCCTCAAACCTCGAGCCGCTCGAGCCCTCACAGTCGCACCTTGCCTCGCCGGAGCAAGCCGCCGCCATCAAAGCTTCTCGCCGCCGTGTCACTCCACTCCGCCGCCACGAGCCAACGCCGCCCCCTCCATCTTCACCGCCGCGTCGCGCCGCCCCTTCTCGCGCCCTCGCCGACGCCGGAGGACAGCCAGAGCCGCCACCCCGGATGAAGCCGAAGCCGCCGCCACTGTCAACCATCGCCGTCGGTGACTTTTTCTCGCCGGTTTTCTTGGTAAAACCTAGATCCGTTTTTTTCTTCAGTTTATTACGTTTAGATCGGTTTTTTTTAGGGTTCGTTAATTAACGAACGTTCACTCATTAGTTTCTGTTAACGAACGGATTCGTTCGTTTAGTTCTCTTAGAGAACGTCTGTTCGTTAGTTTTTTTATTTTTCGGCCAGGGACCTATCCGTATTTATTTTATTTTACAGTTTAGTCCCCGAACTTCTTTCAATCACAACTTTTTACTCGTATATTGGAATTAGATGAAACCAATGCCCATGTATTCGTTATGATCCCCTTTGTTCAGATAACAAACTTAAACATATTTATGAAAGTTTTAAAATTTGAATTCAAACAGATTTGAATTTGAACTTCGTTTGATCATATCTTGAGTTTCGTAACCCCGTCTTAGTTGATTCTTTTCGCAAATCAAAGCTCTTGACCTAAACTTTTTGATATGACCAAATTCACTTAATTTTGGTACTGTTAGAAATTGTTTTCTGTTGCAAGACCTATTCCCATGTTTTCGAAGTCTTTTGAGTTCTGTTCTTTGATTCTATTGCATGATTGCTTATGTATATCATTGTTTGATTGCGGTGCGAAGCTTGCTACTACGAGTCTATAGGTTTCAACGATAGTCAGCAAGGCAAGTTCATACTTTGATCATACTTTCCAATACCCGTTTTCATTGCATTAATTCAATCCTCGAAGATTGCATGAGTAGGACTTGATCACATGTGGTATTGCTTAGTAGTTCACGAGGTAGGAACCCAATGGCTTGAAATCAACCCAAGGGAATATACATTTTGTTACTTATTGCTTAGCCATGCTTGTAGACGTGGATTGGTATGTGAGATTCATGAAAGTTGTGAGTGTAATAACAACTAAGGGAAAGTTTAATGTGGTAACTTTAATACACCACTGGGTGGATTGGTTGCAGGGCACCTGGGGATATACCAGTGTTGTCCTAGGAGATCCTATGGAATGCCACCCAGGCTCAAAGGGATAAAATATCATTCATGCCTAGAAACTTCCGTGTGCAGCCACAAGCCATTATGGGCTCTCGCATAGTTGAGTATGTTGTGTGAGATCTTTCAGTGGTGGACTAGCAGATGTAGAGAGGAGTAGGTGTACCAGTCTACCCGAAGTAAAGAGTAAATGCTTCTTAAAGACTGTGTCTTGATCTTTCAATCATGGATGTGGTCGAGTCTTGTGGGGAAAAGTGCACAAACCTCTGCAGAGTGTACAAACTATTCTTGCATAGCCATGTCCCCGGTTATGGATATTTTGAGTATCCTGGTATTTGAATTATGGAATGATCTCAACACTCTATTTAATTAACTTGTTGGTTTATTAATGACTTTGGTTAATTTGGGACTAAGATGGGGGTACCATTCTCAGTATTGCTTAACTAAATTGAGTAGTAAATAAAATTTATTTCTTTGTTGTAGGGAAAAACTAGCTTTTTGCAAAAATAACCTTACAGCCTCCACCAGCCAAATATGCATGCAGTTGTAGACATTTTTCATCATTATTATTACAGTGTGTTCTTGCCAGCATATTCAATGTGCTGACCTACATGGCTGCAACATATCATGTTGCAGAGTTTTTCAGACGAAGATTAAGGTGCGGTAGGTCGTTGTCATGCACTCAATATTTGCCGTGGAGTTGGATGGACTCAACTCCTCGTCATTGCTTCCGCAGTTTATTATTTTAGATGGCCTTCAGCCATATTAGTGTAATGGATATTACCTCTTTGAGGATTTCGATGTAATAAAGTGTGATTGAACCTCTGTTATAAATCCTCAAGTGTTGTGTGTGTCAGGATACCGATTCAGGGATGGCACTTAAGCACAGAGACTCCGGTCCATTGGGATCGAGGTCGCTACACCTAGTTGGTGCTTTATAAGAGAAGATGGAGACTCAAATTCAAAAATAAAAACTGCATAAGTAAAAGAAAGGCCCTTCGCAGAGGGAAGTAGGGATTTGTAGAGGTGCTAGAGCTCAAAGCTTAAATTGAGAGAAAAATATATTTTGGAAGGTATACTTTTCCCGCCAACGAAAACGACTTAAGGTTCCCAACACTTTCATTGCTAGATATATCATAGGCGGTTCCCAAATATAAAATAAAGTTTATTCCCTTTCCACCAAACTTTCGCAAGCCATGGCTAGCCGAATCCACGGTTGCCTTCCATACCAACACTCCTAGGAATTTATTATTTGACAACATAAAGTAATTTCTTTTTCATTTTGGGACTGGGCATCCTTAATACCTTTGCCTTACTCTCGTGAAATGACAAGTGAGTAAACACTCATTGTGAGAATAACACATCTAGCATGGAAAATATTGGCCACCCCTCACCGCCTCGCGAGCGGTAGAAGCACACAACAGGGAAATTTATTTTGAAAATTAGAGATGGAACATACAAATTTGCTTAGAACGGTAAGGGAATACCGCATGTAGGTAGGTATGGCGGACTCATGTGGCAAAACCGGGATTTTGGATGCAGAAGTAGTGATCATACTTAGTGCAAAATGAAGGCTAGCAAAAGACTAGGAAGCGACCAACCATGAAGCGAATAATCTCATAAGCGAGCATTGAGCCTAAATAACACCGAATAATGCACCACAAGTAGGATGTAAATTCATTGCATGATTATTGACTTTCGTGCTTTCATAGGGAATCACAAACTTTAACACTAATATTCTTACAAAAGCATAATTACTCATTAACATGACTAACATATCACATCATCATGTCTCAAAACTATTACAAGGAATCAAGTTTATTTTGTCCAATGATCTTCATGAAAGTTTTTATTATATCCTTCTTGGATAGCTGTCACTTTGGAACTAATTTTCATGTATTGCTTTTGATAAGCTCAAACAAATATAAGTGAAGATCATGAGCATAATTTTTCTTTCTCTCAAAATAATTAAAGTGAAGCAAGAGAGAATTTCTTAAAAATTTACTAACTCTCAAATAAATCTAAGTGAAGCAGGAGAGTATTTCTTCAAAAATATTAAAGCACACCATGCTAAAAAAGATATAAGTGAAGCACTAGAGCAAATCCATAGCTCATAAAAATTAAGTGAAGCATAGAGAGCTATTCTAACAAGTCATGGGATAATTTTGGATCTCTCTAATAGGTGTGTACAGCAAGGATTGATGACTTAAAAAGAAAAAGAAAACAAGCAAAGACTCAAATCATACAAGATGCTCCAAGCAAAAGACATATCATGTGACAAATAAAAATATAGTTTCGAGTAAAATACCGATGGTTGTTACTTGTTAGAAGAAAGAGGGGATGCCACTCGGGGGCATCCCTAAGCTTAGTTGCTTGCTTCTCTTTTAGATAATGTCTTGGGATGTAGGGGCATTCCCAAGCTTAGGCTCTTTTTACTCCTTATTCCTTCATCCATCGTAAGATAACCCAAAACTTGAAAACTTCAATCACACAAAACTCAACAAAACTTTCGTGAGATCCGTTAGTATAAGAAAACAATTCACTACTACTCCCTCCGTTCCTAAATATAAGTCTTTTTAGACATTTCAAACAGACTACAACATACGGATGTATGTAGACATGTTTTCGAGTGTAGATTCACTCATTTTGCTTCGTATGTAGTCATTTGTTGGAATCTCTAGAAAGACTTATATTTGGGAACGGAGGGAGTATAAGTGATGTAGCAAACCAATTCATATTTTGTATTTGTATTATATCTACTGTATTCCAAATTTTCTATGGAAAAAACTCATCAAAGAAAACCATAGAATCATCAAAATAAGCACATAACACAATAAAAAGAGAATCTGTCAAAAACAGAATAGTCTGTAGCAATATGGAAGTTTTGAATACTCTTGTTACTCTAATAATCTTGAAACAAATAGGTCCATGTGGGAAATTTGTATATTAATCTTCGGCAAAAAGAATCAACCAAAAAGCACTCTTCTATTAAAAAAGAGAATTTTTCTCGTGGGCGTAAAAGTTTATGTTTTTCAGCAAGATCAAATCTACTAACACCCAACATGATCCTATGGCTTTGATTGGCACAAACCTTTATTCAAACCACAAAAACACATCTAAACAGAGGTATTAAAGGCTAATTCACACAAGAACAGAAAAATAAAAAGCAAAAAATTATTTTATTCATTGGGTCGTCTCCCAACAAGCTCTTTCTTTATAGCCATTAAGATAGGTTTGAGATTTCAATGATGCTCATATGAAAGACAAGGGTTGACGCACAAAAAGAGCATCATGAAACACGTGACAACACATTTAAGTCTAACATACTTCCTATGCATAGTCATTTTGTAGGCAACCAAATTATCAAGATAAGAAACATCTAGCATATGCAAGGAAGAAGGATGAAACAATAGCAATCTCAACATGACGAGAGGTAAATTAGTAACATGAAAATTTCTACAACCATATTTACCGCTCTCATAATAGCATGTAGGATCATACTCATATTCAACAATATAGCTATCATATAATATTTTCTCTTCACGATCCACATACATAAAAAGTTGACACTCTTCCAAAATAGTGGGATTATCATCAAATAGAGTCATGACCTCTCCAAACCCACTTTCAATATTATTACAAATATTATATCAATATCATAATCATCATGAGGCTTAAATAAATTTTCAAGGTCATAAGAAGAATCACCCCAATCATGATCATTGCAATATGTAGAGGACATATCAAAATTAGCATCCCCAAGCTTGGGGTTTGCATATCCTTAACACAATTGATATTAATAGAATTTATAATAATATCATTGCAATCATGCTTTTCATACATAGAACAATCATGAATCACTTCTTCGTTTATCACTTCATCACAATTTTCAGATTCTTAATTCTCAAGCAAAACTTCATAAAGATAATCTAGTGCACTCAATTCACTAGCAATTGGTTCAACATAATTGGATCTCTTAAAAAGAATTGTAAGTGGATGAGGATCCATAAACGCTTTCCTTACGATTTCCAATAAAATACCCAATTATACCAAACAACCAAGCAAAGTAACCAAGTAAGACATAAGGGCAAACGAAAACAAATCTAACGAGAAAACGACAAACGAAAAAGAGGGCGAATAAAAATGGCAAGTTTTTGTGAAATAGGGGAGATGAAAACGAGAGGCGAATGGAAAATAATGTAAATTGCGAGGAGATGAGATTTGTGATTAGGAACCTGGTATATGTTGAAGGTGCTCCCCGGCAACGGCGCTAGAATATTCCTTTTGATGGCTGTGAGAACTACGTCGGGTTTTTTCCCCAAAGAGGAAGGGATGATGTAGTATAGTAGTGGTAGGTATTTCCCTCAGTGATGAAACCAAGGTTATCGAACCAGTAGGAGAACCAAGCAACACAACATAAATATCACCTACACACAAATAACAAATACTCGCAATCCGACGTGTAAAAGGGGTTGTCGATCCCTTTCGGGTAACGGACGTGAGAGAGATATAAATATTGATAGATCAAACGCCAAATAAGATAAATTGCTGCAAGGTATTTTTGGGTTTTTGATTTAATAGACCTGAAAATAAAACCAAAGTAAAATAGATCGCAAAGGCAAATAATATGAGAAAGGGACCCGGGGTCGTAGATTTCACTAGTGGTTTCTCTCTAGAAATAGCAAACGGTGGGTGAACAAATTACTGTTAGGCAATTGATAGAACTTCAAATAATCTTGACGATATCCAGCCAATGATCATTATATAGGCATCACGTCCAAGATTAGTAGACCGACTCACGCCTGCATCTACTACTATTACTCCACACATCGACCGCTATCCAGCATGCATCTAGTGTATTAAGTTCATGGAGAAACGGAGTAATACAATAAGAACGATGACATGATGTAGACAAGATCTATTTATGTAGAAATAGACCCCATCATTTTATCCTTAGTAGTAATGGTACATATGTGCCGGTTTCCTTTCTTTCACTCGAATCAAGCACCGTAAGATCGAACCCACTACAAAGCACCTCTTCCCATTGCAAGATAAATAGATCAAGTTGGCCAAACAAAACCCAAATATCGGAGAAGAAATATGAGGCTTAAGAAATCATGCGTATAAGAGATCAAAGAAGACTCAAATAACTTTCATGGATATAGAAAGATAGATCTGATCATAAACTCAAAGTTCATCGGATCCCAACAAACACACCGCAAAAGAGTTACATCATATGGATCTCCAAGAGACCATTGTATTGATAATCAAAAGAGAGAGATGAAGCCATCTAGCTACTAACTATGAACCCGTAGGTCTACAAGGAACTACTCACGCATCATCAGAAATGCACCAATGGAGATGGTGAACCCCTCCGTGATGGTGTCTAGATTGGATCTGGTGGTTCTAAACTTTGCGGTGGCTGGAATAGAATTTGGTCGACCCCTCTAGGGTTTTTGGAAGATGTAGAGCAAAGAGGTGGTGCAGGAGGCCACCGAGGTGGGCACAACCCAGCTGGGCGCGCCAGGGGGGGCCTGGCACGCCCTGGTGGGTTGTGCCCCCCTCGGGGTACCCCCTAGGTGCAGCCCTGGCCCATTGGTTGTTTTCTGGCCCATAAAAAATCTCCAAAAAGTTTCACGGTGTTTGGACTCCGTTTGATATTGATTTCCTGTGATGTAAAAAACATGCAGAAAACACCAACTGGCACTTGGCGCTATGTCAATAGGTTAGCACCAAAAAATGATATAAAATGATTGTAAAACATCCTAGAATGATAATATAACAGCATGGAGCAATAAAAAGTTATAGATACGTTGGAGACGTATCTAGCAGCAGCAAGTCCTCGGAGTCTAGTGATTCTCCGGAGACCAGCGATGACGACACCTACGAGCCACCAAGCTCTCGCCGCGCCTAGAGCAGGGTGTTGGCGTCCGCCCGGCGTCGTCGATGATGTTCCCGGCCAAGGTTCTCCTAGCTTTCTTTTTTTGTTTCCCTGTGCTGAATCATGTTAATTCCCGTGGGGGTATGTAAGAGGTTGTAATGATTTTGCTTTAATGTCATCGCCCTTCGTTTAGTACTGTGATTGCATATATCGCTCAGGCACTGTGCTCTTTTTTCGTACTCGCGGTGGCTTGGTGCTCTACGCCGACAGGACCCAGTCCCCAGGCAGGCTTCAACCATCGCTGGTATGCCAGGTCGCGATGCCGTGGTCAAGGCTAGGAGGTGAGCGGCCCGAGGTTCGGTAAGAGCCCTCGAGACGCGATGCTCGGGAGGTCCCCTTTAGCATGGAAGCGGCTCCCTGGAGGCCGAAAAGGAAAACGACGTTGCCCGAGCGAGATCGCGAGAGGAAAACATCCGATCAAGAGGTCCTAGTTGACATGCAGGGTGACTTATCCTGCAATGAATTCCTTGCGGGACGCCTGGCTGTGCCCTTAAGATAGTGGTCCTAGGCGGGGCTCACGCCGGTCTCTCCCCCGCTTAGCTCAAATAGTTGCTCTACATCCTCGGGTCCCAGCCCTCGAGCCAGGCTCAGCCGCCACTGGTATGCGCGATGCCGTGGTCAAGGCCAGGGGTGAGGGCTCGAGAGCCAGTAGTAGCCCCTGAGGCGCGATGCTCAGGAGCCCCCCCCCCCTTAACGTGCAAGCGGGTCACATTGAGGGGAGTGGCCGGAGAGACCACCCTAGTCTGGATCTAGAGGTTCATGTGAATCAGTGTGAGAAAGAGGTCATAGCACGCGGCAGTGCTTGCCTTGGTACCGTTGATCTTTCCACAAGAATGTGAAGGCATTGAGAATTCGGTGAGGTGACGTGCACGGGGCTGGCCGCGAGTCAGAGCTCAATCTCCTAGGTTTTTCGGCATTGCAGGGACGGACCCAAGCACAGGACCGTGCCAATTGTTGCTTGGAATGAGCAATCGGCGAGCCAGTAACGCGTGGGAGCCGCGAAGGGAGTCGGGGCACCAGGTGAATAGGTGATAATCATGAAGCAGCTCAAGATAAGGCAAGTTCTGATAGATGCAAAAACGATACATGCTGCAGGGACGGACCCACATGTCCTGGGGATGATGCAGCCCGAGGGGCGCCCCAACTGAGCGAAACGAAAAGATGACACACACCATAGGGACGGACCCACACGGCTTGGGGATGATGTAGCCCGAGGGTCGCCCCCAACTGATCAAAACAAAAAGTGTCACCTCGGACCGTTGAGGGAGAAGTGTTGGGGTAGCTGAAGGCGCGCGCCACTGAAGTCGCTCCTCATGAGAGTCACCTGGCTCCTGGGTCTCGCGAGGCTCCTGTGGTCCAGGAGGCTCACGGAGGATTAGTGCCTCCTCCGCCAGGATCTCATGGTGCTCGGCCTCGTGAGCTGCCAGGATGCTCCGCATGTGGCGCTGGTGTAGGGCAGCACTGTTCGGCAAGCCAAAAGGCATGCGAACGTAGCTGTGAGGGGGACCCTCGCACCGGCCCACTCAAGACGGCCAGAAGAGCTCCTAAGAGGCGGCTCTCTTGAGCCCTGGGATGTTGACACAGAGTCGCAACCCCCTGCCCTCATCAGTAGAGCGAGCGGTGCTTGGTGGTGCGGGGCGACGCTCGCCTTGCATTGCCCTTGCCTCCTAAAGATCCTTGATCGCCATGGTGATGAACTCCTGAACGCCTGGCGCCTCGCGCCCTACGCTTTTCTCGCGGAAGCGAGCGCTGAAGCACGCCTCCACATGATGCCCGAACGCCTCCCTCGTGATGTTGGCCAGGTCAAAGGCCCTCCAGAGGAGAGCCCCCGAGCCCAGCCTAAGAGGGGCGCCGGGCGCTCCTTCCTATGCGAGAGAGGAAGGCGCCCCATCCGTGGGCGTAGGTCCTGAGGTACGACCGTCGGGCGTCCCGCCCTCCTGAGGCCCTAGACTGAGTACCTGCTTCTTCTTCTTTGGGACAACCTTAGTTGGGTAGGCAAAGCCCTCGGCATCTGAGTTCTCAACCACCGCAACTTGGTAGGCACGCTTGAGGGAGCACACCGCATCCTTCTCATTGCAGGCGACTGTTATGATGCCGCCGCTTCGTGGCATCTTGAGGACGTTGTAGACGTAGTGGGTCAACGCCATGAACTTGGCCAAGGCCGGGTAGCCAAGGATGGCATTGTACGGTAGGCCAATGCAGGCGATGTCGAAGTCGATGAGCTCGGTGCGGTAGTTGTAGCGCGTGTCAAAGGTGACTGGGAGGTGGATCTGTCCCAAGGGGCAGGTGGAGTCGTCGCTGACCCCGGAGAAGGGCTTGGTGGGGAGGAGCCGGCCGTAGAGCACATGGAGGAGGCCGAACGCCTCAATGGAGAGGACGTTCAGGTCGGTGCCATCGTCGACGAGGGTCTTGGTGACGGCCATGTTGCATATGGTGGGGGTGTAGAGCATAGGCAGCGCACCCACGTCCGCCGTGGACGCAGGTGGTCACTTGAGTCAAAGGTGAGGTCGGACTCGGGGGCCACCCAGCCCGGGGGCGACTGCGCGACTCCCTGCTGTCGAATGAATTTATTGATGTGGCGCCACGATGACGGCGCCCGTGAACCGCGACCGCGTTGGGTACCGGCGCCGCGAAGCGCGTGACGAACAAGTCGCGCAGCTTTTCCCAGGAGGCCACCGAAGAATCCGGCAAGCTGAGAAACCAGGCGCACGGCTCTCCCATGAGGGCCATGGGGAGCCAGTTCACCATCGCCTTGTCATCGCCGCGAGCTGCCCAGACGGCATCTGCATATGCCTGGAGGAACCCCACGGGGTCGGTCGTGCCGTTGTACCGCGGTGGCAGCGCTGGCGTGAGCCATGGTGGCCACGGCACTTGTTGCAGAGCGAGGGAGAGGGCCAGTGGGCCCGCGCCACCTCTGAGCGCAGCCCTCGGCCCGGCGGTTGGTGCGGCGCCTGGCATGGGTGGAGGCTGGACGGCGAGGATAGAGATCGACGACGGGGAAGGCGTTTCCTCGATACGCACCCCTACCCGGCGCATCGAATGTCGGATTCAAAAACCTTTGTTAGATTAGAACACTAGGGTGCGTGTGAAGAACTCAACTTCCACTATCTGCCTACCTGCCATCTCCATGATCTAGCTCGAAGAACAAGAGAGAAATGACACAAAGCAGTTTACCCAGATTTGGGCCACCTCGCGATGTAATACCCCACTCCTGCTTTCTGGTGGATTGCCCCGAGGTGGGCTGAGGAAGAACTAGTACAGTGGTGGAAGAACCTCAGGAGGTGTGTTCTTGCTTGTGGTGGTGAGGGTGGTCTGAATGATCCATCCCCTCCTACGGTGGTGGCTAAGCTATATTTATAGAGGCCTCAGTCCTCTTCCCAAAATGAAGGCGGGAAGGGATCCCACAACGGCCAAATTTGAAGGGGGGCAACTAGTACATCTTATCCTGACGAAAGGTGGTCTTCGCGTGCAAAGCTTCTGATCCTGACACCACGGTGGGCTCGGTGATGACCTCCGTCCTGCTATCCTGGCGATCCTAGTCTTGTTGCATGGAGATGAAAACCTTTGGCTGATTCCTAGGGACTCTGCGCCCGCGCTTGCCTCTTTAGCACCAAAGAGGAAGCCTGTTGTACTGCGCCCGCTGGCGCCCGCCTGGCCTTGGTCGTCTTGGCTTGCATCATCTGATCTTCATGAGGCGAGGACCTGCATAGGGATCTCTGCTCCTCAGGAGCCAGCCTAGTGAGACTGCTCCTTCCAGAGGTCTTGATGTTGTCTGCCTCGCGAGGCTTGGCCCCTCGCGAAGGTCTTGAGTGCTGATGCTGAAGATGGGTCGTACCAGGCCGGTGAAGGAGCCACGTCATGGGCCGCAAGCAGGCAAGTCTGGATACCCTGGTTCCCAGAACGCCGGCAGACTTCATCTCCAGGGCACTTGTCCTTAGGGGCATGTGCACGAAGACTTCTCGACTATTATCGACAAAGTCAAGCCGGCTCCAATAGGGGAGCATTCAAAGTGGCACGTGGCGGCTCGTACCTGCAGCGGTAGTCATCATTCTACGGTTTTGAAATATTTATTTTTTATTATGTTTGAGATACTTTGTACTTTTGTGAAACTTTGATAATAGATCTTTTTTCGCAAAAAATATTATAATAATTAAATTGTGAATGCGCGTGGATTGTTTATACACTGACGTGTTAATAGGGAGCTTTTATACACGATCACTATGGTCAACCTACATTTTATTGTTAATATGTTATTTGTGGCGGTACAACGGGGTAATAAAGTTCGGTGGGAGGTCGGCCCATCAGGATGCCCTTGAGACCGAACATGTCGGTAGGCCTCTTCTAGAATATTCAGTGGAAAAGTATTGTTTTCAACCGACTGATTTCTCTGGGCCATCAACCGCGTCGCAAGCCATCCGATCCAGCTAGATCATGTGACACTGGCCTCTCTCGTGCCCCTCGCCTCAATCTGACTCGTCAAGCTTTCCTTGGCGCCGCACACGGTCAACCTTATCCCTTTATCCTTACGTGTGAGCCTGTGTGCAGTCCCTTTTCTCCCCACATATCCTCATCTTTGCCTCTAACCTTTGGTTAGCCTCAGTTTCTCCACAATTAGCGACTGCACCAAGCCTGCGTTTCTCAACTCGGGGACGCAAAATCCGGCGGCTGTGTTGTGATGCAGCACATTGGCGTTGTGCAGGAGCACCCCATGACGCCAGCGGCGGTGCCAGCACCAAAAAGTTATGGGTTCAAATGCATTAAACTCTCTAAAATGTCCTAATTTTCTGCATAAATATTAATAGAAATAGGCTTGCAATCAAAAAAGTTGTGGGGTCAGCTGACCCCACAGCTTACACATGGAATCACCACCGGGTCGAACCATCACGACGACGACCGCAGACCCCCCCCC
>LR738715.1:734423098-734469167 GCA_902687465.1 Secale cereale
CCCCCCCCTTTAATAGTAGAGATGTTACAAAAAGAATGGCATTTTGGTGACCGAGCTTCATGGAGTCTTATTTTTTGAAAAAAATAAAATACAAACTTCCCGGTTTCAGAAAAAATTGAAAAAACATGAATTATACAAGGATGAAATATATATGTGTGAAGAAATTTAAGATGAAATAACTTAAAATGCGACCTGCACAACGAAGACAAATTTCTGAACTTTGAGGATGAATAGTACCATGTGTTAAAAAATCTTAGATTTTTTTACACAGCCCTCAGTCTGTGTATTTTGTTCTGTAAATTTACAAACATGTGCATTATGCCTTTATGTATATCTGTATTTGTTTTCAGAATATTTTTTAACTATAAAAGTATGTATTTGGATGAATTTTGAATTTTGTCAGAGGAGGCCTTCATTGAGCTCGGCCTCCAAAAGCAATTTTTGATGTTATTATGTTCCTTCAATTTCGGGTCCGGACATTGTAATTTTGAATTGTATAGAGGTGAGGGAGGTTTGGGTGGAATTCCTGTGCAATAAACCCTACTTCGACCATGAATTCTTTTTTTTTTTTTTTGCGGGAAACCATGAATTCGAGCTTCGTGGTCTAGTTCGTGATCCAAATGAAATGAGGATTGCGCTGACAGTTTTACCCTCCTCTTCTTCCTTTTTCCATCCGACAGTGAGCTTGAAAAAAATTCAGAGCCTTGTCGGGTGCCAGACCAGTATCAGTGTAGCACGAGGCACCCATGCACGGCTTAAGTTTCACCATCTGCCGACTGCCCTGTTAAAAAAATAGTTTCACCATCTGCTTAGCCACGCATCTCGCCCTCAGCTCTCAATGGCGCCCCAGCAACAACTCCTCCTGCTGCTGCTCCTCCTGGCCTCGCCGTTGCCTCGGCCGGCCGCCGCCGACGGCGGGGCCGCTGGGCAACCGCCGCTGGTGCATCCGTTCTTCTACTACTCTCCTCCGCCGCCGTCGGCGTCTCCTCTCACCAGCACGCCGCCTACGCCGACGCCGACGCCGTGCAACTGCCAGCAGATGCCGCCGCCCACGGCTTGCAACTGTGGCAGGGTGCCGCCGCCTGGGGTCGACCGCCGCAGCCCGCCGGCCGGGCGCCACGGGCTCCATTCCGGGTCCCGCGCGCAGACCGGAGTGCAGCTCCATCCCCGGGTGCTCTGCGCTGTCACCGCCGCACTTCTTCTACGGTGGTGTTAGCCGCTCGCTGCTGTGCCACTCAGATCTGTATGTGTGTACTACTGTGCTATGCCATTACTAGCATGCTTACTTAGGAGAGGGGAATTTCAATATTTCATCAGATTTCTGCGAGGATTCTATTGTAAGTTCTTGCAGTGCACTCAGAAATTCCGCTGTGGGTTCGATTAATCTCTCCGCCATATGTATGGATTCGGTTGTTGTTGCAATCCGCATTTGATGGAAGTTGATGACTGAAGAGGGTGTTGATGGCATGCATGCTCCGTATCAACTTTGTGTTTGTAAAATGTGGCCTGCATTTTCGCATGCAAATGCATGGTTACAACTTATTTGCCTACTTTTCCTTTGTATGAAGAACACCACTAGACCACCCGGCCACGCCGGCGTCGTCGCCACGCTCCACAAGCCACGGGTCCTTGGAGACAGAGAGATTGTTTGGCGGAAGCTTGGGTCTTGTTCTGGTTGTAACTTCACTGATGTATTTCAGTTTCGATGTGTTCTTGCTGTGCCTGTAAAATGTACTGCTAAGACTATCAGTTAAGATTGTAGTAGTATTGTTAAGCTTTGGCGGAAGGTGGTGGAATTGAGCCGAGGTGTGCGTTTCCGATTGAGTGAGTGGGAAATATCTGATGTGCCATATGCAAGGCAGGCACTGCTATAACGTGCGGCTCCCGTCGGTCGATCTCGTATCGATAAGGTGTCTACAAGGAAGCGGCTAGAAGCTGCTCCTCTCCTCCCCCTCCCCCTCCCCCTCCTCCCTTCCCCACCTCACCGACTAGCAGCCATCCATCCATGGCTCAGCTCCTCCCCCTCTCCTCCGCTGCTCCCAGCTTCCGTCTCGCCGCGACGCCAGGTAGCTATACTCAGTCCCCTCTCTCTCTTTCTCTGCTCTCGCTTGCTTGCCATGGCAATTATTCCTCTGCAAATAAATAAATAAATTATCCGCGTGTTGTGAAATTGGAGTAGCATCGTAAAACCCGGTGCCCTCTTGAGCTAGCTCCCTCTCCCTGACTAGCTTCGCGTCCTCTCCGTGCAGGCAATGGCGTCCCCCGCTTGGCCGTGACGTCGGCCCGCTCTGCTGCTCGTGGTAGTAATTTACGCTACATCCTCCATTATTCTCTTCAGCAATTTTCCGTTCCCTTTAGTTTATTCTTGCACGGCCGTGTTTAACTGTGTAGCAATTTCACAAGTCCATGTTGCCCAGAGCTGCCTTTTTGTCAAATTTCCGCTTATCACTTACCTCTGTACTTGGTAGTGAGCAGGAGGAGCATGAGGCTCAAGTCCCTGAGTGTGAGGTGCGAGCAGGGGTCCAAGGGCGGCCCCGGGCTGGACGTGTGGCTCAGCCGCGGCGCCATGATCAGCTTCATCGGGGCGGTCGGGGTGGAGCTCACCACCGGCAAAGGCGTGCTCCAGGTTCAGCAGCTCGCGTGCCAGCTCTCTTTCCCCGTTTGATGGTCGAAAACGGAACGGAAGCGTGACTAGCGTTGCTTTGCTTCTCTGCAGAACGTAGGGCTGATGGCGCCGCTGCCGGCGTTGGCGCTGGGGCTCACCGGAGTGGTCGGGGTCGTCACCGCATTCATCATCTTCCAGTCTGGATCGTCGGATTGATCAATCACTCCATGTTAATTTGCGCTGATGTGAGAAAGGAAAAGAATATCTGGAGTTGTGTTTCTTGCTTCCCAAAGGCGTCTACCAATTACTCTCGTTCAGTGGCGGGCATGGCATATTTTTGTATTGGCATCGAGCGTATTAAGTGTTAGAGTAAAGAGCATTTTTCGTCCCTCAACTAATCGTGAAGTGTGACTTTCGCCCCTGAACTTTTCTTCGGTGTAACCTTCGTCCCTCAACCCTTAATACAAGGTATAGTTACTCCCTCGTATTGTTTTTCCTCGGTCAAACCCGGTTTTGACTTGATGTGTCTTTGTTTTGACCACATCTCGGTGCAACATTTGTCTCTCAACTCTTAATTATCGTGTAGAATTAATCCGTAGCATAAGTATTCCTTGGCCAAATCCAATTTTAACTTTTCACGGCACAGTTTTGATCACATCATCAGTGTAAGGGGAATGCCCTAAGGGTTTGGGATTGGACCTCGGCGAATTATGCTCCTTCCTCTCGCCTGTGCCGGTTTAGATTCGATTTGCCACCTATTATCCTATCCTCACCCAACTACCATGTTGACCATCTAAAGCGGGAGGAGCTGCTCCCATCATCGGCCTCCGAGAGTACATCGCAGCCTTTCTGTCTGAGTCGCCCAGTGGATATTTAAAGCGGGTGGAGATGCTCCTGTCACTCAGCGCCAACGGAGAGAGAGAGAGAGAGAGAGAGAGAGAGAGAGAGAGAGAGATCAATAACCTATGCCACCTTAAGGGACAATGTGGCCAAAATCATTTCACATTAGGTCAAAATCGGGGTTTTTGTTAAATAAAAAGGGTCAAAACCACGTTTGACCGTTGAGTGCCCCTGACAAGGACTAACTATACCGGGTATTAAGAGTTGAGAGACAGAAGTTGCACCAAAAAAACTTCAAGGACGGAAGCCACACTTCATGATTAGTCGAGGGACGGAAAATGCACTTATCTTTAAGTGTTACTACCTCCGTCCTGCTTTATTGCTCCCCTTTATATTTTTTGCCAAACTTTGATCATATATTTGACCAATTAGATATAAATTGTATATCACAAAACTTACTTTATTGGATTCATATTCAAAAGAGTTTTTCAACGATACTATTATTGTGGTGTGTAACTTATTTTTTGATAGTTAAATGTAAGGTCAAAGTTTAGCTCAAAATACCAAGGGGACTAATAAACTAGGACGGAGGTAGTATAACTTAATAATGACAAATCTAAATTGTTGATTTTTTGTGTAAGAGAAATTATAATGAAGGAAATTTTAGTTGGGGTTATTAAAGCTCATATGTAATTCAATCATATGATTTCTTTGATTTACCTATCACCCTGAACTTATTAAATGTCATTTCCTACATTTCCTTGTGTTGCAAGAATCTATGAAAAATGATTATCACCATAGCTTTTTCAAAAGTTTGATCCTGATGATTTGACCTTTTGGAAATAGATTCCTTATGTTAGCAAGTGAGGTGCGATCCTTATGATCTGCAGTAAGTATTTAAGCCCAAAAGTTGTATCTCAAGCATGTTGGAAGTCCGGAGACTCGCATTTCTGGGAAGGACTGATGGCGGCAAATAACTTTTTTTATGCTTTGGTTCCTCTGATGAAAAACGGCTCAAAAATGCGCTTCTAGGAGGATAAGTGGCTGCAAAATGCCACTCTTCGTGAACAATATCTAGCTTTATACCGGATAGTTTCGAATAAGAATTATACTCTTGCGCAAGTATTGAGCTCCTGCCCATCGGATATATCATTTAGGCGGGATTTGGTCGGGCCCCGTCTCATGTCATGGCATCATCTTATACCCCGTATGGATTTGATTAACCTGACACAAGGTCGGGACGTGTTTCACTGCAATTTAACTATAAATAGGTCCTTCGCGGTTGAAATGTATCGTGCACCTTCGCATTCGGAGATCAGAGTGGACAAAAATAAATAGATTAAATACCACAAAAAAATAAGATTTTATTTTCATGTGGTACCTCAGCCGGGGGTTGTATTGTCAAAGAACAATCTCGCTCATCGCAACTAGCAAAAAAGTAAGCAGTGTAGTTTTTTGCTCGTGACAAGACAATCGAACATATCTTCTTTCAATGCAAGTTTGCGCATTTTACGTGGCCAGTCATCCAAATAGCGATCAATTTGTATCAGCCAACAAGTGTTGCTAATACATATGGTCACCCGCTCAATGGCAATACCTACAAAGTTCTATATGCTAACTAGAGTAGGAGTGTCTGTCTTACTTTGATCGCTTTGGATATGTACAAATTATATGGTTTTTAATGACAATTTTTTTTCTCACATGCAGGTTATCTAGTAATGTACGCATTGACTTCATAGATGTAGGCTACACTGAATCGAGTATCGACCGTTGTACACAGTAGTGAAGGAAATATGCCCTAGAGGCAATAATAAAGATGTTATTTGTATTTCCTTATATCATGATAAATGTCTTTTATTCATGCTAGAATTGTATTAACCGGAAACTTAGTACATGTGTGGATACATAGACAAAACAGTATGTCCCTAGTATGCCTCTACTAGACTAGCTCATTGATCAAAGATGGTTATGTTTCCTAGCCATAGACATGAGTTGTCATTTGATCAACGGGATCACATCATTAGGAGAATGATGTGATGGACAAGACCCATCCGTTAGCATAGCACTATGATCGTTTAGTTTTACTGCTATTGCTTTCTTCATGACCTATACATGTTCCTATGACTATGAGATTATGCAACTCCCGAATACCGTAGGAACACCTTGTGTGCTATCAAACGTCACAACGTAACTGGGTGATCATAAAGATGCTCTACAGGTGTCTCCGAAAGTATTCGTGGTGTTGGCATAGATCAAGATTAGGATTTGTCACTCCGAGTGTCGGAGAGGTATCTCTGGGCCCTCTCGGTAACATACATCACAATAAGCCTTGCAAGCAAAAGACTAATGAGTTAGTCACGAGATGATGTGTTACGGAACGAGTAAAGAGACTTGCCGGTAACGAGATTTAACTAGGTATAGAGATACCGACGATCGAATCTCGGGCAAGTAACATACCGTTTGACAAAAGGAACAACGTATGTTGTTATGCGGTTCTGACCGATAAAAGATCTTCGTAGAATATGTAGGAGCCAATATGAACATCCAGGTTCCGCTATTGGTTATTGACCGGAGATGAGTCTCGGTCATGTCTACATAGTTCTCGAACCCGTAGGGTCCGCACGCTTAACGTTTGATGACGATCGGTATTATGAGTTTATGAGTATTGATGTACCGAAGGTAGTTCGGAGTCCCGGATGAGATCACGGACATGACGAGGAGTCTCGGAATGTCCGAGACATAAAGATTGATATATTGGACGACTATATTCGGACACCGGAAGTGTTCCGGAAAAGTTTCGGATTTATCGGGAATGCCGGAAGGGGTTACCGGAACCCCCTACGAGAGGGGATGGTCCATAGTGGGCCTAAAGGGAAAGAGAGAGGCAGCCCATAGGGCTGGCCGGCGCCCCCACCTAGGATTCCTAGTTGGACTAGGATTGGGGGGGGGGGGCGCCACCTCTCCTATTCCTTTCCTTCTTCCTTCTTTTGGTGATCCTATTCCTAGTAGGAGTCCACTCCCTAGCCGCACCAGGAAGGGCCGGCCGGCCTCCCTCCCTTGCTCCTTTATATACGGGGGCAGGGGGGCACCCAAAGACACACAAGTTGAATTGTTTTAGCCGTGTGCGGTGCCCCCCCTCCACAGAATCACACCTCGGTCATACCGTCGCGGAGCTTAGGCGAAGCCCTGCGCCGGTGAACACATCATATCCGTTACCACGCCGTCGTGCTGACGAAACTCTCCCGTGAAGCTCAACTGGATCAAGAGCTCGTGGTACGTCATCAAGCTGAACGTGTGCTGAACGCGGAGGTGCCGTACGTTCGGTGCTTGATCGGTTGGATCGCGAAGAAGTTCGACAACATCAACCGCGTCACTTGACGCTTCCGCTCCCGGACTACGAGGGTACGTAGAAACACTCTTCCCTCTCGTTGCTATACATCTGGTAGATAGATCTTGCGTGATCGTAGGAAAATTTTAAAATACTGCGTTCCCCAACAGTGGCATCATGAGCCAGGTCTATGCGTAGATGATATGCACGAGTAGAACACAATGAGTTGTGGGCGATACTAGTCATACTGCTTACCAGCATGTCATACTTTGCTTCGGCGGTATTGTCAGATGAAGCGGCCCGGACCGACATTACGCGTACGCTTACGCGAGACTGTTTTCACCGTTACGAGCACTCGTTGCTTAAAGGTGAGTGGCGGGTGTCTGTCTCTCTCACTTTAGCTGAATCAAGTCTGGCTACGCCCGGTCCTTGTGAAGGTTAAAACATCACATACTTGACGAAACATCGTTGTGGTTTTGTATGCGTAGGTAAGAACGGTTCTTGCTAAGCCCGTAGCAGCCACGTAAAACATGCAACAACAAAGTAGAGGTCGTCTAACTTGTTTTTGCAGGGCATGTTGTGATGTGATATGGTCAAGACATGATGAGTTATACGGGTTTTGTATGAGATGATCATGTTTTGTGAAGGTGATCATGACGGTGCTTTGGAGATGGAGATCAAAAGCACAAGATGATGATGGCCATATCATGTCACATATTTTGATTGCATGTGATGTTTATCTTATTATGCTTCTTATTTTGCTTAGAACGACGATAGCATTATAAGATGATCCCTTACTAAATTTCAAGGTATAAGTGTTCTCCCTGAGTATGCACCGTTGCGAAAGTTCGTCGTGCCGAGACACCACGTGATGATCGGGTGTGATAAGCTCTACGTTCAAATACAACGGGTGTAAGCCAGTTTTGCACACGCAGAATACTCGGGTTAAACTTGACGAGCCTAGCATATGCAGATATGGCCTCGGAACACTGGAGACCGAAAGGTCGAGCGTGAATCATATAGTAGATATGATCAACATAAGATGTTCACCATTGAAACTACTCCATCTCACGTGATGATCGGACATGGTTTAGTTGATTTGGATCACGTGATCATTTAGATGACCGGAGGGATGTCTATCTAAGTGGGAGTTC
The DNA here is from genome assembly GCA_902687465.1 of Secale cereale. Classification (NCBI taxonomy): domain Eukaryota; kingdom Viridiplantae; phylum Streptophyta; class Magnoliopsida; order Poales; family Poaceae; genus Secale; species Secale cereale. The sequence continues at coordinate 734,431,026 of LR738715.1, forward strand.
TTAAGTAATATGATTAATTGAACTTTAATTTATCATGAACTTAGTCCTGGTAGTATTAGCATATCTATGTTGTAGATCAATAGCTCGCGATGTTGCTCCCCGTTTATTTTTCATATGTTCCTAGAGAAAACCAAGTTGAAAGATGTTAGTAGCAATGATGCGGAATTGTTCCGTGATCTGAGGATTATCCTCATTGCTGCACAGAAGAAATTATGTCCTTGATGCACCGCTAGGTGACAAACCTATTGCAGGAGCAGATGTAGACGTTATGAACGTTTTGACAAAAGCTCGATATGATGACTACTTGATAGTTTAAGTACACCATGCTTTACGGCTTAGAACCGGGACTTCAAAAACGTTTTGAACGCCACGGAGCATATAAGATGTTCCAAGAGTTGAAATTAGTATTTCATACTCATGCCCGTGTCGAGAGGTATAAGACCTCTGACAGTACTTTGCCTACAAGATGAAGGAGAGTAGCTCAACCAGTGAGCATGTGCTCAGATTGTCTGGGTACTACAATTACTTTAATCAAGTGGGAGTTAATCTTCCAGATAAGATAGTAATTGACAAGGTTCTCTAGTCACTATCACCAAGTTAGTAGAACTTCGTGATGAACTATAATATGCAAGGGATGATGAAAGGAATTCCCAGCTCTTCGCGATACTGAAGTCGGCGAAGGTAGAAATCATGAAAAAGCATCAATTGTGGATGGTTAACAAGACCACTTGTTTCAAGTAAATGGCAAAGGGATAGAAGGGGAACTTCAAGAAGAATAACAAGCAAGTTGTCACTCCCGTGAAGAAACCCAAAGCTAAATTCAAGCCTGAAACAAGTGCTTATACTGCAAATGAAATGGTCACCGGAAGTGGAACTGCCCTAGATACTTGGCGGATAAGAAGGATGGCAAAGTGAACAAAGGTATATTTGATATACAGATTATTGATGTGTATTTTACTAGTGTTCATAGCAACCCCTCGGTATTTGATACTGGTTCAGTTGCTAAAAAGTAGTAACTCAAAATGGGAGTTGCATCATGAACAGAAACTAGTTAAAGGATGAAGTGACGATGTGTATTGGAAGCAGTTCCAAGATTGATATGATCATCATCGCACACTCCCTATACTTTCGGGATTAGTGTTGAACCTAAATAAGTGTTATTTGGTGTTTGTGTTGAGCATGAATATGATTTGATCATGTTTATTGCAATACGGTTATTCATGTAAGTTAGAGAATAATTGTTGTTCTGTTTACATGAATAAAACCTTTTATGGTCATACACCCAATGAAAATGGTTTGTTGGATCTCGATCGTGTGATACACATATTCATAATATTGAAGCCAAAAGATGCAAAGTTAATAATGATAGTGCAACTTATTTGTGGCACTGCCGTTTAGGTCATATTGGTGTAAAGCGCATGAAGAAACTCCATAATGATGGACTTCTGGAATCACTTGATTATGAATCACTTGGTGCTTGCGAACCATGCCTCATGGGCAAGATGACTAAAACTCCGTTCTCCGGAACTATGGAGCGAGCAACATATTTGTTGGAAATCATACATACTGATGTATGCGGACCAATGAGTGTTGAAGCTCGCGGCGGGTATCGTTATTTTCTGACCTTCACTGATGATTTGAGCAGATATGGGTATATCTACTTAATGAAACACAAGTCTGAAACATTTGAAAAGTTCAAAGAATTTCAGAGTGAAGTAGAGAATCATCGTAACAAGAAAATAAAGTTTCTACGATCTGATCGTGGAGGAGAATATTTGAGTTACGAGTTTGGTCTTCATTTGAAACAATGTGGAATAGTTTCACAACTCACGCCGCCCGGAACACCATAGTGTAATGGTGTGTCTGAACGTCATAACCGTACTTTATTAGATATGGTGCGATCTATGATGTCTCTTACCGATTTACCACTATCGTTTTGGGGTTATGCATTAGAGACAACTGCATTCACGTTAAATAGGGCACCATCTAAATCCGTTGATACGACACCTTATGAACTATGGTTTGGCAAGAAACCAAAGTTGTCGTTTCTTAAAGTTTGGGGCTGCGATGCTTATGTGAAAACACTTCAACCTGATAAGCTCGAACCCAAGTCGGAAAAATGTGTCTTCATAGGATACCCAAAAGAAACTGTTGGGTACACCTTCTATCACAGATCCGAAGGCAAAATATTCGTTGCTAAGAACGGATCCTTTCTAGAAAAAGAGTTTCTCTCGAAAGAAGTGAGTGGGAGGAAAGTAGAACTTGATAAGGTAATTGTACCTTCTCCCGGATTGGAAAGTAGTACATCACAGGAAATTGTTCCAGTGATTCCTACACCAATTAGTGAGGAAGTTAATGATAATGATCATGAAACTTCGGATCAAGTTTCTGCTGAACGTCGTAGATCAACCAGAGTACGTTCCGCACCAGAGTGGTACGGCAACCCAGTTCTGGAAATCATGTTACTAGACCATGATGAACCTACAAACTATGAGGAAGCGATGATGAGCCCAGATTCCGCAAAATGGCTTGAAGCCATGAAATCTGAGATGGGATCCATGTATGAGAACAAAGTGTGGACTTTGGTTGACTTGCCCGATGATCGGCAAGCCATCGAAAATAAATGGATCTTCAAGAGGAAGACCGACGCAGACGGTAATATTACTGTTTACAAAGCTCGACTTGTTGCGAAAGGTTTTCGACAAGTTCAAGGAGTTGACTACGATGAGACTTTCTCACCTGTAGCGATGCTTAAAGTCTGTCCGAATCATGTTAGCAATTGCCGCATTTTATGATTATGAAATCTGGCAAATGGATGTCAAAACTGCATTCCTAAATGGATATCTCAAAGAAGAGTTGTATATGATGCAACCAGAAGGTTTTGTCAATCCAAAAGGTGCTGACAAAGTATGCAAGCTCCAGCGATCCATCTATGGACTGGTGCAAGCATCTCGGAGTTGGAATATACGCTTTGATGAGGTGATCAAAGCATATGGTTTTATACAGACTTTTGGAGAAGCCTGTATTTACAAGAAAGTGAGTGGGAGCTCTGTAGCATTTCTAATATTATATGTGGATGACATATTGTTGATTGGAAATGATATAGAATTTCTGGATAGCATAAAAGGATACTTGAATAAAAGTTTTTCAATGAAAGACCTCGGTGAAGCTGCTTATATATTAGGCATCAAGATCTATAGAGATAGATCAAGATGCTTAATTGGACTTTCACAAAGCACATACCTTGATAAGATTTTGAAGAAGTTCAAAATGGATCAGTCAAAGAAAAGGTTCTTGCCTGTATTACAAGGTATGAAGTTGACTAAGACTCAATGCCCGACCACTGCAGAAGATAGAGAGAAAATGAAAGTCATTCCCTATGCATCAGCCATAGGATCTATCATGTATGCAATGCTGTGTACCAGAACTGATGTGTGCCTTGCTATAAGTCTAGCAGGGAGGTACCAAAGTAATCCAGGAGTGGATCACTGTACAGCGGTCAAAATTATCCTTAGTAATTGGATTACTAAGGAAATATTTCTCGATTATGGAGGTGATAAAGAGTTCGTCGTAAAGGGTTACGCCGATGCAAGCTTTAACACTAAATCCAGATGACTCTAAGTATCAATCTGGATGCGTATTGAAAGTGGGAGCAATTAGCTAGAGTAGCTCCATGCAGAGCATTGTAGACATAGAAATTTGCGAAATACATACGGATCTGAATGTGACAGACCCGTTGACTAAACTTCTCTCACAAGCAAAACATGATCACACCTTATTACTCTTGGGTATTAATCACATAGCGATGTGAACTAGATTATTGACTCTAGTAAACCCTTTGGGTGTTGGTCACATGGTGATGTGAACTATGGGTGTTATTCACATAACGATGTGAACTATCGGTATTAAATCACATGGCGATGTGAGCTAGATTATTGACTCTAGTGCAAGTGGGAGACTGAAGGAAATATGCCCTAGAGGCAATAATAAAGATGTTATTTGTATTTCCTTATATCATGATAAGTGTCTTTTATTCATGCTAGAATTGTATTAACCGGAAACTTAGTACATGTGTGGATACATAGACAAAACAGTATGTCCCTAGTATGCCTCTACTAGACTAGCTCATTGATCAAAGATGGTTATGTTTCCTAGCCATAGACATGAGTTGTCATTTGATCAACGGGATCACATCATTAGGAGAATGATGTGATGGACAAGACCCATCCGTTAGCATAGCACTATGATCGTTTAGTTTTACTGCTATTGCTTTCTTCATGACCTATACATGTTCCTATGACTATGAGATTATGCAACTCCCGAATACCGTAGGAACACCTTGTGTGCTATCAAACGTCACAACGTAACTGGGTGATCATAAAGATGCTCTACAGGTGTCTCCGAAAGTATTCGTGGTGTTGGCATAGATCAAGATTAGGATTTGTCACTCCGAGTGTCGGAGAGGTATCTCTGGGCCCTCTCGGTAACACACATCACAATAAGCCTTGCAAGCAAAAGACTAATGAGTTAGTCATGAGATGATGTGTTACGGAACGAGTAAAGAGACTTGCCGGTAACGAGATTGAACTAGGTATAGAGATACCGACGATCGAATCTCGGGCAAGTAACATACCGTTTGACAAAAGGAACAACGTATATTGTTATGCGGTTCTGACCGATAAAAGATCTTCGTAGAATATGTAGGAGCCAATATGAACATCCAGGTTCCGCTATTGGTTATTGAACGGAGATGAGTCTCGGTCATGTCTACATAGTTCTCGAACCCGTAGGGTCCGCACGCTTAATGTTTGATGACGATCGGTATTATGAGTTTATGAGTATTGATGTACCGAAGGTAGTTCGGAGTCCCGGATGAGATCACGGACATGACGAGGAGTCTCGGAATGTCCGAGACATAAAGATTGATATATTGGACGACTATATTCGGACACCGGAAGTGTTCCGAAAAAGTTTCGGATTTATCGGGAATGCCGGAAGGGGTTACCGGAACCCCCTACGAGAGGGGATGGTCCATAGTGGGCCTAAAGGGAAAGAGAGAGGCAGCCCATAGGGCTGGCCGGCGCCCCCACCTAGGATTCCTAGTTGGACTAGGATTGGGGGGGGGGGGGCGCCACCTCTCCTATTCCTTTCCCTCTTCCTTCTTTTGGTGAATCCTACTAGGAATAGGATTGCAATCCTATTCCTAGTAGGAGTCCACTCCCTAGCCGCACCAGGAAGGGCAGGCCGGCCTCCCTCCCTTGCTCCTTTATATACGGGGGCAGGGGGGCACCCAAAGACACACAAGTTGAATTGTTTTAGCCGTGTGCGGTGTCCCCCCTCCACAGAATCACACCTCGGTCATACGGTCGCGGAGCTTAGGCGAAGCCCGGCGCCGGTGAACACATCATATCCGTTACCACGCCGTCGTGCTGACGAAACTCTCCCGTGAAGCTCAACTGGATCAAGAGCTCGTGGGACGTCATCAAGCTGAACGTGTGCTGAACGCGGAGGTGCCGTACGTTCGGTGCTTGATCGGTTGGATCGCGAAGAAGTTCGACAACATCAACCGCGTCACTTGACGCTTCCGCTCCCGGTCTACGAGGGTACGTAGACACACTCTTCCCTCTCGTTGCTATACATCTGGTAGATAGATCTTGCGTGATCGTAGGAAAATTTTAAAATACTATGTTCCCCAACAGGTAGTGTGTATGCGGTTGATGCGTGTGGCAAGAGAAGGTTTTACCCAATATGGATGGCGGCATAGTCTCCGTTTTGGACATCCATCCTCATTAACATAGGCATAGTTTTACTCTCATAGGACTTCACTTTTGCCATGTCTTTTTGTTTTCTGAGACACTTTTGTGTTGACTATGTGCATCCTTATCATGCTGATGCCAAATGTTACTCATTATGATGTGTGTCTGTTTGATGTTACATCTTGAGTTAATAAAAGTGCTCTTTATCAAAAAAAGCTTGGTATCATGTGTGGGGCTAGACAAGATACTCTTGAAGTTTTTTACTTCAAATCTGGTGAAAATGTTTTGCGGTCCAATACCTCGAATTAAATAGGACCTTCTAGTAGTTTATGAAGCTACTCACGAGGAGTATAAATAATATGTCAAAAAATTATATTTCTTTTGCAATCCTACAAAGACTCTTTATATTGTGAGAGAATATTTTAATGTTCTTAGACATGAGAGTGGGAACAAAAAAAACTAGGCTTAACCAGTCTTTTGAACTTTTTAATTCAATCATTAACACTTTCAATTTGAGAGATCACATATAAACAGTGGCCACTCCACCTGGACTAATCTATAATAACTAAATAGTTGATTCGCACTAACTCTAATTCACTCAACATGCATGCCTCCACATCATCAAATGCACCACGTCTTCTACCACTAAAACTATTTTGTAGCACATGCATACCCCAATTTAATCGTTTCATCTCCAATGGTCCATTGTACATGCATACTCTTTGTTCACGCACAATTACTTCAAAAAATAATAGCTTTTGATTTAGGTCATTTCGTTCATACAAAATTTATCCAAAAATAATATTTAAAATCCTGCGGCAAAGCGCGGGGAAATCACCTAGTAAACATATTCTTGCTACTCTAGAGAAATTAGAAAAAATTCTTATGTTCTATAACTAGGAAGGGTTGTCTCTTTAGCTTCTTTAGGAAGGTAGTCAGAGATTACTATCATATTTTTATTTCCACTAGTGATGATCATACCATTGTTCCTAAGTTGTTTTACTTTTTTCCGAGATTTTTTAATTGGCTTAAGGATACTGATTTCGTACATGTTTTCCTAAACATTGGAGCCAACATGTTTTCTCTCATGATTCCATTGATATTATCAATATTTATTTGAAGAGGTTTGAAAACAAAACAAAGGTTGGCTCTCAAAATCTTTTGGCCACCAGAGGAAAAATACACTAAAAGAGGACTTATCTGCTCTATAAGACCTTAAGGACTGTGACCTTTATGGTAGGAAGGTGGTTACCGAAGTTGAGACATACAATATTTTAGCTGAGAAAATGATATCTTGGCTGCGGAGATCACATGCAAAATGACTATTAATAGGTGATAAAAAATACTTCCTATTTTCATATACTCCTTGAATCATGGAAACAGTGTTGATGAGGGAATCAAAAATCAAAAATCTTTTGCATCGTATAATTGAGTAGTACTACGTACTCCCTCCGGTCCTTTTTACTCTGTATATTAGATTTTTGTGAAGTCAAACCTTACAAAGTTTGATCAAATTTATATTAAAAAATATCAACATCTACAATACTAAATATATATACCATGAAAGTACATTTCAAAATGAATCTAGAAATACTAATTTGACATTGTGAATGTTGATATATTTTTCTATAAGTTTGGTCAAAGTAGAGATACTTTGACTTCAGACAAAACATATATGCAGACTAAAAATGACTGGAGGGAGTACATACAGAACAGTTTTGCTAAGTTTCAGTCGACTTAGACTTTGTTATGTCTCATTTGATGCTATATTATTTTGATCTTGCATGAAGGTTCGTACAAAAAATATATTTTCAGTCTTTCTTTTATCTTTCTGTATACTATATCATTTGACTAAGACTTGGTTAAATCTCAGTCGACTGAGACTTAAACACGCCCCGTGTAAAAGCTCGTTGCCTATTTGACTTGGCGTCGTATCGGTGGAGACTTAAACACGCCGCGTGTAAAAGCTCGTTGCCTATTTGACTTGGCGTTGTATGTATCGGTGGTGCCATTGATCTCTGGCGTGGTTCTCTTTTTCCTTATTCACGGCGGTGCAGGCTTCAGGCTTGTGTGTTGTGTGTGGCGCGCGTGGCTGCGAGGGGCCTCCCAGCCGTGTAGGCAATGCAGTCGTGTGGTATGGCGTGTGTGGAGCAGTGCACTACGTGGCCCTGTTCCTGCTACGAGGAGCGTCTTTTTTTTTTTTGAGAATCACGAGGAGCGTTTGATATACTGTGCGGCAGGACAGTGTTTGGTGGCCATGTGGTTATGGGCCCCGCACTGGCAGTGTCAGAAGACAGTTAGTGGCCGTGGCCGGCTATGCGTCATAACAGAGGACACGTACGCGTCAGTGGAATCAGAGATCTGTTCGTGTGGCTGACAAGGAGCTTGAGAAAAATGCAAAGCTAGGGTAGCAGACTGCCGAGTATGGTTTTGAACCACTTGGCACTTCTGAAAGGCAACGGCGGGTCGAACACCACTAGGTCAAAGTAGTCGTGGCATCCACGTCGACGTCGTATCAGCGGACGAGAAACTCCATGAGCCACGGCTGGCTCGTTGGAAACAAAGATTTTTTTTTTCTTTTTGATGAGAAGACAAAGAGATAGCATTTTTTTTCTTGGAAAAAACGGCGGAGAAATTGTTGGGCGGAAGCCCATGCTGGAGTGCAGCCTGCATGAAAAGCATGCCTCCAGGATCCATGGGCCAGGGCGCGTTAATGTATCACTCGCGCGTAGATGCTGAGCCGGCTCGTAGATTGGAAGCCGATGCGGGTACTAATCCAGCCCAGTAACCATGTGGCCTCGTCACGACGTCCTGCAAGTTTTTCTTACAATTTTATATCTAAACAAATACTGAATACTAATATTATGAAAAATTAGTTAATCTTTTTAAAAGTGCTAACCACACATGTTGAAAATGTAAATATGGCGTAAACAATGTTCTCTGAATTTTTAAAAAATCTTTGTACAGTCGAAATAAAAATATTTAAATTCACAAAAATGTAAAGAGTTTCAATAAAATTGAGGTGACATTAAACAAAATTCAATCATTCACAAAAAGGTATGTTACATTTTTGAAAAATGTTCATCCGTTACAATGTTTATGACGTTTAATAATAACGTTTATACAAGGTATAAAATGTTTACATATTTTAATAATAATGTATAGATCCTGAAAAAACTCCAACAAGTATTTTAAAATATATTCATAACAGGTATTTGAAAAACAATCATGTGCTCCATATGTATTTAAAAATGTTAAACGTACAAGAATATGTTTTTGAATTATATAAAAAATATACAATGCCTATAAAAAATTGACATGGAAAAGTATATTAAAAAATAATCACTTATCTGGAAATTTAAATGTTGTACAAAATATACATGATATATATGAAAAATATACAAGGTATATGAAAAAAAAAGAAATATATGTTGGAAATAAGGAAAAATAAAAAACCAAACGAAACAAGTGAAAACTAAAGAAATAAACAAAGAAAGTGAAGACAAAACAGGAAAAAATGAAATCTAAGAGAACCCAAGGAAAACCTATGCTACAATCGTACAGAAGTGGTAAAACCAAAAAATAAAACACAAAAGAAAACTCGAGCTCCGCTACAGCGTTGTGGCGTGTTGTGGCAGTCAATAGCCCCGTGTTCTTGCAATTCCACATAGCTCTTGCGTCCAGGCCAGCTCAGGCATGCACGACCGTGGACCGGCTCAGATCGCTCGGCTGTCCTCACCAGTCCCTCTAGTCAATCGATCATCCTCGCCCCCCTCCCCCCCACTAATGATCACCCAATCGATTTGGACCGGTCGCAGTTGACCAGTCAACACACTGACTTTGAAAGAAATATGGAAAAAAATCACAGAAAAACGGAAAATCATGATTTCAGAAATTCTCATAGGTCTTAAAAATGTTCAAAAACTTCAAAAAGGTAAAAATATTGAAAAACAACTGATCAAATTTTTAAAAAGTTCATCAATTTGCAAACAAATTAACCTAAAAATGAAAAGATTTCAACGGAAAACAAATCGTTGAATTAGGAAAATATTCATTGATTTTCAAAAAAGTAGTTCGAAAAATGGAAAGAGATCATTGATTTAAAAAAATCATTAATTTGTTTTTTTTCACAGAATAAGGAAGCAAAAAAGGAAAAAAAAGAGTGAAAAAGTACAAGGAGAGTAGAAAGAAGAAAACACGAAAAAGTTGTAATTTATCAGTTCGTGCTTAAACTCTCAGCCGCCACCATATGTCGCGCTCTGGACGCTCCCTCCAATTTTTTTATTTTCTTTTATTTTTCACATGCTTTTTTTTTCTTTTTAAGCGGGTTTTTCCTTTTTTTTTTACTTTCCAGTTTTTCATCGGTCTTTCTTAACTTTCTTTCACATGCGCTCTGGACGCTCTGGACGCACCCAGTTTTTCTTTACGTTTTGTAATTTTCTATTTTTTTCCTTTTTGTTTTATTCAACATGAAAATAATCCGGGGTCACAATTAGTTCTAAAATATTTTAAAAATACCATTTTTTATAAAAGATTTAGCATACAAAAAAATTCTATTAAAATAATGAAAAATAAATAAATCTTTAATTACCTTTTTCTTAATTTGATGATTATTGTTTAATACCGAAGTACAATTTTTTTTGTATTTGATGAATATATTTTGAAATTGATGTACATTTTTTAACTTGATGAACAAAATTTGTATGCAGGATTTGTTTTTAAAAAATGATGATTTTCTTAATTTAGTGAACAACTTTAGAATTCTATGAATAGTTTTTGAACTTGATGAACAAAATTTGTATTCAAGAACATTTTTTATAAGTAATGAACCTATTTTTAATTCCATGAACAAATTTTGGATCCTATGAACATTTTTTGAACTTGATGAACAAAATTTTATTCAAGAACTTTGTTGAAAAATGATGAACATATTTTTATTTCAATGAACAAAATTTAAATTTGATGTACATTTTGTGAAAACAGTGAAAAATAGAATTTTATGGATATATTTTTAGTTCGATGAAAATAAATAAATTTTGATGAACGAAAAAATTGAATCTGATGAACATTTTTTTTCACTGGATGCGAAGAGGAAAAACAAATAAGAAAAAATGGAGATGGAGAAGAAATTAAATAACGAAACACAAAAACAGAAAAAAAAACATTAAAGATAAAAACTGGGGGACCTCGCGCCCCACATGGGACGGCCCAGAAGGCGCGAGGGGCGCTCTATGCGCCATATAGGATCCCGCCACAATGATGGTATGCCCGTAAAAAAATCGATCAGCACTACGGTGCGTTGCTGAAGGAGAACAAGGAGAAGGAGTGACACTTCACCTGCGTGTCTTTCCGTCACGAGCGACGAGGGCACTGCTTTGGGCCTCAGGATTCACGAACCTTGCCAACGTCGAACGACGCACCATCCATGGTTCAGTAAAATTCGGGGCTAACCTAAAATACAAAAAACACGCGAGGCTCACAGGGATCGCATTCGGTTCGCCGTTTTTTTTCTGAAGGAAATGAAGTTGGTTTCCTCGGTGGCATCTGGCTCTACGTACCTGGGATATTTTATAAGTGTGTATATTTTTCCTACACGAAGATATAATGCATAATCCTCATTTCACCATTGCCTACAAGTGCAGGTTGCAGACAGATATATACAGGTCCCTTGCCCACGTCCATGATTTTACCTCCACTGGTAACCGATCTAGTAACAGTAGTTTGGTAACACAGTTTTTCCAAAATCATAGTAATTGAAAACCTCAGTATTTCAATGTATGGGCAATGAATACTACGGTTTCTAAAAACCACGTTTTTTTTCTTCTGTTTTAGCAAAACTACCAACATGTTTGGCAACTGCAGTTACTCAGTTGTCTGGTTTTGATTTTTGGCTACTTATTACATAGATAATCCTGAAGATAGCTAGCTGAACCAAACTGACCTACACTCAAGTGTTATACAATTACGTGATCAGTTTATGTGAATTAACAGCCGCCGCTTGCATGTGTGGTCGTATCTCGTACACGTTAGGATCTGTAGTAGAGTTATCATGTACCTCTAACCTCTAGCCGCATCGAATCGATCAGCTAGCTAGCTTTAGCCTGGTCTGTACATCTATGCACAAGTATCAATCGATCCACTCCATGATCCAAACCTCCGCGGATGTGGACGTGCAAAGTTGATGCTAAATCATGGCATTTGTATGTGTACGAGCGTCATCTAATCGGATCAAACGTCTAGCACAATCTAATCTACAGGTTGCATGTTCTTGCGCTAGCACAATAATCAAAGCTTGAAAAGATCAACGGCCAGAAAGAAGATGGACTTGAGCGAGCGTTTCTCGGTTTAGAAAAAAGGGGTCGGGACCTCTTTTTCATATCTCTACTCTTATAAAAGACCGAGTTGGTGATGATGATGTGCCTGCCATCGTGTAATATAGACCGTCCGATCTATATCTGACGGATAGAAAGCAAACTGTGGTAATTTTGCAAAAAGATACCCGCACCTCTCTCCACACTTGCAGATAAGGCTGGTCACAATGGGGTGGAACTTAGGAGTAACATCACATATTTCAATACAACGTTGCTTATGTGGCACATATTTAATGAAGAGTGAGGTGCTTGTGGTAACTAGCTAAGTTACCGGAACATCACACACTTCAAGAAACAATGAGTCTATAAGCTAATAAATGCATCGTTGCATGACACTACCTACATGTTCCTACCCACTGTGAAGGTAGTAACATAGTGTAGATAAGTGTGTATGTTACTACCTTATGTTCCTGCCCATTGTGACCAGCCTTGACTTCCCTCGTTCATCCTTTTCTCTCACAAGATAAACTACTCGTATAAATGCATCTTGATGTTTCGTGCAACGCACGGGCATCTTGCTAGTACAGCAAAAAAAAACATAGTTTTAGATATACTATGGTATATAAAACTACGGTAATTGTTGAAGCCAAACACGTCAAAGTATTTAAAACCGAAGTTTCTATGAAAACCACGGTATTCTCCTAAAACTCCAAAAATACCGAGCAGCCAAACACAGCCTAAACGATACTCCTGGCCGACTAGTCTTGATGGTATTGCTCTAGTACTATTAATTAGTACTCCTTCCATAAACTAATATAAAAGCATCTAAAATACTAAAATAGTGATCTAAACGCTCTTATATTAGTTTACAAAGGAAATACCACTCCACCGCCCTTGCGTTATGCCAACTAAAGTACACACGATGTCTACATCTCTATTATCCAAATGAGCTGGCTGCCGCATAGCCTTTGCGCGTTCGACACACACACGACAGCGACGGAGGGAAAAGTTCACTTTTGTCCATTCTACACGCTGCGTGCAGCCATGCATCGGTCACGCCGTGCATAGTTTATCCGGTGCCGACTAGAACGCACTACGCACGCATATACAATGGGCAGGCCGGCAGCTGGTGGATCGACCGAGTTTGGAAGTAGCTACTTCTCTTGAAATGGATCCCTTTGTTTTATTAAAGATATTGCTGGAGTGCAAAGAGAGGAGAGAAAAAAACTAGTATGGCTTACGAGCTGCCGATCGATGGCAACTTGTTTTCAGATCCTAGAGTATAGTATACGTATTTTATAAGATTGGTGTGAGTTGTTTGTACTACGTACTAGTACTACGGCATCTGGTTTCGTTGACATGAGCCGGGCGGTCGAAAAGGCTATTTTTGGCATGTTGTGCACAGCTGGTACACATGGCCCTGGCCCCATGATCTGGATGAATCCTTCCGGGGCTTTGCCGCTCCTATTTTATTACTCGTATTTCTTACTTAGAAAATGGAGCAGTCTTTGTTGCCTGTAGCATCTGTATATACCACTACTTCAAGAAGAATGATACTCTACTGGTGTTGAAATTTGATGTTTGAAGCTGGGACCTGGTCGTCTAGAGCAAATATCTGCAGGAAATTAGAGAGAGGGAAGTGTCTAGGAAAAAAAGAAAGAAACGGGAAAAGAAGGTCCTTGGTCGCATCGCACAACCCAACAGGAGAATCGCAGTGGAGGGAAAGAACTACGATTCTTTCTTCGCGGAACAGTTGAGTCCACCAACTCAGATTGTTTCGTTGAAACCAATTAGCGAGCAGTTACCCGTTCAACTTTTATTTCCTCGCGATGTGCACCGTAGTCAGAGGACTTGTTCGTAGTCTACGGGTTTAGTACACACAAGAGACCAGCTGTATTATTATTATTATTTGAGAATCGCCGGGGGAGAAGTCCCTCCACCTGAATATATTACTCAAAGTGACAATTATGCCAGAAGGGTGACCCAGTTTATAAGGGAAACCGAATCGAAAACCTAAAATAAATTGACCCGTTTATAAGGAAAATCGGGCCGAAAATCGTACAACAAGGTTACAAGGAGAAGAGAAGAACAAGACACCCAACAAGGGCGGGACCTAGCTAGCAGACTAAAAGGACCATCACCACGAAAGACACAAGTAGTTATGGGGTGTTGTCGAGGGATCACAATACTGAGACTTTGCGAGGAACCTAACGCACCGCATTGCGTGCATACTGAGCCCCACGGCACAACTCAGGAGCAACCACAACCAACGAGTGCGAAAAGCACGAACCTTGACTGGGTGCCCCACCACGGAAGATCGGAACGATTAACAATTTGGGAAGGCATCTAGCGCCATCAAAGAGCAAAGATGAACCAAGACATCACCAAGAGCTCGCCCTCGCCGCAATACATCGGCCGCCAAGGGAGAGTCTTGAGCATGCATAGCGAGACACCTTCACGAGGGGGAAACAGATGGCCGCCCTGCGGCGTCGAAGGCACCGCCACCAAACCCCAAAGAACACCACCAAACAACCACTGTCGACTCCAAGCCAGTCGCACCACCACCACCACCATTGGACCCTCCGACTGATCCCAAGTTGGTCACACCACCACCACCACCAAACGTTGCACCCTCAACCACACGCAGGCACAGAAGCCGCCGTTTGGGTCTCCAAGATGACGCCTCCAGGGAGGTAGTGCCGACAAGGACACAAGACCGTCATCCAATCCGACAAGCCAGATCTTAGGTTTTCACCCGGATACCACAAAACAAAGTACTACAGGTGCTGGAGCTCCACAACGACACCTCCTACGAGGAAAACAATGTCCACAGACACCATTGCCACCGACATTGACATAGTCGATGCAAGGCTCTCACCCGGAGTTTGAGCACATACCTGCAGCAACACAGCAGCTGACAACCACCACCATCAGGCCTCTCCGAGACGAAGAAGCACTATGAATTGTCGCAGCCAACCGCACCCCACGGAGACCGCATACGGTCAAACATCAGCACTAGGCTCTGGAACCACCAATGGCGGTCCAAACACAGGGCCACTGGACGCAGCGCAAGCCGCCGAACCTAACTGAGCACCATGCCGGTGATGAGCAAAGGAGCGCTGCCCGAGGCCAGGAACCACCATGGTCCCGGGCTGCAGCCAAACATCAGGAGCACCAACACGCCCCACGCGCGCCACTGTGCACCTGCCGGAGATCAGATCTGAAGCGCCATAGCACTGACCAAAGGCGGGGGAGATCAATAAACGGCGCATCAGTCCACCAAACACCACCAGCAACACCCACTGTTGGAAATATGCCCTAGAGGCAATAATAAAATGGTTATTATTATACTTCCTTTTCATGATAATTGTCTATTGTTCATGCTTTAATTGTATTATCCGGAAACAGTAATACATGTGTGAATACATAGACCACAACATGTCCCTAGTGAGCCTCTAGTTGACTAGCTCGTTAATCAATAGATGGTTACGGTTTCATGACCATGGACATTGGATGTCATTGATAACGGGATCACATCATTAGGAGAATGATGTGATGGACAAGACCCAATCCTAAGCCTAGCACAAGATCGTGTAGTTCGTATGCTAAAGCTTTTCCAATGTCAAGTATCCTTTCCTTAGACCATGAGGTTGTGCAACTCCCGGATACCGTATGAATACTTTGGGTGTGCCAAACGTCACAACGTAACTGGGTGGCTATAAAGGCACACTACGGGTATCCCCGAAAGTATATGTTGGGTTGGCACGAATCGAGACTGGGATTTGTCACTCCGTATGACGGAGAGGTATCTCTGGGCCCACTCGGCAAGACATCATCATAATGAGCTCAATGTGACTAAGGGGTTGGTCACGGGATGATGTGTTACGGAACGAGTAAAGAGACTTGCCATAACGAGATTGAACAAGGTATCGGTATACCGACGATCGAATCTCAGGCAAGTACCATACCGATAGACAAAGGGAATCGTATACGGGATTGATTGAATCCTTGACATCGTGGTTCATCCGATGAGATCATCCTGGAACATGTGGGAGCCAACATGGGTATCCAGATCCCGCTATTGGTTATTGGCCGGAGAGATGTCTCGGTCATGTTTGCATAGTTCCCGAACCCGTAGGGTCTACACACTTAAGGTTCGATGATGCTAGGGTTATAGGGAATAGATGTACGTGGTTACCGAATGTTGTCCAGAGCCCCGGATGAGATCCCAAACGTCATGAGGAGTTCCGGAATGGTCCGGAGGTGAAGATTTATATATGGGAAGTCTAGTTTCAGTCACCGGAAGGGTTTCGGGGTTTATCGGTATTGTACCGGGACCACCAAAGGGGTTCCGGGGGTCCACCGGGAGGGTCCACCGGAAGGACATAATGGGCCGTAGTTGGGTGGGAACCAACCCCTTATTGGGCTGGTGCGCCCCCCCAAGGGCCCAAGGCGCCTAGGGTTTCCGCTGCCCCCCGGGGGGCTGGCGCCCCCTAGTTGGAAACCCTAAGGGGGCCGCCGCCCCCCTAGTTGGAAACCCTAAGGGGGCCGCTGCCTCCCCGCGGGGCCGCCCCCCCCCCCCTCTACATGGATCTAGGGGGCCGACGCCCCCTCCCCTTCCCCTATATATAGTGGGGGTTTTGGGGCTGCCAGATGCACGAGTCCCTCTGTCTCTTAGCGCATCCCTACCCCTCTCCCTCCTCGTTGATACGTCCATTTTGCATCATGCTTATAAGTTGATATTTATTGCATTATGGGCTGTTCATACATGTTTTGTCACAATACTTATGCCTTTCTCTCTTATTTTACAAGGTTTACATGAAGAGGGAGAATGTCGGCAGCTAGAATTCTGGGCTGATAAAGGAGCAAACTCTGGAAACCTATTCTGCACAACTCCAAAAGCCCTGAAACTCAAAGAACATCATTTCGGAAAATATAAAAAATATCTGGCGAAAGAAACCCACGAGGGGGGCCACCGGCTGTCCGCGAGGGTGGGGGGTGCACCCCCCTACCTAGGGCGTGCCCCCTGCCTCGTGGGCCAGCCGGCAGGCCCCCGATGCCCATCTTCTTCTATATGAGGTGTTTTGACCCAGAAAAAATCATAAGGAGGCTTTCGGGACCAGACGCCGCTCGAGGCGGAACCGAGGCGGAAACCAATCTAGGGCTCCGGCAGAGCTGTTCTGCCGGGGATACTTCCCTCCTGGAGGGGGAAATCGTCACCGCCGTCATCACCAACAACTCTCCCATCTTGGGGAGGGCTATCTTCATCAACATCTTCACCAGCACCATCTCCTCTCAAACCCTAGTTCATCTCTTGTATCCAATCTTTGTACCCAAACCTCAGATTGGTACCTGTGGGTTGCTAGTAGTGTTGATTACTCCTTGTAGTTGATGCTAGTTGGTTTATTTGGTGGAAGATCATATGTTCAGACCCATTATGCATATTAATACCCCTCTGATCATGAACAATATTATGTCTTGTGAGTAGTTACTTTTGTTCCCGAGGACATGGGAGAAGTCTTGCTAATAGTAGTCATGTGAGTTTGGTCTTCGTTCGATATTCTAATGAGATGTATGTTGTCTCTCCTCTAGTGGTGTCATGTGAACGTCGACTACACTTCACCATTATTTGGGCCTAGAGGAAGGCATTGGGAAGTAATAAGTAGATGATGGGTTGCTAGAGTGACAAAAGCTTAAACCCTAGTTTATGCGTTGCTTCGTAAGGGGCTGATTTGGATCCATATGTTTCAGGCTATGGTTAGGTTTACCTTAATACTTCTTTTGTAGTTGCGGATGCTTGCATTAGAGGTTAATCATAAGTGGGAGGTTTGTCCATGTAAGGGCAGCACCCAAGCACCGGTCCACCCACATACCAAATTATCAAAGTACAGAATGCGAATCAGACGATCGTGATGAAAAGTAGCTTGACGATAATTCCCATGTGTCCTCGGGAGCGCTTTACTTTATATAAGAGTTTGTCCAGGCTTGTCCTTTGCTACAAAAAGGATTGGGCCACCTTGCTGCACCTTATTTACTTTTACCTTTTGTCACTTGCTACCAATTACCTTATCACAAAACTATTTGTTACCTATAATTTCAGTGCTGCAAAAAATACCTTACTGAAAACTGCCTATCATTTCCTTCTGCTCCTCATTGGGTTCGACACTCTTACTTCTCGAAAGGACTACGATAGATCCCCTACACTTGTGGGTCATTAAGACTCTTTTCTGGCGCCGTTGCCGGGGAGTGAAGCGCCTTTGGTAAGTGGAATTTGGTAAGGAAAAATTTATATAGTGTGCTGAAATTTATTGTCACTTGTTACTATGGCTCAAAATCCTTTGAGGGGCTTGTTCAAGGTATCTTCACCCCGATGAGAAGAGCAAAGAGTTGCTCCTCAACCTACTGCACCTATTGAAAATGTTTGCTTTGAGATTCCTTCGGGTATGATAGAGAAACTGCTTGAAAATCCCTTTACAGGAGACGAAACACTGCATCCCGACTTATACCTAATCTATGTGGATGAAGTTTGTGGATTGTTTAAGCTTGTAGGTAAGCCCGCGAATGTTATCAAGAAGAAGGTCTTCCCTTTATCTTTGAAGGGAGATGCATTGACATGGTTTAGGCTATGCGATGATATGGGATCATGGAACTATAATCGTCTGAAGTTGGAATTTCATCAGAAGTTCTACCCTATGCACCAGGTTCATCGTGATCGTAATTATATTTATAATTTCTGGCCTCGCGAAGGAGAAAGCATCGCTCAAGATTGGGGGAGGCTTAAGTCAATGTTATATTCATGCCCCAAGCATGAGCTCTCACGAGAAATGATCATTCAAAAGTTCTATGCTTGGCTTTCTCATAATAATCGCCCCATGCTCGATACTTCTTGTTCTGGCTCTTATATGATGAAGACTATTGACTTCAAATGGGATTTATTGGAAAGAATTAAACGCAACTCTGAGGATTGGGATATCTACGAAGGTAAGGAGTAAGGTATGACCCCTAAGTGTAAGTGCATCTAGTGCCACCCCTAGTGGTTTTGGAGTATTGACGACAAACCTGGTTGAGGGACTAATGTGTTTGTGAGAATTGCAGGATAACACAGGTAGTAGTCCCTCATTGATTCGGTTCACCTACCGGAGATGACCCCTAAAAATGTATGAAGACATTGATATAAGTGGTGGTATATGAAGATAATCATATTGAAGACTATGACATGAGAAGGCATTGTGTGAAGACTATGGAGAGCGAAGACGTAGAAGTTTCATTGTTTCCTTTTCTTCTTTGTTGAGTCATAGGAACCACCGTACTGTTAAGTGGAGTCCAAGTGAACTAAGTCAGAGTGACTGAAGTGATGCTCAACCAAATCCTATGTCTTCGAGCGAAGACTATGAGAGCAAATCTTATCCAGAGGCGGATGAGTCAGCTTTACTTGGAGCTCAAGTAAAGTTGTCGTGTGTGTTTGAAATCTGACCGTCACTACTAGGAAAAGGCCTAATAATGGTGCACCTATTTTGGCCATTAATGGCGCATTAGTGGTGCGCCATTAGTGCCACGCCATTAGTATATTTTACTAATGGCGCACCTCTGGTGCGCCATTAGTATCTGGTATACTAATGGCGCACCGCAGATGCGTCATTAGTATATACCACGGTGCGCCATTAGTATGCCTCCCAGGGGGGCATATATACCCAGGTGCTTTGGCATACTAATGGCGCACTACGGCCAGATGCACCATTAGTAACTTTGGCATACTAATGGCGCACTGTTGGATGATGCGCCATTAGTACTAATGGCGCACTGTGATGTGATGCGCCATTAGTATGAATATTAGGTTTTTTATTTATTTTTTAATTTTTTGTTTTTTGCACAGGTTACAAAATGTATTATTGGACAGAATATAGACAGCACCAGCACACAGCAACAACAGATTCATCGAATACAATAGAAGATTAGTCTCTGAATACAATTCATCATATTAGTCTCCGAATACAATTCATCATATTAGTCTCCGAATACAATTCATCATATTAGTCTCCGAATTGAAAAGACCGAACAAAGATAGAACATTATATTACAAGTCTCGAGACCGCGAGTAGCGAGTTTGTCTTCATATTACAAGTCGATATCGATCATCTAAACTACCATCACATAGAAGAGAGCTGCGGTCATCACGATGAGCATCATCACGATGAAACTCGTCTTCATCCGGTTTCTCCAACGCTCCCTCCCCTCTCCCGCTAGATAGCGGGCGTATCTAGATTCCGCCTCGGCCCTAGTGGTGTACCCTTTGTAACTGTTACCGCTGAATCGGTGAACCTGTCTCCGACACTCCTCCCAGTCGTCGTAGACTCCAGGAACCTTACCCTTGTACACGACATACGACGGCATCGCTATGCACTAGCCAAACGAAACGTTAGTACCAATTCACAGACAATACATAAGCAATATATAAGTATGCAACAAAATGATCGGAAGAGAAAAGCAAGACATTAATAGCATCGATTACATCTAAGTTGAACGACAGTCGAAACCAAAGAGACATACTACAAGTTCATTAAAGTTTAATTACAACATGAGCCAATCGATGTTTCAGAACTAGACACAGCATCACTACTTTCGACTCGACTCAAGGGACCGGAGCGTGGATGAAGCCGCCGTCTATCGTGGGAGTCATGAAATCGCAGGTGTTGTCAGCCTGCATTTGTAGCATTGTGTCGATGTCACTGTTGGACGGTTGATTTCTGAGGTAGAACTGCGGCGAGGTATGAAGGATATATTGATGGATGATTCCCGAAAACTCCGACTGGATGCGAAAGAATTCTTGTTTGATGTCCGCGTCCTGGATTGCCGACACGCTTGCGGCCCAATCTTTGAGTTTACTCGGTAGCAGAAGTTGATGATGGTCCCGTACGATCGCCCGCATGTGATGGATGGCGTAGTAGGCACCCTTCTGACCGCCAGGCGGCTGCTTGACGCAGCAAAACATCGTATTGTGGGAGAACACGTGCTTGCCGGTCTTACGAATAGGCCTGGTGAAGGTGCCTCCAGATTTGGCGTAGCCGGGGAGAACATCATCAAGAACCTTCTTGACATTTGTGTAGTCTACGTTCGACTGACGGTCCGAGTCAAAATACGTGGCCATGGAATATTTGGGGCTTAGGAGGATGAGCGTGCAATGTGTGTCACTGTAGAAAACACAGAATGTTAAAAGAAAAACGATCGAAATCTAAGAATTCATATGTTACGGGGCGGTTGAGGGGAGGACTTACTCGGGAAAGTAAGGCACGAGGAAGTTATCCTTATCTCGGTTTGCCAGAATGACGCCTTCGAGGTAAGAACTCGCGACTTGCTGGTCCCCAGCGCTGCCCAAGATCTTGGCACACATGTAGAAGGGGTCGACTATCACGATGTCCGGGGTCTTGTCGCGAATGATCCGCATCTCCATACTCAGCAAAAATAGCCGAACAAAGGTGTAGTGCAGCGGATGAAGGTTCAACATAGCGTAGATGTCATCAAACCGCAGGATGATCGTACCCCCGATGGAGTTATCCACAAAGCCCTTGCCCTCTGGCACCTTGGCCGCGAAAACCGGGTATGCCACATCCTTCTCTCTGAGACGCCGCTTCTCCAAAGAAAGAACACTGTCATGCAGACTCCGCATAGCACCGGTTGCAGCATCGAGCATATTTCTCGGTAGCATCGGCCTACCCGCCGCATGCACCCTCCTCATTACATCCTCAGGTGAAGGTGGCCCGTCTTGAGCACGGATCGTACTCGGTGCCGGCTGGCTCGCACCCTTGTTAGTCTTTCTTTTGCGTGCCTTCTTCTTCTCCTGTAATGGGACCGAGTTCTGCTCACAGACAGCCTTCTTGAGTGTGTTGGGGCTGATAATATTTCGCACCTCGCCTATCTGAGGCTCGGTGAAGTCGGCAGCTGGAGGCGTCTCCTGAGAACTGAACGGCAGACGACGCCTGTTGCAACTTGGTTTCTCCGTGGTACCAGCTAGATCGCGCACGTCTTTTGTAGGGTTGGGTTCTTGAGAAGGAGGCCCCATGAAGTCGCCACCGTACCCATGATCGGCAAAGTACTGATCGACGTTGGCAAATGTATCGTCGTCGTTGTTGTCGTTGCGTTCGGATCCTGTGTCGTATGCATGTTTGGATCCAGTGGCATAGGGATGTTCAAAAACCTAGCACACAGGTTTGCATAACTCTACGAAATTCAGTTAACCTAGCAGACAGAGGGGGGGTGGTCTCCAATGCACTTGCCTTATTTAGTTAACAAATTCAGTTAACAAATTCAGTTAACAAACAATGTAAACTTGAACATGCTCTGGAAAAAAAGAGAGGATGCGAGAGGAAGGAGGGAGGAGTGGTGGCTACCTGCCTATGGATTGGTCGCCGGCGTAGCTCCGGGCGGCGGCGTTGCTGCTCGACGAAGGTGGCGAGGCCGCGGCAGAGGAGAGGGGCTCGTCCGAGGGGGTGGGGAGGCGTCGGTGGCGAGGCCGCGGCAGCGCTACGGCACGGCGAGGGCGTCGGGGGCGCGGGCGTCGGGGGAGGACGTCGGGGGCATCGGGGGCGCGGGCGTCGAGGGCGTCGGGGGCGCGACGCTCGGCTCGGCGGGGGTGGCGGCATCGGGGCGCTGGAGGAGGGAGAGGGAAGGGGATTGATCTGGCGAGGGAGAGAGAGGGAGGGTGCGGTGGGGGACGATATGGATGGGGGAGATTACTAATGGCGCACCTCCCCCGGTGCGCCATAAGTACGGAGATTCTAATGGCGCACCTCCCCCTGGCGCGCCATTAGTATTGTATTTTAGTTACTAGCCCGACTGGTCAGGTTATATCCCACCTAACCCACTCCCCATCAGAACACACCCACTAGCTCGATTGGTCAGCACGCAGCACACCCACCAGGAGGTCCTGGGTTCGATTCCCAGGCTCCCCAAATTTTTTTATGCATTTAAAATGCTGTTTGACACTTATTTGTGTTTAAATATGTTCAAACTTGTTTAAATCATAACACTAATATTTTTTATAAAACAGTAATAATTTTTTAAAAAATATCATCAAATTTGTTATTTGAAAATATTTATGAATATGATAAAATATCATCAAATTTATTATTTTAAATATTTCATTAGTTCATGGGTCGGTGGCGGCGGCCGGTGGAGCGGGGGAGGGTGCGGTGGGTCGTCGGCGGCGGTTGAGTACGGGAGGGTGCGGGGGGTCGGCGGCGGCGGCCGGTGGAGCGGGGGGTGCTCGGCGGCGAGGGGGACCGGATCTGGCGAGGTGGGATAGCGATCGAGATGGAGGGGGATCGAGATCGAGTGTCCATGAAATTTAAAAACATTCAAGAGTTCAAAAAGTGCCCATGAAATACAATCTAGAAATGAAGGCTACGATTTAAATACAATCGATCTTAGCTAGCTATATGTTCACAATCTTCTTGCCCTTCTTTTTCGCAAATGGAGTTCTTCTGTGGAACGGACGTCCTTTAGGTAGGGTGGTTCTGCTTCTTCTTGTGGTGTATGATGATACTTCATCATCGTCGTCATGTTCGATCCTCGGGTCGCCGTACTTGTCGAAGTCTTGCTCATTGGCTACTCCATCCATTTAGATGATCTTCCTTTTGCCTCTCCTCACGACAACACAACTGGGCTTTGACGGGTCTGTAATGAAGAAGCATTGGTCAACTTGGGAAGCCAGTACCCATGGCTCATTTTTCGCGGTGACATTTGCGCCCGCGGTCTTGGATTTGGCTTCGGGTATAACCATGGTGGTGAAATATCGGTCTTCTTTTAGGACGCTCTTGGCCCATCTGACACGGAACATCGGGACCTTCTCTCCAGCGTAGCTCAGCTCCCAGATCTCCTCGATCCTTCCGTAGTATCTGTCCTTGTCGTTACCGGTGTAGGATTCCATCATTACCCCGGAGTTCTGATAATCATCGCTCTTCATGTCCTTGGCCTCGGTGTAGAATGTGTAGCCGTTGATATCGTACGCCTCATAGGTCATCAGGTTGTGCTCGGCGCCCTGTGACAAGGCGAATATGAGTTGTTCTTCCACGGAAGAATCCTCATGTAAAGGGTACGACAGAAGCTTCTGCTTGAACCAACGCGTGAAACATGAGTTGTGCTCTTTGATTATATCTCCGTCCGTCCTCTGTTGGCCTCGGTCATTGTACGTCTTCTCAATAAAGGTTTTGTGCTCTACCACCCAAGGATCGACCACGTCTATGTGTTGTAGCACGACTAGGTTTGCTCTTTCAAAGTCGGCGAGTCGACCCTCGAAGTCAACATGCATTTCGCGGCGACCCTCACGGTGACCCCATCCAGCGAGCCTGCCGAGGTGCCTGTTGACGGGCAGACCAACGGGGTTCTCGATGCCTAGATAATTCGTGCAGTAGGAGATGCACTCTTCGGTCAGAAAGCCCCTGGCTATGCTTCCCTCTGGACGTGACATGTTGCGAACATATCCTTTGATGACACCATTCATCCTTTCGAACGGCATCATGCTGTGCAGGAACGTCGGCCCGAGTTGGATGATATCGTCCACGATATGGACCAGCAGATGCACCATAACGTCGAAGAATGCGGGCGGGAAGTACATCTCAAGCTCGCATAGTATCACCACGATCTCTTCCTGTAGCCTTCTGAGTTGCCTCACGCCAACCGACTTCCGAGAGATGACGTCGAAAAAGTTGCATAGGCCAAATAGCATTTCACGGACGTGCGCGTCCATGATCCCACGGATTGCAACTGGAAGTATCTGCGTCATCAGCACGTGACAGTCGTGAGAATTCATCCCGCTGAACTTCAGCTTCGCTGGGTCTAGGTATCTGCTTATCTTCCCCGCGTAACCGTAAGGAAGTTTTACTCCTACGAGGCAGGTGAAAAACTGCTCGATCTCCTCCTGACTTAGAGTGAAGCACGCGGGAGGGTAGTCATTTTCGGTCTTCTTGGCCTTTTTGCCTTTGCGACGACTTTCCGTGTCCTGCTTCGCCTCATCATCATCATCATCATCATCATCATCATCATCATCATCATCATCATCATCATCATCATATATAACGTGAAGCTCCTGCCTGATGCCCATTGATTTCAAGTCTGCCCTTGCTTTCGGTCCATCTTTGGTCCTCTCTGGCATGTTGAGCAGGGTACCAAGCAGACTCTCGCACACGTTCTTCGTGATATGCATGACATTAAGGCTGTGAGGCACACGGTGGATCTTCCAGTACGGCAAGTCCCAGAAAACAGACCTCGTTTTCCATACCTTCAGCAGCGGCTCTGGTGCCTTTCGCTTCTTTCTCGGCTCTGGTGCCTTTTGCTTCTTTCCCGACAGTGGGCAATCTTTCCAATTTTTCAACAGCTCGTCTATTTCCTCACCGCTCCTCGTACGCAGGCGTCCTCGGGGTTCGGTTTCACCATCGAACAGATCCTTGCGTTTTCTCCACAGGTCATCGTCGCGAAGCCACCTTCGATGTCCCATGAACACGGTTTTCGAAGACCCGGGATCTCTATCTAGCTGGCGATACGTTGTGTCATCCATGCACCTGACGCATCCAGAAAATCCATGGACCACCTGCCCCGCGACATATCCGTAACCGAGATAGTCGTGCACCGTCGTGAGCAGCGCGACTCTCATAGGGAAATATTCTTTCTCTGCGACGTCCCACGTATTGGCTAGCGTTTTCCACAGCGTGTCAAGCTCCTCTTTCAGCAGCCCCAGATACAGATTGATGTCGTTCCCTGGTTGTTTCGGTCCTTCAATTAGCATACTCATGTGAATGTACTTCCTCTTCATGCACAACCAGGGGGGAAGGTTGCACATCCACACAAACACAGGCCAGGTGCTATGTGTGCTTCTCTGGCTGCCAAACGGATTGACTCCATCGGTGCTCGCGCCCAGCACGATGTTCCTTGGATCGTTCCCAAATTCTAGGTCTTCGAAGTTCAACGCTTGCCACTGGCTCGCATCCTTAGGGTGACTCAGCATCTTGTCTTTTTTATCTATCTCCGGATCATTTGTGTCATCTTCTTGCTTCTTCTCCTCCCTATCCGCGTGCCAACGCAGGAGCTTTGCTACCTTAGGGTCCGCGAAATACCGCTGCAGACGAGGAGTGATCGGAAAGTACCACACCACTTTTCGAGGAGCTTTCTTCCTCTTCTTGTATCGAGTGGCGCCGCACACCAGACATATGGTAGACTCCGCGTGCTCGTCCCGATAAATGATGTAATTGTTCATGCACACATGGTATTTCACTGTGGGGACCCCGACTTAGAAGTCGAGATCACCGAATGCACGTGTACAGTGATCCCAGATATCAATGCTCACTGAACACACAAAAGCTGAATAACAAGAGTCTTACATCCATACATACCGTCTTACACAAATTAAGGCCATTATGGCCAAGTCTTACATAGATAAAGCCTCAAGGGCTGAATAGCAAATAACTCAAATAGCGGAAGTCTTCGATGATAAGTAGAACCCATGCCATCTGCCTTAACCCTACAGGCATTCTGACTGGGATAGCGTCCTAGTTCGCATGTTCGTCTCCATAGAACTCTTCCTCATACTCTTGTTCCTCCATGCCTGGCCAATTAAATAACCAGTGGCAAGCCAATGAGTACTTTGAATGTACTCGCAAGCAACCCATGATTTGGTTTAAAGTAATAATGCAATTGAACAACAATGAGCAATCTAGTTATGAGCTAGAACAATTATTCTACCATCAAGTGAATGCATCAATAAACTCACGTAACCTCGAAGACAGGTTACCGATATCAACATGAATATGATTCATCTCATCGAGTCAAGTCACCGCCTTGACTCGTCACACACACATACTTTCACCAATGTAGTAAAATTCTGGACATAGTTTAAGTAGCACCACCCAACTGTCCATGACCGTTGACACGACTATTCGAATAGTTTTACACTCTGCAGAGGTTGCGCACTTTAGCCACAAGATCCGGGAAGCTTTCGTGTCACCCACGATCCCGCAGTACCTCAAGTACTTGGGGGAAGCACCCGGTCATTATCTTTCCTTAGTCGACACTAACATAGAGTCCACTCGTTGGTACACGGCCCTCGAGTACAAACAATAGATCATGGGACTTGCCCTAATTTCAATGTCACGCGTACCTGAAGGGACCAACGGTGTGTCCGGTGCCCTGTAAGAATAGTCATGGTCGTCTATCCAAGCACGACCCCGTCCCGGGAAAGACCTCAAGTCTTCCCGTCACTAGTAACGCGGGCACCATGCTAGTATCGGCCTAAGTAATCAATAAAGCCCCGTCCCATAAGGGGTAGAGTGGTTGCACATGTTTGGTTGGGACGGTAGTCACACATAAATCTAATCCATCATTTCACCCATGCACAAGATTTTCACCGGCACATCACTTCTTCCTCAAGTGATGACCTAACTCCAAATCACCCTCAGGCATTAGGGGCACCCTATGGGGTTCATGAAAAGAATGCAACCACGAAGGTTACATGGCACACATGCATCACTACTAACCATTAGCATGACATCTAGCACATAGCAAGATCATGAGTGAAACATGCATCATGTGGTGGTTCATAACTAGGTCACCACCATAACTCTTATCATCATGCATTCGGAAACAAACGGGTTCCAAAGAACGCAAGTGTATCATGGTCAAAGGGCTGCTTGCCTGGATTGGCTTGGTCTTCAAAGTCTTCAAATCCTTCTCCTTCTCCTTCTTCAGCAACTTCGTCAATTACGGGATCTAATCGTCGCAAAATAACAACGGGAAAATAAGAACACAATGAAAACAGAAAAATCAAAGTGCTCAGAAAAATGTCAACTCATTTTTGTTAAATACTAGAGGGAAAACTAAGATGGCAAAAATTCTTAGTTGGAGTTTTGGAGTGACATAATGGAATCTAAGGATTTTTGAACAGGAGTTTTAATGCTCAAATTTGAATTTATATTTGAACAGAACAGAAAAGTTTCATGGATATGTGTGAAAGTGACACCATTAAATAGGTTCGAATATTGCAAGATTTTAGGAGTTGGAATTAATTCATTTGGACAAATATTTATTTCTGTAAAATTATTTGAAGTTTCACAGAAAAGAATAAAAGAAAATGGCCCTGTGTCACTGGGCCAAAACGGCCACAGTGCACGTCCCAGGGCTAACAGCCCAGCCGCACGGGAGCCAGCGCGCGCGCGCGCCAGGTTTTCAATCCTGACGGGCGGGGCCCGGCGGTCAGTGACTGCGAAGGGAGAGAGAGAGCGGTGAGGATGACAGGCGGGGCCCGCCTGTCATCTTCAACCTTGCGGCCAACGCGACGGCGAGCTCACCGGCGGCGATTCCGGGCACGGCGAGGCAAACGGAGGGCAGGAATGGGCTCAGCAACGAGTCGCGGATGTAGTGGTGGTGGTGCGGCTCGCCGGAGGGGCCTGGTTCACTGGCGGCGAGGTGGGACGGCGGAGGATCGTCGGGAGGTCGCTGCTCCGGTCGATTCCGGCAGCTGCAGAGGGGGAAAAGAGAGGGGAATGCATCAGTGAGGTACGGCGGTTCCAAATCGAGCGAGAGAAGGGGCGGAGGGAGGCTGTACTGCGAGATCTCCGGCCGCCCGACGCGGCGGAGCTCCGGTCGATCCTGAGCACTGAGGCTCTCCGGGGATGAGTGAGTGGTGCTGGAGTGCTACTGGGGTTGAGGGGAGGCTGTTGGTGCCGTTGGAGAGGCTCGGGGCGAGCTTATATAGCCGAGCCCACGGTCCACCGTGGACTCGTGCGCCGGCGAGGACACGGGCGAGGCCAGAGGCCATGCAGGCGCTTGCATTCGAGTCGGGGACGCTCGTGGATGAGGTCCACGCCTAGTAGAGGGGAGAGGAGGAGCGGGGAAGGCTCCAGACAGCGTGCGCGTGTGAGGCTGACGAGTGGAGGTTGCGGGCGGCCGGCGCGCGTGCGAAGGCGGTGATACGTCCAAAATGCATCACTATTTTGTATCATAATTTATCCTTATTCATTGATATATTTCACGTTATGATGATGTTCTTATGTTGTTTTGGTCTATTTTACACAGTTTGCAACTTTCCGATGCCGGAACAGCAGACACAGGATTCAGCAGGAAAAAGTGGATGCTGAGTTGCTGAAGAAGAACACCTCCAAATTACCTGAAAATTGACGGGAGGTATTTTTCAGACGAATAACGAAGACACGCAAAAGGGGAGTCAGAGGGGGCCCACAGGGTGCCCAGGCGGCCTGGGGGCGCGCCCCCCTGGCCGCGCCGGGGGGGCACCTGGAGCCCCTGGCTCACCTCTGGTCGCCCCCTTTTGCATATATGTTCTCCGTCCTCCGAAAACCCTAGGCACGGGACTTTTTACGGAGTTCCGCCGCCGCTTCGAGGCGGAAACCTACAGAGAAGAAAAGGGCATCTCCGGCGGGCAAATTCCACCAGGGAGATCACCTCCCGGAAGGGGAGATTGTCGCCATCGTCATCACCATCGTCACGGGCATCATCGAGATCATCATCAACATCATCCCCAACACCAGCACCATCCCCATCTTCATCCAAATCTCATCTTACTATCGCAACTCGTGTTGTAACTTGTACTACCTATCCTCTCTACTCCATCGGTGTTGATTACTACTTTGTGGTGAATGCTATTGAGTTTTGTTGGAGAAATATTATTATGTCCAGATTGTTTATCACATATTTATCCCCACTGATCATGATCTCTTTTATGTCTTGTGAGTAGTTGCCTTAGTTCTTGAGGACATGGGGAAAGTCTTGTTGTTAGTAGTCATATGTTGTTGAAGTAATATGTGTTGTTTGATACTTAAGTTGCGTTGTCATTCTACTAGTGGTGTTGTGTGAGTCGAACACCCAACACTTCGCCTTATTAAGGACCTAGGGGAATACATTGTGTATAAAGAATGCTTATGGTGGGTTGCCGGAGTGACAGAAACCTGAACCCCAGTTCGCACGCTTTTGCATAAGGGAATAATGGATCCTCGATCGTATTGCTATGGTTAGGCTTTTGCCTTAAATTCTATCTTGTATTTACGGATGCTTGCAAGGTGTTTAATCATAAGAGTGCATTCATCTTAGTCTAGAGAGTGCACTAGCATAGATCCACCCACTCAACACTTATCAACACATAACATAGTATCGATACGGAATATGGAGAAAGCACATGACTACCTCTCCCGTGTGTCCTCAAGAACGTTTTAGTCTTTATAAGTTCAGTTGCTAGGCCTCTCCTTTGCTAAGAAAGGATTGGGCCACTTGTTACTTTCAGTACCTTTTACATTACTTGACTTTACATTCCTGTTGCTTATACCGAGAAAACCCCTAAAAGTTTTCTTTCAGTGCTTGCAGTAATTTCTTGCTCAGAATCGCTTATCAATACCTTCTGCTCCTCGTTGGGTTCGACACTCTTACTTATCGAAAACGCTGCAACAGATCCCTTACGGTTGAGGGTCATCAAGTACCGTTTTCTGGCACTGTTGCCGGGGAGCGTAGCGCTATTGGTAAAGTGAAACTGGTAAGAAAGTCTTTTTATAATTCTGTTTTTATTTTTGCTATTGCTGCTCTTTGTCCTTATGGACAACCCTATTATTGGAGCGTTGCTTGCAGGAAGACGCCCCACACCTGTGGTGGTTGATCCTCCCCCTAATGAAATTGTGCCTTATAAAATACCAGCTGGCATTATCGATTATGTTTTGGCTAATCGTTATGCAGGAGACAGACATCCCGGTGAACACTTGCTATATTTGTCACGACTATGTTCATTATTTAAGCTTGCAGGTGTATCGAGGGAGTTTGTCATGAGGAAATTGTTTGTTGTATCACTTATAGATAAAGCTTCAGATTGGTATGGGCTTCTCGATAACTCACACTTGCTGGACTGGCAGGAGCTTATGTCTCTCTTTTATACTAAGTTTTATCCTCTTCATGAAATTCATCGAGACAGGAATTATATATATATAACTTTAGGTCTCGTGACGGAGAAAGCATTGCTCAAGCTTGGGGGAGATTGAAGTCTCTAATGCTCAAATGCCCTATTCATAAGCTTCCCAAGGAAATTATACTTACAAATTTTTATGCCAGGCTTTCTCGTCAGGATAAGGAGATGCTGGATGCCTCCTCTAGTGGGGTGTTTCAGAAGAAGAGTGTTGAAGAAAGGTGGGATCTCCTTGAAAGAATCCAGAGGAATACCGAAGATTGGGAAATTGATAAAGGTATTGAACCCGCTATAAATTATGAACATGATTATATTGAGAGCTATGTGGAAACTGATTACTTCAATACTTTTTGCTCTAAGATTGGTCTTGATTCCCATCTAGTGATTGATTTGTGTAAGAATTTTGCCTCTCACGTTGATTCTTTTAAAAAGAAGAAAGACCAGCACCATGCACCTTTTAAAGAACCACCTATTGATATTTATGTTGCTGAGCCTATTTTGCCTGCAGTTATATATGAACAGCCTCCTTTTCCCATGAGGATAAAGGAGCACTCTCTTGTGACAGGCATAATAAATAAAAGCGAGAGAAGAGTTGATGAGCCTGAGGACCAGATCAGGGTCGATCCTCAAGTTGCATTGATTAAAGACCTTGCTAATGATGATGTTTTGGATTCCAATATAACTTTTTGAGCTGTTTCCACTAACCTTGTCACAGCCAAGAATAAAGGCCCAATTTCAGGTACTCCAATGGTATCTGTTAAAATAGGAGATCACAATTATTATGGGCTATGCGATTTGGGATCGAGTGCAAGTGCTATTCCTTATTCACTTTATGAAGAAATCATCGGTGAGATTTCCCCTTGTGAACTTGAAGAAGTTGATGTTACTATTCATCTTGCAAATAGAACAACTATCTCTCCTATCGGAATTGTGAGGGACGTTGAAGTCCTATGTGGAAAGGTAAAATACCCTACCGACTTTCTGGTACTTGGTTCAGCCAGGGACAATTTTTGTCCCATTATTTTTGGTAGACCTTTTCTTAGAACTTGTGGAGCTATAATAGATTGCAAGAAAGGTAAAGTTTCTGTTGAATTCGATGGTGAGCCATATGAATTTAATTTTTCTAAGTTCTCTAAGCAGCCTCGTGGTACTGATTTACCTAGTGATGATAAAATTATTGAAAGTATTGCCTCTATTGCTATTCCCCCTGATGATCCTTTGCAACAATACATGGAGGACCACGAGAATGATTTGCATATGCAGGAAAGAAATGAACTAGATGAAATATTCTTGAGGCAGCCTGCTATCCTGAAGCACAACCTTTCGGTTGAACCTTTGGGAATTTTATCAAAACCGAAAGAAGACCCGGTGTTCGATCTTAAACCTCTTCCCGATACGCTCAAGTATGCTTATTTAGATGAAAAGAAAGTATATCCTGTTATTATCAATTCTAACCTTTCAGGATATGAAGAAGAGCAATTATTGGAAGTACTTCATAAACACCGAGGCGCAATTGGCTATACCCTTGATGACCTTAAGGGGATTAGTCCATCTATCTGTCAACATACTATCAACCTTGAGCCTGATGCTAAACCAGTTGTTGATCATCAACGACGGTTGAACCCGAAGATGATGGATGTCGTGAGAACTGAGATTCTCAAGCTTCTAGCCGCAGGTATTATCTACCCTATAGCTGATAGTAAGTGGGTAAGTCCGGTACATTGTGTTCCTAAGAAAGGAGGTACAACTGTGGTTCCTAATGATAAAAATGAACTAATACCTCAGAGAAATATTATCGGATATAGAATGTGTATTGATTACAGGAAGTTGAACAAGGCCACCAGGAAGGATCACTACCCGTTGCCGTTCATCAACCAAATGCTTGAAAGGTTATCCAAAAATACCCACTTTTGTTATCTCGATGGTTATTCTGGCTTCTCTCAAATTCATGTTAACACTGCCGATCAAGAGAAGACCACTTTTACTTGTCCTTTTGGTACTTATGCTTACAGACGTATGCCTTTTGGTTTATATAATGCCCCTGCTACTTTTCAAAGGTGTATGTCTGCTATTTTTCATGGTTTCTGCGGGGATATTATGGAAGTCTTCATGGACGATTTCTCCGTCTATGGAACTTCATTTGACCATTGTCTTCACAATCTTAATATAGTCTTGCAGAGATGCGAGGAGACAAATTTGATACTCAACTGGGAGAAGTGCCACTTTATGGTTAATGAAGGAATTGTTCTTGGTCACAAGATTTCCGAAAGGGGAATTGAAGTGGACAAAGCCAAGATCGAAGCTATTGAGAGGATGCCCTATCCAAGGGACATCAAAGGTATTCGCAGTTTTCTCGGTCATGCAGGTTTTTATAGAAGATTTATTAAAGACTTTTCTAAAACCTCGAGACCCCTCACTAATCTTCTCTAGAAGGATGTTCCTTTTGCGTTTGATGAAAATTGTAAGGAAGCTTTTGAAGTCCTTAAGAAAGCTTTAATAACTGCTCCTATAGTACAACCACCTGACTAGAATTTACCTTTTGAAATTATGTGTGATGCAAGTGATTTTGCTGTTGGAGCTGTTTTAGGACAAAGAGTTGATAAGAAATTGAATGTTATACATTATGCTAGTAAGACCCTTGATAGTGCTCAAAGAAATTATGCTACTACTGAGAAGGAATTCTTAGCTGTAGTTTTTGCTTGTGATAAGTTTAGGCAGTATATTGTTGATTCCAAAGTTATTATTCATACTGATCATGCTGCCATTAAGTATCTTATGACAAAGAAGGATGCCAAGCCAAGGCTTATCAGATGGGTACTCCTTCTCCAAGAATTTGATTTGCAGATTGTTGATAGGAAAGGGGAAGACAATCCGGTAGCGGACAATCTTTCAAGAATGGAAGATATACCGCATGACCCCATTCCAGTTAACGATAGTTTTCCAGACGAGCAACTTGCCGTTGTAAAAGTACAACCTCTTTCCGACCCTTGGTATGCAGATTATGCTAATTTTATTGTTGCAAAGTATTTGCCTCCAGGTCTAACATTTCAGCAGAGGAAGAAGTTCTTTCATGATTTGAGGCACTACTTTTGGGATGACCCACATCTTTTCAAAGAAGGTCCCGACGGGATCGTGAGAAGATGCATTCCGGAACATGAGCAGAAGAACATTCTCCGACGGTGTCATGATAGTCCCTATGGAGGACATCATGCCGGTGAGAGGACTGCACATAAGGTTCTTCAATCAGGTTTTTATTGGCCTACTCTCTTTAAAGATGCTAGAAATTATGTTTTAGCCTGTGATAAATGTCAGAGAGTTGGTAACATTAGTAGAAGGAATGAGATGCCTATGAATTACTCATTAGTGATTGAACCTTTCGATTGTTGGGGTTTTGATTTTATGGGTCCTTTTCCTTCCTCGCACAAGTACACTCACATTTTGGTAGCTGTTGATTATGTGACCAAGTGGGTTGAAGCAATCCCCACTAAAAGTGCTGATCACAAGACATCTTTGAAAATGCTTAAAGATGTAATTTTTCCTAGGTTTGGTGTACCAAGGTATCTCATGAACGATGGAGGATCACACTTCACGCACGGAGCTTTTAGAAAAGCTTTGGCTAAATACGATGTTAATCATAGAATTGCTTCACCGTATCACCCTCAAACTAGTGGGCAAGTTGAGCTCACCAATAGAGAGATTAAGTTGATCTTGCAGAAAACAGTAAACAGAAATAGGAAGGATTGGTCAAATAAATTAGGAGATGCTTTGTGGGCATATAGAACTGCTTACAAAAACCCCATGGGCATGTCCCCCTATAAGATGGTGTATGGCAAGGCTTGCCATTTGCCATTAGAGCTAGAGCACAAAGCTTTCTGGGCTGTTAGAGAGCTTAACGCCGACCCAAAACTAGCTGGTGAGAAGCGTCTCATGAACTTGACATCTCTAGATGAATGGAGAAGTGAAGCTTACGAGAGCGCTAAAATGTTCAAGGAAAAGGTAAAAAGGTGGCATGATAGGAGGATTCTGAAACGTGAATTTAATGTTGGTGATAAAGTTTTGTTGTTTAGATCCCGTTTCAGGTTTTCTCCAGGTAAACTACTTTCCAGGTGGGAAGGACCATTTCATATTGAAGAAGTTTATCAGTCTGGTGCAATTAAGATTAATAATTTTGAAGGTACCAAACCTCAAGTTGTGAATGGGCAAAGACTTAAACATTACATAGCAGGAGACCCTGTCGATGTTGATGTGAATATAATATACACAACAACCCACGAAGAACATGTTGCAGCCCTGTTTCAGACGCCAGCAGAAGCAGAATAAAGAAAAGGTATGTAGTACGGTAAGAAAACACCGCAAACCATCATAAAAGTTCCGTATTACGAGTTTTTGTAAAATTAGTAAAATTCCGAGTCAAAGTGGAGCCGGAGACGACCTCCAGGGAGTCCAGGCGCCCCCCTGGCGCCCCCCCTGGGCCGTGCCGGCAGGCCACCTGGACACCCTAGAGCCCGTCTCCGACCCCGCTTTGGTCCATTACCTTCCTTTCTGTGCATAAATTTTTCCTATATATTTGCCCGGATTGTTCCAGCAACGTATCTTGCGATTTCGCGTGTTTTCTCTTCGATCTGTTTCTGCCAGGAAATCTTTCAGCTAAATTTAGGTGACATGGCTTCTCCAAGTTCCCCCAAGGACACGTTCATCGTCAACGTCATCAACCCTTACCTCGCCGAGGTGAAGAAGCACCCTCAGGTTGTTCAGATGAAGGACGGCGTCCTTCATCAAGAAGATCTGAAGGGACCTATCAAGGAGGGGAGCATCCAGGCCAGGCTGGAAGAAGTGGAGCAGGAAGTCTTCGAGTATAAGAAGATGACCGAGCGTGGTGTCGAAGCTAACTTTGACATCACCAACGAGCTGAAGAACTACTTTCTGAAGGAGATGAAGGAGATGTGGGAAAGAATCGCCGCGTCTGAAGACAGAATTATAAAACTCCAAGGGCAAATTAATGATCTACATAACCAGAACTGTGAGTATGAACTAAGGTTTCTGCGCATGGGTTTGGGTGCTGAATGTAGGATCCAGGAGACGAGCTTCTCATATGAGACTGGAGAACCCCTTCCATGGAAGCGTTTCCCCAAGGACTACTTGATCAACGCTAACAAGGATGATGAGTGAAATCTCCTGGGGTAATGGCATTCCCTTGGCTTGTTCCAAGCTTGGGGGAGTGCCCGGTATCTTTATCTTTTACCTTTTTGTCTTTTAGAAGTCAAGTAGAGTCGTATCATGACTAGGGAGGTTATTATATGAGATAGGTATGTGCATTGAGGTCTATCACCCCTTTGGTGAAGAATTGTATCCGTGAGTGTGGAGTCGTCTATGATGGAATATTAATGAGAAGTTTATCGGTTCCTTTTGCTGCACATGGTATTCTCTTCAAGCAATCGACCTTATATGATGATTCTTATGGGGAGTATTGACCTTATGTCAGGTATGGTTATGAAACTTTATTTAATCTTGGCAAACATAGCTTTGGTCATAACAACAAGCATGATTTTCTTAAAGTATCAACATAGCTAAAACCTTTATGTTATTATGCTTGAAGTGTTATGTTGACAAGGAAGACAACTTGATGTGTTATGCTTATTTCAATGTTCATGCTTTATATTGCTTTGCATCTTAGTCATCATTAATTGTCTGCTCTCTCAAAACCTTTGCTAGCCTAACTCTGTACTAAACGGAATTCTGCTTGTGCATCCATACCCTTAAGCCAATACCTTCCATATGAGTCCACCATACCTACCTACTTGTGGTACTCCATTACTGCTCCCTAAAGTATATAATTTATGTGTTATCCTTAAATGTTTAAAATCTTTTATTTTGTGCCTCTGCTTTAGCTCATGAGGAAGTAGTAGCTAATTCATGATCTTTTTGAGTTGGACAGGCTTCACCCCGGGATTGCATGTATAATGTGCAAACCCATAATACGAAAAGGAACTGACATTGAGTGCGCCCGGCTTAAAAATAATATAACAAACAAACCCTCCTTCACGCTTTGTTCATGAGAAATCAGAAAACTTTGGCAGTGATAAACAAAGGAGAATAAGAGGATGTTATCGTCCTCATACGAGAGCCGTTCCTCGAAACTTGTCCAGTTCAAGAAGCAATTGAGTTATCTATTAGCATTCGTTGACAAATCATGCACCTCTCAAAACTTGTTTTCATTCTGTTTGATTTAAGGATAGCACATGAGTTTTCCCTACTACCCTAGAGCAGGGCCTATCTTTTAATTTTAAATTGAGTCAGTTATTCCTACTTCCCTCTATTTCTCAAAGAGAGCAGACATTTGATGTTGATAAGGATTCATTCATATAAAGCCGCATTAAGATTTGTCATATCATATCCTTGTTGACATTATCATTTGATAAGTAAGTTGTTTGTCATGCCCAGCTAAGGCAAATATCTTCCTTTGTGTTAACACTTTCACTTCTTGCTTATTAACATGTTATTTCAAAAAGCTTCAATTAATCCCATCAAAATATAGTAGCAAAAGTTAAAATTATTTGTTGTTCTTTGACCAAAGGACATGTTTGCCATGATATAATGAGTTTCCTTGGTCCTACTTTCGAATATAAGTGTTAACACTCTTTCATAAGAGCCTTATGAGTTGAAGATTGCTGCTGAGGATATTTGAGTTGGTAAAGAGACTATGATGCTTCTTGTCCGTATTCTATTTATCGACACTTCACTCTCTAAACTTGTGGACAGGTTTACCGAGTTCATATTCGCTTGGGGACAAGCGAGGTCTAAGCTTGGGGGTGTTGATACGTCCAAAATGCATCACTATTTTGTATCATAATTTATCCTTATTCATTGATATATTTCACGTTATGATGATGTTCTTATGTTGTTTTGGTCTATTTTACACAGTTTGCAACTTTCCGATGCCGGAACAGCAGACACATGATTCAGCAGGAAAAAGTGGATGCTGAGTTGCTGAAGAAGAACACCTCCAAATTACCTGAAAATTGACGGGAGGTATTTTTCATACGAATAACGAAGACACGCAAAAGGGGAGTCAGAGGGGGCCCACAGGGTGCCCAGGCGGCCTGGGGGCGCGCCCCCCTGGCCGCACCGGGGG
>LR738715.1:734469213-734500256 GCA_902687465.1 Secale cereale
GGGGGGCGCCTGGAGCCCCTGGCCCACCTCTGGTCGCCCCCTTTTGCATATATGTTCTCCGTCCTCCGAAAACCCTAGGCACGGGACTTTTTACGGAGTTCCGCCGCCGCTTCGAGGCGGAAACCTACAGAGAAGAAAAGGGCATCTCCGGCGGGCAGATTCCGCCGGGGAGATCACCTCCCGGAAGGGGAGATCATCGCCATCGTCATCACCATCGTCGCGGGCATCATCGAGATCATCATCAACATCATCCCCAACACCAGCACCATCCCCATCTTCATCCAAATCTCATCTTACTATCTCAACTCGTGTTGTAACTTGTACTACCTATCCTCTCTACTCCATCGGTGTTGATTACTACTTTGTGGTGAATGCTATTGAGTTTTGTTGGAGAAATATTATTATGTCCAGATTGTTTATCACATATTTATCCCCACTGATCATGATCTCTTTTATGTCTTGTGAGTAGTTGCCTTAGTTCTTGAGGACATGGGGAAAGTCTTGTTGTTAGTAGTCATATGCTGTTGAAGTAATATGTGTTGTTTGATACTTAAGTTGCGTTGTCATTCTACTAGTGGTGTTGTGTGAGTCGAACACCCAACACTTCGCCTTATTAAGTACCTAGGGGAATACATTGTGTATAAAGAATGCTTATGGTGGGTTGTCGGAGTGACAGAAACCTGAACCCCTGTTCGCACGCTTTTGCATAAGGGAATAATGGATCCTCGATCGTATTGCTATGGTTAGGCTTTTGCCTTAAATTCTATCTTGTATTTGCGGATGCTTGCAAGGTGTTTAATCATAAGAGTGCATTCATCTTAGTCTAGAGAGTGCACTAGCATAGATCCACCCACTCAACACTTATCAACACATAACATAGTATCGATACGGAATATGGCGAAAGCACATGACTACCTCTCCCGTGTGTCCTCAAGAACGTTTTAGTCTTTATAAGTTCAGTTGCTAGGCCTCTCCTTTGCTAAGAAAGGATTGGGCCACTTGTTACTTTCAGTACCTTTTACATTACTTGCCTTTACATTCCTGTTGCTTATACCGAGAAAACCCCTAAAAGTTATCTTTCAGTGCTTGCTGTAACTTCTTGCTCAGAATCGCTTATCAATACCTTCTGCTCGTCGTTGGGTTCGACACTCTTACTTATCAAAAACGCTGCAACAGATCCCTTACGGTTGAGGGTCATCAGGCGGCCACTGGAGGGCGGAGGAGGAGGGGGACAGCGCCGGGGGAGGTCGCAGACGTCGAGGATCATCGGTAGGCGCGAGGGGGGAGCTCGAGGTGGTCGGCTGCGCTGGATTGGGCGAAGCTACAGTGCGGGTGCGCACTGTAGCGCGCTCTGGAGCGTGCTTATGGCATGCCACGGCATGCCATTGGCCCTCTGGGCGTGTCCGCCGTGTCTGGGGGGTCCAGGGCGACGTAATCAACTCAGCTGTGGCCTTGGATGCTCTGGATGATCAAGGAGAGAGAGGTGAAGCTGGTAACTAGGTAGAAATTTGCTGTCCAGCAAGGTGAATTGGGGTTTTCACCCCTCAATCATGGAGCTGTGGACATTGGGGAGTTACTGGAGGTAGATTGTAACTAGATGAAGCTGTGGTAGAAAGTTGAGGCAAAGGTAAATAGTAAAAGGGGTCAAGATGGTAGTTTTGGTAAAATAGCAGAAGGTGTTTGATCCTGTTTTGGACAAGCAATTGACTTCCACTTGCCATGACACTTAACAGGATTGAATGTCGTGTGAAAATAGGGTGCTTCACCAAATTTGGGCTCATTTGAAGAAACTAGCCAATGTAACTTTGGTGAACCCTAGAAATCAACAGAAATGGCTTCATCTTGTTTAAGTCAAGCTAATCATCTCCCCCTGATGCACCACTTGGTGTAGTTTCATCATTTGGGGTATTGATCATGCCCACAAAGTTTGAAGCTCCAGATAAAAAGTTGGTAATGTAAAGTTGTTCAAATTTGCATTTGAACATAAAGGGTTTTGGGGTATTCTGATCAAGTTACCCTACTCCAAATCTTGTGCCATTTGGTCTAGATGCCTTATTAGGCATTTTCTAGCATGTGCACCAGGTTTGAGGGCATTTGGATAAGTTTGGCAATGTAAAGTAGCTCAAACTTCAAATATGGACAGAATGGTTTTGAAGGGTTTTGAGGATGTTATCTTGCTTCCCAAGGCATGGGGCTTGGCAAGATCATCAAACATGTCATATATGACATGATAGAATTTCCCTAGAATTTTTGGAGAATATTACCTTTGTTAATATTTCAAAAGCTTGAAATATCCAGAAAGGGTTTTAGAGGGATTAGCCCATTATTTTGAACATGACCAAGTGTTGAAACTCTTATATATGGACAATATATGTCCTATGAGTCTCTCTGAATTTTGGCAAATATTTTTGAAATACTTAAATAATTTTTCCCTATTAAAGACCATTTCTGGCCTTAAGAAAAAGCTTTTAAATGAAATAGGAAAATAACTTTTAAAATTATACTTTTGTGGTTTCTGGGATTCCTATGACTACTAGGTCTCAAATATACTTTTTGAAATAATTTTCTCACCCTAAATCAAGCACTTGCAGTGCAAACCTCAATTCAGGGGTTTTTGGAATACTAAATTTTAAAAATACATTTTGGCCAAATTAACTTTATAAGAAAATACTATACTGCTATATAACACTTGACATGATCATTGGGCAGAAGTTTTGGGTATGGAGATGAATCCCTCAAGAGGTAATAGTTGACTTTAATGAGCACATGAAGACCACATGAAGAAAAACTCAATTCCAAATAAAAGCCAAATGCTGCCAAAAAATTTTGCTAGTCCAAATTCTCATGCTTCATTGATGCAAATAACATGTTACAAAATGCAGGGTGTGACATTCACGTGCGGTAAATCCATAGGACACACGATTTTCTTCGCCTCCTCGAAACTGGTTGGACACTTGTTCCCCTTGGGAAGACGTTCGTGCCAGAATGACATATTCTCGTCGAAGCATGCGTCGGTCATTTTGTGTTTTACCTTCATCTCCAGAGCCATGAGCGTTACTTTCAGGCAGGTATCCTCGGGCCTGCATCCTTCATACAATGGAGTAACCGCGTCTAACTCCAGTTGGTCTATCTTGGCTTTCTCTCGGGCGGCAGCTCTTGCGTTATCCGTTTGCTTGAGAAGCAGCTCTTGAATATGAGGGTCCTGCACCCAGCCCATCGATGGTCCATCGTCGTCTGCTCCGCCGGCATCATCATCTTCATGATCATGCCCGTCGTCTGCTCCGACATCTTCCTCATCATCATGTCCTGCATCTTCTACATGATGACTGTGTACAGCATCACCGTCGTGATCATCTCCTGGGGATTCTTCGTCTTCTCGCCCGCCCGAGCCGCGGTGGTTGTCTTGCTGCCCTTCCTCATTTCTTGCCCCGCCCCCATGGACGACTTCGTAGTCATCTTCATCACCTTGCCACCGATAGCCATCCATGAAACCACACAAGAGCAGGTGGTCCCGCACCTGCCCGGAATCCGGGTCCGCAATAAGGCTCTTCAGCTTGCATCTTCGACACGGACATCTTATGTCTGTCTCATTCTTTTGAAGCATCTCGGCCTTCGCGGAGCTCAAAAACCTATTCACGATGCCTTCGGTCATCGTGCGGACCATGGTCGCCTGCGGGGTAGAGCAAAACGATATTTTAGAACCAAGAAAATTTTTGGCATGACTTTCCCTAAAAATAGGACAAAAAAGAATGCTTAATGCCAAAATTCTCGCAGAAACGGAAATGAATCAACATTCTGGCAAAATATTGGCAACTATCGCATTTCAAATACCGGTACACCTCCAAACACAAACACATATGCAACACCACAAACATATGCAACACCACGAACATACATAGATCTAGCTAGGCCATAAAAAGTGCATGTGCACAGTGTTGTAGGGAGAACAACATAAATATAGCTTCCCCCCTTACTTACCTATCAAAACAAGGTAATTTAACCACTTAATTTGAATGAATCTATGGTGGAAATGAGGTGACAAAGAGGAAGCACCTGAGACAAGGAGGATGTGGAGAATGAAGTGGGGAGAAAGTGAGTGGGTAGGAGTGGCTGTCCAAAATATCTTGTTGGTGCCCACTTACTAATGGCGCACCACCTCAAAATGCGCCATTAGTAACCCAGGTTACTAATGGCGCACCTTCTGGTGG
This sequence comes from Secale cereale, assembly GCA_902687465.1. Lineage (NCBI taxonomy): Eukaryota > Viridiplantae > Streptophyta > Magnoliopsida > Poales > Poaceae > Secale > Secale cereale. The sequence goes on from LR738715.1 coordinate 734,473,422, forward strand.
TGCGCCATTACTAGTTTTGCAAAAAAAAAACATACTAATGGAGCACTGTCCCAAAGTGCGCCATTACTAGTTTAAACTAGTAATGGCGCACTGTGGAACAGTGCGCCATTAGTAATTTTGCAAAAAAAAGAATAAAAAATATAATAAAAAAAACAACAGTAATGGCGCACTCTGTGACTGGTGCGCCATTACTAGTTACAACTAGTAATGGCGCACTGTGTCTGGATGCGCCATTAGTATGTTTGGAAAAGGAAAAAAAATGATACTAATGGCGCACCCTGAGCCAGGTGCGCCATTAGTGTATTCAACTCTAATGGCGTACCAGAAGGTGGTGCGCCATTAGTATATAGTAATGGCGCACCACTTGTCTGGTGCGCCATTAGTGTCAATCCCATCTATAGCTCTTTTTCTAGTAGTGACGTGTCAGTTCCTTAGTGACCCAGGGTCACTTCGGACATATCAGGTCGGGTTGCCCAGTGGCTATAAATAGCCCACCCCCTACACAATAAATTGGTGGCTGCTCAGAGTTATTGCACGGCTTTTGTCGTTTGAGAGCAACCCACCTCCGAAGCATTCGAGAGAGAAATCCTTGCGAGGACAAAGCCCAAACACCCAGAGCCAAAGTGTGTTAGGCATCACTGAAGTCTTTCTGTCTGTGTGACCTGAAGACTTATTACACTTGAGGACTGTGTTTCCTCCAGCCGGTTAGGCGTCACGTTCTGAGCATCCAAGAATAATTGTGGATTGCCGGTGAATGAAGTCTGTGAAGGTTTGGAAGTCTACCTTGAAGATTTACCAGAGTGATTGGGCGAGGACTAGGTGTTCTTAGCTCAAGGGGAACAAGGTGAAGACGCAGTCTTCTGAGTTAAATCTCAGCCTCCCTAACCAGACGTACAGTTGTCACAGCAACTGGAACTTGTCTAACAAATCACTGTCTCCCCCGAGCTACTGGTTCTATCCTTTCCTTCCCTTTACTTACTGCTTTGTGTTGTGAAGACATTGCATGTTTGCCTTATCTGATTGTCTTCACTGAGTATCTACTTGTTATGATTGGCTTGATTCCTTCTTCTTTATGATCACTACTGCCTAGTTGCTATTAGTCTTCATGCTTTCACTTCATTGAATACATGACTATGGCTTATCTAGTGTAGTCCACTTTCCGCTGCATACTAATAGGCTTGAGCTTATCGTTTGTCTTCGAAACTACCATGTTTTGAAGCATTTAATAAAAATCGCCTATTCACCCCCTCTAGTCGATATACTGAACTTTCACTAAGTTTGATTGTGTTAAAGATTTTATGGATACCTATGTTTTCCGTGAGTTTAGCACTAAATACAGACTTGACTCTAAGATAGTAGCTTCTTTCTGTAAATATTTTGCTACTCATGTTGACCTCCCTAAGGAGAAGTGGTTTAAATACCACCCCCCCCATTGAACTAAAAGTAGTTGAACCTATTAAAGTTGAAGAAAAGACTATCACTTATAATGTTGATCCTATTATTCCTACCGCTTATATTGAAAAACCACCTTTCCCTGTTAGGATAAAGGATCATGCTCAAGCTTCAAATGTAGTTCGTAAGAGTAATACTAGGACACCTACACCCTCTGAGCAAATTAAAGTTGAACCTAGTGTTGCTATGGTTAAAGATATCTTGGTAGAAGATTTAGATGGACATGTTATTTACCTCCAAGAAGAGTCTGCTAGAATAACCAAACCCAATGCTAGGAATAGACATAAACCAGTTGTAGGCTTGCCTGTCATCTCTGTTAAGATAGGAGATCATTGCTATCATGGTTTATGCGACGTAGGTGCTAGTGCGAGTATTATCCCTTTTGATTTGTATAACGAAATTATGCATGATATTGCACCTGTTGAGTTAGAAGGGATTGATGTTACTATGAAGCTTGCCAATAGAGACACTATTTCACCAGTCGGGATTGTCAGAGATATTGAAGTCTTGTGTGGGAAGGTAAAATACCCTGCTGATTTTCTTGTTCTTAGTTCCCCACAAGATGAATTATGTCCCATTATATTTGGTAGACCTTTCTTGAATACTGTTAATGCCAAGATAGATTGCGTGAAAGATATTGTTACTGTTGGGTTAGGGGATATATCTCATGATTTTAACATTGCTAAATTCCGAAGACAACCCCTTGAAAAGGCACCACCCAGTAAAGATGAAATTATTGGTATTGCTTCTATTGCCGATCCACCTAATGATCCTTTAGAACAATACTTGCTAGACCATGAAAATGATATGCATATGAATGAGAGAAGGGAGATAGATGAAATATTCCTTACACCAGGGACCTGTATTGAAAAACAACTTGCCTGTTGAAATCCTAGGGGATCCTCCTCCACCCAAGGGTGATCCCGTGTTTGAACTTAAACCTTTGCGTGATAATCTTAAGTATGTTTATCTTGATGAAAAGAAGATATATCCCGTTATTATTAGTGTTAACCTTTTAGAGCAGGAAGAAAAAAATTTATTGAAAACTTTGAAGAAGCATCGTGCTGCGATTGGATATACTCTGGATGATCTTAAGGGCATTAGTCCCACTATATGCCAACACACGATAAAATTGGAAGAAAATGCTAAACCGGTTATTGATCATCACCGACGATTAAATCCTAAGACGAAAGAAGTGGTAAGGAAGGAAATACTAAGGCTACTAGAGGCATGTATTATCTATCCACTTCCTGATAGTCAGTGGGTAAGTCCTGTCCATTGTGTCCCTAAGAAAGGAGGTATGACTATTGTCCCTAATGATAAAGATGAATTGATCCCACAAAGAATAGTTACAGGTTATAGGATGGTAATTTATTTCCGTAAGTTAAATAAAGCTACTAAGAAAGATCATTACCCCTTGCCATTCATTGATCAAATTCTAGAAAGGTTATCCAAACATACTCATTTCTGCTTTCTAGATGGTTATTCTGGTTTCTCACAAATACCTGTGTCAAAAGGGGATCAAGAAAAGACTACCTTTACTTGTCCGTTCGGTACCTTTGCTTACAGACGTATGCCTTTTGGTTTATGTAATGCACCTACTACCTTTCAAAGATGCATGATGGCTATATTCTCTGATTTTTGTGAAAAGATTGTTGAGGTTTTCATGGATAATTTCTCCGTTTACTTAACCTCTTTTGATGATTGCTTAAGCAACCTTGATCGAGTTTTGCAGAGATGTGAAGACACTAACCTTGTCTTGAATTGGGAGAAGTGCCACTTTATGGTTAATGAAGGCATTGTCTTGGGACATAAAATTTCCGAAAGAGGTATTGAAGTTGACAAAGCTAAAGTTGATGCTATTGAGAAGATGCCATGCCCAAAGGACATTAAAGGTGTACGAAGTTTCCTTGGTCATGCCGGGTTTTATAGGAGGTTCATAAAGGACTTCTCCAAAATCTCCAGGCCTCTGACTAATCGCTTACAAAAAGATATTCCTTTTGTCTTTGATGATGATTTTCTAGAAGCATTTGAAATACTCAAGAAAGCATTGATCTCTGCACCTATTGTCCAGCCTCCTGACTAGAATTTACCCTTTGAGATTATGTGCGATGCTAGTTATTATGCTGTAGGAGCTGTTTTAGGACAAAGAGTTGATAAGAAATTGAATGGTATCCAGTATGCTAGTAAAACTCTAGATAGTGCCCAAAGAAATTATGCTACCACTAAGAAAGAATTGTTAGCAGTTGTGTTTGCTTGTGATAAGTTTAGACCCTATATTGTTGATTCTAAAGTAACTATTCACACTGATCATGCTGCTATCAAATACCTTATGGAAAAGGTGAAAAATCACAAAACTGGCCCTTTGGCCAAAGTTCAGCAAAAAATGATCCTATTTTCAAAATATTTCATAAAATGGCCCTACCCGCATGACGCCCGCATCCGGGGCGCCATGCTAGATGCCATAACGCCCCGGTCAAAGACGCCATACGGGTTATCGATGACTTGCTTGACTTGCCACGTTGGCAGGGCCTGTCACCATGACGCCTGGGCCCAGGGCGCCATGCTCTGTACCACGACGCCCTGGCCCGGGGCGCCGTACGGGTCATCGGTGAGGGCCTGCTTGGTTCTTCACTCCCGCCACACACACGCAGTACCGCACGCAGAGTACTTAATTACTTCTGAAATCTTCCGGCTGCAAGTACCCTCTGAAAGCTGTTATGGTCCTGTCTGTCTCTGTTCACCCTTAATTACGCCCTCTCTCTCTCGCCAATTAACTGAACCCCAAAGCCTATAGCTAGCTGTACATATTCAACAGTACACCACTGAGGAGACAGGACAACACGACGGCCGGCCGGCCGGCCGGCTGGCCGGAGCTAAGGTCGTCTTTCATGGTGAAACAACCAGCTAGCGCCTAGCGAGGAAGAAGCTATGCCCAGCTACCAGAGTTCTGGAGAGAGAAAGAGGGTGTGAGCGAGAGACTACGATAGCCTTTTCTTCCTTTTTGACAGGAGTGAACACTTTCTGACAAGCAATAAGTTTGTCAACTTTGTCGAGCCATGGAAGGAAGAGAAGAATGAATAATACGACTAGAAAAATACTACTGTGCCGCTGGCACCGCTGATCCGCGGAAGTGGAGAGATACCCCTAACAAATCAATGTGGTGATATGGTAAGGGGTATGGCGCCCCGGGCCAGGGCATCGTGGTATAGAGCATGGCGCCCTGGGCCCGGGCGTCATGGTGACAGGCCCTGCCAACGTGGCAAGTCACGCAAGTCATCGGTGACCTGTATGGCGCCTTTGACCGGGGCGTTATGGCATCTAACATGGCGCCCCGGGTGCGGGCGTCATGCGGGTAGGGCCATTTTGTGAAATATTTTGAAAATGGGGCCATTTTGTGCTGAACTTTGGCCAAAGGGCCAGTTTTGTGATTTTTCATATGGAAAAGAAAGATGCTAAGCCTAGACTTATTAGATGGGTTCTCTTGCTGCAAGAATTTGACTTGCATATCATTGATAGGAAGGGAGCTGAGAACCCCGTAGCGACCCACAACCTATCGATGATAGCTTTCCTGATAAACAATTAGCTGTCATAAATACTTCTCGTACCGCTCCATGGTATGATGATTATGCTAATTATATTGTTGCTAAGTTTATACCTCCTAGCTACACATACCAGCAAAAGAAAAAGTTCTTCTATGATTTGAGGCATTACTTCTGGGATGACCCACATCTTTATAAAGAAGGAGTAGACGGTATTATTAGACGTTGTGTACCTGAGCATGAACAGGAACAGATCCTACGCAAGTGCCACTCCGAAGCTTATGGAGGACACCATGCGGGAGATAGAACTGCACACAAGGTATTGCAATCCGGTTTTTATTGGCCTACTCTCTTCAAGGATGCCCGTAAGTTTGTCTTATCTTGTGATGAATGTGAGAGAATCGGTAATATTAGTAGACGTCAAGAAATGCCTATGAACTATTCACTTGTTATTGAACCATTTGATGTTTGGGGCATTGATTATATGGGACCTTTTCCTGCCTCTAATGGGTACACACACATTTTAGTTGCTGTCGATTACGTTACTAAGTGGGTAGAAGCTATTCCAACTAGTAGTGCTGATCATAACACCTCTATTAAGATGCTTAAAGAAGTTATATTTCCGAGGTTTGGAGTCCCTAGGTATCTAATGACTAATGGTGGTTCACACTTTATTCATGGTGCTTTCCGTAAGATGCTTGCTAAGTATGATGTCAACCATAGAATTGCATCACCCTATCACCCAAAGACTAGTGGTCAAGTTGAACTAAGTAATAGGGAGTTGAAATTAATCTTGCAAAAGACAGTTAATAGGTCTAGAAAGAATTGGTCCAAGAAACTAGATGATGCATTATGGGCTTATAGAACTGCATAAAAAAATCCTATGGGTATGTCTCTATATAAGATGGTATATGGAAAAGCTTGTCACTTACCTCTCGGGCTAGAACATAAGGCATATTGGACTATTAAAGAGCTCAACTATGATTTCAAACTTGCCGGTGAGAATAGGTTATTTGATATTAGCTGTCTCGATGTATGGAGAACCCATGCATATGAGAATGCCAAACTGTTTAAAGAAAAAGTTAAAAGATGGCATGACAAAAGGATAGAAAAGCGTGAGTTTAACGTAGGTGATTATGTCTTGCTATACAACTCTCGTTTAAGATTTTTTGCAGGAAAACTTCTCTCCAAGTGGGAAGGACCTTACGTTATCGAGGAGGTCTATCGTTCTGGTGCCATAAAAATCAACAACTTCGAAGGCACAAATCCGAAGGTGGTGAATGGTCAAAGAATCAAACATTTTATCTCAGGTGATCCTATAAATGTTGAAACCAATGTTGAGGATATCGCTTATCGTTATCGTCTCGGTCACCTGGGGATTAGAGATTAATCGAAAATCGGTCGATTAATCGATTTTATCGGTTGACTATTAATCGGCCATTTTTTTCAAATCCTAGGTTCCTAACACTAAAATATGTTATATTCAACACCAAAACAATATTGGACAGAAGTGTAACCTTGAATCCTAGCCTTTGAATCCTGATATAATGACAAATAAAATAAAAAACATTACATATTGCGTAACAAGGTCCACAAAACACAAATAAACATAGTTCTTGCAAACATAGTGCTACGAATAGGCCCGATTTATCGGTAGATTCCCGATAAATCTCTTGTCATAGCGATAAATCGGCCCAAATGATAAATGATGAAGATAAGGCATAATCTTATCGGTCACCCCAAGAGTAGCGATAAATCGGAAGATAAATCGCTGAATCGGAAGATTTCTTGAACAGTGGTTGAAACTAATATTATTGAAACTGTAACCCCGGAGGAATACATAAGGGACACTTTCCAGAACGATTCAGCCTCCGAAAAGGAAGAGGTACGTGATACGGTAAGTAAACCGACTCCAAAGCAGTTCTAACGGCAATTTTTCTCCGTTTTGGAATATTTAGAAAAATAGAAAAATAAAACGCAGTCCGGAAGAGACACGAGGCGTCCACGAGGGTCGGGGGCGCGCCCCCTTCCCAGGGTGCGCCCCCCTTCCTAGGGCGCGCCCCCTACCTCGTGGGCACCCCGTGTGTCCCCTAGACTCCGTTTTCTTGTGGGTTAATCCTTTTGGTCGTGAAAAGTTAATTGTATATACTCCCGAAGGTTTTGACCTCTGTACCACGCAAAAATCCTCTGTTTTCGTTTCAAGCTGTTTCTGTCACATATAAAGGCAATATGTCGTCCTAGGATTCGGAGGGAGAAAGCTATGTGGCTGATTTCCTTGCTGATCCTATGGTCTATGGTGACTTGGAGCATTATGGTTGGACCACGGAGGAAGAAGAGGACCATGATCCCAAGGGGAAGGATTGGACCAGCTCAGAGGAAGACGAATTTCCACTGCCTCAACCGGGGGACATGCATGTGGAGTTCAAAAAGTCAAGCCTTCCCGACAGAGTAAAGAAACCTAAGATCGAATTTATCCCTTTTAACCTCTTGCAGGAAAACAAGCAGGCATTATGCAAGAAGATATTAACCCTTGAGCAAGAGATCAATGATCTAAGGGAGCAGAATTCTGCTCTTAAGCGCAAGTTAAGGAAGAAGCCATCATCATCATCCCCGAAGAAGGAGACATAATCATATGGGTATGGGCACTCCCGTTGGAAACTACCAAGCTTGGGGGTGTGACCTCGGTATCGTATCACCATCACTCCTATCTTTACCGTTTTACTTAGTTCGATCCTTTTGGTAGTATCTTGATCTATTAGAATAAAGTTAGCATGATCTAGTTGTGAGCTTTTGCTTTGTGAGCCTTACCCTTTGTAATCGAGTCCGTGAGCTATATAATAAAGATTAGTGTTGAGTCAAGGGCTTGATTTCCTCACTTGGGTCATGATAAAAAGAAAGAAAACATAAAGAGTATCAAATAGATCATGTTGATCTTGTGGGAAGTAATGACTTCACATACAAGAGTATGATAAATAAAAGTTGTTGGGAGTTGACAAGCATAGTTTTGGTCATCGTCGCAATTAATAGGAAGTAATAAAAGAAGAGAGGCTTCACATACAAACATACTATCTTGCACATCTTTTATGATTGTGAGCACTCATTAAAGTATGACATGCTATAGAGTTGATGTTGGACAAGGAAGACAACATAATGGGTTATGTCTTCTTATATCCAAAATAAAGTATATTTTCATGGATCATCCAACATGTTGAGTTTGCCTTTCCCCCTCATGCTAGCCAAAACTCCTCTCACTAAGTAGAGATACTACTTGTGCTTCCATATATCCTTAAACCCAGTTTTGCCATGAGAGTCCACCATACCTACCTATGGATCGAGAAAGATCCTTCCAAGTAAGTTGTCATGTTGCAAATCCGCTAAAATATGTATGATTTATTAGTGTGGGATAAATTAGCTTTATACGATCTTGTGATATGGAAGTAATAAAAGCGACAGACTGCATAATAAAGGTCCTTATCACAAGTGACAATATAAAGCGACGTTCTTCTATGCTAAGACTTTGTGCATCCAACCATAAAAACACATGACAACCTTTGCTTCCCTCTGCGAAGGGCCTATCTATTATTCCTATCTTATAAGTGTCAAGGTGAAATCCACCTTTCCTTTTGACATTTTACCCTTTGGCAAGCACTTTGTGTTGGAAAGATCCTGACATATATACCCACTTGGATGTAAGTTTTCATGATCTATTACTGTTGACATTACCCTTGAGGTAAAAGGTTGGCGGGCAACACCATAAGCCCCTATCTTTCTCTGTGTCCGATTAAAACTCCATAAACATAAGTGTTGCATGAGTGTGAGCAATTGTGAAAGACTATATGATGGTTGAGTATGTAAGCTTGCTGAAAAGCTCTTATATTGACTCTTTCCGATGTTACGATAAATTGCAATTGCTTCAATGACCGAGATCAAAGTTTGTTAGTTTCCAATGAAGTTTATGATTCATACTTGATATTGTGGATGATTTGTTACTTTAGCATAAGAATCATATGACTATATTTACTTAAGTTGCTGTTATGAGAATGATCATGATGCCCTCATGTCTGTATTTTGTTTTTATCGACACCTCTATCTCTAAACATGTGGACATATTTTCCTTTATCGGCTTTCGCTTGAGGACAAGCGAGGTTTAAGCTTGGGGGAGTTGATACGTCCATTTTGCATCATGCTTATAAGTTGATATTTATTGCATTATGGGCTGTTCATACATGTTTTGTCACAATACTTATGCCTTTTCTCTCTTATTTTACAAGCTTTACATGAAGAGGGAGAATGCCGGCAGCTGGAATTCTGGGCTGAAAAAGGAGCAAACTCTGGAAACCTATTCTGCACAACTCCAAAAGCCCTGAAACTCAACAGAACATCGTTTCGGAAAATATAAAAAATATTTGGTGAAAGAAACCCACGAGGGGGGCCACCAGCTGTCCACGAGGGTTGGGGCGCGCCCCCCTTCCCAAGGCGCGCCCCCTGCCTCGTGGGCCAGCCGGCAGGCCCCCGATGCCCATCTTCTTCTATATGAGGTGTTTTGACCTGGAAAAAAAATCATAAGGAGGCTTTCGGGACCAGACGCCGCCGTCTCGAGGCGGAACCGAGGCGGAAACCAATCTAGGGCTCCGGCAGAGCTGTTCTGTCGGGGATACTTCCCTCCTGGAGGGGGAAATCGTCACCGCCGTCATCACCAACAACTCTCCCATCTTGGGGAGGGCTATCTTCATAAACATCTTTACCAGCACCATCTCCTCTCAAACCCTAGTTCATCTCTTGTATCCAATCTTTGTACCCAAACCTCAGATTGGTACCTGTGGGTTGCTAGTAGTGTTGATTACTCCTTGTAGTTGATCCTAGTTGGTTTATTTGGTGGAAGATCATATGTTCAGATCCATTATGCATATTAATACCCCTATGATCATGAACAATATTATGTCTTGTGAGTAGTTACTTTTGTTCCTAATGACATGGGAGAAGTCTTGCTAATAGTAGTCATGTGAGTTTGGTCTCCGTTCAATATTTTGATGAGATGTCTGTTGTCACTTCTCTAGTGGTGTCATGTGAACATCGACTACATGACACTTCACCATTATTTGGGCCTAGAGGAAGGCATTGGGAAGTAATAAGTAGATGACGGGTTGCTAGACTGATAGAAGCTTAAACCCTAGTTTATGCGTTGCTTCGTAAGGGGCTTCTTTGGATCCATATGTTTCAGGCATGGTTAGGTTTACCTTAATACTTCTTTTGTAGTTGCAGATGCTTGCATTAGAGGTTAATCATAAGTGGGAGGTTTGTCCAAGTAAGGGCAGCACCCAAGCACCGGTCCACCCACATACCAAATTATCAAAGTACCGAACGTGAATCAGACGATCGTGATGAAAACTAGCTTGATGATAATTCCCATGTGTCCTCGGGAGCGCTTTACTTTATATAAGAGTTTGTCCAGGCTTGTCCTTTGCTACAAAAAGGATTGGGCCACCTTGCTGCACCTTATTTACTTTTACCTTTTGTCACTTGCTACCAATTACCTTATCACAAAACTATCTGTTACCTATAATTTCAGTGCTTGCAGAAAATACCTTACTGAAAAATGCCTATCATTTCCTTATGCTCCTCGTTGGGTTCGATACTCTTACTTATCGAAAGGACTACGATAGATCCCCTACACTTGTGGGTCATCACTCGTCTCTTGCGGTGCTTGGCGAAGGCCTGCTGGAGTGCCACGCTCCTCCACCACCACCACGCCGTCGTGCTGCTGCTGGACGGAGTCTTCCCCAACCTCCCCCTCTCCCCTTGCTGGATCAATCCGCGGGAGACGTCATCGGGCTGCACGTGTGCTGAACGCGGAGGCACCGTTGTTCGGCACTTAGATCGGAATCAACCGCGATCTGAATCGCTATGAGTACGGCTCCTTCATCCGCGTTCTTACAACGCTTCTGCATCGCGATCTTCAAAGGTATGAAGATGCACTTCCCGATCGTTGCTAGTCATATCCATAGATATATCTTGGTGATGCGTAGGATTTTTTTTGATTTTCTGCAACGATCCCCAACAGTGGCATCATGAGCTAGGTCTATGCGTAGTTACTATGCATGAGTAGAACACAAGATTGTTGTGGGCGTAGATCATGTCAATTTATTTGCCGCTACTAGTCTTATCTTGATTCGGCGGCATCGTGGGATGAAGCAGCCCGGATCGACCTTACACGTACGCTTACGTGAGACAGGTTCCACCGACTGACATGCACTAGTTGCATAAGGTGGCTAGCGGGTGTCTGTCTCTCCCACTTTAGTCGGATCGGATTCGATGAAAAGGTGCCTTATGAAGGGTAAATAGTAATTGGCATATCATATGTTGTGGTTTTTGCGTAGGTAAGAAACGTTCTTGCTAGAAATCTATAGCAGCCACGTAAAACTTGCAACAACAATTAGAGGACGTCTAACTTGTTCTTGCAGCATGTGCCGTGTGATGTGATATGGCCAAAAGGATGTGACGAATGATATATATATATATATATATATATATGTGATGTATGAGATTGATCATGTTCTTGTAATAGGAATCACAACTTGCATGTCGATGAGTATGACAACCGGTAGGAGCCATAGGAGTTGTCTTATTTTATTGTATGACCTGAGTGTCATTGAAAACGCCATGTAATTACTTTACTCTATTGCTAACCATTAGCCGTAGTAGTAGAAGTGATGTTTGGCGAGACAACTTCATGAAGACACGACGATGGAGATCATGGTGTCATGCCGGTGATGATGATGATCATGGAGCCCCGAAGATGAAGATCAAAAGGAGCAAAATGATATTGGCCATATCATGTCACTATTTGATTGCATGTGATGTTTATCGTGTTTTACATCTTATCTTCTTAGAATGACGGTAGTAAATAAGATGATCTCTCACTAAAATTTCACGAATTGTGTTCCCCCTAACTGTGCACTGTTGCTTAGGTTCGTTGACCACGTGATAATCGGGTGTGATAGGCTCTAACGTTTGCATACAACGGGTGTAAGCCAGATTTACACACATAATACACTTAGGGTTCACTTGACGAGCCTAGCATGTACAGACATGGCCTCGGAACACGGAAGACCGAAAGGTCGAACATGAGTCGTATAGAAGATGCGGTCAACATAAAGATGTTGACCGTTGATGACTAGTCCGTCTCACGTGATGATCGGACACAGCCTAGTCGATTCGGATCATGTATCACTTGGATGACTAGAGAGATGTCTATCTGAGTGGGAGTTCATTAAATTTGTTTAGATGAACTTAGCTGTCATGGAAATAGTCTAAAATCTTTACAATATGTCTTGTAGATCCAATGGCCCACGCTAATGTTGCCCTCAACTTCAACGCGTTCCTAGAGAAAACCAAGCTGAAAGATGATGGTAGCAACTATACGGATTGGGTCCGTAACTTGAGGATCATCCTCATAGCTGCCAAGAAAGCATATGTCCTTGAAGCACCGCTAGGTGATGCACCTGTTTTCTCAGCAACTCAAGACATTATGAACGCCTGGCAGTCGCGTAGTGATGATTACTCCCTGGTTCGGTGCGGCATGCTTTACAGCTTAGAATCGGGGCTCCAAAAGCGTTTTGAGCAGCACGGAGCATATGAGATGTTCCAAGAGCTGAAATGGTTTTCCAAGCTCATGACCGAGTCGAGAGATATGAAGTCTCCGACAAGTTCTATAGTTGTAAGATGGAGGAGAATAGTTCTGTGAGCGAACATATACTCAAAATGTGTGGGTTGCACAACTGCTTGTCTCAGCTGGGAATTAATCTCCCAGATGACGCGGTCGTTGACAGAATCCTTCAGTCGCTCCCACCTAGCTACAAGAGCTTTGTGATGAACTTCAATATGCAAGCGATGGAGAAGTCCATTCCCGAGGTGTATTCGATGCTGAAATCAGCGGAGGTGGAGATCAAGAAAGAACATCAAGTGTTGATGGTGAATAAAACCACTAAGTTCAAGAAAGGCAAGGGTAAGAAGAACTTCAAGAAGGACGACAAAGGAGTTGCCGCGCCCGATAAGCCAGTTGCCGGGAAGAAGCCAAAGAGTAGACCCAAGCCTGAGACTGAGTGCTTTTATTGCAAGGGTACGGGTCAATGGAAGCGGAACTGTCCCAAATACTTAGCGGATAAGAAGGCCGGCAACATCAAAGGTATATGTGATATACATGTTATTGATGTGTACCTTACCAGCGCTCGTAGTAGCTCCTGGGTATTTGATACCGGTGCACTTGCTCACATTTGTAACTCAAAGCAGGAGCTACGTAATAAGCGGAGACTAGCGAAGGACGAGGTGACGATGCACGTCGGGAATGGTTCCAAGGTCGATGTGATCGCCGTCGCCACGCTACCTCTGCATCTACCTTCGGGATTAGTTTTAAACCTCAATAATTGTTATTTAGTACCAGCTTTGAGCATGAACATTGTATCTGGATCTTGTTTAATGTGAGATGGCTACTCATTTAAATCTGAGAATAATGGTTGTGCTATTTATATGAGAGAAATGTTTTATGGTCATGCCCTGCTGGTCAATGGTTTATTCTTATTGAATCTCGAACGTGATGTTACACATATTCATAGTGTGAATGCCAAAAGATGTAAGGTTGATAATGATAGTCCCACATACTTGTGGCACTGCCGCCTTGGTCATATTGGTGTCAAACGTATGAAGAAGCTCCATGCAGATGGACTTTTGGAGTCTCTTGATTATGAATCATTTGACACGTGTGAACCATGCCTCTTGGGCAAGATGACCAAGACTTCGTTCTTCGGAACAATGGAGCGAGCAACCAACTTGTTGGAAATCATACATACCGATCTGTGCGGTCCAATGAGTGTTGAAGCTCGTGGTGGCTATCATTATGTTCTCACCCTCACAGATGACTTAAGTAGATATGGGTATGTCTACTTGATGAAACACAAGTCTGAGACCTTTGAAAAGGTCAAGGAATTTCAGAATGAGGTTGAGAATCAACTTGACAGAAAAATAAAGTTCTCACGATCAGATCGTGGAGGAGAATATTTAAGTCACGAATTTGGCACGCACATAAGGAACTGTGGAATTGTTTTACAATTGACGCCGCCTAGAACACCTCAGCGTAATGGTGTGTCCGAACATCGCAATCGTACTCTGTTGGACATGGTACGATCTATGATGTCTATTACCGACTTGCCGCTATCATTCTGGGGTTATGCTTTAGAGACTGCCGCATTCACTTTAAATAGGGCACCGTCTAAGTCCGTTGAGACGACACCGTATGAACTATGGTTTGTGAAGAAACCTAAGTTGTCGTTTCTAAAAGTTTGGGGATGCGATGCTTATGTCAGGAAACTTCAACGTGAAAAGCTTGAACCCAAATCGGAAAAATGCGTCTTCATAGGATACCCTAAGGAAACTATAGGGTATACCTTCTACCTCAGATACGAAGGCAAGGTCCTTGTTGCCAAGAATGGATCCTTTCTGGAGAAAGAGTTTCTCTCGAAAGAAGTAAGTGGGAGGAAAGTGGAACTTGATGAAGTGATTGTCACCCCTTCCGAACCGGAAAGTAGTGCAGCACAGGAAGATGTTTCTGTGGTGCCTGCACCGACTAGGGAGGAAGTTAATGATAATGATCATGAAGCTTCAGATCAAGTTACTGCTGAACTTCGTAGGTCTACAAGGACACGTTCCGCACCAGAGTGGTACGGCAACCCTGTCATGGAAATCATGTTGTTAGACAACGATGAACCTTCGAACTATGAAGAAGCGATGGCGGGCCCGGACTCCAACAAATGGCTTGAAGCCATGAAATCCGAGATAGGATCCATGTATGATAACAAAGTATGGACTTTGGTGGACTTTCCCGATGATCGACAAGCCATAGAAAATAAATGGATCTTTAAGAAGAAGACTGACGCGGATGGTAACGTGACCATCTATAAGGCTCGGCTTGTCGCTAAAGGTTATCGACAAGTTCAAGGGATTGACTACGATGAGACTTTTTCTCCCGTAGCGAAGCTGAAGTCCGTCCGGATCATGTTAGCAATTGCCGCGTTCTATGATTATGAGATATGGCAAATGGACGTCAAAACGGCATTCCTTAATGGCTTCCTTAAGGAAGAACTGTATATGATGCAGCCAGAAGGTTTTGTCGATCCTGAGAATGCTAACAAGGTATGCAAGCTCTAGCGCTCCATCTATGGGCTGGTGCAAGTATCTCGGAGTTGGAACATTCGCTTTGATGAGGTGATCAAAGCGTTTGGGTTTATACAGACTTGGGGAGAAGCATGTATTTACAAGAAAGTGAGTGGGAGCTCTGTGGCATTTCTCATATTATATGTGGATGACATAGTGCTGATGGTAAATTATGTAGAACTCTTGGAAAGCATAAAGGCCTACTTGAATAAATGTTTTTCAATGAAGGACCTTGGAGAAGTTGCTTACATATTAGGCATCAAGATCTATAGAGATAGATTGAGACGCCTCATTGGTCTTTCACAAAGCACATACCTTGACAAGATATTAAAGAAGTTCAATATGGATCAGTCGAAGAAAGGGTTCTTGCCTGTATTGCAAGGTATGAGATTGAGCACAGCTCAATGCCCGACCTCGGCAGAAGATAGAGAAAAGATGAGTGTCATCCCCTATGCCTCGGCCATAGGTTCTATTATGTATGCCATGCTGTGTACCAGACCTGATGTGAACCTTGCCATAAGTTTGGTGGGGAGGTACCAAAGTGATCCCGGTATGGAACACTGGACAGCGGTCAAGAACATCCTGAAGTACCTAAAAAGGACTAAGGATATGTTTTTCGTTTATGGAGGTGACGAAGAGCTCGTCGTAAGGGTTACGTCGATGCTAGCTTCGACACAGATCTGGATGACTCCAAGTCACAAATCGGATACGTGTATATTTTGAATGGAGGGGCGTTCAGCTGGTGCAGTTGCAAGCAAAGCGTCGTGGCGGCATCTACATGTGAAGCAGAGTACATAGCTGCTTCCGAAGCAGCGCAGGAAGGAGTCTGGATGAAGGAGTTCATCACCGACCTAGGAGTTATTCCAAGCGCGTCGGGCCCGATAACTCTCTTCTGTGACAACACTGGAGCTATTTCCATTGCCAAGGAGCCCAGGTTTCACAAGAAGATCAAGCACATCAAGCGCCGTTTCAACTCCATCCGGAATTATATTCAAGATGGGGACATAGATATTTGTAAAGTGCATACGGATGTGAATGTCGCAGATCCGTTGACTAAACCTCTTCCACGAGCAAAACATGATCAACACCAGAACTCTATGGGTGTTCGATTCATCACAATGTAACTAGATTATTGACTCTAGTGCAAGTGGGAGACTGTTGGAAATATGCCCTAGAGGCAATAATCAAATGGTTATTATTATATTTCCTTGTTCATTATAATTGTCTATTGTTCATGCTTTAATTGTATTATCCGGAAACAGTAATACATGTGTGAATACATAGACCACAAGATGTGCCTAGTGAGCCTCTAGTTGACTAGCTCATTGATCAATAGATGGTTACGGTTTCATGACCGTGGACATTGGATGTCATTGATAACGGGATCACATCATTAGGAGAATGATGTTATGGACAAGACCCAATCCTAAGCCTAGCACAAGATCGTGTAGTTCGTATGCTAAAGCTTTTCCAATGTCAAGTATCGTTTCCTTAGACCATGAGTTTGTGCAACTCCCGGATACCGTAGGAATACTTTGGGTGTGCCAAACATCACAACATAACTGGGTGGCTATAAAGGTACACTACGGGTATCCCCGAAAGTATCTGTTGGGTTGGCACGAATCGAGACTGGGATTTGTCACTCCGTATGACGGAGAGGTATCTCTGGGCCCACTCGGTAAGACATCATCATAATGAGCTCAATGTAACTAAGGGGTTGGTCACGGGATGATGTGTTACGGAACAAGTAAAGAGACTCGCCATAACGAGATTGAACAAGGTATCGATATACCAACGATCGAATCTCAGGCAAGTACCATACCGATAGACAAAGGGAATCGTATACGGGATTGATTGAATCCTTGACATCGTGGTTCATCCGATGAGATCATCGTGGAACATGTGGGAGCCAACATGGGTATCCAGATTCCGCTGTTGGTTATTGACCGGAGAGATGTCTCGGTCATGTCTGCATAGTTCCCGAACCCGTAGGTCTACACACTTAAGGTTTGATGACGCTAGGGTTATAGGGAATAGATGTACGTGGTTACCGAATGTTGTCCGGAGTCCCGGATGAGATCCCGGACGTCACGAGGAGTTCCGGAATGGTCCGGAGGTGAAGATTTATATATGGGAAGTCCAGTTTCAGTCACCGGAAGGGTTTCGGGGTTTATCGGTATTGTACCGGGACCACCGAAGGGGTTCCGGGGGTCCACCGGGAGGGTCCACCTGCCCCGAAGGACCTAATGGGCTGTAGTTGGGTGGGAACCAGCCCCTTAGTGGGCTGGTGCGCCCCCAAGGGCCCAAGGTGCCTAGGGTTGGAAACCCTAGGAGGCCGCTGCCCCCTCGGGGGGCACCCCCCCGCTAGTTGGAAACCCTAAGGGGGCCGCTGCCCCAGGGGCCACCGCCCCTAGTTGGAAACCCTAAGGGGGTCACTGCACCCCGAGGAGCCGCCCCCCTCTACATGGATCTATGGGGCCGACGCCCCTCCCCTTCCCCTGTATATAGTGAGGGTTTTGGGGCCTCCAGATGCACGAGTCCCTCTGTCTCTTGGCGCAGCCATGCCCCTCTCCCTACTCGTCTCTTGCGGTGCTTGGCGAAGCCCTGCTGGAGTGCCACGCTCCTCCACCACCACAACGCCGTCGTCCTGCTGCTGGACGAAGTCTTCCCCAACCTCTCCCTCTCCCCTTGCTGGATCAAGGCGCAAGAGACGTCACTGGGCTGCACGTGTGTTGAACGCGGAGGCGCCGTTGTTCGGCGCTTAGATCGGAATCAACCGCGATCTGAATCTCTACGAGTACGACTCCTTCATCCGCGTTCTTGCAACGCTTCCGCATCGCGATCTTCAAAGGTATGAAGATGCACTTCCCGATCGTTGCTAGTAATCTCCATAGATAGATCTTGGTGATGCGTAGGAATTTTTTTGATTTTCCGCAACGATCCCCAACACCCACCGCCACCAGCCTCCACCACTCCCGCCTCCACCGCCCAGCAACACCACCTCCCCGGCTGACCACACCTCGCGGCCCAGCCAACACCGGCCGGATCTGGGAAGGGAGCACCAGATCCGCGCCCGCCCCAGACGAGTCAGCGCCTGAGCAAGCAGCGACGGGCCGCCGCACACAGGGGGCCGGGACTGGCCGGCAGGGACACCGGAACGACGCCGACGAGCGCAACCTCCGCCCGCCTTAGAGGCCGGGCGCCCGATCCAATCTGACGCATCCAGTCATCCCTCCTCTGACGAAACGGTGGACGCGCGGTGGAGGAGAAGCACCTCGCCGCCACCATCCCCGGAGCGCGTGCGGCCTTTGTTGGCGGCCTCCTCAGGTGGCGGCGAGACTGGGTGTGAGGAAGGGAGGGGAGCGGCGACGCAAATAGGGGTGCCCCCGTGTCGCCAGAGGAGGGGCGGCGCGGGGGAGGGTGGCAGGTTCAATAATCAACCAAATATGCCATTTACCAGCTGTATTAATTACATAAATGTACGCTAATACTCCCTTCGTTTCTAAATATAAAGAGTATTTTCTCATATACCTCAATGTAAACTGCATACGAAATAAAATGAGACTCAAAATATCTAAAATAACGACAAACGACTGCTGCTGACCAACATAATTCTCTATGCTTCATGGAAACAGCCAGCTCAACGTCCATGAAACCCAAGAGTATTATTCCGTCCATCTCGCCGGCCATCTCTTCGCCTGGATCCAGTGTTCGTCGAGACCGCGTGCCCATGTGCTAATCAATCAGAGCGAAAAGGCGATCGGTGGACTATGCGACTAACTATAATCGTCATTACTCCAACTAATCATCGGGTTGGGCACGTGAGTCATCGTCCAGGCTCATGGCCCCTGGGCGTGCGTGAAGGCCACCAAAAGCCACCTTTTGGATAGCAACCCTCGCGTGGCCACCTGCCAAGTACTGTATGTCGCCCCGGCTCGTTTGCGTTCGCAGCCACATCTCGGAAAGGAATAATATGCGTAGGAGTAGTACGTTGATGTGTGTGGTGCTTGCCCACCGCCACCAGCCAACCAAGACAGACAGATCGACGCAGCGTGAGTATTATTGCGAGATTATCAGGAGGGATCTCGATCGACCGCCTACCGCATATAAATCACAAAAGCGAAATCCATGTGCAAAGAGTGATCATGCATCGATCCATCGCTCATCCAGCCAGCGTACTACTCCCTCATCTATAATACCTAAATAGTTCATCCCCACTAACCTATTTCTCTTGACATGCAGCCTATCCACATCAGCAACAGTGCCACATCAGCATTTATTTAGAAGCTTACATCCGGGACCCACCACAGTACAAAACACACATCTTGGCTTCAGTTACTGCTACGTAGGCTTCAGTTACTGCTCTTACGGCCCACGACAGAACCTACCCATAGACGATGGGTTGGGCTGGATTTCCCTCTGTCTCAACTCCAAGCCCATCGTCCCCGCTTTTCTCTCTCCCCCCGCTTTCCCCCCACTCAACTCCGGCGGCGTCTCACGGGCAGGATAGGTGGGACAGCTCCCCCTGCGTATGCTACGGCCTACCTCGCAACCCCACCGCCCCACCGAGGACCCTTTTTGCGCTCCCCTCGTCGCTCCCTCCTTTCTCGTCGTGCCTCACTCCCGTGCCGGCATCCGCCCTTCCCCCCGCCGCACACTACTCCTGCCACGGCAGCCACCTCCTTTCCCCTTCACCCTCCTCTATGCTCACGATGCTTTCCATGGCAACTTCCCAAGGGAGCAGCGCCCAGTGGTGTCGGGGTTGGGGAGGAGTCAGACCACCTCGATCTGAAGGCCATGTCATCGATGGTGCGTTAGGCGGAGGGGCTGCAACGTCAGGCAGCGACCAGGGTGCAGCCAATCTGCCCAAGAAGGCCACATGGAAGCTTCCTTTCCAAGTGCTCAGCCATGGAATCATTGCTGCCCATCTCAAATCCGCACTAGCATCAGCAACAACATTCCACCATGTCCCTCCAAATTCAGCACAAAGTTATGCTCTTTCCTGTAGGTTATTGATTTGCTGCCAAGGAAGGCCAGCTCTCGGCTATGGCGACGCTATATGTCGACTTTCAGGTACTGTACTCTATTCTTCAGAGTATTTCCTCTTTTCTTATAATCATATATATGTATATATTCTATTAAAAAGGCCATAGCAATCTTACATAGCCTACTGCTTCACCTCTCTGCAGCCCATTGCTTCTTGCGGCCCACCCTGTCTATCTTCCCGGTTACGATGTAGTATTAGCAAATAGCCAGCTGATTAATTGATGTCTGACGCCCCCTCTCCTAATAATGTTCCACACGACGCTCCACTTCCTCTCCCCACCATGTCCACAAGAAACTGATGGATTGTGCTTTAAATTCTGCTCGGCCTCACCTCATTTCGTCCCCATCGTCCTCCAGTGCGGGTGGGTCTCTACCACACCACTCATATGGCCTTCGGTGAGCAACTCCCTCCCATTCCCCCTGTGTTCTCTATGTATGATATATCGATGATTGCATCACAATTTGCACTTCCTCAGGTACTACGTGCTTGATGATGCCCAAGTAGTCATCTTCCTTGGTTTCCCCTCACCGCATACACAGGCGCATTCGGTTTCTGCCTCCTACTGGTACATAGTATTCGCAACTTTTCCCCAGTTGCTAATTCTGGAATTTTGTTTGCTCAATATATTTTTTATCAATTCAATATGTAATAGTGCACTCTAATTCCTTATATGGAATGATTGAACACATACAGTATTCTGTTGGTATGTTTTATATTCTTGCCCCCTTCATCCAATTCCACCCCCTTGGGGTTGTTAGGGCTCCTGACATGGATAGCGTAGAAAGTTATTTGTGTTATCCAGCTGGACACGGGGTTAGTCATCCACGAGAAGTTTCATGTGGACGTGGACGTGGACAGCCACACCGTATGTCATTACCTGATCTTTTTCCTTGATCAAGCCCATATGTTGCTGCCAATAACCGTCGCTCATGTATGACTAGAAACAGGAACAGAGTTTTGTTAGGCACAGATGTTCTTTCAATTAAGTTTTCTTCTGCACAATATGTATTGAGATTCATTTCATCATCTACTTCTTGGCATCAATCAAACAGTAGCATATGGAGAGCAACATTTATTAGAATATCTTGCAAATGAAGAATTATCCACATCGACATCAAAAACACATAATATGATATCTGGCCATAACTGTAAGCTTCTGTGTGTATCCCTGTTAATGTCTATGAGTTTAGGAATCATTTACATTTATAAAGATCCCCCTCTTTCCGGCTGCATCTTTCAGGAAGTATCTTTGAACCCTTAACACTTTGAGGCCCCCATTTTCTTGCAGACATTGTGCTGGTCTGTTTTGGTATGAAGAGCGTCTATGCAGAGAAAGATACTTCAAATCCAACATATAATTTATGTTACAAAGCAGGAAAATTTTCCCTGCAACCAGGTATGCTTCATATACTTATTTCACCCATATCAAACTTATGCTTCTTAGCTGTAATGCTTCATAAACCTACATCCTTATTACACTCCTCTAATCAAACGAAATTTCTAATCAGATCTGGAGTAAAAAGAAGAATAAATTTAACCGAGGAGGATGCCAACAAATCAAACAGGTATGACAATACTCACATGCCTATACTGACTGCACAAGGTTTATACATGCTCTCTTTTTATTGACCGGTTGGCTTACCGCTTGAGAGAACATATTAATTATCTAAATGCAGCTCAAAAGAACTTGACCATAGTCCTTCCAAAAGATCCAACAAAGAGGATGAATAGCAGAAGTAAACCAAACATGCAGACCAAATAGGTACTTCAGTTTTTAGTTCTAACATTTGTATCTTCCTATTTGTATTACTTCCAACTTTAATAGTGCTATGTTTCGTAATACAGACATGGGAATTCCACTGTCCTACAGACGAAAAAAACCTTCAATTCGTATGAACCTATTGTTTCATGCCACAATACCTCTATGTCCTTGAATGCGACCACATGCATCTGCATGGAAATGTTATAAACCAGACTCATGACTTGAAATTTCCTACAAATATTTACTATTTTGAGCAGCTCAACCATGTTTGTAGTGTTATCACTCTGCCGGTGTATAAAAGGGATCACACCATGTTTGGATGAAGGTCTGGGTACTCTGCCTAAAAAAACATGATGCCTACATGGTGAAAATTTCTGATTTGCCAGGCTAGCCTGATAGGTCAATATTTCGTGATGTCCTTGCTTGCTGCTATGTCGTTGAGTGGTTATAAAATTTTAAACACCAACCTTTTGCTGCTACTGCATCAGATTAATACCAGGCTGGTTCGGAACCATGTCCAAACACATGGCATGGAAGGCCTGGGCCATGATTTATAAGCCTGGGCAACATTTACTAATTTCTATATGATTCCTTAACTTTTCTTCATATTTAGTTTACCGGCAAAGCTTTACAACCATGTCAGCCTCCCTAATTAAAAAATGCCCTCTATACTTCCATTTTTTTATGTAATAAGACCAGACATGGTTCACTCCCAATAATTAATATAGGCATTCTGTAACCTATTTGACCCAAGCCACGGATTGTGCTTTGTTATTATTCTTGCCTTACTAAGAAGGTGTATAACATGCTGATTTTTCTTTATGTACATATACTAGGTTCACCATTCATGTAACACAGCTAGACTGAAATTTTGTATTACCTTCATGCCAGATGTTAACATGTGGAGGAGACAATTAAACATGAAGGTTCTTCATTGGTGGATTATGCTTAAGTGCATCGTTTTACCCTTAAAGCACCCGAGTGCCAATTGCTCAACCTGTGTGAGGGTACTTTTAGTCATAATAAATCTATAAATACCGAACTGTGTTTGTACCACATTTCAAATGTTAACATCAGAATCTCTATTATAATGTCATCTCTGTTTTTAGCTATTCAGTAGTATAACCATTTGCTTCGTTTACACTTTGTCGTTTAATCTATATGTGCTCTTCATAACAAGGTGTTTCAGCTTCTGCTATTATCCACTTTTCTTCATTGTCTCAGCAATGATCTATACTGAATTTTTTAATTGTTGATTCTGTTATACTGTAAATTAGTAACTCGGTTAGTGAAGTGAGTGCCAGCTAGACTTCCATCCGGGTTATAATGCTATAATTTTCGTCTGTTGATCCCCTCTATTGACGAGCATCAAATCAAATATATTTTTTACTTCAATTTTTCTCAGCAGAATATCCGAAAAATTCTTGCAACAAAGTCCCGCAGCAACGCGCGGGGGAATTATCTAGTTTATTTGCGGTTGGAGCCAATTCACTTTGATATTGAGCGAGGCAGGACGAGGGACAGAACGTGTGGAGTCCCGGGCTGGACGAGCGCGACGTACGGGGAAAGGAGGTGGATCGGACGTGACGTGTGGACGGAGCTGATCGGGGGCAAAAACGACGAATTTGATCTGTGGATGAAAATAATTCACAAAGTGAACTGTTGACAAAAAAAATTCATCCTGCTATCCTTTTGTGTAGCTTTCGACAGCTAGGCGCCACACTGCACAGTGCAGCGCTTGACTGACAGACGCTACACAGCTAACCAACGTCGTACCTCAGACTGTTCAAAAATTGCTAAGTCAGTGTGCAACGTCTCAGAGTTAGGCGCTACACTATACAGTGTAGCGCCTGGCTTCTAGGCGCTGCACCAGTGTCCAGTGCAGTGTGCGACCCGACGCGCTAGCATAGCAGGATTTGCCGTGAAACACCCATGGCCGTGGGGCAAGCGGATCTCCTAAGTTTGACTAGCATTTGTTGACTGCATTGTCATGTGCCATCACTGTGTTCGGACTAGTTATTCTGATGATGTTGCAACGCATGTGCTCCGCTGAAAAGCGCATGCGTCTAAGGACGCCTTCATAATAGTTTAGCTCCGACCATGTGCCATTTGTTACATGTTGGCTTAATAACACTACAATGCAACATAGACCGCCACATTCAATTCCTATCGATCGATTGCAGTATCTGAGTCGAGTGTGCAGCGCCTAGATGCTAGGCGTTACACTGTATAGTGTAGCGTTTAGCTCTTAGACGTTGCACACTGACTTAGTAATTTTTAAGCAGTCTGAGGTACGACGTTGGTTGAGTGTGTAGCGCGTGTCAGTTAGACGTTCACATTGTAGTGTGGCGCCCGACAACTGTGACGCCTAGTTATTGGGCGCTACACAAAAGGGTCAGTTGGATGAAATTTTTTCGTCGACAATTTACTTTGTGAATTATTTTCGTTCACTGGTTAAAATTGTCGTTTTTGCCGCTGATCGAGTTAGTTTTCCAGGCAGCGGTGGAAGGAAGAGGAGACGAAGGACGCCTTTTCGCAATGACGCAGCAGCTCATCTGTGTTTGGGAGTAAAGAACAAATCCGTGTGTTCCGTCCATGCACCATGCGCGCGGCATCCCATGGTCCATATCTACCAGTACCAGCCAGCCAAGATCGGTTGAATCCGTTCCATGCCGTGCTCTCTCTCATGCACCGCTGTTGGCTTTCGGATGGAGCTACCGCGTGCAGCATTCAGAATCCTTCATCTGGTTGTTCATCTTCAAAGGCTAGCTCTCTTTTGTTGTTTCAAGTCTAGCTAGCCACCCGCTAACTAGGTGCATACTTCATTCGAAAGAAAAAGGGCTATATTAGGAGTACTAGGCATGGTAGCATGTTTTAGTACTGGTGCCTCAAACCACCATGATGGAAACTCGTTAAAACGACGCGGGTGAACAGACCTGGTCTCACAGAATCACGGGACAATCACAAGCAAACAAACAAAAAGTAGAGAGAGTCGCTAGTGTTTCGTACCATTTCATGATACTAAATCAACAGGTCCTCATGGGCAAATGAAACTTACTCCATTTCATAACGTACTGTGTCCCTGCTTGCCAATATTTAAATCTAACCAACAAAAAATTCACTGTGGCGGGAGCAAAAATTATACCATTGAGGTAGAAGCCTTTTCGGGCTAGCTATTTTGTACTACCTCCATTACACAATGTAGTGCGCCGGCACTACTCGAGATGTAAGTTTGACCATAAATTAACCAACGAGACCGACTGTGGCGGGATAAAAAATTATATGCTCCCACCGCAGTTGGTTTTATTGATTAAATTTATATTCAAACTTAAATACTAGGAAAACAACGGCGCACTACATTATGCAATGGAGGAAGTACAAAATATCTAGCCAAAAAAGGCTTCTAGCTCCTTCCCCATAAAAATTGTTTCTGGATTGACACAGCTCACCTGCTAATAACATCCCAAAAGGCGAAAACACCAGTACTATAGCAAACAGACAACGCAACTATGCAAGTGGATGACGCGCCTAGCTTTACACATTGATGAGCCGCTCCCACTGATCGTTAAGCAAACTAGTTTCCCCCAACTTTTCCCAGATTCAAATGATCTAAACTCGGGGAAAAAGTGTACATGTTGCTGTAGTAGGCTGCACTCGTTGTCCACAAACTTCACGAAAAGCTGATAAAAAGAATATGGATATGCGAAAAGTAGATAGGGCCTAGGATACCAAAATTTTGTGAATTGTGGGGAATGGTATCCCTTCGGCTCCCTCCTCTCGATCGAATCAAATAGCTTAGCCAGCAAGGTAGCACCTGTACCTAAAGAACTGTTTTGTTTATCTTCTTTCTCCTGTATATAACTGTTTATATGAAAATTTGTAAGAATATTATTGTGAGAGAAATTCTCACGGTTTCGAGTACAGAAAAAAGCTCTTTTGTTTGTCCAAGAGGTTTTTCTTTTTTGAAAGGTTGGTTGTCACAGAGGTAGTTGCACTAGGAATCCGTAAACTTGGAGCGTGGGCTCTGTATGATACATCAACTTGTAAAATGCATCCTTCCGTTCCAAAACAAGTGTCGTCCTTTTTAATTCAATTCGAATGAAAACCATGACAGGTATTTTGGAATGGAGGGAGTAGTTCATGAATTTGGCTTTGCGCAATCGCTTTAAACGAAATCACACCAACAACACGCTATCCAATGACGCACGTGTGGTGCATGCCATTTCCAGTGCCTCCTCTAGCTCTAGAAATTTATCCCATCCATTTTCAAATTATTCACAAGGTCCTTCTCCTCTATTTCCTCTCCTCTTGTCAGAACCCTAGGTGTGGCCTCCTCGTGGGCGATGGCGGTGGCCATTCGCAGGACGAGGGCAGTGACATCTCAGGAATGACAACATCGATGACTCATGGGCTTTTATCGGGAGTGCTTCCCCTTTTCTCGTCGTAGTGGCTCCTGCTCTAGCCCAAGTCAACACGTCCCTCATGCCCATACATTACCTCGCGTGTCATGTGCCACACGCAGCCCCACTAACAGTATGTATCGACTGATGTGACATATGGCCATTCTCTTAACTTTAACTTTTGGAAACTTTTCACGTGATAGTTTGAAGTGCACACATCTCTATTTTGTGCCTTAAGAATAATGGCATCTCCAAAGCTGACCCGCGAATGTCTCCGGTATATGTCCATTTATATGTACGGATGTGGTTCGCGGACATGATACCGGAGGGAACCATCCAAAACTATTTATAAATTAATTCGATTGGAAGGAGAGAGAGAGAGAGAGAGAGAGAGAGAGAGAGAGAGAGAGAGAGAGAGAGAGAGAG
>LR738715.1:734500381-734528827 GCA_902687465.1 Secale cereale
CGTTTGTCTCTAGGATACTGGAATCCATACATCTGTACTGTTAAGCGGACATATACAGGTCCCCATTAGAAGTGGTCCGAACATATAGTGGAGATTTTAGGGTCGGCTTCATAGATGCCCTAAGAGTAGGTTTTACTAGATGTGCAACCTATTTATGCTACTTATAAGTAGAATTTCTAGTTTAGAACCCTTTTTTTTAATGAAAATGAGCCGATCTATTACAAAATTTTACTGGAAGTGGAATGCATTTCAAACATAATAAAAATCACATCGAGGTTCCAAGATCACCCAACGACCACTACTACCGCCAGAACAAGCCGCCGATGCGCCACTATCGTCGCTCCTCTACCGAAGCCGGCTCGACCTTGACTATGAAAATCAGGAAGTCTTCGTGCACGTGCCCTAGGATCTGCATTTGTCGCCATTGAACCCTTGCATAGATTTGAAACACCTGACACAAAATATCCCCATATGACGAGAAATTCTAACCTCACCGCCCCAAGGAGACAACATGAATCTGCATCAGAGCTCCATCGAGTACGTCCACACGGGTGAACTCGAGGAGGATCGGAGCTTGGAAGACAAATTCGAAAAAGAAGCGTCGCCATCCGCCCGAGTGTCGCGCATGCGAGGACTAAAAAACCTAACCTAAACTACTAACAGGAGCTGAGGCACCGAGATTCTCCTCCCTGCCACTAGCCGCTGGAGCGGCAGACAGAGGTGAGGCGAATCCATAGACTTGCCAGTGAAGCTTGGAGGGAGCAGTTTGCCCTAGCCGTCTAGGGTTAGGGAAGGAAACAAGAGGAAGTCCCTTACGTGGCTGGAGCTTCTGGTCTTACAACCTCACTAAGGCTGCGTGTCTAGAACGAAGGTAAGACATATGAATTTTTGAAGGGTATGGATAATCCCATGTACCATTTGGAACAAAGGAATTGTTGTAACAAATTCGTACCAAATTCTTATGGAATGGACCACTCCATATGAATTTTGGAGGGAACTGAAACGGCGTTCTACCTGATGATTGGTTTCTGTTTATTCACACAATTGCTCTATTCTCGGCGGGTGAAACCAAAACGTCAAACTTTTTTAAAGGGGTGGGGGTGGGCTAGGGGTATGTGGTTTTAGTCCGAGCGGAATTTAGAATACACGACGTCTCAATTCATGTACATTTCTTATTTCTGCGTCGAGCATCGTCGGAGGGTGTGTGACAATGTATCTCTAACGTATCACGGGATTGAGTAGGTGTTGGTCTTCATTGGATTTTTTATTGGATCCAATATTTTTCTCTTCGCTTGTGGGTCTTCCGGTTGGATTCTTTCGATATACACTTCCCTTCAACACCGACAATATTGTTCTAGTGAACTGGTTCTGTGTGTGATCTTAACACGATGACTTTTTGACTGTTTCTACAATAATTTTTGCCTGATTCCGACGTGAAAGGCGATGATGGTGGTGGGCCTTCGACATTTCCAGTGCTTGTAGTCAACCATAGCTGGTCTATGGACCATGTAATCTTTATTAATTCAGATGGCTTTGTACCATCATGATAGATGATGAACATATCAAAAGTTTATTTTAAGAGCTATACTATATTTATTTTGGCCTGTCAATATAGCATACGTATTTTTAAGCTAGGGTGTGAGTTGTTCACGTACAGTATCTGATTTCGTTGACATGGGCGGGGTTGTCGAAAAAGTTTCTTTTGGCCTGTTGTGTACAGCTGCCTAAGATCTGGATGGATCCTTCTTCAATTTTCCTGTTCCTATTTTATTCTTTGTATACATAAAATAATGAGCAGTCTTTGTTGCCTGTAGCATCTGTATATATTGCTCCAAGAAGAACGATATTTTTTTTTGAGGAACAGAAGAACGATATTCTATGTATGTTGAAATTTGTTGTTCGGAGGTGGGATCTGGCCATCTAGAAGTAAATAAATATCTACAAAAAAAAAGAGGGAAATGTTGAGGAAAAAAAAGGAAAGGAAAGGTGGTCTTTGGTTGCATCGAACACCCCAACACGAGAATCATAATCGAGAGAGTGAGCTACACGATTCTTTCTCCGTGAAATACTCCAGTCCACCATCTCAGATTGTTGAAACATTTTTTGAGTAAAATGATCCATTATGGAGTACTACTCTCTCTATTTACTTATACAAGACCACTATGGAATATACATTTTACATCTATATAAGGCATGTGCCAATGCAACGTTTCTTAGCATGATATCATAGGTGTAATAATTATTTAAGATACAATTAGTCCAATGCATTGTTTTTTATGGGTTGTATCTACATTTAATGATTTGGGGCTCATGCATGCATACGATTGGGCTAGAACCATTTTTTGCCTATAGCCACGTGCAAGAGTTGTATCTTAGCTAAGCTACAACCTCACTCTCTTTCTTCATTAACTAACATGCCACATAAGCAAATTGCCTATGAAACCGCACTAAGAAACCACATTAAGGCTGGTCACAATGGGCAGAAACATAAGGTAGTAACATACACACTTATCTAGACTATATTAATACCTCCACAATGGGTAGGAACATGTAGGTAGTGTCATGCAACGATGCATTTATTAGCTTATAGACTCATTGTTTCTTGAAGTGTGTGATGTTCCGGTAACTTAGCTAGTTACCACAAGCACCTCATTCTTCATTAAATATGTGCCTCATAAGCAACGTTGTATTAAAATATGTGATGTTACTACTAAGTTTCACCCCATTGGGACCAGCCTAAGAGCACTAACAGTAATCGTGACAAAAATTAATGATGTTTTTTTGGACTAGCAATTTGTTTAATACTCATAATGACACCCAGCTACTTCCTCCACTCAACTTTCTTGCATGCATGTGGTGTATTAATAATTTCAATTGACGAAAAGAAAAGCTACTTGCAAGATATGTATTAAATTTTATCTTGATACCTGTAATTTAAGTTTGTGGCTTTGTATATGGAAATGAAGGGAATGCTTTTTTTTAAAGGAGCATGCTACTTCTTTTTTCATGATGTACATGTAGAGATGTAGTCAAAGGACTTATTCCAAGTCTACGGTTTTAGTCCACACGATAGACAAGCCGTATTAATCACATATATGTATGCTCCTAAAATAACCAGGTCATGGCCAAGGACTATGTTGGGGCCTGCGGCTGCTGTTGCTGACCAAGAAGAACATGTGGCTAGTTAATTTAAGCCACCCGGGTTAGCACTGGATCGTAAAACGAAGACCAAGTGACCAACTGTATCATGCCGACTAGGTATTCAATTATTCAAGGGATCCAGAAACGATTGTTCCACCATCGTTTCGCCCAGATACAGTGCACATTTTTTATTTTACAAGATCAAGATGTTGAAGCGGAGGCGGTCGATCCCACGGCCATGTGCCAATCAATCAGAGCGAAAAGGCGGTCTGTGGACTATGCCAAGAGTATTAATTAAGCCTCCCTGCAGCTTACCAGTACGAGTAGCTGTTGTACCAGTCGTCGGGCGTGCGTGAAGACCATACAAAAGCCACATTTTGGACAGCAACCGCTCGCTCGCGTGGCCACTTGCCTCGCCCCGGCTCGTTTGTGTTCGCAGCCACATCTCAGACTCAGAAAGGAATACGCGATGTGTGTGGTGCCTGCGCCCAGGCCAGCCTCCATCCAACCAAGAGAGATCGATGCGGATGCAGATGCAGCACGAGTATTATTGAGAGATTATTATGAGGAGAGATCTCCGTTGATCGCCCACCGCATAAATCGCAAAAGCGAAATTCATGTGGTACACAAGTACGGAGAATGAGTGAGAGTATCCTGTATCCATCCATGGATCATCAAGTCCCTCCCAGCTGATGCTAGTAACTCACGAGACGTGTCGATCAAAGAGGCGGAATGCTTCTCCAACTTCTCTAGTTTTCTACGCAGCAGCGGTGGAACTGTGGAAGGGAGAAGGCAGAAGAGACGATCGAGGGGCGGGAGAGGATGAGGTCGCCGACGAAGGACGCCTTTTGGCGATGACGCGCCAGCGCGCGGTGCATAGGAGCAGACAAGTTCCCCGTGTTTCGCCCATGCGCCATGCGCTCACGCAGCATGCAACGTCCATGATCCATATCTATATATCAGCCACACCAGCCAGCCAAGATCGATCGGTTTAGTTTTGTTCCATGCCGTGCTCTCGCGTTGCTGGCACCCTCGTGTGCTCTAATGGCTATCGGGGTGTGTGAGCAGGTGTCAGCCTAGGTATATACCCACCGAGGTCTTGGAAACAGCCGGAGAATCGAGAGTAGACCCTCCGACCCATTGGACACGCCTCCGTAAGCGTAGGATGACGGCGGCACTTGCGTGGCCGCTGACGAGGTTACAAACCTAGGGTAGGGTCACAGACCTGAAAGATACCCTAACCAAGGTCTCTATCTCAGAAGAACAAAAGACAAAACCTACGATATTAAAGGCAGTCGACCGAAACGGCCCCATAGGACATCTCACTCGACTGGACATCACCTGCAAGACGACTCAACTCGGCTCGACCAATCCAAGACACTCGACCCCCGAAGGTCAAAGGTACCTCAGGACAATAACAGTCTGGTATTTACTCACCGTAGTGAATGCCTTTATAGCTCTTTACTGCAGACGTTATCGGTAACGTCTGCCTTAATGTACATTGAACCCTTAGTAACGTGGAGCATGGCAGGGGTCCTGGCGCACTATATAAGCCACCCCCTCCTCCAGTACAAGGGTTCGCATCCTTGTAACTCACACATGCACACATATCAGTCGACCGCCTCCGGGCACCGAGACGCAGGGCTGTTACTTCCTCCGAGAAGGGCCTGAACTCGTAAAACACCTTGTGTACAACTCCACCATAGCTTGGGCCTTGCCTCCTCATTCGTACCCCCCTACTCGTACTGTCAGGCTTAGAATCACGACAGTTGGCACCCACCGTGGGGCAAGGCGTCTTAGTGACTTCTGGTGAGGTTGCAATCTTTTTTCTTCGATCTCCTTCATCATGGTTTCCGGCGGTGGTCTGGCGTTGGGCCGCGAGATCCGACTCGGAGCGCTCGTCTTCGTCGCCGACGACTCCGCATGGCTCCAGGAGGCCCCTCTCGACGTCGAGGCTCTGCCTGTCCGCGGGGATGCGCACTTCCGCGCCAGCGCCTGCGGCGTCCTACTTCGGCAGCCGTTGACTCAGTACCTGTCGATCCCTACATCATCTCCCATCCCCGCCGGACGCCGTCGCAAGCGATCCGGTCGCTCGCGGCTCCAGCGGTGGGTGAAACACACGGTGGTCCGCCAGACGGCCACCCCTCAAGTCGCGGCCATCGAGCCCGACGGTTACCTCTACGGGCCGATCGATCCGTCGGTCGAGCTCGTAGATTCAGTTTCCGAGTGCGGGAGCAGCGATCCCGCAGCGGAGGTCCTCATGATCGACTCACGCCGCAACCCGCCGGGTTTTCCTCGTGGTGGCGACGGCGGCAGCGGTGGCGGCCGTTCATACGACAAAGACGGATACATTCCTCAACCCCTCACAGCCGAGCAGAGGGACGAGCTTTGTCACCGCAATGAAGACGCGCTCTTCACTCCCATCGTGGGAGATTTTCCGGAGGCTCTGGCCCTGGAGGCCACGCGCTTGGCCACCGTGGCTGAGCGCGCGCGCTTGGAAAATATCCAGCGCGCACTCGACGAACATGCCCGCCGACTGGTCCCGAGTCCAGTCGACGACCGCGGCAATCGCACCCGCGCGAGACTCAGGTGTTCCGCACACCAGTCCAGAACCTCGAAGCCGCGGCTCGCATCGCGGAGTCTATTCAACCATCTCAGTTGGAGGCTGGGAGGGGCCTTCAGCAGATCCGAGCTTTGCTCTGAACGGCTGAATTGAAAAACGCGGTTGTTTCTCAGTCGCGCAACATGATTCACAGCAGATCGGTGGCTGCAGACACCGTTTGGTCAGCCCACAGTCCAAGGTCGCCCCCAAGGCGTGAGGGACGTGGCCCGCGGCAAGACCGGCATCTGGGTCGGAATGACGAACAATACGACCGTCGACCGGATCATCACGACCGCCGTCGAGTGCCTACGCCTCCTCCGGGAAGCGGATCGTTCTCGCCCCGGCGGCACGAGGGCAGGCGCCTGCGCGACGACGAGCGGAGGGTTCCCCTAGATCCCCAGAGGCCGGGCTTCGATCCAAGGTCTATCCTTGTGCAGGGGCTGGTCGACCGGAACAAGGCATTCAGAGAAGAGCAAGGCAGAGATCGTCCGAGTGGGAGCCGAGCACCTGTTTCTAGACCCGAGTGTTTCTGCAGCGCCATCAGGGCCGCTGAGATCCCCCCGAACTTGAGGTTGGCGGTGGGGGTAAATTAGTTCACCGGCGAGTCAAAACCAGACACCTGGCTAGAAGACTACCGAGTGGCTGTGCAGATCGGAGGCGGCAACGACGACGTAGCCATGAAGCACCTTCCTCGGATGCTGGGCGGTTCGGCTCGGGCATGGCTCAATCAGTTGGCCCCCGGGAGTATTTACAGCTGGGAGGAGCTGGCTCGAGTGTTCATTCGGCCCTTCGAGGGCACCTGCAAGCGGCCTGCTGGCCTCGCGCAGTTCAGCATTGCGCGCAGAAGTCGAATGGAACCTTGAGAGATTACATCCAGCGATGGACCACCTTGCATCACACGGTGGAAAATATGTCTGAGCACCAGGCAGTTTGCGCCTTCAAGGAGGGCGTGCGTAACCGAGAGCTGAATCTGAAGTTTGGTCGAACATGCGATATGTCCCTGTCTCAGATGATGGAGATTGCCAGTCGGTACGCTAACGGCAAAGAGGCTGATCGGCTCCGCAGTGGCAAGAAACCAGTCGGACAGGATGATCAAAATTCCAATCGGAAGAACAAGCGCAAGGCCGAGCCAGCTGCTCAGGGCGAAGCTGCAGTGGTCAACCAAGGAAAGGGCAAAGGAAAGCCGAAGGGGCCCTGGGCTCCTAAGAAAGTAAAAGATCAAGCTGGGAATGATGTACTCGACCAGCCGTGTCCCATTCACACGAAGAAAGATGAAGAGGGAAACTTGGTATATCCCAAGCACACCACTCGACACTGCCGACTCCTGATCCAGAACTTCCAGAAAGATCAGTCGACTGAGAAGGGAAAGGAATCAGAGGATCCGAAGACAAGGAAGGGGATGGAGGATACCCCCAGATCAACTCCACTTTGGTGATCTTCACAGACGTCGAGAGCAAAAGTCGACTGAAAGTCATCAACAGAGAAGTCAACATGGTTGCCCCGGCAACCACCACGTTTTTGAAGTGGTCCAAGACCCCCATCACATTCGACCAGTCTGATCATCCTGTGCACATTGCCACCCCCGGGCGGCAGGCACTGGTGGTCGACCCAGTGGTCGCGGGCACACGTCTGACCAGAGTCCTGATGGATGGAGGCAGTGGCTTGAATATTCTGTATGCAGCAACCCTCCGGGATATGGGCATCCCAATGTCCAAGCTGGGTGAAAGCAACATGAGGTTCCACGGGGTCATCCCCGGGAAGAAGGCCGACTCACTTGGCCAAATCACACTCAATGTAGTCTTTGGCGACTCGAAGAATTATCACAAAGAGAAGCTGACGTTTGAAGTGGTGGACTTCAACAGCGCTTATCATGACATTCTGGGTAGGCTCGCCTATGCCAGATTCATGGCTCGACCGTGTTATGTATACCTCAATCTGAAGATGCTGGGACCCAACGGCGTTATAACCGTCACTGGGAGCCGTCAGAAAACGGAAGAGTGCTTCCAGAAAGGCTCGAAGATCGCTGACTAGCAGATGGCAGCAATAGAGATGGAGGAGTACCAGAAAAGCGTGGATCCGAGTGATCTACTGAGGGCAAAGAAGCCGGCTTCCGAGTCAGGTTTCCAGTCGGCCGGGGAGACGAAGCCCGTACACATCCACCCCACCGACCCCAATGCAGCTCCGACCCACATTTCCACTACACTCGACGGCAAATAGGAAGAAGCGCTCATCCAGTTCCTCCGTGAGAACTGGGACATCTTCGCATGGAGACCATCAGACATGCCGGGTGTACCCAGGAGACTGGCTGAGCACCATTTGCGAGTCGACCCAAAGGTGAAGCCTGTGAAGGAACATTTCCGTCGGTCCGCTGCGGAGAAGAGAAAGGCAATTGGCGAGGAAGTGGCTCGGCTCCTGGCAGCTGAGTTTATCCGCAAGATCTACTACTCCGAGTGGCTCGCCAATGTCGTCATGGTCTCCAAGAAGGACAAGTCACTCCGCATGTGCATCAATTTCAAGCACATCAATTGGGCCTGCCCGAAGGATCATTTCCCTCTCCCCCACATCGATCAGATAGTTGACTCGACTGCGGGATGCGAGCATTTGTCCTTTCTGGACGCGTATTCCGGGTACCATCAGATCCGTCTGTTCGGACCCGATGAAATCAAGACAGCTTTCATCACCCCCTTCGGGTGTTTCTGTTATGTCACCATGCCTTTCGGTCTCAAAAATGCCGGCGCTACCTTCATGCGCATGATCCAGAAGTGCCTGATAAAGCAAATCAGTCGGAACGTCGAAGCATACATGGATGACATTGTGGTCAAGTCACGAAAAGGTTCCGACTTGCTGACCGACCTCGCTGAGACATTCGCACACTTAAGAAGCTATGATATCAAGCTCAATCCGTTGAAGTGTACATTTGGAGTTCATGGCGGCAAGTTACTCGGTTTTCTCGTTTCCGAACGGGGAATCGACGCCAACCCATAGAAGGTCAGCACCATCCTCCGAATGAAACGCCCCGAGCGTATACACGACGTCTAGAAGCTTACAGGTTGCTTGGCCGCATTGAGTCGATTCATTTCTTGTCTCGGTGAGACGGCATTGCCCCTCTACCGACTGATGAAGAAATCAGTCAAGTTCAAGTGGAATTCCGAAGCCGAAGCAGCGTTTGAAGAGCTCAAAGCCCTGTTGTCCACCCAGCCGGTGCTTTCTGCCCCAGTCAGCAAAGAGCCTCTCCTACTATACATTGCAGCCACCGGACAAGTTGTTAGCACTGTACTCACGGTCGAGCGGGAAGAAGAGGGCAAGGCCTACAAGATCCAGCGCCCAATCTATTACATATCCAAAGTTTTGACTCCCTCCAAGCAAAGGTACCCGCATTACCAGAAGCTCGTGTATGGGATTTACTTGACCGCAAAAAAGGTTGCCCATTACTTCTCGGACCATACAATCTCAGTCGTCAGCGACGCCCCGCTATCAGAGATTCTGAACAACCGAGACACGACTGGTCGAGTGGCAAAATGGGTGATTGAACTTCTTCCGTTAGATAGCAAGTTTGAAGCGAAGAAAGCTATCAAGTCTCAGGCTATAGCAGATTTTGTGGCCGAGTGGATAGAACAAGAGCTGCCGACTCAAGTTCAGTCGGATCACTGGACTATGTTCTTTGATGGATCCAAGATGTTGAACGGATCCGGCGCAGGCGTGGTCCTGGTATCTCCCAGGGGCGACAAGCTCAGTTACGTCCTTCAGATCCACTTTGACTCATCGAACAACGAAGCTGAGTACGAAGCACTTTTGTACGGGTTGTGCATGGCCATCTCACTCGGCGTCCGTCGCCTGAGGGTCTACGGCGACTCAGACTTAGTGGTGAACCAAGTGATGAAAGAATGGGACGTCAGGAGCCCGACAATGACCAGTTATTGCAGTGCAGTGCGGAAGTTTGAAAAGAAGTTTGAAGGTTTAGAGCTCCATCACGTGCCCAGAGCCAAGAATCAGCTTGCCGATGACCTCGCGAAAATTGGGTCGACTCGAAAGCCTATACCCAAGAATGTGTTTCTGGAGCATATGCACACCCCTTCTGTCAAAGAAGACCCCTTCACGGAAGAACCCCCGCAGCCAGTCAGTGCATCAGATCCGACTGAAGTCGAAGTGCCTGTAGTGGTCGACCTGACCATGGAGGTTTTAGTGATTACACCCAACTGGACTGTGCCATACATATCATATCTGCTCAGGCAAGAACTCCCGGAAGATGAAGAAGAAGCGCGCCAGATCGTCCGTCGATCCAAGGCGTTCACCGTCATTCAGGGTCAACTCTACAGGGAAAGCGTCACCGAAGTCGCTCAGCGCTGCATCACCCTAGAGGAAGGTCGACTGATCCTGAATGAGATTCACTTGGGAACTTGTGGCACCACGCTTCCTCTCAGACTATAGTGGCCAAAGCGTACCGAGCCAGGTTTTATTGGCCCCGGGCCAACGAGATGGCCAAAGATATTGTGGACAAGTGCGCAGGCTGCCAGTTCTACTCCAACATGTCCCACAAGCCGGCGTCTGCTCTGAAGACCATTCCACTAGTCTGGCCCTTTGCCGTTTGGGGCTTGGATATGGTCGGCCAATTCAGAACAGGCAGAAGCGGATTCACTCACCTGCTCGTGGCAATCGACAAATTCACCAAATGGATCGAGGCCAAGCCCATCAAGAACCTCGAGTCGAGCACCGCCATCAGCTTCATCAGGGAATTAATATTCAGACATGGAGTCCCCCACAGCATCATCATGGACAACGTGTAATGCCCAGGATGGAGTTATACCTCCTACGTGTCGAGGCACGACTTAAAGGCATAAGTCCATCCTAGAATGATCTCAAGTTTGGTAATCTTTGCACAACTCATGTAAAAGAGGGGATAGTAAACTGAAAATAGTTGGCTTACAATCGACACGTCACAGAATTACAGTACAAGTCTCAAACATCATACATTAAGAGCACTACAACCCTCTAAGGGCAAAAGCCAAATGTCAAAGTACCAAACTCAGATAAATAAACCACAGGCAGATCGAAACCTAGTAAGAGACTCCACTACTGATCGTCCGGGTAGCGCACATAGTAACGGCTACGCTCCTCGTCGTACTCCCAATCCAGCTCGGTGCCATCACCTGGATAGCTCACAGCTGGACCTGCATCTGGTGTGTGAAGTAACTATGAGCCACAGAGGACTCAGCAATCCCGTTCCCGGGTAACAGAACTATTTAAGCCTTTAGGTGAGGGAAAGGCTGAAGAAAAGAACAAGTCTGCAGCAGCAACTAGCATCTAGCTTACGCAA
The DNA here is from genome assembly GCA_902687465.1 of Secale cereale. Lineage (NCBI taxonomy): Eukaryota > Viridiplantae > Streptophyta > Magnoliopsida > Poales > Poaceae > Secale > Secale cereale. Next base: position 734,511,439 of record LR738715.1, read on the forward strand.
GTGAGAGCGAGAAGAGAAGGCATCGGCGAGAAGTGATCACGAAGTGATCCTAGCTACAAGCTCACAATCATAACCCCTCCGTGTTCAACTCCCGAATCCCTATTCGGAAATTGACAGTCACGGAACACACGCTGGTAGTGTATTAGTATCATTGTGTCAAGTTATCTACAACCGGAATTAACAAGCTCCCATCTGCCACATAACCGCGGGCACGGCTTTCGAAAGTTCAAACCCTGCAGGGGTGTTCCAACTTGACCCATTACAAGCCCACGATCCGCGGAGTCGCAACTCCAAAGTGGGAAGACCCGAGTATCCTCGGAATCCCGTGCTCAAGATATACCGAGCTAAGGTAAGGCTAATCCAGCAAATCCTCCCGGCATGTCGACACCCTGATCGTAGCCGCGCGTATCTAGGTCTCAGGACACGACCGGATGAGACGTCCTACAGGTGTATGCCAGATACCTCAGGTTGCCCCAAGGCGGCCCCGCAGTCCGCTCGTTTCGGACCAACACTCATGTGGAGCACTGGCCCGGGGTTGTTGATTAAGAAAGAGGGTTAATTACTCCCTATGCATGTTTAGTTTGTTATTAGGCAAATAGTACCAAAGTTGGGATTTGCTGGAAAAGACTTAGCACTTAGCGGTTTATCGAGGGGGTCCCATACACCCCAACCGTGTTAGGAACACATAATCAAGGAACATAATACCGGCTTATACGGATCCTAACGGCATGAGTGGAACAAATCACCAAGCAAAAGGCTTAGCCTTCCACCCTTGCCAATATATAGATGATTTCAATTAAAGCATTTATATAGTATGATATAACCCAACCAAACTGCAACATGAAGCAAGCATCTTCAATCTTCACCTACAATTAGCAATGCTATAAGAAGGGCTGAGCGAAGCGTACTTAGCCAAGCAACGGTTTGCATAGGTAGGGTGGTTAAACATGGCAATTGGTTACAAGTAGGAGGCTGACAAGAAGAACATGGGCATCGAGGCAAAAACTATAGATCGAGACTACTAGCAATAGGCAAAGATAGTAATGTTATCGGGGTTCGGTCATCTTGCCTGAAGAGAAGACGTTCGGATCGTAAGAAGGGTCCTCGTGCTCAACCTCGTTGGAAACCTCGTGCTCAACTTCGTACTCGTTCTCAGCTTCCGGCTCTAAACAAAACAATCACACCAAGCACCAATCAACAAGATGCAATGCGCACTCGAAAAACATGAATGCATGATGGATGCACTAAGGATGCACATGGAGCACGTAAAACATCACTCAAGCAAAACACCTCAAAACAAGATAACAAGCTGATAATATTAATCTACACAGAAAATCACCCAAGTTTGATATAAGATTCGCTGAAATCGGAGTTACGGGCTAAAAGTTATGCCCGAAACAAGATTTGAGCGAAAGCTGAAAATTACAGCAACATAGCATCTTTGGAGCTCAAAATAATTAAGCTACAACACCCAAAAAGCATGCCAAAGGACATGAACACAAACTAGACATATAGTACAGCAACTAGGTCCAAAGTGCACCCCCAACGGAGTCACGGATCAATAGCAATGATCTTGGACATATTGAACTTTGCAATAAAATTCTGGCAGCAGAATTTTATTGAAACTTTAGAGCAAAAGATCAACATGCTACAGCCACTCAAATGGACATGTGAGGACATGAATGGAAAGGCAACAATATATACTACAAGGAACAATCAAAATCCACCCCAAAACTATCATGCTTTGCCCTACAACATCACACGAACATGGCATCGGAACGTTACAGATTTCAGACTTAGTGAAATTTCACTAAGTCCTAAAACAGCAATAACATCTTAGCATTCAAAAGAGCATGTTTGAGTCGCCTCGAAACTAAACATGGCAAAGGGTAAGCACCTCATCAAAGTGCATATGAAGGTGATCCCGAAACACACAAGCATGCATCATAGAGGTGAACACAACGATTACAACGAGCTCAACAAGATGGCATTTCATAACAAGTGAAAACACCTTATATGAGCATGGCACTTTGCAACGATGATAACAAGGCAATAATAAATCTACCATGCAACCTATCACAAGCAACACGTAGTTCGTGGCAAGACGAACACGTGGACATGTCATTTGCATCGTTTGGACAAATGAGCTAAAAGTTATCACATGTCAAAGGTGGCATGAAAATAACACATAACAGCAGTTTATAACATGATGCACTCTTGTAACAGCAAAACAAGTGTCAAGATGACATCTAACATGCATGACAACAACAGGTAAAACGTAGAGGACATCTCCACGAACATCTGGACATGCTACACGCGCAAAACGGAGCAACAGGCACAAAGTTACAGCAGGTCAAAGTTTGCATAACAGATTAGATCTCAGGGACTTAGGAGGATTTAGGGTCAACCTCTTTGGATCCAGATCTGAGGATGAACAGTAACGGGCCGGCGGCGGAATCTGGATCCGGCCCGGAGGTTGGGCGGCTGGGCTTCGGCGGCGGGAGGCCCAGGTGGCGCGGGCGACGTACGGGGCTCGGGCCCAGCGCCTGGCGGCGGAAGGCGAGGCCCGGCTGGGCGGGGCGCTGAGGCGGAGGGCCCGCTCGCGGCGCGGCCTGGGCGGCGCGGTGATGCAGAGGCGAGGCGGCGCGCGCGCGGTGCGGCCCGGAAGCTGGTGGCCTGGCGCAGCTGGGCCGGAGGGAGACCTGGCCCGACGGGGCGGTGGCGCTGTGGCGAAGGCGGCTCGCGTGGCGGCGCGGCTGGCGCGGAAGGATGCGGTGAGGGGGAGCGGCGCCTGCTGTCGCGGTGCTGGGCCTTGGCCCGTTTCGGCGATGCGGAGGAGGACCACTTCGACGGACCGAGCGGACGGGCTGACGGGGCCTGACGCGGTGAGGGGAGATCCAGCGACGCGGTCGCCCTGGCGCGGCGATGGATCGGCGCGGTCGAGCGACCGTTGACCAGGCCGATCCGTTCGTCGATGCGATCGACAAAAACGCGGCGGCTGGCTCGATTCCTTCGGGAACCAGGATAAAATTTGGGATCTGAGATCTGAAAGAAAAAGAAAAAAAAAGGAGGGGAAGGGGAAGAAGAAGGGGACATGCCAAATAGACTAGGGGGTCTATAAGTAGCAGTTTTTAGGGTTAGGAGGGGATTTAGGGGCGCTAGGAGCCCTCCGATCGCGATCCGACGGATCCGATCGCGGGGATAGTTTTAAAAGGCCTAGACGGAGATAAAAGAATGCAACAGGGGTGTTTCCGGGACACGAAGTGAAGGCACTTTGGACCCACACGGACAACGGATCGAAAAGTCAACGGAGTCCAAACGAGACGAGATTTGAGAGGCGGGTTGCACACAACAAAACAACAACACACAACACAACCTCGTGGCACACCGGTAACGTAAAACGCCCGAACAACAAAGTAGGCCTACGGGACGTCACGGACACGTGAGGGAGCTCCGGAACGCGAAACGGACAACGGGAAGAAACACGACGAACCGGATGCAACCCACAACACAAATGCAATGCAATGCACATATCTACATGATATGAATGAATGCCACACACTCACACAACAAAACAACGAAAGCCCGAAAGAGAAAGAACCCGAAATGGTAATAGATGAAGCCGGAGATAAATTATATACCCAAAAGGGAAAGTATTACATCCGGGGCATTACAAACTCTCCTCTACTACAAAAAGATCTCGTCCCGAGATCTAGGACTGGAAAAAGGAAGGGTACTCGGAACGAAGATGATCTTCTCGTTCCCAGGTAGCTTCTCGGTCGGTGTGATGTGACCACTTGACTTTCAGAAACTTGATGGACTTGTTGCGAGTCTTGCGTTCAGTTTCTTCGAGAATTGCAACTGGATGCTCTCGGTAGGAAAGGTCTTGTTGAAGATCAATCTCCTCAAACGGAATCATGCGCTCAGGTGCCTTGAAGCATTTGCGAAGTTGAGACACATGGAAGACATCATGAACATTTGCAAAGTTGGAAGGGAGCTCGAGCTGATAGGCTAGATCGCCTCTTTTGCCAAGAATCTTGAAAGGCCCGACATATCTAGGAGCAAGTTTTCCTTTGATACCGAATCTTTGGGTTCCTTTCATCGGAGAAACTCGGAGATAGACATGATCACCGATGTCGAAAGCCAAATCACGATGCTTTCCGTCATAGTAGCTCTTCTGACGCGACTGAGCGGCCTTGAGATTCTCACGTATGACTTTGCACATTTCTTCGGCTTCAGAGATCAAGTCATTGCCAAGAAGTTGGCGTTCACCTGTTTCAGACCAGTTGAGAGGGGTACGGCACTTTCTGCCATATAGAATTTCAAACGGTGCTTTGCCTGCACTTGCTTGAAAGCTGTTGTTGTAAGAGAACTCGGCAAATGGAAGGCAGTCTTCCCATTTCATGCCGAAGGAGATGACACAGGCTCTGAGCATATCTTCTAGGATCTGATTCACACGCTCGACTTGACCACTAGTCTGAGGGTGAAAGGCAGTGCTGAACCTGATCTTCGTGCCCATGGCGGACTGAAAGGAGTCCCAGAACCTTGATGTGAACAAGCTGCCACGGTCTAAGGATATCACTTGAGGAATGCCATGTAGGGACACAATTCTGGAAGTGTACAGCTCTGCAAGTTGAGCTGCATTGATTGATTCTTTGACTGGAAGAAAGTGAGCGACTTTGGTAAGCTTGTCAATCACCACAAAGATAGCATCATTGCCTCGCTTGGATTTAGGAAAGCCAGTGACGAAGTCCATTTCAATGTGGTCGAACTTCCACTCGGGAATAGGAAGAGGTTGGAGAAGACCGGCTGGACGTTGATGTTCTGCTTTCACTCTTCTGCATACATCACATTCGTTCACGAATTGGGCGATCTCCCTTTTCATGCGTGTCCACCAGTAAGACTGCTTGAGGTCTTGATACATCTTGGAACTGCCAGGATGAATGGAAAGGAGAGAATCATGAGCTTCTTCCATTATGAGCTTCCTGAGATCACCTTTGGGAACAACGAGTCTGTCCTCGAAGAACAAGGTATCTCTCTCATCAACACGGAAGCACTTGTATTTTGGAGTGCCCTTTGCAATCCCATGTTTCACCTTCTTCACCATGGTATCACTGAGCTGGGCCTCACGGACTTGATCTTCCAAGGTAGGAGCAATCTGGAGATTTGCAAGAAAACCCTGCGGAACAACTTGAAGGTTGAGCTTCCTGAATGCTTCACAAAGCTCAGGCTGGTGTGGCTTGATAAGAAGGCTGTTGCAATATGCCTTTCTGCTCAAAGCATCTGCAATCACATTCGCCTTGCCTGGAGTGTATTCAATGCTGGGGTTGTACTCTTGGATCATCTCGACCCAACGAGTCTGGCGGAGGTTCAGATGCGGCTGTGTGAAGATGTACTTCAAGCTCTTGTGATCAGTGAAGATGTCGACCTTTCTGCCCAACAACAAATGTCTCCACGTAATCAGAGCATGTACCACAGCTGCTAGCTCGAGATCATGTGTGGGATAGTTCTTCTCACTGGGCTTGAGCTGCCGAGAAGTATATGCCACAATTTTCTTATCTTGCATAAGCACACCACCAAGACCTTGAAGAGAAGCGTCACATAACACTTCATAGGGCTTGGTTTCATCCGGAGGAGTCAGAACTGGAGCAGAGACAAGCTTCTCTTTGAGGGTTTTGAATGCCACTTCACATTCGGGAGACCAAAAGTATTTGACATTCTTCTGAAGCAGGTTGGAAAGAGGCTTGGCAATCTTGGAGAAGTTTTCAACAAACCTTCTGCAATAGCTGGCAAGACCCAGAAAACTGCGGAGCTGCTTGACGTTCTGAGGAACTTCCCAGTTGACAATTGCTTCAACTTTCTCGGGATTAACCGCAATACCGTCAGCTGAGATAATGTGGCCCAGGTACAAAACCTTATCGAGCCAAAACTCGCACTTGGAGAACTTGGCATAGAATTTATGTTCTCGGAGTCGATCAAGAACCAGACGCAAGTGCTTTTCGTGATCTTCTTCATTCTTGGAAAACACCAGAATATCATCCAGATACACAAGCACGAATTCGCCAGTATAGGGGTTGAAGATGTAATGCATCATCCTTGAAAAGGTAGGAGGAGCATTGGCGAGGCCGATGGACATGACGGTATACTCGTATGAACCGTAGCTCGTTCTGAAGGCCGTCTTGGGAATGTCTTCCTCGCGAATGCGAATTTGATGATAGCCCATTCGGAGGTCAAGCTTAGAGAACACTTTAGCTCCTTTGAGCTGCTCAAAGAGTTCGTTGATGTTGGGGAGCGGATACTTGTTCTTAATCGTCTTCTTGTTCAATGGCCGGTAGTCAACACAGAGACGCTCCGTGCCATCTTTCTTCTTGACAAATAAGAAACCACAGCCCCACGGAGATGTACTCGGTCTGATGAGACCCATACTCTCCTGCTTATCAAGCTGCTTCTTCAATTCCTTCAATTCATCCGGAGAGAGCTTGTATGGACGCCGGCAAGCAGGTTCAGTGCCCGGCTCGAGTTCAATGACAAACTCCACCTGACGGTGTGGAGGCATGCCTGGAAGATCTTCTGGAAAGACGTCGTGATATTCGTTCACCACTGGAATTTGCTCTATGGCATTAATTTCACCCTTATCATTAAGCGAGAAAAGCCGAATAGTATTATCCCTGGAGGCGAAGATAATCACATCTTCATCAGAATGAGTCAACTTGACTTCCTTTTGAGCACAATCAATGTGAGCAACGTGATGAGAAAGCCAATCCATTCCGAGAATGAGGTCGATGTCAGAATGACCAAGAATCACCGGAGAAGCCAAAAATCGATAATCACCCATGCGAATAGAAACATCCGGAGCATATAATCTAGAAGTCATGCATCTTCCCGGAGAAATCACTTGCAACTCCCTTGGCAAGGGCATAGTTCCCACATTATACTTGGATGCAAATGGGAATGACATGAAAGAATGTGAAGCACCCGAATCAAATAACACTTTAGCTGGAAAAGAGTTCACTGGAAGGTTACCCAGAATGACATCAGAAGAAGCCTCCGCTTGTGCTGCATTCATCAGATTGACCCTTGCAGCCTTTGGATCATGCCTGACAATCGCTGAACTCACAGGTGGAGGAGGAGGAAGACGCTTCGGATTCAGACATCTGTTGGCATAATGACCCTTCTGGCCACACTTGTTGCACACCACTTCAGAGAGAGGACGGAAATGAGAGCCACTGGACTTGGAGCCTTGAGACTGAAACTGCTTCTTCGACTGGTTGCTTGGGTTGGGTGGGTGGGAGAAACCACGACCACTAGAGTTCTTGTTGTTGGAGTTGTTGAAGTTGCTGGAGTTGTTGTATGGAGCTCGAATCACTGGAGGAGGAGGAAGCCAGAATTTCTGTTGTTTCGCAGCCAACTGAGACGATGAGGAAGAGTGAACAACATCTCGAATTCTCTTCTTAGAAGCCTCCATCTTAAGCTGAGCTGCTTCTTGTTTCAAAGCCATGTTATAGAACTTATCGAATTCGTCTGGCTCGAACAAAGTGAGAGCAAGCTGAAGTTCATCTTTGAGACCTCCACGGAACTGATAGATTTTACTCTTTGCATCAGGAATGTCTTGCTTTGCATAGCGAGCGAGGTTTTGAAACTTGACATTATACTGATAGACTGACATGGAGCCCTGCTTGAGGTTGCGGAATTGCTCACGCATACCCTCGATAACACTTGTAGGAATGTGATGCGAGCGGAAATCCTTGCAGAAATTCTCCCATGAGATCACTTGACCCGGCCTTGAGTCTTTGTACTGCTGCCACCAGTCAGCTGCTTGATCTTTCAGTTGGAAGGCTGCAAACTTCACATAGTCATCTTCTTTCACGTTACTGCACTCAAAATGCTTCTTTATGTCGGTCAACCAATCCTCAGCATCAAGAGGGTCGACACAGTAACTGAAAGCTTTAGGATTGTTAGCCAGGAACTGGTTGAGAGTAGCATGGTGCTGCTGGAAGAAGTTGCCTTGGTTCATTGGAACACCCTGATTAGCTTGATTAGCTTGCATAGCTTGCATTTGCTGCATCATCTGCATCATCAACTGAGTGTTCTGAGCTGTAGTCTGCATAATTGCTCTCCAAGCCTCAGGCGGAGGAGGAGGTGAAGGAGGACGCTCTGGGACCTCTTCACCCTCTGGGTTAGCATTCGGAACCCTCTTCGGAGCCATCCTGTAAGAGATGACCACGAATCAGCAATTGATTGACAAAAGGAATAAGCTGAATCAATGGAATGAATTGCAACAATTCTTCACAATAATCATTCGAACAATAAGAACGAATGAAATCATCCGAACAAGAGGAACGAATGAATTTCTCAGTTAATTGATAACATCAGTCTTCACGAGAAGCCACATAGGGATCAAAAGGATAAAATAAGAAAAACAACAAGGTACGGAAAGGAACAAACACAAGAGAGGAGTTTCGTTCTAACATCTTTGTGCTGAAAGCATATGAACGCGTTACGAAAAGGTTTTGCAATCCCCGGATCAGCATAGCCAAGGACCCTTTAAGATGCAACTCCTGATAGTAACATCGGTCATATAACCCCTTCACTCAATGTCGAACCCCGAACTCACTAACCTGCATTCGTTGGAAGAATGCCTACGATCTACTGGATAAAACCCACCTATAGATTTCCGAAAGATTCCAGTTATGCAATCAGGTGTTGGGGATACACGGGAAGCACCGCGCAATCAACTCTAAACCTACATCTAGGTGTATCCATCCTTCAACACATAACCAGTCTTTCTCGGAAACTGTGTACCTCGGACCTTCGAAAAGCATCCACTATAACAAGCTATGGCAATACTCCCGAACTACCTCCCCAGTACTGGGTGATGTCGGGGTTATCTTGCCACTGGCCGTATAGGGGAGATTTTCGATGTCGGCCGTCTTAAGTATTTAGTACTGTCGCGATATGCTTGTTACAATGATACCCCGAAGCTCAACTCCTCGGTAACAGGAGGCATCGAGAACAATATCCTTGTCACAAGAACATCGAAACAATCCCAGAATACTCGCGGGAATCCTAAAAAAAAATTTGTGCAAATTTTGAAGATAGGAGAGACAAGAGTAGACGTCAGGAGTCCTCACCAGAGAGAAAGGGGATGAGAAGCAAAGAAATCCTACTCTCCGATATAATATAGGACTCAAAAAAAAGTTTTCAGTGTGTGCCTAGACTCAACCGTCAACGGTTCGATCAAACAGTGGGGGCTCCTAGGTCGGAGAAGGCTCTGAATACCAACTTGTAATGCCCAGGATGGAGTTATACCTCCTACGTGTCGAGGCACGACTTAAAGGCATAAGTCCATCCTAGAATGATCTCAAGTTTGGTAATCTTTGCACAACTCATGTAAAAGAGGGATAGTAAACTGAAAATAGTTGGCTTACAATCGCCACGTCACAGAATAACAGTACAAGTCTCAAACATCATACAATAAGATCACTACAACCCTCTAAGGGCAAAAGCCAAATGTCAAAGTACCAAACTCAGATAAATAAAACAACCACAGGCGGATCGAATCCTAGTAAGAGTCTCCACTACTGATCGTCCGGGTAGCGCACGTAGTACCGACTACGCTCCTCGTCGTACTCCCAATCCAGCTCGGTGCCATCACCTGGATAGCTCACAGCTGGACCTGCATCTGGTGTGTGAAGTAACTGTGAGCCACAGAGGACTCAGCAATCCCGTTCCCGGGTAACAGAACTATCAAAGCCTTTAGGTGAGGGAAAGGCTGAAGAAAGAAATGAGGTGAAGGAACAACAAAGAGTCTGCAGCAGCAACTAGCACTAACTTACGCAAGAGAGAGCGAGAAGAGAAGGCAAAGCGAGAAGTGATCACTAAGTGATCCTAGCTACAAGCTCACAAACATAACCCCTCCGTGTTCAACTCCCGAATCCCTATTCGGAAATTGACAGTCACGGAACACACGCTGGTAGTGTATTAGAAACATTGTGTCAAGTTATCTACAACCGGAATTAACAAGCTCCCATCTGCCACATAACCGCGGGCACGGCTTTCGAAAGTTCAAAACCCTGCAGGAGTTGTTGAAGTTGCTGGAGTTGTTGTATGGAGCACGAATCATTGGAGGAGGAGGAAGCCAGAATTTCTGTTGTTTCGCAGCCAACTGAGACGATGAGGTAGAGTGAACAGCATCTCGAATTCTCTTCTTAGAAGCCTCCATCTTAAGCTGAGCTGCTTCTTGTTTCAAAGCCATATTATAGAACTTATCGAAATCGTCTGGCTCGAACAGAGTGAGAGCAAGCTGAAGTTCATCTTTGAGACCTCCACGGAACTGATAGATTTTGCTCTTTGCATCAGGAATGTCTTGCTTTGCATAGCGAGCGAGGTTTTGGAACTTGACATTATACTGATAGACTGTCATGGAGCCCTGCTTGAGGTTGCGGAATTGCTCACGCATACCCTCGATAACACTTGTAGGAATGTGATGCGAGCGGAAATCCTTGCAGAAGTTCTCCCACGAGATCACTTGACCCGGCCTTGAGTCTTTGTACTGCTGCCACCAATCAGCTGCTTGATCTTTCAGTTGGAAGGCTGCAAACTTCACATAGTCATCTTCTTTCACGTTACTGCACTCAAAATGCTTCTTGATATCGGTCAGCCAATCCTCAGCATCGAGAGGGTCGACACAGTAACTGAAAGCTTTAGGATTGTTGGCCAAGAACTGGTTGAGGGTAGCATGGTGCTGCTGGAAGAAGTTGCCTTGGTTCATTGGAACGCCCTGATTAGCTTGATTAGCTTGCATAGCCTGCATTTGCTGCATCATCTGCATCATCAACTGAGTGTTCTGAGCAGTAGTCTGCATAATTGCTCTCCAAGCCTCAGGCGGAGGAGGAGGTGAAGGAGGATGCTCTGGGACCTCTTCCACCTCTGGGTTGGCATTCGGAACCTTTTTCGGAGCCATCCTGTAAGAGATGACCACGAATCAGCAATTGATTGACAAAAGGAATAAGCTGAATCAATGGAATGAATTGCAACAAGTCTTCACAATAATCATTCGAACAATAAGAACGAATGAAATCATCCGAACAAGAGGAACGAATGAATTTCTTAGCTAATTGATAACATCAGTCTTCACGAGAAGCCACATAGGGATCAAAAGGATAAAATAATAAAACAACAAGGTACGGAAAGGAACAAACACAAGAGAGGAGTTTCGTTCTAACATCTTTGTGCTGAAAGCATATGAACGCATTACGAAAAGGTTTTGCAATCCCCGGATCAGCATAGCCAAGGACCCTTTAAGATGCAACTCCTGATAGTAACCTCGGTCATATAACCCCTTCACTCAATGTCGAACCCCGAACTCACTAACCTGCATTCGTTGGAAGAATGCCTACGATCTACTGGATAAAACCCACCTATAGATTTCCGAAAGATTCCAGTTATGCAATCAGGTGTTGGGGATACACGGGAAGCACCGCGCAATCAACTCTAACCTACATCCAGGTGTATCCATCCTTCAACACATAACCAGTCTTTCTCGGAAACTGTGTACCTCGGACCTTCGAAAAGCATCCACTATAACAAGCTATGGCAATACTCCCGAACTACCTCCCCAGTACTGGGTGATGTCGGGGTTATCTTGCCACTGGCCGTATAGGGGAGATTTTCGATGTCGACCGTCTTAAGTATTTAGTACTGCCGCGATATGCTTGTTACAATGATACCCCGAAGCTCAACTCCTCGGTAACAGGAGGCATCGGGAACAATATCCTTGTCACAAGAACATCGAAACAATCCCAGAATACTCGCGGGATTCCTAAAAAAAATTTTTGTGCAAATTTTGAAGATAGGAGAGACAAGAGTAGACGTCAGGAGTCCTCACCAGAGAGAAAGGGGATGAGAAGCAAAGAAATCCTACTCTCCGATATAATATAGGACTCAAAAAGTTTTCAGTGTGTGCCTAGACTCAACCGTCAACGGTTCGATCAAACAGTGGGGGCTCCTAGGTCGAAGAAGGCTCTGATACCAACTTGTAATGCCCAGGATGGAGTTATACCTCCTACGTGTCGAGGCACGACTTAAAGGCACAAGTCCATCCTAGAATGATCTCAAGTTTGGTAATCTTTGCACAACTCATGTAAAAGAGGGGATAGTAAACTGAAAATAGTTGGCTTACAATCGCCACGTCACAGAATTACAGTACAAGTCTCAAACATCATACATTAAGAGCACTACAACCCTCTAAGGGCAAAAGCCAAATGTCAAAGTACCAAACTCAGATAAATAAACCACAGGCAGATCGAAACCTAGTAAGAGACTCCACTACTGATCGTCCGGGTGGCGCACATAGTAACGGCTACGCTCCTCGTCGTACTCCCAATCCAGCTCGGTGCCATCACCTGGATAGCTCACAGCTGGACCTGCATCTGGTGTGTGAAGTAACTGTGAGCCACAGAGGACTCAGCAATCCCGTTCCCGGGTAACAGAACTATTTAAGCCTTTAGGTGAGGGAAAGGCTGAAGAAAAGAACAAGTCTGCAGCAGCAACTAGCATCTAGCTTACGCAAGTGAGAGCGAGAAGAGAAGGCATCGGCGAGAAGTGATCACGAAGTGATCCTAGCTACAAGCTCACAATCATAACCCCTCCGTGTTCAACTCCCGAATCCCTATTCGGAAATTGACAGTCACGAACACACGCTGGTAGTGTATTAGTATCATTGTGTCAAGTTATGTACAACCGGAATTAACAAGCTCCCATCTGCCACATAACCGCGGGCACGGCTTTCGAAAGTTCAAACCCTGCAGGGGTGTTCCAACTTGACCCATTACAAGCCCACGATCCGCGGAGTCGCAACTCCAAAGTGGGAAGACCCGAGTATCCTCGGAATCCCGTGCTCAAGATATACCGAGCTAAGGTAAGACTAATCGAGCAAATCCTCCCGGCGTGTCGACACCCTGATCGTAGCCGCGCGTATCTAGGTCTCAGGACACGACCGGATGAGACGTCCTACAGGTGTATGCCAGATACCTCAGGTTGCCCCAAGGCGGCCCCGCAGTCCGCTCGTTTCGGACCAACACTCATGTGGAGCACTGGCCCGGGGTTGTTGATTAAGAAAGAGGGTTAATTACTCCCTATGCATGTTTAGTTTGTTATTAGGCAAATAGTACCAAAGTTGGGATTTGCTGGAAAAGACTTAGCACTTAGCGGTTTATCGAGGGGGTCCCATACACCCCAACCGTGTTAGGAACGCATAATCAAGGAACATAATACCGGCTTATACGGATCCTAACGGCATGAGTGGAACAAATCACCAAGCAAAAGGCTTAGCCTTCCACCCTTGCCAATATATAGATAATTTCAATTAAAGCATTTATATAGTATGATATAACCCAACCAAACTTCAACATGAAGCAAGCATCTTCAATCTTCACCTGCAACTAGCAACGCTATAAGAAGGGTTGAGCGAAGCGTACTTAGCCAAGCAACGGTTTGCATAGGTAGGGTGGTTAAACATGGCAATTGGTTACAAGTTGGAGGCTGACAAGAAGAACATGGGCATCGAGGCAAAAACTATAGATCGAGACTACTAGCAATAGGCAAAGATAGTAATGTTATCGGGGTTCGGTCATCTTGCCTGAAGAGAAGACGTTCGGATCGTAAGAAGGGTCCTCGTGCTCAACCTCGTTGGAAACCTCGTGCTCAACTTCGTACTCGTTCTCAGCTTCCGGCTCTAAACAAAACAATCACACCAAGCACCAATCAACAAGATGCAATGCGCACTCGAAAAACATGAATGCATGATGGATGCACTAAGGATGCACATGGAGCACGTAAAACATCACTCAAGCAAAACACCTCAAAACAAGATAACAAGCTGATAATATTAATCTATACAGAAAATCACCCAAGTTTGATATAAGATTCGCTGAAATCGGAGTTACGGGCTAAAAGTTATGCCCGAAACAAGATTTGAGCGAAAGCTGAAAATTACAGCAACATAGCATCTTTGGAGCTCAAAATAATTAATCTACAGCACCCAAAAAGCATGCCAAAGGACATGAACACAAACTAGACATATAGTACAGAAACTAGGTCCAAAGTGCACCCCCAACGGAGTCACGGATCAATAGCAATGATCTTGGACATATTGAACTTTGCAATAAAATTCTGGCAGCAGAATTTTATTGAAACTTTAGAGCAAAAGATCAACATGCTACAGCCACTCAAATGGACATGTGAGGACATGAATGGAAAGACAACAATATATACTACAAGGAACAATCAAAATCCACCCCAAAACTATCATGCTTTGCCCTACAACATCACACGAACATGGCATCGGAACGTTACAGATTTCAGACTTAGTGAAATTTCACTAAGTCCTAAAACAGCAATAACATCTTAGCATTCAAAAGAGCATGTTTGAGTCGCCTCGAAACTAAACATGGCAAAGGGTAAGCACCTCCTCAAAGTGCATATGAAGGTGATCCCGAAACACACAAGCATGCATCATAGAGGTGAACACAACGATTACAACGAGCTCAACAAGATGGCATTTCATAACAAGTGAAAACACCTTATATGAGCATGGCACTTTGCAACGATGATAACAAGGCAATAATAAATCTACCATGCAACCTATCACAAGCAACACGTAGTTCGTGGCAAGACGAACACGTGGACATGTCATTTGCATCGTTTGGACAAACGAGCTAAAAGTTATCACATGTCAAAGGTGGCATGAAAATAACACATAACAGCAGTTTATAACATGATGCACTCTTGTAACAGCAAAACAAGTGTCAAGATGACATCTAACATGCATGACAACAACAGGTAAAACGTAGAGGACATCTCCACGAACATCTGGACATGCTACACGCGCAAAACGGAGCAACAGGCACAAAGTTACAGCAGGTCAAAGTTTGCATAACAGATTAGATCTCAGGGACTTAGGAGGATTTAGGGTCAACCTCTTTGGATCCAGATCTGAGGATGAACAGTAACGGGCCGGCGGCGGAATCTGGATCCGGCCCGGAGGTTGGGCGGCTGGGCTTCGGCGGCGGGAGGCCCAGGTGGCGCGGGCGACGTACGGGACTCGGGCCCAGCGCCTGGCGGCGGAAGGCGAGGCCCGGCTGGGCGGGGCGCTGAGGCGGAGGGCCCGCTCGCGGCGCGGCCTAGGCGGCGCGGTGATGGAGAGGCGAGGCGGCGCGCGCGCGGTGCGGCCCGGAAGCTGGTGGCCTGGCGCAGCTGGGCCGGAGGGAGACCTGGCCCGACGGGGCGGTGGCGCTGTGGCGAAGGCGGCTCGCCTGGCGGCGCGGCTGGCGCGGAAGGATGCGGCGAGGGGGAGCGGCGCCTGCTGTTGCGGTGCTGGGCCTTGGCCCGTTTCGGCGATGCGGAGGAGGACCACTTCGACGGACCGAGCGGACGGGCTGACGGGGCCTGACGCGGTGAGGGGAGATCCAGCGACGCGGTCGCCCTGGCGCGGCGATGGATCGGCGCGGTCGAGCGACCGTTGACCAGGCCGATCCGCTCGTCGATGCGATCGACAAAAACGCGGCGGCTGGCTCGATTCCTTCGGGAACCAGGATAAAATTTGGGATCTGAGATCTGAAAGAAAAAGAAAAAAAAAGGAGGGGAAGGGGAAGAAGAAGGGGACATGCCAAATAGACTAGGGGGTCTATAAGTAGCAGTTTTTAGGGTTAGGAGGGGATTTAGGGGCGCTAGGAGCCCTCCGATCGCGATCTGACGGATCCGATCGCGGGCATAGTTTTAAAAGGCCTAGACGGAGATAAAAGAATGCAACAGGGGTGTTTCCGGGACACGAAGTGAAGGCACTTTGGACCCACACGGACAACGGATGGAAAAGTCAACGGAGTCCATACGAGACAAGATTTGAGAGGCGGGTTGCACACAACAAAACAACAACACACAACACAACCTTGCGGCACACCGGTAACGTAAAACGCCCGAACAACAAAGTAGGCCTACGGGACGTCACGGACACGTGAGGGAGCTCCGGAACGCGAAACGGACAACCGGAAGAAACACGACGAACCGGATGCAACCCACAACACAAATGCAATGCAATGCACATGTCTACATGATATGAATGAATGCCACACACTCACACAACAAAACGACGAAAGCCCGAAAGAGAAAGAACCCGAAATGGAAATAGTTGAAGCCGGATATAAATTATATACCCAAAAGGGAAAGTATTACATCCGGGGCATTACACAACGGCTCCAACTTTGACTCGGATGAATTCAGAGCTTTCTGTGCTTCTCAAGGAACACGAGTCGACTATGCTTCTGTGGCGCATCCGCAGTCGAATGGACATGCAGAAAGGGCAAACGGTTTGATTCTCCAAGGCCTGAAGCCACCGCTCATGCGTGACCTTAAGCATGCCACTGGGGCTTGGGTAACCAAAGTACCGTCTTTCTTATGGGGTCTGAGGACAACTCCAAACCGGTCGACTGGCCGTACCCCTTTCTTCATGGTCTATGGAGCTGAAGCCGTGCTGCCAAGTGATTTGTTACATAATGCCCCCCGAGTGCAACTCTTCTCCGAAGCCGAAGCAGAGCAAGCTCGTCAGGATGCAGTCGACCTCTTGGAGGAGTAACGAGAGATGGCCCTGATCCGGTCGACCATCTATCAGCAAGACCTGCGTCGATTCCATGCTCACAACGTCCGAAGCCGAGCATTTCAGGAAGGAGACCTGATTCTACGAGTGCATCAGAAACGACCACACAAGCTCGCCCCGGCCTGGGAAGGTCCCTTCATCATCACCAAGGTACTGCACAACAGAGCATATCACCTTTACAACGTCGCCAAGAAGAAAGACGAACCTCGTTCGTGGAACGCGGACCTGCTCCGCCACTTCTACACTTGAAACACTCGAACAGTCGAGTTGTAATAAAGATTTTCCGGTTTATTACCAAGACAAGTTTGCAGCAATCCTTTAATGATTGTTGTTTTCTAAGATGCTGTTCTTCAAAATCCTCCAGTGGTTGCTTAGCCGCGAACCCGATTCGCCTAAGTTTCAAAAACTACTCCGAGTGAAGAGTAACCCTCTCACTAGGGGGCTTAGCTGCGGTCCTCCGAGCTACGTCATAAGTATAATGTGGCTCTGTCTTCCGAGCTCCACCACAAATACAACGTAGCTTGGAATCGCCTAAGTTACAAAAACCACTCCGAGTGGAGAGCAACCCTCTCACTCGGGGGCTTAGCTGCGGTCCTCCGAGCTGCGTCATAAGTATAATGTGGCTCTGTCTTCCGAGCTCCGCCACAAATACAACGTAGCTTGGAATCGCCTAAGTTACAAAAACCACTCCGAATGAAGAGCGATCTTCTCACTCGGAGGCTTAGCTGCGACCCCGTG
>LR738715.1:734529254-734626950 GCA_902687465.1 Secale cereale
AGCTGCGGTCCTCCGAGCTGCGTCATAAGTATAACGTGCCTCTGTCTTCCGAGCTCCGCCACAAATACAACGTAGCTTGGAATCGCCTAAGTTACAAAAACCACTTCGAGTGAAGAGCAATCCTCTCACTCGGGGACTTAGCTGCGACCCCGTGATTCGCCTAAGTTACAAACATCCTCTCCGAGTGAAGAGCAACCCTCTCACTCGGGGGCTTAGCTGCGGTCCTCCGAGCTGCGTCATAAGTATAACGTGGCTCTGTCTTCCGAGCTCCACCAAAAATACAACGTAGCTTGGAATTGCCTAAGTTACAAAAACCACTCCGAGTGAAGAGCGATACTATCACTCGGGGGCTTAGCTGCGGTCCTTCGAGCTCCGCCACAAGCACAACGTTGCCGTCAAGACGTCGACTCAAAATCCAGGCGATCAAAAAGAGTCGTAAGCAAAGGAATCAAATCCAGATAAAAGCCCCGCAAGATTCGGGCAAGAGTACCTAGTCCACGAGCCCACAAGAGTTTAATGGTTACAGGATCACTCGGCATTCCGAGGCAAATTGAATTAAAGTACCAAAGTTCATTCACTCCTCAGGAGGAGGTGGACTCGCAGGTGCAACAAACTCGTCCAGGTCGATCCCATCGGCGATGCGGGTGGCAGCTTCCAGGAAATTCTCCATGAAGGACTGGAACTGGAGCTCCTTCGTATTGGCGACCTTGAGCGCCGCGAGCCTTCTCTCCTTCACTTCCTTATAGTGCACACGGACCAAGGATAGCGCCACATCGGCTCCGCAGCGGGCAGATGACTTCTTCCACTCCTGCACTCGACCGGGAATCTCATTGAGTCGAGTCATCACAAACTCGAGGTCGTTCTCCTGCACAACTCCCCTCTAGAGTGAGGCGTTGATCCGAGGCATCACTGCTTTCAACCGACCCAGATAGCCCGTGGCAGCAGTAAGGCGGGACTCCAGCCTCAAGATATTCATGGCAGCTTCGTCCTTGACAATAGAATTGGCTGGGTCCAGACCGGGCTCGACTCGCCCAGTCTCTTCGTCGAAGTTGCGGCAGAATTCTACACCACAAGAAACACGTCGAGTCAGCAAGCAAGATACGAGTCGACCAATCCTACTTAGTCTGAGCCAAAGAGACATACCTTCGAGCACAAGGTACCACTTCTTGGTGAGGTCGCTCAGATAAGCTTCCAGATCGTTCTTCTTCTGGAAGAGACCCTCGTATTTGTCGTTCAGAGCACTCTTGGCATTCTTCAGTCGAGTCACTTCTTGGTTAGCCGCATCGAGAGAACCCTTCAGCCCGGTGATCTCCGCCTCAAGCGCGCCTACGGAAGCCAACTTCTGCTCTGCCAGTTCTGTTTTCTCTTGAGCCTGCTGCTGCGCCGCCGCCAAGTCGAGGTATTTCTGCTCCAAGGCTGCTTTCAGTTGGCCTACAAAAGACATCACTCGAGAGATGAACATGAGGGAACACAGAGCATATTTATCAAAGGTCAGTTGACGAATTGCTTGCATCAGTTACAAGCTGCGTCGTCCCGCGTCTTCTTTAGGTGGTCCCGAGCCAGCTGCAAGTCGAGATTGAGCTGGATCTGCTTCTTCTCAAGATCTGCAAATTTGGCTCCAAACTCGCAAGATCTCTGCATCAACACAATAAAAACAAGATTCTAAGACTACAGTTGAGTCAAACACTCAACCGCAGTCTCGGGGACTATAGCCAGTGGGTGCACTGAGCGTGCCCCCACTGGTTCTCACTCGGCCAAGATCAGTCTGGCTAGAGCTCAAAAAAAACAAGGAGGAAAGTTCTATCATCAGACCATGGTCGACTACCAGCAGTCGACCACGGTCTCGGGTACTACACCCAGTGGGTGCACTGAGAGTGCCCCCACTGGTTCTCGCTCGGCCAAGACCAGTCTGGCCTGAGCTAAAAAAAAGTTCAAAGCAAATGCTAGAAAGCTACAAGGCAAGACACCCAGTGGGTGTGGCATCATCTTACGAACAAAGCAGTGGATTTTTCAAACTAAAGGCTACTCCAGCACAGCAAGCCAATCAGTTGGAAGAAGCAAACCTGGACATTGGTCCGAAGGGCGTAACTAGCATCGTAAGCAGCCATGCTGGCCTCGTACGCCGCCTTCGTCTTCTCCATCATCAGCCCCGCCTGACGAACGGCTTCTTGAGCCGCGCCCACGGGATCCTTCGGGAGGCGATAGGTGGAGAAGAGAACGGACGACAGAGCAGGCGCTGGGTCGACGGTCGGAGCAGACGCTGGGTCGACGGCTGGGGCAGGCGCTGGGTCGACGGCCCCTCCAGCCGACGAAGCTGGGCATTCAGTCGACACGGGGACGGCGAAGGAGACCGTGGCGCGGACCGCGTCTTCCTGTCGCTGGGCCTCTGGGCCAGAAGGCACCTTCCGGCCCTTCCTCCCCGTGCGTCGTCGAGCCTCTCCCGAGCGCTCCTCATCATCATCATCATTGTCTGGGAGCTCTATGACGTGGCGCGGCACTTCAAAACAAACAATTGTGAGGTTCAGTCGACCGTCAGCTCTAACCGACGAAAAGCAAAGCACGATCTACAACTCGCACCTGCGCGGGACATTGCAGCATCCACGGTCTCCTCATCGTCCCGACCCTTGTCGATGTCCATCGAGGTCGCGGAAGCAGCAGCACTGAAGAATTTCCTCGAAGATGAGTCGATGAAGACAGAGTCGACCTCCGAAAGGCAAAAAGGGACAAAGCTGAATAGCACTTACGTGGAGGCGATGGGAATATCCACCTTGATCTTGGGCAGAGCCTTCCGAGGCTTGGCGGTGGTGACCTTGGGTTGCTTGGGCGCCTTCTCAAATGGATCAGGAGTGGCCGTACGAGCTCGCTTAGGCGCTTGGGAGCTGGAGGGACCCGTCCGAGGGCGCACAGCCCCTGGGTTGTGCTTCCCCTTGGATCACTTCTCGTCACGGGGAGGTGACTCGACCTCCTCCCCGCTGCTGTAGTCCTCGCTCTCCTCTTCGGTCTCTTCATCAAACTTCCACTCGGAGACGTCGCCCATGCCCTCTTCGCCCTCTTGGACCTGATTCCCGTTGGGCACCGAGTACATTTCAGTATAGATCTACGGGAAAGAAAGATCAACCAAATGTCAGTCGGACTCATCAAGACAACCACAAGCCAATAACAAGAAAATCACTCGGAAGCCGAGGACAAACCTTGTCAGGAAGATGGTCGGCGTCGAATGGGAGAACCCTCCCAGACCCCCTGGGGTTGTCTTTGTTCCCCGTGACACACTTCAAGCACCGCGCCACGTACTTCACATCCGCCGCCTCTTGGTGGACTCGTGACGAGTCGTTGGTGCCGGAGTACAGCCACATTGGGTGGTCCCGAGCCGGGAGCGGCTGGATCCTCCGCATGAGGTATACCTCAAGCAGGTCCAACCCTGTGACTCCCTCGTGGACCAATTGGACGACCCGTTCCACCAACATGTTCACTTCCGCCCTCTCGGCCCGACCCACAATCATTGACGGAGGCTGGCTGGCTCGACCAAGAGAGAAAGGGGGGAGTCCGGTCAACTGACCATGAGTCAGACTGTCCTTGTAATAGAACCAAGTCGACTGCCAACCCCGAATCGACTCCGGAAGAATCATAGGGGGGAAAGTGCTACTATTCCTAAGTTGCATGCCAAGCCCGCCGCACACCTGAAGGACGTGCGTCTTCTCGTCACTCGGGTTTGCCTTCTTGATGGTTTGCGAACGACAAGTAAAGATGTGTTTGAACAAACCCCAATGCGATCGAAAGCCGAGGAAGTTCTCGCAAATAGAGACAAATGCGGCAAGGAAGGCAATGGAATTGGGCGTGAAGTAATGCGGCTGGGCGCCGAAGAATATCAGGAAAGCGCGAAAGAAAGGGTGCGGAGGCATGGAGAAACCTCGGTCGACGTGGGTCGCGAGAAGGACGCACTCGCTCTCCCGCGACCGGGGCTCGATCTCGCCCTCCGGCACCCGCCAGGAGCCGCGAGCAACCAGCCCCTCCTCCTCTAGCTCCTCCAAATCCTCCGCCGTGATGGTGGACCTGATCCAATCCCCCTGGATCCAACCAGGAAGGGGCCCGGAACTCGACGACGATCCGCTACGGCCGGACCGCTTCCCCTTCCCCGTCGCCGCCTTCTTTGAGCGCTCCATCATTGCGGTCTTGTCCTTGCCCAGGGCACGCGAGCCGGCGGTGGCTGTGGAGAAAGAGGGAAGGGGCAGAGGCGCGGCAGAGAGGCAGAGGCGAAAATACAAGGAGTGGGCGCATAGTGCCCTCGCTTCGGGCTCGGCGCATCTTTATAACATCGCGGTCGAGTGACTGACCGGTGGCCCCGAGCGATCTTATCAAATCCCGCAACAGGCGTGGAGGCGATATGTGGTGAAAAAGGCGGCGCGAGGATCGAGGCGACCCGAGCATATCCGTCTGATTGCCGCGGCACGACCCGTCCCGTGCGCTTCCCCAAATTTCGAAAATCCCACAAAATCCGGTGAACAGAGAACAACCAATCCCGCCGAAAACAGCGCACGCTAACGGTGCTCGACGCCTAGCGCAAAGTTCAGTCGACAGATGACGCAACAAATGCACTCGACGGTTCCAGAATTGATCAAGGCGACCAAGACAAGATTGAAAAAGACAGACTAGTCCACCAGCTCAGAGAAGATTACCCCAAGGGCGTCGAGCCGGGACCAATGCTCTCTTCAACACTCTCTCCTGCTCAAGCCTCAATCCATTCGGGGGCTACTGACGAGGTTACAGACCTAGGGTAGGGTCACATGCCTGACCAAGATACCCTACCCATGGTCTCTACCCCAGAAGAACAAAAGACAAAACCTACGATAGTAAAGGCAGTCGACCGAAACGGCCCAAGAGGACATCTCACTCGACTGGACATCACCTGCAAGACGACTCAACTCCACTCAACCAATCCAAGACACTCGACCCCCGAAGGTCAAAGGTCCCTCAGGACAATAACAGTCTGGTATTTACTCACCGTAGTGAATGCCTTTATAGCTCTTTACTGCAGACGTTATCGGTAACGTCTGCCTTAATGTACATTGAACCCTTAGTAACGTGGAGCATGGCAGGGGTCCTGGCGCACTATATAAGCCACCCCCTCCTCTAGTACAAGCGTTCGCATCCTTGTAACTCACACATATACACATATCAGTCGACCGCCTCCGGGCACCGAGACGTAGGGCTGTTACTTCCTCCGAGAAGGGCCTGAACTCGTAAAACACCTTGTGTACAACTCCACCATAGCTAGGGCCTTGCCTCCTCATTCGTACCCCCTACTCGTCCTGTCAGGCTTAGAGCCACGACAGCCGCGCCGAGTACCGCCTTGCCTGTCCGCCGAACCATAAACGTCACCACTGACTGCAGAGTCCAGACGCACAACCTTGCCCTCAACCTTAAGCCGTCACCCCCAGAGGCGTGTCTGGGCCCGTACGGGTGCGTCCACCATGTGTTGGATCCGGTCCATGATAGCCCACCCGATCACACATATATTCTCCCACATCCGCTCGCCGGACCAAACCCTAACCACTTTACTTCACTTCTCTTCATCCCCCTCCGTCACCCGAGCTTACCTTCGGCGGTTTACGGCCATCTTCGGCATGGCAGACAGCGGATCAGAGTCCACCAGTCCGGATTTGTTGACTGGGGTGTCATCCGGTGCGGATTGGAGGAGGCAGTGGCGGTCCGCATTGCACATCGCCGCTCCCGACATTGCCCGGCCGATGGACGGATCTGTCCGCCGTGACTCCATAGCGTCGGCTCAATGGGCGCTCAGATCCTCTAGGTCTGGATCATCGTGGTCCCGATAACCAGAAAACCTCTCATTCCCCATCACCGGTTGGGCGGACTATGAGTCCCACCGAAAACGGGCGGCCCGCTATGGGAAGGAGAGGATAAGGGCTGAAGGGCCCTTATCACGGCGGCGGTGGCTGATGCGGGAACGCGGGCGGCCGTAGAGGAGGAGCCATCTGCGTCCGCATTGTGGAGAAATGACATCAGAGGAATATGCGCACCCTCGCCTAGGAGCAGAATCGGACGGTTCATGCCATGGACGGACTGCCACCGAAGGAGGAGAAGGAGGACAACAAGGACAACTCCGATGATGACCAGGTCCGGCTCGATCCCTACCGCGCCTTCGACCGGTACTTCCACGAGAAGGACGACAAGGATACCGGGAACGGCATGGGCAACCGTGGATGATCTCCACCATAGCCAAACATGGCAAATTTGGTAGTTTGATAGCATGTTTAGTTAGTAGCGATTGAGTAGTCACACGAAACGTGTGCATCGACGTAGTTGCATGAATTTGTATAGATTTGAGATATGATAATTGAGGTCTCCAGATACGGACTGCCTTATTTGAGGGGTGCCCCGCGGATGTACCCGAACACTTTCACTCGCGTTTAAGTGGCTGGGTTTGCCCATCACTGCCGTAGATGCTCTAAACCAGACATATTTGGTCTCACAAGACAATCACAAACAAACTAATAGAAAGAGGAGTTGTTAGTGCTCGTACCATTCATCTATACCAATATAAAAAGACCCAAATGGGCAGATCCAAACCATCTCGACCGTCAAATCATGTTATCTAGCGGCTCAAATCGCTCCAATGTTAAGCACCAAACACGTTTAACGCTCTAATTACCCACCACTGTCATTGGTTATAAACACGTTTTGACTCAATGATATCCCTTGAAATCTGCCATGTAATTAATATCCTACCATTCCCTCAAAAAAGTAATTAATATCTTACCAAATACCAACGTGCAACAGATATATCTTACCTAATATAATGTGCAACTAATATTATCTTACCTAATATAAACGTGCATTGCACGAACATTATTACTAGTCATATTAAATAAACAACTTCTCGCCAGCAAAGAATTGAAATACTAGGACATTAGCTAGCCCTGGAAAGGCTATAGCGCTTTTCCATATAAAGGGTTCTGGATTGACACAGCTCACCAGCTAACCTGCGAAAACGCTACTAGCAAACAGACAAGGCAACTATGCAAGTGGATGACGTCTAACTTTACACATTGAAGATTCGTTGGTTAAGCAAACTTTTGCTAAATTCAATGGCTCAATGTCACACCCTGCATTTTGTAACATGTCATTTGCATCAATGAAGCATGAAAATTTGGACCAGCAATTTTTTTTGGCATCATTTGACTTTTATTTGGAATTGAGTTTTTCTTCCTATGTTTTTCATGTGCTCATTAAAGTCAACTATTACCTCTTGTAGAATTCATCTCCATACCCAAAACTTCTGCCCAATGATCATGCCAAGTGTTATATAGCAGTATAGTATTTTCTTATAAAATTAATTTGGCCAAATTATATTTTCAAAATTTAGTATTCCAAAAACCCCTGAATTGAGGTTTGCACTGCAAGTGCTTGATTTAGGGTGAGAAAATTATTTCAAAAAGTGTATTTGAGACCTAGTAGTCATAGGACTCCCAGAAACCACAAAAGTATAATTTAAAAGTTATTTTCCTATTTTATTTAAAAGATTTTTCTTAAGGCCAGAAATGGTCTTTAATAGGGAAAAATTATTTAAGTATTTCAAAAATATTTGCCAAAATTCAGGGAGACTCATAGGACATATATTGTACATATATAAGAGTTTCAACACTTGGTCATGTTCAAAATAATGGGCTAATCCCTCTAAAACCCTTTCTGGATATTTCAAGCTTTTGAACTATTTACAAAGGAAATATTCTCCAAAAATTCCACGCAAATTCTATCATGTCATATATGACATATTTGATGATCTTGCCAAGCCCCATGCCTTGGGAAGCAAGAAAACATCCTCAAAGCCCCTCATAACCACTCTGTCCATATCTGAAGTTTGAGCAACTTTACATTGCCAAACTTGTCCAAATGCTCTCAAACTTGGTGCACATGCTAGAATGGCCTAATAAGGCATCTAGACCAAATGGCACAAGATTTGGAGTAGGGTAACTTGATCAGAATACCCCAAAACCATTTCTGTTCAAATGCAAATTTGAACAACTTTACATCACCAACATTTTACCTGGAGCATGAAACTTTGTGGGCATGATCATAACCCCAAATGATGAAACTACACCAAGTGGTGCATCAAGGGGAGATGATTAGCTTGACTTAAACAAGATGAAGCTATTTCTGTTGATTTCTAGGGTTCACCAAAGTTACATTGGCTAGTTTCTTCAAAAGAGCCCAAATTTGGTGAAACACCCTATTTCCATATGACATTCAATCCTGTTAAGTGACATGGCTAGTGGAGATCATTTTTTTGTCCAAAACTTGATCAAACACCCTCTGCTACTTTACCAAAACCATCATCTTGACCTCTTTTACCATTTACTTTTGCCTCAGCTTTCTAACACAACTTCACCTAGTTACATTCTATCTCCAGTAACTTCCCCATGTCCCCAGCTCCATGATTGAGGGGTGAAAACCCTAATTCACCTTCCTGGACAGCCAAATTCTACCTAGTTACTAGCCTCTCACTCCTCTCTCACTGATCATCCAGAGTATCCAAAGCCACAGCTGAGTCGTCTACTTCGTGCTGGACCTCCCAGACACGGCGGACACGCCCAGAGAGCCAATGGCATGCCATGGCATGCAATTAGCACGCTCCAGAGCGCGCTACAGTGCGCACCCGCACTGTAGCTTCGCCCAATCCAGCGCCTCCGACCACCTCATGCTCCCCCCTCGCGCCAAACGATGCGCCTCGACGTCCGCGACCTCCCACGGCACTGTCCCCCTCGTCCTTCTCCCTCTAGTGGCCGCCCGTCACACGCGCGCTGGCCGCCCCCGAGCTCCACTCGTCGGCCTCACACGCGCGCGTCCTCTGGAGCCTTCCCCGCTCCTCCTCTTCCCTCTACTAGGCATAGACCTCGTCCGTGATCGTTCCCGACTCGAACACGAGCGCCTGCACGGCCTCTGGCCTCGCCCGTGACCTCGCCGGCGCACGAGTCCACGGTGGACCGGGGCACGGCTATATAAGCACGCCCCGAGCCTCTCCAGCAGCACCCATCTCCTCCCCACACTCCCAGTAGCACACCAACACCACCCATTTGCCCTCAGAAAGCCCCAGTGCTCGGGATCGATCGGAGCTCCGCCGCGTCGGGTAACCGGAGATCTCGCAGTACAGCCCCTCTCCGCCCCAACTCTCGCTCGATCTGGACCCAGCAGACCTCACTGACCTGTTCCCCTCCTTCTCCCACTCCTATTGCGGCCCGGAGCGAGCCAGCCAGCAACCTCCCGACGATCCTTCGCCGCAAGTCCTCGCCGCCGGTGAACCAGGCCCCTCCGGCGACCAACTCCAATACCACTACATCCGCAACTCACTGCTGAGCCCGTTCCTACCCTCCGCTTGCCCCGCCGTGCCCGGAATCGCCGCCGGTGAGCTCGCCGTCGCTCTGGCCGTGAGGTTGAAGATGACAGGCGGGCCCCGCCTGTCATCCTCACCTCCCTCTCACTCCCCTCTCTGCCACTGACCGCCGGGCCCCGCCCGTCAGGTTTAAAAAACCTGACGCGCGCGCGTTGGCTCCCGTGCGGTGGGCTATTAGCCCTGGGCTGTGCACCGTGGCCGTTCTGGCCCAGTGGCACAGTGCCTTTTCTCCTTTTCTTTTCTGTGATTATTTCAAATAATTTCACAGAAATAAATATGTGTCCAAATGAATTAATTCCAACTCCTAAAATCTTGTAAAATTCCAACCTATTTAATGGTGTCACTTTCACACAAATCCATGAACCTTTTCTGTTCTGTTCAAATTTAAATTCATATTTGAACATTAAAACTTTTGTTCAAAAATCCTTAGATCCCATTCTGCAACTCCAAAACTCCAACTAAGAATTTTTGCCATCTTAGTTTTCCCTCTAGTATTTAACAAAACTAAGTTGACATTTTTCTGAGCACTTTGATTTTTCTGTTTTCATTGTGATCTTATTTTCCCGTTGTTATTTTGCGATGTTTAGATACCGTATTTGACAAGGTTGCTGAACAAGAAGGTGGGGAAGGATTTGAAGACTTTGAAGACCAAGCCAATCCAGGCAAGCAACCCTTTGACCATGATACACTTATGTTCTTCGGAACCCGTTTGTTTCCGAATGCATGATAATAAGAGTTATGGTGGTGACCTAGTTATGAACCACCACATGATGCATGCTTACTCATGATCTTGCAATGTGCTAGATGTCATGCAAATGGGTTGTAGTGATGCTTAGTGATGCATGTATGCCATGAAACCTTCGTGGTTGCATTCCTTTCAAAAACCCCCATCAGGCGCCCCTAATGCCCGAGGGTGATATTGAGTTAGGTCATCACTTGAGGAAGAAGTGATGTGCCGGTAAAGATCTTGTGCATAAGTGAAATGATGGATTAGATTTATGTGTGACTACCGTCCCAACCAAATATGTGCAACCACTCTACCCCTTATGGGACGGGGCGTTATTGATTACTTAGGCCGATACTAGCATGGTGCCCGCATTACTAGTGACGGGAAGACTTGAGGTCTTTCCCGGGACGGGGTCGTGCTTGGATAGACGACCATGACTATTTTTACAGGGCACCGAACACACTATTGGTCCCTTCGGGTACGCGTGACATTGAAATTAGGGCAAGTCCCATGATCTATTATTTGTACTCGAGGGCCGTGTACCAACGAGTGGACTCTATGTTAGTGTCGTCTAAGGAAAGATAATGACCGAGTGCTTCCCCCGAGTACTTGAGGTACTGCGGGATCGTGGGTGACACGAAAGCTTCCCGGATCTTGTGGGTAAAGTGCGCAAGCTCTGCAGAGTGTAAAACTATTCGAATAGCCGTGTCCACGGTCATGGACAGTTGGGTGGTGCTACTTAAACTATGTCCAGAATTTTACTACATCGGTGGCAATATGTGTGTGTGATGAGTCAAGGTGGTGACTTGACTTGTTGAGTTGAATCATACTCATGTTGATATCGGTAACCTGTCTTCGAGGTTACGAGGAGTTTATTGATGCATACACTTGATGGTAGAATACTTATTCTAGCTCGTAGCTAGATTGCTCATTGTTATTCAATTGCATTGTTACTTTGAACCAAATCATGGGTTGCTTGCGAGTACATTCAAAGTACTCATTGGCTTGCCACTGGTTATTTAATTGGCCAGTCATGGAGGAACATGAATATGTAGAAGTGTTCTATGGAGATGAACATGCGAACTAGGACGCTATCCCAGTCAGAATGCCTGTAGGGTTAAGGCAGATGGCATGTGTTCTACCTATCATCGAAGACTTCCGCTATTTGAGATATTTGCTATTCCGCCCTTGAGGCTTTATCTATGTAAGACTTGGCCATAATGGCCTTAATTTGTGTAAGATGGTATGTATGGATGTAAGACTCTTGTTATTCAGCTTCTGTGTGTTCAGTGAGCATTGATCTCTGGGATCACTGTACACGTGCATTCGGTGATCTCGACTTCTAAGTCGGGGTACCCACAAAGCTGGTATCAGAGCCATTCTGACTGTAGGAAGCCTTAGTTAGCATGGGCGTTAGTTAGATGAGACCCTTTTTTCAAAAAACCTTCTGAACCTCTCTTCTTTTCTAAACCTTACCAACTTGAGATTACATCAGCTTATTAACCTCTCCTATTCCACCTTTGTAGATGGCCGCTGTACCTGAAGAGCACCTGACCACTAGGTTTCCCTTGCTTCTCGAGGATAGCCTCCAGGAGTGCCAGTTCCACCGAGCACCCATCCTCACCTACCTTGAGCATTGGGTTAGCGACACTGAGGTGGAGTACCATGTGGAAGTGATCGTGAAGGCAAACGATCCTCCCACAAGTTGGTTCTTCGAGGGACCCCAGATGGCAACGCTACCTCTCGCTGTCGAGGCTCCTGCACTCAAGGCACTAACCTGTCTCCGTGAGCTTCTTCCGGAGATGGCAGCCAAGATGACAACCCGCTTCTTGCCTTACCGGAAGGAAGGTGAAGATGAAAGCAGCGCACTAGCCCCTCCACTGAAGGAAGGACTCTCGCTTCGGTTCCATACCTACTTCAGTCTGTGTGCCGACAGCTTGGCACAAGACTTGGCCTCGGAATCGATGAAGCTCCAAGAAGAACTTCACAAGACCAAGGCACTTCTTCGTCAAGCTCAAGAGAAGACAAATAGGATCAAGAAAGAAGGAGCGCCTTCCGGACAATCCGCCATCGCATATCGAGGCGGAAGGCCCTCCGGAGATGTATCTTCCAAGAATGAAGAACCACCTCGGCGACGCCGGATGACGGCAAGGGAATATCGCAAGCTTTTTCCTGCACCACCGACAAAGCACCGTCGTATCCAACTCCTACACTCCCCCACACCCTCAAGTGACAAGGGGGGCCAGACAGATGAAGACAAGGAGGAAGACCCCGAGGAGCCAGAATATGCGATCGAGCATTCCGCCGCTTAGGCATTATTCGCTACTCGGATATGCCAGTTCGTGACCTCTACGGTAGGATAGGTCGTGTAACCCCTATGCGCAGTCGAGTCCTTGTATGGTTCGTATGAAACCGTCTAGTATTTGCTTTTGTTGTGTTGGATGTATGTCGTATTCTTCCTTCGGGAATGTGTAAATGACTGCATCACCCATTTGGATTTTAATGAATGTGTTTTGGCCCTTCGGCCCTTGCATGATTTGATTAGTGTCACACCCACCCCCTTACTAGGCACCCATCTATATTGCTTTCCCTCTTCCAAGTCATGAGACCTTTTACCGCTCCAACAGGATGCCTGTTGTAACTCGTACTGGTACCTCTACCCAGCAGCCTGAAGCCGGAGCATCCGCTTAGTCAGAGGCAGGCCACGACCAAACCAACGACCAAGCTCCACCACCACCACCTCCTCTGAACATGGACATGGCTTAGCTTCTCCAAGCTTTCTGAGAGGAACGCCAAGCCAACACTGCAGCACTTCAGTTGATTGCTCAAGCTGTCACCAACAACCGCCAGCCGAAGGAGAATGGCAATGAACGTTCCACGTTGGCAGAGTTCAAGAAGCATGCACCACCAACTTTCATCGAGACTGGTGAACCCCTGGATGCAGACGACTGGGTCCGCACCATTGAGGACTTGCTGGAACATGTCGGATGCACCGAAGACCGCGGGAAGGTGGCTTATGCAGCCCACTGCCTTGGGGGGACTGCTAGAGCTTGGTGGGATGGATTCAAGGTCATGCATGCTGGACAAGACATCACTTGGGACAACTTCAAGGCAGAATTCCGCAAAGCCCACGTTCCTTCCGGGATCATGGCTATCAAAAAGCGTGAGTTCCGAGCCCTGAAGCAAGGAAGTGGCACTGTCAAGGAGTACATGCAGAAGTTCAGTGTTCTGTCAAGGTATGCCCCTGATAATGTCAGCACTGATGCTACAAAAAGGGAGCGCTTCATGGAAGGCCTCAATCAGACTCTGCAGTATTCGCTTGTCGTGTGCGACTGCCCAACCTTCCCTGACCTGGTGAACAAAGCACTCATGCTTGAAGACAAGCGGCGTGCTCTGGAAGACACTCGCAAGCGCAAGATGGTCAGCAAGGGAAGTCCCAGTAACCAGAAGCATCGCCCGTGGCAGTCAGCCCCGGTCAAGCCAACCTATCAGCAACCAAGAGCTCCTGCACCTCGCACCAACTATCAGCCTCAGCAATATGCCAACCCAAGGCAAGTTTTCAACCCCAATAACAGTGGTGGCAACAAGATCAACAATCCAAACCAAGTCACTTGCTTTGGATGTGGTCAGTCAGGACACATCTCAAGGGTGTGCCCCAACAAGAAGCCCGATGCCCCGCGCCCCAATGCGCAGAACCCAGGACAAGGCCGCGGGATGCCACCAAGGAACCCAGCTCCTCGCAACCCGCCTAACCATGGGAAGGGGCGTGTGAATCACGTCATTGCTGAAGAAGCCCAGGAAGACCCGGACGTCGTGCTGGGTACGTTCCTTGTCAACTCAGCACCTGCAACTGTCTTGTTTGATTCTGGAGCAACGCATTCATTTATCACTCAAAGATTTGCATAAAGTGGCATGACCCCTACACCCCTGAATAACCCCATGGTGGTACAAACCCCCGGAGCAGAGATGAGAGCCAAGATAGGCTGTAAGGGAGTCAGTATTACCATTAACGGTGTAGATTTCCTAGCAGACCTCATCGTCCTGAGATCACAAGGCTTGGATGTGATCCTAGGCATGAATTGGCTCAGCAAGCACCAAGGCTTGTTAGAATGTGCCAATCGGACTGTCATCGTGACCAATGACCAAGGAGTCGAAGTCAAGTTTGCTCCCAACTCCTCTTCCGCTCAAGCCGTTCAAGCCAACTGTCTATCTGAAGTTGGGCTAGAGCAAGTACCGGTGGTATGTGAGTATCCCGATGTCTTTCCGGATGAGCTACCGGGAATGCCCCCTGACCGTGACATTGAGTTCATCATCGAGCTCGTGCCCGGAGCAGGACCCATCTATAAGAAGCCTTATAGAATGGGGACGGAAGAATTAGCCGAGTTGAAGAAGCAACTGGAAGAGTAGCTGAGGAAGGGATTTATCCGCCCAAGTGCCTCCCCTTGGGGATCACCTCTTCTGTTTGTGGCAAAGAGGGACGGTACCATCCGCTTATGCATTGACTATCGCTCCCCCAATGAAGTTACAATCAAGAACAAATATCCACTTCCCAAGATTGAGGATCTATTTGATCAGCTCAGCAGAGCCAAGGTGTTCTCCAAGATCGACCTCAGATCTAGGTACTACCAGCTGAAGATCAGACCCCAAGATATTCCGAAGACGGCATTCGTGACCAGATATGGCCTGTATGAGTGCACGGTCATGTCCTTTGGGTTAACCAATGCCCCAACTTACTTCATGTATCTCATGAATAAAGTCTTCATGGAATATTTGGACAAGTTTGTTGTTGTCTTCATCGATGACATTCTTGTCTTCTCGAAGACGGAGGAAGAACACGAGCAACATTTGAGGATGGTCCTAGACAAGCTTCGGGAGCACCAACTATGTGCCAAATTCAGCAAGTGTGAGTTCTGGCTGCATAAAGTTGGATTCTTAGGTCATGTCTTGACCGAAGAAGGATTATCAGTTGATCCCGCGAAGATCGAATCTGTGACCCAATGGCAATCTCCAACGACCGTCAAGGAAGTCAGAAGCTTCCTCGGACTTGCGGGCTATTACCGCAAATTTGTGGAAGGATTCTCTAGCATTGCCCGGCCAATGACTCAGCTCCTCAAGAAGGACAAGAAGTTCGAGTGGACGCCAAAATGCGAAGAGAGCTTCCAAGAGCTCAAGAAGAGATTGACCACCGCCCCAGTCCTGGCAACACCTGATATTCACAAGGAGTTCGTGATATATTGTGATGCCTCTCGAACCGGATTGGGAAGCGTTCTGATGCAAGAAGGCCGAGTCATAGCCTACCTCTCCAGGCAGCTACGACCTCATGAGGAGAACTATGCTACTCACGATCTTGAGTTAGCGGCAGTGGTTCATGCCTTGAAGACATGGCGGCATTATCTCCTAGGGAAACGGTGTGAGATATACACGGACCACAAAGTCTGAAGTACATTTTCACCCAAAAGGAACTGAACATGAGGCAGCGAAGATGGTTGGAACTCATCAAAGATTATGACCTCAGTGTTCAATATCACCCCGGGAAGGCTAACGTGGTGGCCGATGCCTTAAGCAGGAAGGCTTGCTCCTTGAATGCCATTATTCAAGAGAGGCAGCCAGCCTTGTTTAAGGAACTCGAACAATTCGGTTTGGAATTGGTCACCCCTGGATTTCTGGATCATTTGGAAGTCAGACTGACCCTGATGGACGAAGTCAAGAAGGCACAAGATGGACACGCAAGCATCGAAGGCATCAAGAAGAAGATGAAGCTAGGCAAGGCCCCAGGATTCTCTGAAGACGAGCACGGGATTGTTTGGTACAAAGGCCGCATCTGCGTACCAAACAAGATGGAGCTGAAGAACCTGATCCTGCAAGAAGCCCACAACACTCCGTATTCCATCCACCCTGGAGGAACCAAGATGTATCAAGACTTGAAGGAACGATTCTGGTGGCACGGGATGAAAAGAGAGATTGCAACCTATATTGCAAAGTGTGATGTGTGCCAAAGTGTCAAGGCTGAATATCAGCGACCCGCTGGATTGCTCCAACCACTCAAGGTTCCTGAGTGGAAGTGGGATAAAGTCGGAATGGACTTCATCACTGGATTACCAAGGTCGAATAGAGGACATGACTCCATCTGGGTCATGGTCGACCATTTGACCAAGGTGGCCCACTTCATTCCTGTCAAGACCACTTATGATGGCAACCGGCTGGCAGCTCTCTACATCGACAGAATCGTAAGCCTTCACGGCGTTCCCAAGGAGATTGTGTCAGATCAAGGAACCCAGTTCACCTCAAGGTTCTGGAAGAAGTTCCAAGAAGCCTTGGGAACCAAGTTATCTTTCAGCACGGCTTTTCACCCACAGACCGGAGGTCAGACAGAACGAGTAAATCAAATTCTCGAAGACATGCTCCGAGCCTGTGTCTTGGCATATGGAGCCAAGTGGGAAGATTGCCTTCCTTTTGCCGAGTTCTCCTATAACAACAGTTATCAGTCGAGCCTTCAGATGGCACCATTTGAGGTGTTGTACGGACGCAGATGTCGCACACCCCTCAGCTGGTCAGAGACTGGAGAAGGGCTAGTCTTTGGACCGGATATTCTCCGCGAAGCAGAAGAGCAAGTCCAACTAGTCAGAGAGCGTTTGAAGGCAGCCAAGTCAAGGCAGAAGAGTTATGTTGACACTCACCGTCAGGACATGAGTTTCCATGTCGGGGACCATGTGTACCTGCGGGTAACTCCTCTAAAGGGAACCAAGCGTTTCCATGTCAAGGGGAAGCTCGCACCAAGGTTCATTGGACCCTCTGACATCACTGCACGACGAGGAGAAGTGGCTTACCAGTTGGAACTACCACCTGAGCTATCCGATGTGCACAACGTATTCCACGTGTCGCAACTCCGGAAATGTCTCCAAGTTCCAGACAAGCCTGATCTCTACAAAGATGTTGATCACCAAGCCATTGATCTGCAGCCTGACTTGACCTACCGCGAGAAGCCCATTCGCATTCTGGATGAAGCAGAACGACGGACGCAAAGCCGCGCCATCAAGTACTTCAAGGTCCAGTGGAGCAACCACACGGAAGCAGAAGCAACCTGGGAACGTGAAGACTATCTTAGATCCGAGTATCCCGATCTCTTTTAAGACCTAGTTTAGGAATCTCGGGGACGAGATTCTTGTAAGGGGGGGGGGTAGGTCAGTCACACCCTGCATTTTGTAACATGTCATTTGCATCAATGAAGCATGAAAATTTGGACCAGCAATTTTTTTTGGCATCATTTGGCTTTTATTTGGAATTGAGTTTTTTTCCTATGTTTCTCATGTGCTCATTAAAGTCAACTATTACCTCTTGTAGAATTCGTCTCCATACCTAAAACTTCTACCAATGATCATGCCAAGTGTTATATAGCAGTATAGTATTTTCTTATAAAATTAATTTGGCCAAATTATATTTTCAAAATTTAGTATTCCAAAAAACCCTGAATTGAGGTTTGCACTGCAAGTGCTTGATTTAGGGTGAGAAAATTATTTCAAAAAGTGTATTTGAGACCTAGTAGTCATAGGACTCCCAGAAAACACAAAAATATAATTTTAAAAGTTATTTTCCTATTTTATTTAAAAGCTTTTTCTTAAGGCCAGAAATGGTCTTTAATAGAGAAAAATTATTTAAGTATTTCAAAAATATTTTCCAAAATTCAGGGAGACTCATAGGACATATATTGTCCATATATAAGAGTTTCAACACTTGGTCATGTTCAAAATAATGGGCTAATCCCTCTAAAACCCTTTCTGGATATTTCAAGCTTTTGAACTATTTACAAAGGAAATATTCTCCAAAAATTCCAGGGAAATTCTATCATGTCATATATGACATATTTAATGATCTTGCCAAGCCCCATGCCTTGGGAAGCAAGAAAACATCCTCAAAGCCCCTCATAACCATTCTGTCCATATCTGAAGTTTGAGCAACTTTACATTGCCAAACTTGTCCAAATGCTCTCAAACTTGGTGAACATGCTAGAATGGCCTAATAAGGCATCTAGACCAAATGGCACATGATTTGGAGTAGGGTAACTTGATCAGAATACCCCAAAACCATTTCTGTTCATATGCAAATTTGAACAACTTTACATTACCAACTTTTTACCCGGAGCTTCAAACTTTGTGGGCATGATCATAACCCCAAATGATGAAACTACACCAAGTGGTGCATCAAGGGGAGATGATTAGCTTGAATTAAACAAGATGAAGCTATTTCTGTTGATTTCTAGGGTTCACCAAAGTTACATTGGCTAGTTTCTTCAAAAGAGCCCAAATTTGGTGAAACACCCTATTTCCATATGACATTCAATCCTGTTAAGTGCCATGGCTAGTGGAGATCATTTGTTTGTCCAAAACTTGATCAAACAGCTTCTGCTACTTTACCAAAACCATCATCTTGACCTCTTTTACCATTTCTTTTGCCTCAGCTTTCTACCACAGCTTCACCTAGTTACATTCTATCTCCAGTAACTTCCCCATGTCCCCAGCTCAATGATTGAGGGGTGAAAACCCTAATTCACCTTGCTGGACAGCCAAATTCTACCTAGTTACCAGCCTCACTCCTCTCTCACTGATCATCCAGAGCTTCCAAAGGCACAGCTGAGTCGTCTACTTCGTGCTGGACCCCCCAGACACGGCGGACACGCCCAGAGAGCCAATGGCATGCCATGTCATGCAATTAGCACGCTCCAGAGCGCGCTACAGTGCGCACTCGCACTGTAGCTTCGCCCAATCCAGCGCCTCCGACCACCTCGTGCTCCCCCCTCGCGCCAAACGATGCGCCTCGACGTCTGCGACCTCCCCCAGCGCTGTCCCCCTCCTCCTTCTCCCTCCAGTGGCCGCCCTCACACGCGCGCTGGCCGCCCCCAAGCTCCACTCGTCGGCCTCACACGCGCGCGTCCTCTGGAGCCTTCCCCGCTCCTCCTCTTCCCTCTACTAGGCGTAGACCTCGTCCATGATCGTTCCCGACTCGAACACGAGCGCCTGCACGGCCTCTAGCCTCGCCCGTGACCTCGCCGGTGCACGAGTCCACGGTGGACCGGGGCACGGCTATATAAGCATGCCCCGAGCCTCTCCAGCAGCACCTATCTCCTCCCCACACTCCCAGTAGCACACTAGCACCACTGATGGCTTCTCGCCCCTCGTTGGTTACCCCAAGTGGAAGGTTTGAGATGCAGTGTAGCGGAAGTTTTCCCTTGGCAAAGATACCAAGGATCGATTTCCCTGAGACTCCCAGTTTCAACAAGAAGGTGTCAACTGCTAACGGCGCCAGATATTTAGCAATCAACGTGGACCTGCACACAGATACAAATAACTTTGCTCCCAACGAGTACAGAGAGGTTGTCAATCTCTCCGGCCTTGTAGTTTACAAAGGATCAAACGCAAGTGATAATAGTGATAGGTAATGCTGCAATAGTAAGTAAAATCGGAAAGTAAATAGCGGATGTGATCAATGATGGTAATATGGACCGGAGTCCCATGATGTTCACTAGTGATGTCTCTCTCCCAAAAGACGATAAAACAGCTATGTGAGGTGAACGAATTACAGCTGGGCAATTGACAGAATTATGTGCGCAAACCAATGCTAACTATGTTACAAGAAAGGTAGAGGTTCAAAGCATGGGCGGTACGCCAAGGCAAGTAGACCGAAATCCATCTGCATCTACTACTAATCATCCACCTTGAGATATCTATCCAGAACATCTCGTTGGTATTAAGTTGCGAGTCCCACCCATAGTGTAAACTCAAAGCAACAGACAACTGCATTAAAAGAACTTTGCGTAAAGTAAACAATCCTTGCACCCGCGGGCACAAGCACCGTTGTTTTCCCCCTTGTGGCAACAGCACATCCCCTAGAGTCATGTTTCTGTCACTCAAGCTAGTCATCGAGGGGCATGAACCCACAATCAAGCATAACGTTCCCTCTTGGAGTCACTACCTACTACTTGGCCAAAGCAATAAATAACAACGGAGAACATGCAAGAATTACTTACGAACATAAATATAAAAGAGGTAGATCAAATATATTACTCAAACACAATCTGAACATAATCTCACAATCCATCGGATCCCAGCAAACTCAACATAGCAACAGCATAAGGATTACATATGTGCCTCGATCATGTAGGGCAGCTCACGAGGACTAATTAGTGAAGCACAAGAACGGGACGAGAACATCACATAGCTACTGGTCATGGACCCATGGTCCAAGGGAGACTACTCACAATTCATCCGGGAGGCGTCCATGGTGGTGGAGAAGCTCCCGGTGGTGATCCTCCCCTCCGGCAGGGTGCTGGGAAGAATTCTCCTGGTGCTCCCGATCTTGGAAGCGGCGGCGGCGGCGGAACAGAGATGAGATCGCGAAAAAGGGTTCCCGTCTCGAGTGTTTCGGGACACGATATAAATATATGCCAAAGGGGGGGACTGCGCCACCAGGGCGCCTGGAGCCCTGGTGGCCCCCCTCCGGCTGTATTTTGGCAGTCGGGAAGCTTCTGGAACGCTGATTTTTTATATATTTTTTCCGGGATTTTTCTGGCAGTTCTCGTAATGGGAAAACCTGAAATACAAAAACAGCAGAAAACAGAAACTGGCACTGGGGTGCACTAAGTTAATAGGTTAGTCCAAATATGATCAAAAGTTTATGGAAGTGTATAAATATCATAGCAATATCACCCAAAAGAGGCATGGAGCAAGCAGAAATTATAGATACGTTTTGGATGTATCAACCACCCATTCGCCCTCAGAAAGCCCCAGTGCTCGGGATCGACCGGAGCTCCGCCGCGTCGGGCAACCGGAGATCTCGTAGTACAGCCCCTCTCCGCCCCAACTCTCGCTCGATCTGGAGCCAGCAGACCTCACTGACTCGTTCCCCTCTTTCTCCCACTCCTATTGCAGCCCGGAGCGAGCCAGCCAGCAACCTCCCGACGATCCTTCGCCACAAGTCCTCGCCGCCGGCGAACCAGGCCCCTCCGGCGACCAACTCCAGCACCACTACATCCGCGACTCACTGCTGAGCCCATTCCTACCCTCCGCTTGCCCCGCCGTGCCCGGAATCGCCGCCGGTGAGCTCGCCGTCGCTCTGGCCGTGAGGTTGAAGATGACAGGAGGGCCCCGCCTGTCATCCTCACCTCCCTCTCGCTCCCCTCTCTACCACTGACCGCCGGGCCCCGCCCGTCAGGTTTAAAAAACCTGACGCGCGCGCGCTGGCTCCCGTGCGGTGGGCTATTAGCCCTGGGCCGTGCACTGTGGCCGTTCTGGCCCAGTGGCACAGTGCCTTTTCTCTTTTTCTTTTCTGTGATTATTTCAAATAATTTCACAGAAATAAATATATGTCCAAATGAATTAATTCCAACTCCTAAAATCTTGTAAAATTCCAACCAATTTAATGGTGTC
This sequence comes from Secale cereale, assembly GCA_902687465.1. Lineage (NCBI taxonomy): Eukaryota > Viridiplantae > Streptophyta > Magnoliopsida > Poales > Poaceae > Secale > Secale cereale. The sequence goes on from LR738715.1 coordinate 734,550,808, forward strand.
ACTTTCACACAAATCCATGAACCTTTTCTGTTATGTTCAAATTTAAATTCATATTTGAACATTAAAACTTATGTTCAAAAATCCTTAAATCCCATTCTGCAACTCCAAAACTCCAACTAAGAATTTTTGCCATCTTAGTTTTCCCTCTAGTATTTAACAAAAATAAGTTGACATTTTTCTGAGCACTTTGATTTTTCTGTTTTCATTGTGATCTTATTTTCCCGTTGTTATTTTGCGACGTTTAGATACCGTATTTGACGAGGTTGCTGAAGAAGAAGGTGGGGAAGGATTTGAAGACTTTGAAGACCAAGCCAATCCAGGCAAGCAACCCTTTGACCATGATACACTTGTGTTCTTCGGAACCCGTTTGTTTCCGAATGCATGATAATAAGAGTTATGGTGGTGACCTAGTTATGAACCACCACATGATGCATGCTTACTCATGATCTTGCTATGTGCTAGATGTCATGCAAATGGGTTGTAGTGATGCTTAGTGATGCATGTATGCCATGAAACCTTCGTGGTTGCATTCCTTTCAAAAACCCCCATCGGGTGCCCCTAATGCCCGAGGGTGATATTGAGTTAGGTCATCACTTGAGGAAGAAGTGATGTGCCGGTAAAGATCTTGTGCATAAGTGAAATGATGGATTAGATTTATGTGTGACTACCGTCCCAACCAAATATGTGCAACCACTCTACCCCTTATGGGACGGGGCGTTATTGATTACTTAGGCCGATACTAGCATGGTGCCCGCATTACTAGTGACGGGAAGACTTGAGGTCTTTCCCGGGACGGGGTCGTGCTTGGATAGAGGACCATGACTGTCTTTACAGGGCACCGGACACACCGTTGGTCCCTTCGGGTACGCGTGACATTGAAATTAGGGCAAGTCCCATGATCTATTGTTTGTACTCGAGGGCCGTGTACCAACGAGTGGACTCTATGTTAGTGTCGCCTAAGGAAAGATAATGACCGGGTGCTTCCCCCGAGTACTTGAGGTACTGCGGGATCGTGGGTGACCCGAAAGCTTCCCGGATCTTGTGGGTAAAGTGCGCAACCTCTGCAGAGTGTAAAACTATTCGAATAGCCGTGTCCACGGTCATGGATAGTTGGGTGGTGCTACTTAAACTATGTCCAGAATTTTACTACATCGGTGGAAATATGTGTGTGTGATGAGTCAAGGTGGTGACTTGACTCGTTGAGTTGAATCATACTCATGTTGATATCGGTAACCTGTCTTCGAGGTTACGAGGAGTTTATTGATGCATACACTTGATGGTAGAATAATTATTCTAGCTCATAGCTAGATTGCTCATTGTTATTCAATTGCATTGTTACTTTGAACCAAATCATGGGTTGCTTGCGAGTACATTCAAAGTACTCATTAGCTTGCCACTGGTTATTTAATTGGCCATGCATGGAGGAACAGGAATATGAAGAAGAGTTCTATGGAGACGAACATGCGAACTAGGACGCTATCCCAATCAGAATGCCTGTAGGGTTAAGGCAGATGGCATGGGTTCTACCTATCATCGAAGACTTCCGCTATTTTTGATATTTGCTATTCCGCCCTTGAGGCTTTATCTATGTAAGACTTGGCCATAATGGCCTTAATTTGTGTAAGACGGTATGTATGGATGCAAGACTCTTGTTATTCAGCTTCTGTGTGTTCAGTGAGTATTGATCTCTGGGATCACTGTACACGTGCATTCGGTGATCTCGACTTCTAAGTTGGGGTACCCACACTCAAGAGCATCTACAATTGGATCCCTCAAATCCGTTTCAAACGTCCGAATAGATCATCCGTTCGCTACCCGGTCACGATTTTTTGACACAAACGGGCCTCTCAAACGCCCGGCTGATCGGCGGATATGGGGGCGCCCGGCCGGGCACAACCTGCACGTCAGATCCGGCCCACGCTGGCCCACCCGACCCCACATAAAATCCTCCACAACCGCTCGTCGGACCAAACCCTAGCCACTTCACTCCCTCCCCTCCACTCCCCTCCGTTACCCAATCTCGTCTCTGGCTCCTTCCAGTCGCCTCCGTCATGGTAGGCAGTGGATCCGAGTCCTTCACCTCCAGATCCGTCGACCCCGAGCTCATCCCGCGCGGCCCCGATGAGGAGAAGGCTGTTCGTCTTGCGCTCCGCCATGCCCGGGAGGAGGCCCGTGACCGGCTGTGCTCGGACTCCATCCGTCGGGAATCCATTGTGTCCGCCCAAATGGGGCATCGATCCGGCGCTAGGCTGGCCATAACTAACTCGCTGGAGGCCGTGCAGTTCGTCTTGCGTCCGAACGAGCTGGCAGACGCACAACCCCTCCGATGGTGCGCCGAGCACCGGGACGCGTCATGGGCCTCGTCCGACGAGGCCATGACACGGGTGCCCGCCTTGCAAGGCACCGGGCGCGGGAGCGGAATCGGACGAGCTCCGCGTAGATTAGATTTCACGTTGCACGTAATAAGATGGATTTGAGGTTCTAATTTGAGGTAAGCGGATGTGGAATGCATTTTTTCAGGGGTGACCGGTCACTGTCCGCGGACGCACCCGAGCGCGTACGCGGGCGTTTGAGAGGTCGGATTTGCCAAATCTGGCTGTAGATGCTCAAAGAGCATCTACAGTCGGACTTTGCGAAACACAATCCCATAAATGCCCGCGGACGTACCCGGGCGTGTCCGAGGGCATTGACCGGGCACTCTCTAAATATGCGCCTCCACATCCGCGTATATCATATCCAACATCCAATATCCATACAAATTCATGCAACGTAGTGTGTTGATCACGAAAAGATGAAAATCGACTGGAAACCGACATATAACCGAATACGAAAAGGGCATAATTCACATAAATATTACCACAAGATCACCAAACGGACATAGCACACACAGTTCAACGATCCGACACATTATAACTACATACAAAACTAGATTATATAAAAGGAGAGGGCAAGCTTCACCACTTCCTCGCCGGCCCTTTTCCTTCCGGTCACCAGCGTTGTTGTAGGTGTTGACAGCTGATGGGCCTCGAACCCCTCGTTGGTTACCCCAAGTGGAAGGTGTAAGATGCAGTAAGTAGAAGTGTTTTCCCTTAGCAAAGATGCCAAGGAGCGAATCCCCAGAGACTCCTAGGTTCAACAAGTAGGTGTCAATTGCTACGGTGCCAAATTAGTAGCAACCAACGTGGACCTGCACACAGATACAAATAACTTTGCTACCAACGAGTACAGAGAGGTTGTCAATCTCTCTCTCCGGCCTTGCAGTTCACAAAGGGTTAAAAGCAATGATAGTAGTGATAGATAGTTTTTGCGATAGTAGGTAAATAACGAAAAGTAAATAGTGGATGTGATCAATGATGGTAATATGGACTGGAGTCTCATGATGTTCACTAGTGAGGTCTCTCTCCCAAAAGACGATAAACAGCTATGTGAGGTAAACGAATTACAGCTGGGCAATTGACAGGACCACGAACGCAAACCAATGCTGACTACATTGCAAGAAAGGTTGAGGTTCAAAGCATGGGCAGTACGCCGAAGTAAGTAGACCGAAATCCATCAATATCTACTACTAATCATCCACCTTGAGATATCTATCCAGAACATCTCGCTGGTATTAAGTTGCGAGTCCCACCCATAGTGTAAACTCAATGCAACATACAACTGCATTAAAAGAACTTTGCGTAAAGTAAACAATCCTTGCACCCGCGGGCACAAGCATCGTTGTTTTCCCCCTTGTGGCAACAGCACATCCCCTAGACTCATGTTTCTGTCACTCAAGCTAGTCATCGAGGGGCATGAACCCACAATCGAGCATAACGTTCCCTCTTGGAGTCACTACCTATTACTCGGCCAAAGCAATAAATAACAACGGAGAACATGCAAGAATTACTTATGAACTAAAATATAAAAGAGGTGAATCAAATATATTACTCAAGATCAATCTGAACATAATCTCATAATCCATCGGATCCCAGCAAACTCAACATAGTAACAACATAAGGATTACATAGGTGCCTCGATCATGTAGGGCAGCTCACGAGGACTAATTAGTGAAGCACAAGAACGGGAGGAGAACATCACATAGCTACTGGTCATGGACTCATGGTCCAAGGGAGACTACTCACGAGTCACCCGGGAGGCGTCCATGGTGGTGGAGAAGCTCCCGGTGGTGATCCTCCCCTCCGACAGGATGCCGGGAAGAGTTCTCCTGGTGCTCCCGATCTTGGAAGCGGCGGTGGCGGCGGAACAGAGATGGGATCGCGAAAAGAAGTCCTGTTCTGAGGGTTTCGGAGGGTCCTTCAAATATATGCCAAAGTAGGGCACCGGGGGAGCCTCGGGGGGCCCAGGCGCCCCCCCGGCGCGGCCTAGGGGGGGGGGGGGCGCCCACAGGGCGCCTGGAGCCCCTGTGGCCCCCCCAGGCTGCCCTTCGGACGCAGTGTTGTTTCAGGATCGCTGATTTTTTATATAATTTTTCTGGATTTTTCTGGGCAGTTCTCGAAACGTGAAAACCTGAAATACAAAAACAGCAGAAAACAGAAACTGGCACTGGGGTGCACTGGATTTGTAAGTTAGTCCAAATATGATCAAAAGTGTATGGAAGTGTATGAATATCATAGCAATATCACCCAAAAGTGGCATGGAGGAAGCAGAAATTATAGATACGTTTTGGACGTATCAACATCCCCAAGCTTAATTCATGCTCGTCCTCGAGTAGGTAAATGATAACAAGAATAATTTTTGTGGTGACATGCTATTAACCATATCGGACTTTCTCATAGTCATATGACAAAAGCTTACTGATACAATGATTCTAAAGTAATTTAGTTGCCTCAAGAGAAAATCACAAATGACTAAAAGTTTTACAACATGAAACTGAAACATCAAAAAGATTTGCAATGAACATGATGTGCAAATATGATAAAGTGATATCTAGCTTGTCCCCTTTAGTGATGCAAAACATAAATGCAGGGGCACCTTCAAGGTTTAAGTGATGACTAGATACAATCATTTCACAATAAACGATATCACAATCATGCAAAAGACAATGCTACTTTGGGACAATGCACATTACACTCAGAATGACAATCATGCTCTCAGTAGTTGGTGCTTCAACATAAAGGTAAAAGAAAGGTTAAGTGCTAAAGCTTTTTATTTTGAAAACATGGAAGCAATTATGTCAACGGTAGTAGTACTTCATATGTGTCATGTATAAGACATCCTATAAGTTGCAAGCCTCATGCATCGTATACCAATAGTGCTCGCTCCTTGTCCTAATTAGCTCGGATCCCCATGGGTTATCATTGCATTACATATGTTTTAACCAAGTGTCACAAAGGGGTACCTCTATGCCACCTGTACAAAGGTCCAAGGAGATAGATCGCATTTGATTTCTCGTTTTTGATAGATCTCAACTTCAGGACATCCATACCGGGACAACATAGAAAATAGATGATGGACTCCTCTTTAATGAATAAGCATATTCTCATGAGAGATTGAGGATTAAGGTCCAAGCTAAAACTTCCACCATGATGCATGGCTTTGGTTGGCGGCCCAATGTTCTTCTTTAACAATATGCATAGTTATTCAACCCACGGTAAATCACCCTTACTTCAGACAAGACGAACATGCATAGCAACTGAGGGATCGAAGAAGTATGTCTAGAGGGGGGGGGGGGTGATTAGACTACTTGAAGATATAAAAATCTGCCTTTTGATTGAGCAAAGTTTTTGGCAGTTTCACAATTAAGATTAATTCAAGTAACACACTACACATGCAATTCTAGAGTATGGGCAGCGGAAAGTAAATTGCATATATAGTAAAGAGAGGTGGAGAAGATCAAACGCAGTTTGGTGACACGGAGATTTTTGTCGTGGTTCCGATAGGTGGTGCTATCGTACATCCACGTTGATGGAGACTTCAACCCACGGAGGGTAACGGCTGCGCGAGTCCACGGAGGGCTCCACCCACGAAGGGTCCACGAAGAAGCAACCTTGTCTATTCCATCATGGCCTACGCCCACGGAGGACTAGCCTTACTCGGGGTAGATCTTCACGAAGTAGGCGATCTCCTTGCCCTTACAAACTTCTTGGTTCAACTCCACATCTCAAAGACGGAGGCTCCCAAGCGACACCTAACCAATCTAGGAGGCACCACCCTCCAAAAGGTAATAGATGGTGTTGATGGTGATGAACTCCTTGCTCTTGTGCTTCAAATGATAGTCTCCCCAACACTCAACTCTCCTCACTGATATGGCTGTGGTGGAAGAAAGGATTGAGTGGAAAGCAACTTGGGAAGGCTAGAAATCAAGTTTCATATGGTAGGAATGGAATGGCTTGATCTCAACACAAGGGTAGGTGGTTCACTTCTCAGAAAGTGTATGGTAGAAGTGGTGGTACTTTCTGATGGCTCTCCTCACGAATGAAGAGGGGGTGGAGGGGTATATATAGCCTCCACACAAAATCCAACCGTTACACACACATTTGACCAATCTCGGTGAGACCGAAGTGAAAACTCGGTCAGACCGAAAGTTCAAATATAGTGAACGTTGGGATTTTCGGTGGGACCGAAAATACCATATCGGTGGGACCGAAAGTGCAAAAGATATGAACGTTGGAATATTTGGTGGGACCGAGAAAGAAAACTCGGTTGGACCGATTTGAGAAAGAATAGGAAAATGCCAGAATCGGTGAGACCGAAAATGAATTATCGGTGAGACCGATTTGAGCCAAGACAGAAGCTTGCCCATTTCGGTGAGACCGATAATACAAACTCGGTTATTCCGAAATGATGTGAAATGGTTACAGAAGGTTGGCAGTTCAGTTTCGGTGAGACCGATCTCAAACTCGGTATGACCGATTTTTCTAGGGTTTGGAATATGGCAGAAGAGGTTCATCTCGGTGGGACTGAGTTGGAAGAATCGGTTTGTCCGAGATTACTTATGAGTGTGTATAGAAGTGAAAGGTGCTGATAGTTGAAGTAGCTAAATCACTAAGCACTTGAGCAACCAGATCATCAACACAACCTCATCCCCTTTTAATAGTATTGGCTTTTCCTATGGACTCAATGTGATCTTTGATCACTAAACCAGAAATAGAGTCTTGAGCTTTTGCCAATGCTTGCCTTAGCATTTGAGGGGTCCACTTCTTCAGTCATCTTGCCATACCAATGTGATTGAATTTCCTGAAACATACTTGATAAAAGTATTAGTCCAACCACAAAGTATGTTGTCATTAATTACCAAAACCACCCAGGGAGCAAATGTGCTTTCAATCTCCCCCTTTTTGGTAATTGATGGCAACACACTGAAATTATACTAAACAAGACATCAAAGCTTATTGAAAGAAGGACAGAATTATCACGAAAGCTTTGACAAGCATGTAGTACACAGGCTCCCCCTACAAGTGTGCAAGATTTTCATAAATTATGGTTTTGGACTACCACAAGCACACAAGAGAGATAAGCAAGATGTGCTACATGCAGCTTGGCTATATGCATCAGAGCAGAAGAAAATGAATTGAGTGATAATGCATATGTGCATGGTGATTTCTTGCAAACAAGTATTTACAAGCAAGTCACCATCATGCACATTCTGCAAGATGCATATACTTACCTTGAGGTTCCTTGGCATTGTACCTGAAGAGATGAACTTGGAAAAACAAGGTTAGATAACACAAGAGTATTTATTCAACCAACTGCAAGAACATCAAGAGTACCAAGCCAGGGAGGATATGTATAAAGAGTGTCTCATATTGAGCACAGGCTTGAATCAGCAAACATGTCTCCGAAACTAAAAGATTTTCAATGAACTCTGAGAGATTTTGCTTTTCATAGGATATCAATTGTGACGATTCCTCTAAGTCTTCTCCCCCTAAACTAAAAGATTTCATAAGATATCAGAACAAGGGGTTTTGATGGAAATAGCAAAATCAAAAGAATGATGCCAATTGTAATGTCCAATGTAAAACACGACAAAGCTTTGATGTGATTCTCTCCCCCTTAAGATAAGATTGCTTTTCTTCTTCCCTTAAGTCTTCTCTTCTCCCCTACTCCCCCTACTCCCCCTAAGTCCTCTCCCCTTTTGACATCAAGTGCCGAAAAGGACAGCAAACTAGGTAGGACAGGAAAAATGGAAAGAGAGAGAGAAAGAAAGAAGTGGGATCCTTAAGAATCACAACAGGGCAAATAAGAACATTTAGAGAAACAATTTGAGTCTTCTCCCCTTTAAGATTTAAAATTTGAGTGAAGCTGCAGAAGTTGATGTCCTGGAAGATAAATCGGTGACACCGAATTTTATGGATCGGTGGGTCCGAATCCTTGTCGGTTAAACCGAAAATTTCAAATCGGTGACGCCGAGTTTATTCCAAGGAAATACAGAAATAATTCAGCTCACTTTGCGAGGAAAGTTTCAAAGGATTTGCAATGAATTTGTAAAAGATTTTCGGGGAATTGATCAGAGCCAGAAGGATATTCAAAGAACCATAAGAAAAGAAATGAAAAAGATTTCTAGATGAAGTTTTTTTTTTGTTTAAAGAAAACTCAATGAGAGAACATAAGAGAAAACAGAAAAACTCCAAAAGCATATGTACTTCATCTAGAAAAAGGTCGGCGACAAAGTCACCTATGTTTGAGTATATTGACTTAGGAGTCAAATGAGGACATTTGATCATAGGTCATACTCATCGTTTAAGCTCAAATTGGGGTTGCCATTTTTCGATTAAGCATTTGATGTGATCACATCTTATGAAGCTGCTTGTACTCATGACTTTGAGCAAAGCTCCTCAAAGATGTGAAGAACATACCTTGGGCTTGTTGTTGCTTTACTCATGTAGGTAAGCTTGATGTAGGTGCTCATTGAATGTGAAGTTGGAGCGCCATTTCTAATTGTGTAGTTCATCTTCCTACATGGGTTAGGCAAGCAAGGAAATACTCGAGGATATCCAAGATGACAAGAGTGAAATACTAGATGTATAAGATGTCAAAAGGATATGTGGAATTTTGTTCCTTGAACTCAACATCCCAAAGGGCTAGATACTTGGTCAATGACAAGATTACTCAAGATTTGAGTGTGTGGTAATCTTGTGAAATGTAGATCATCCAAGTACCTGCAAGGAGTTAGATGCAATACAAGGAGGCAAATGTGTCCAAGACATATGATCATCATCATAAGAGAAATATCAAGGATTAGTCAAGAGGCTCATGCCTTGCATGCATCAATGGAGTTATCACTCCAAGTTTGAAGCATCAATGATGTTCAACTCACTCCTTAAGCGACAAAACACTTTCTCATCAAGAGGTTTTGTAAAGATATCAGCAAGTTGTTTGTCAGTACAAACATGCTTAAGATTAATGTCACCCTTGGCAATATGATCACGAATAAAATGGTGACGAACTTCAATATGCTTTGTTCGAGAGTGTTGCACAGGATTGTGTCCAATCTTGATTGCACTCTCATTGTCACAAAGCAAGGGAACACGTCTCACATGTATCCCATAATCCTTAAGCGTTTGTGTCATCCATAGTAATTGAGCACAACACGAACCAGCAGCAATATATTCTGCTTCGGCAGTGGATAAAGATACCGAATTTTGTTTCTTGGAGGACCAAGATACAAGGGATCGACCAAGGAATTGACACGTACCCGAAGTTGACTTTCTATCAACCTTGTCACCGGCATAGTCCGAGTCGGAATAGCCAACAAGATCGAAAGAAGCCCTCTTAGGATACCAAATGCCAAAGTTTGGTGTGTGTATCAAGTATCTCACTATCCTTTTAACAGCTTTAAGATGACATTCTTTAGGGGCTGCTTGATATCGCGCACACATGCATACACTCAACATTATGTCAGGACGAGAAGCACAAAGATATAGTAGAGAACCAATCATAGAACGATAAACTCTTTGATTAACGGGTTCTCCATCTTTTGTCAAGTCATTATGTCCACTAGTAGGCATGGGGGTACTCATACCTTTGCTTTCTTGCATGTTGAACTTCTTGAAGAGATCCTTGGTGTACTTTGTTTGTGAGACAAAGGTACCCTCCTTAGATTGCTTGATTTGCAACCCAAGGAAGAATTTGAGTTCACACATCATGGACATCTCATACTTCTCCGACATGAGCTGTCCAAACTTCTTGCTAAAATGAGGGTTAGTTGAACCAAAGATAATATCATCAACATATATTTGGCACACAAATAGTTCACCATTAACCCTTTTTGTGAACAGCGTTGAGTCTATCTTTCCAATCTCAAAGCCTTTTTCAAGAAGAAAGCTAGTTAAGCATTTGTACCAAGCTCTAGGAGCTTGTTTAAGACCATAAAGAGCTTTATGCAACTTGTAAACATGATTAGGCTTTTTGGGATTCACAAATCCGGGAGGTTGTTTTACAAATACTTCCTCCTCAATTTCACCATTTAGGAAAGCACTTTTGATGTCCATTTGATAGAGAGTAATATCATGATGATTGGCATAAGCAAGAAGAATGCGAATGGACTCAAGTCTAGCAACGGGGGCATAGGTCTCACCATAGTCCATACCTTCGACTTGTGTGTAACCTTGAGCTACGAGACGAGCCTTATTGCGGATGACTTGTCCATCTTCATCTTGCTTGTTCCGAAACACCCATTTGGTTCCAATGATGTTTTGATCATCGTTGGGCTTCTCTACCAAAGTCCATACTTTGTTCCTCTCGAAGTTGTGTAGTTCTTCGTGCATAGCGTTCACCCAATCCGGGTCTTCAAGTGCTTCTTCTACCTTCATAGGTTCAATACTAGAGATAAATGAGTAATGCTCACAAAAGTTAGCTAAGCGAGTTTTAGAGCGAGTAATTCTCCCGGAGTTGATGTCGTTCATCATTTGTTCCACGGGATGATTCTTCTTGACTCTTGCTCGAACTCGGGATAGCTTTTGTTGATGTTGTTGCTCAGCTTCCTCATCATCTTCATCTTCCTCTTCTTCTTCTTCATTGTTGTTGGTGTTGTCTTGAGGTGGTGGAGAAGGAGGTTGTGGTGGATCTTCTTGTTGCATTTCCTCATCTTGGTGAGTTCCACTTGTGGAGGCCTCCATGTTACCTTGAGGTTCATCTCGCCATGAGGTAGGTGGCTCCACATATGTAGATGAGGTACTCTCCTTCACTTCCATGGGACGGATCTTTCCAATAGATAAATCTTGGATAGCTTCAGATGGGTCCTTGTCTCCTACATCAATAGGCATTTGCTCTACTTGCGAGCCGTTAGATTCATCAAACTTCACGTCTACCGTCTCTTCAACCTTTCGGGTGAAATTATTGTAGACACGGTAGGTGTGGGAGTTTGATCCATAACCAAGGAGAAAGCCTTCATGAGATTTAGGAGCAAATTTAGACCGACGATGCTTATCAAGGATATAGCATTTTGAACCAAAGACACGAAAGTATCCCACTTGGGGTTTGTTACCGGTGAGGAGCTCGTATGATGTCTTGCCGAGGAGCTTATGAAGATAAAGCCTGTTGATAGCATGACAAGCTGTCTCGACCGCTTCTCCCCAAAAATGTTTCGGTGTCTTGTATTCATCAAGCATCGTTCTTGCCATCTCTATGAGCGTTCGGTTCTTCCTCTCAACAACTCCATTTTGTTGAGGAGTGTACGTAGCCGAGAACTCATGTAGAATCCCTTCCTCATCGAGAAAAGAGTCTACATTGGCGTTCTTGAACTCCGTTCCATTGTCACTCCGAACTTTCTTGATCTTCACCTCAAATTGATTTTGGGCCTTTTTGGCAAAGGTCTTGAAGATTTTCTGAACCTGCGATTTATCATCAAGGAAAAATACCCACGTAAATCTGGAATAATCATCAACTATAACTAGACCAAAGGAGTTACCACCAAGGCTTTTGTAAGCATTGGGACCGAAGAGATCCATGTGAAGAAGCTCAAGCGGTCTCCTAGTGGTCATTATGTTTTTCACGGGATGACTTCCACCAACTTGTTTTCCTGCTTGACAAGCACTACAAAGTCTATCTTTGTCAAAGAAGACATCTTTAACACCAAGAATATGATCACCTTTGATCAGCTTGTCTAAATTACGCATACCAACATGTCCTAGCCTTCTATGCCATAACCAACCTTTAGAGGATTTAGCAATGAAACAAGCTCTAGGTTGGGCTTTCTTAGTGAAATCAACAATATATAGATCACCTCTACGAATACCAGTAAAAGCCATGTTTTGATTATCACGACGAAAGACTTGGCAATCTACTTTGGTGAATAGCACATTGAATCCAAAGTCAGCTAATCTAGACACGGAAAGCAAATTGTATCCAAGAGATTCTACAAGCATGACATTTTGAATAGAGCTATCATGAGATATGGCCACCTTACCAAGGCCAAGTACCTTACCCTTGGAGTTGTCTCGAAAAGTCACATACTTGCGTGGACCATCGTTCTTTGCAAGCTCTCGAAACATGTCTTTGTCTCCGGTCATGTGATCGGTGCATCCACTATCAAGAATCCACTCTTTTCCGCCGGACATGTAGTCTCTCATATTTGCCATAAGATTGAGACTCTTCATGACCTTGTCTAGCTCGGTGTCCGAATCGGAGTAATCATCATCATGCTCATGCTCATCATCATATTGACCCATAGATTGTTCATCATCAACACCTAGGTCAATTTGATAAGTACTTGCATTAGTTTGGTCAATGGAACAATAATCTTCGGAATGCAATGCAAGAGCATTTCTAATGATAATATTAATAAGACCGGGATCACCCTTCTTTTTCATAAGATCACGAAGCTCAAAAAAGCATTTATCAAAGTTGGGATCATTGGGGTGCAACTTATCAAATTCAATAGTCTTGTGTAGAATTTCATCAAGACTCCTCAAAGAGTAGTCCAGATAAAGTTCTTCCATGAATTTCCACATAGCATAGGCACACTCAAAGTTTGTAACAAGATTAAGCAAGTCATCAGGTAACCCTCTAATGATAAGATTTACAGTTCTAAGGTTACGAAGCAAATCAAGCTCTTCATCCATGGTAGGGTGCAAGGGATCAAAAGGAGGCACATAGGGGGTCTCAACATATTTGCACAAATTGTACATCTTAAAGATACTAAGCATTTCAGACCTCCAAGAGTTATAGAACCTCCCATTAAGAACAGGCACTCTATGGCTAACACTCCCATCCGTAGACACGTCCATCTTCCTCCAATGGTGTGTAAACCAAAGCAATGGAGACCAAGGCTCTGATACCAATTGAGGGATCGAAGAAGTATGTCTAGAGGGGGGGGGTGATTAGACTACTTGAAGATATAAAAATCTGCCTTTTGATTAAGCAAAGTTTTTGGCAGTTTCACAATTAAGATTAATTCAAGTAACACACTACACATGCAATTCTAGAGTATGGGCAGCGGAAAGTAAATTGCATATATAGTAAAGAGAGGTGGAGAAGATCAAACGCAGTTTGGTGACACGGAGATTTTTGTCGTGGTTCCGATAGGTGGTGCTATCGTACATCCACGTTGATGGATACTTCAACCCACGGAGGGTAACGGCTGCGCGAGTCCACGGAGGGCTCCACCCACGAAGGGTCCACGAAGAAGCAACCTTGTCTATTCCATCATGGCCTACGCCCACGGAGGACTAGCCTTACTCGGGGTAGATCTTCACGAAGTAGGCGATCTCCTTGCCCTTACAAACTTCTTGGTTCAACTCCACATCTCAAAGACGGAGGCTCCCAAGCGACACCTAACCAATCTAGGAGGCACCACCCTCCAAAAGGTAATAGATGGTGCTGATGGTGATGAACTCCTTGCTCTTGTGCTTCAAATGATAGTCTCCCCAACACTCAACTCTCCTCACTGATATGGCTGTGGTGGAAGAAAGGATTGAGTGGAAAGCAACTTGGGAAGGCTAGAAATCAAGTTTCATATGGTAGGAATGGAATGGCTTGATCTCAACACAAGGGTAGGTGGTTCACTTCTCAGAAAGTGTATGGTAGAAGTGGTGGTACTTTCTGATGGCTCTCCTCACGAATGAAGAGGGGGTGGAGGGGTATATATAGCCTCCACATAAAATCCAACCGTTACACACACATTTGACCAATCTCGGTGAGACCGAAGTGAAAACTCGGTCAGACCGAAAGTTCAAATATAGTGAACGTTGGGATTTTCGGTGGGACCGAAAATACCATCTCGGTGGGACCGAAAGTGCAAAAGATATGAACGTTGGAATATTCGGTGGGACCGAGAAAGAAAACTCGGTTGGACCGATTTGAGAAAGAATAGGAACATGCCAGAATCGGTGAGACCGAAAATGAATTATCGGTGAGACCGATTTGAGCCAAGACAGAAGCTTGCCCATTTCGGTGAGACCGATAATACAAACTCGGTTATTCCGAAATGATGTGAAATGGTTACAGAAGGTTGGCTGTTCAGTTTCGGTGAGACCGATCTCAAACTCGGTATGACCGATTTTTCTAGGGTTTGGAATATGGCAGAAGAGGTTCATCTCGGTGGGACTGAGTTGGAAGAATCGGTTTGTCCGAGATTACTTATGAGTGTGTATAGAAGTGAAAGGTGCTGATAGTTGAAGGAGCTAAATCACTAAGCACTTGAGCAACCAGATCATCAACACAACCTCATCCCCTTTTAATAGTATTGGCTTTTCCTATGGACTCAATGTGATCTTTGATCACTAAACCAGAAATAGAGTCTTGAGCTTTTGCCAATGCTTGCCTTAGCATTTGAGGGGTCCACTTCTTCAGTCATCTTGCCATACCAATGTGATTGAATTTCCTGAAACATACTTGATAAAAGTATTAGTCCAACCACAAAGTATGTTGTCATTAATTACCAAAACCACCCAGGGAGCAAATGTGCTTTGAGCAACTCACATGATATTCAACAAAAGTGTGACAGTTGATGGCGTCCCCAGAAACATGGTTACCGCTCAGCAAGCAACTCATCAGAAATAAGATACATAAGCAACATATTCTTTACCACAATAGTTTTTAGGCTACTTTCCCATGAGCTATGTACTGCATGGTTAATTTTCTTAGTACAGGTGGAGGTTAGCAAAAAGACTGGGAGCGACCAACTAAGAGATCAATGACGGTCATAATCATGCAGAGCGACAAAGCAATATTGAATCAGGCATGGTAGTTATATCGCTACTTAGAAATAAAAGATCATCAAGGCTTGACAGACTTTCTTTACAGTCTTAAATATGCGTGAGCATACGCCAAGTCAATCAAAATAAATTCTCGAAGGAAGATATTACTAAACCATACCACATCATAGGCAAACAAACCAAGTTGGTACTCCAATAACACATTGGGAACCCCCCAGCTATTTGAGATTAACCAAAAGAAAACCTGAACTACTAAGCACCATCATGAAAGTAGCATCTTTACCATAGACACATTAACCCATGCAACGGAAGCAAACTCTCTTAATAAGGTGAGCATGGTAATTAAAGAGAGTTCAAGCAACCAACTAAATAAAAGCTCTTGAAAAGATTAGCATGAATACTAAGAGCAGAGTATGATAGTAGCTTATTAAAAGACAAAGAACACACACAACATAGATAGACATGAAAATTCTATGTTATGTTCTAGGTAGAGGTGGAGCGTGTTTCTCTCCCACATAAAGGAATGCTGAGTTCCGACTCGTTATGAAAAACTAAAAAGAAAACTAAAAGCAAGACGCTCCAAGCATAGCACATAACACATGAAGTGATAAAAATATAGCGAAACGAAAGACGAACTGATAGTGTTGATGGAGAAGGGGATGCACGGGGGCATCCCCAAGCTTAGACGCTTGAGTCTCGTTGAATATTTCTTGGGGTTGCACGGGGGCATCCCCAAGCTTGAGCGCTTGACACTCCTGAATCTTTTTATCATCTTCCCTCGCACACTTGAAAACTCCTGTCATACACAACTCATCATAATCTGATTAGCGAGGTTAGTACCCTTAATAAAATAATTATACCTTGCTGGAAATAAGGATATTCTTGAAGTTCTACTGTTTCTCAAGATTGCCAAAAGGTTTTTGCAAAGAAAAAGCAAGTTCTTAATTTGCAAAGTGAAGGTAAGGCAAAACAGGACAGAATCTGTGAAAAACAGAACAGCAGGCAGTAATTGACCTGTTCGGGATACTTCTACAACTCAAATCAAAAAACTCAGAACTGACGCACGAAATACTATTATATAGAGAACGCTGTCGGAAAAATTTAGACCAAAAAGATGATCTGGTGATTTTATACGAATTTTTCTATCCAAGGACAGAATCTGTTTCCTGGACAGCACCTCACAACTTTTGAACTTTCTAGCAATCAGAGGCTATACTTGGCACAAATATGAAAAGCAAAGATACAATGATGATGCTACAGCAGTAAACAACATCAAGACACAACAAAAGCAAAATTTTTATTCATGTGGGCTGCCTCCCAAAAGCGCTTTCTTTTATGCCTTTAAGCTAGGCATAATGCATAGAGGAATCAATAATCATCATAATAATCGGAGTTATAAATTGTTTCAAATGGTTCCTCAATAAGTTCATTCTTGTTCCTTGTAGGAAAGGGGTACACACCTTTTGCCTTCCCGCGTAAGAGGATTTGTCCCTTACCTATATCGATGAAGCCTTTAACTGCTCGGAGGAAGTCCCTTCCAAGCACTATATTTCCTTGGTTTGGCTCCACGATGAAGAAATCAATCATTGCAATCCCTTTAAGGAATTTAACCGGTACGTCTTTTATTTTTCCCTGGATTTCAGAAATATCTCCATTAGTGTGTTCATGATAAGATGGTAATCTATCCATGTTAAATTTTAAAGAATCATGAACAATTTTTAGCATAGTAGAAACCATAGATCCAATATCACAATAAGCAAGGAAGTCTTGATTAGAGATGCTAATCCTAACAAGAGTTCCCAGTCATTATCTATTTCCAGAATGTCTCTCTTATTGGGTTTAGGTTTTTCTCCCTTCATTTTGTCTAGAGCATCCATTCTCTTTTCAATAGTAGCAAGTCTATCTATGACAGTATCAAAATTATGATCATAAACAAAGTAACTAGATAAACCATGTATAATTTCAAGAGCTCTAGCTTCATCACATTCCAAGAAATCTCCCTCAGCTATAATGTCAAGGGAGTGTTTACACCATTTCAAAAGACCATGGTAAAAATTCCTGAGCACAATTTTTATAGGTATCCAAGGCATAATTCTCCTGTGTGCATCATAAATTCTGTCCCATGCCTTCTTCATATTTTCTCCATCCCTTTGATGGAAATCTAAAACTTCTGATTCCCTCAAAGCACCAAATCCTAACATGTTTGGCTAAACAGAAAGGACTACTAATAAAAAGTCAAATAATTTTTTTTTGTGATTTTTGATAAGAGGGAACTAAAGCGAAAATGAAAAGTAAACTAACAAGACTAAAAAGCAAAGGTAAAAGATAGCATGCAACTCCCCTATCCTGAAGAGTGGAGTCCCCGGCAACGGCGCCAGGAAATACTCCTTGATGGGCCTCGAACCCCTCGTTGGTTACCCCAAGTGGAAGGTGTAAGATGCAGTAAGTAGAAGTGTTTTCCCTTAGCAAAGATGCCAAGGATCGAATCCCCAGAGACTCCTAGGTTCAACAAGTAGGTGTCAATTGCTACGGCGCCAGATTAGTAGCAACCAACGTGGACCTGCACACAGATACAAATAACTTTGCTCCCAACGAGTACAGAGAGGTTGTCAATCTCTCCGGCCTTGCAGTTCACAAAGGGTTAAAAGCAATGATAGTAGTGATAGATAGTTTTTGCGATAGTAGGTAAATAACGAAAAGTAAATAGTGGATGTGATCAATGATGGTAATATGGACCGGAGTCACATGATGTTCACTAGTGATGTCTCTCTCCCAAAAGACGATAAACAACTATGCGAGGTAAACGAATTACAGCTGGGCAATTGACAGGACCACGAACGCAAACCAATGCTGACTACATTGCAAGAAAGGTTGAGGTTCAAAGCATGGGCGGTACGCCAAAGTAAGTAGACCGAAATCCATCAATATCTACTACCAATCATCCACCTTGAGATACCTATCCAGAACATCTCGCTGGTATTAAGTTGCGAGTCCCACCCATAGTGTAAACTCAATGCAACAGACAACTGCATTAAAAGAACTTTGCGTAAAGTAAACAATCCTTGCACCCGCGGGCACAGGCACCGTTGTTTTCCCTCTTGTGGCAACATCACATCCCCTAGACTCATGTTTCAGTCACTCAAGCTAGTCATCGAGGGGCATGAACCCACAATCGAGCATAACGTTCCCTCTTGGAGTCACTACCTATTACTCGGCCAAAGCAATAAATAACAACGGAGAACATGCAAGAATTACTTATGAACTAAAATATGAAAGTGGTGAATCAAATATATTACTCAAGATCAATCTGAACATAATCTCATAATCCATCGGATCCCAGCAAACTCAACATAGTAACAGCATAAGGATTACATAGGTGCCTCGATCATGTAGGGCAGCTCACGAGGACTAATTAGTGAAGCACAAGAATGGGAGGAGAACATCACATAGCTACTGGTCATGGACTCATGGTCCAAGGGAGACTACTCACGAGTCATCCGGGAGGCGTCCATGGTGGTGGAGAAGCTCCCGGTGGTGATCATCCCCTCCGGCAGGGTGCCGGGAAGAGTTCTCCTGGTGCTCCCGATCTTGGAAGCGGCGGCGGCGGCGGAACAGAGATGGGATCGCGAAAAGAAGTCCTGTTCTGAGGGTTTCGGAGGGTCCTTTAAATATATGCCAAAGTAGGGCACCGGGGGAGCCTCGGGGGGCCCAGGCGCCCCCCCGGTGCGGCCCAGGGGGGGGGGGGCGCCCACAGGGCGCCTGGAGCCCCTGTGGCCCCCCAGGCTGCCCTTCGGACGCAGTGTTGTTTCCGGATCGCTGATTTTTTATATAATTTTTCTGGATTTTTCTGGGCAGTTCTCAAAACGTGAAAACTTGAAATACAAAAATAGCCGAAAACAGAAACTGGCACTGGGGTGCACTGGATTAGTAAGTTAGTCCAAATATGATCAAAAGTGTATGAATATCATAGCAATATCACCCAAAAGTGGCATGGAGCAAGCAGAAATTATAGATACGTTTTGGACGTATCAACAGCAGGAGGTGGGTCAACGTCGGAGTTGGAACCGTCGGAGGAGGAGGAATCAGAGATGATGATGTAGCAGTGCAAGCATCGAACGATGTAGCATTGCAAGCGTCGAACTAGGCGGTCTTGCTTGCGCTTGAGCTTGTCCACCCTCGCCGCCTCCTCCCGCTCGGATTGCTCAATGCCGAGTCGGAGCTGCTTGGCGTTGATCCTCAAGAGCCGTCAGGCGTCCATCTCTTTCGTGGTAAGTGGCCGGCGGTACACCCACTGGAGGAGACAATCCTCCTCATCGAGCACCGGCATCACACAATGGCGGAGGCGGGCAGACTACGCAGCCATGTCGAACCCGCCCCCATCTCCCCTGCCATCTGCCCCTCGCGGCGGGCGACGCGTGCCTTCGACACCTGAGTCCGCGACACCGGCAGAGCGGGCACTAGAACCCACTGCAGCCCGTGCGGAGCAGCGACCGGAGGTGGAGGAGGCTGTCGGGTGTCGGAGCATATTAGGCAGGCCTTGCAGATCCGCATGTGGGGCGTTAATGGTTGGAGTCGGCGTCGGCACTGCGGGGGCGGGCGGCAGGTGGCATCGCACCGGACCTAGAGATGTCACCCGTATCGACCTGCGAGCGCTCGAGCGCAACACGGAGCTCCAGCTTGTCCTTGTCTCCGGAGCTATCATAGGAGTGGATGCCGGTGCTAGACATGCTCGTCGGCGCAAGAGGTAGGACGGATTGGGGAAAGGGGAGTGTTGGGGAGCGGAGCGGGGTGAAGTGATCTAGGTTTTGCTCCGGAGGGGGATTTTGTGTGGTCGGGTGGGCCAGTGGTGGGCCGAGCTGATGTGGCGGACGCGCCCAGTGTACCAAGGGAATTCGCTCATCGAGTTCATCTGTGAGAATCGGGACATCTTTGCCTGGAATACTTCTAACATGCCCGGTGTACCGAGGGAATTCGCCGAGCACTACCTTAATGTGGACCCTAAAGTTAAACCTGTCAAACAATTCCTTCGTCGTTTAAATGAAGAGCGACGTAAAGCTATTGGAGAAGAGGTGGCCCGGCCCTTGGTGGCCGGGTTTATCGTGGAAGTTTTTGACCCTGAGTGGTTGGCTAACCCTGTGCTTGTACTTAAGAAAAATGGCACATGGCGCATGTGTGTTGATTACACAGATCTAAATAAGGCTTGTCCAGCTGATCCATTTGCTCTCTCCCGTACCGACCAGATCATTGATGCAACGACGGGTTGTAAGAGTTTATGTTTCCTGGATGCTTATTCTGGTTATCATTAGATCAAGATGGCCGTCAAAGACTAAGAGAAGACATCTTTTATCACACCTTTTGGGGCTTTCTGCTATGTTTCTATGCCTTTCCGACTCAAGAGTGCTTAGGCAACTTATCAGCGTTGTTTCTAGAATTGTTTTCACCGTCAGATTGGGCGCAACGTTCATACTTAGTGGTTGATATTGTGGTCAAGTCAAGGAAGAAGAAGACTCTACTTACTGATTTGAAGGAAACTTTTGACAACCTACGGGTCTACAAAATGATGCTTAACCTTGCCAAATGTGTCTTTGGTGTGCCTACAGGTAAATTGCTGGGGTTTTTGGGTCTTAGAATGGGGCTTCGAGGCTAACCCGGAGAAGATAAAGGCCATCACTTCACTTCCTAAGCCGGTGTGTGTCAATGATGTCCAGCGCCTGGCGGGTCGCATTGCGGCCTTGAGCCGGTTCATAAGTCGCCTAGGACAGAAGGCAATTCCTTTATATCAGATGATGAAGAAGATGGATCATTTTGTCTAGAGTGACTCCGCTAATGAGGCATTTGATGCGCTCAAAAAACAGCTTGCTGAGCCGCCTATCTTGGCTGCTCCCATAGACAAAGAGCCTTTGCTCCTATACGTGGCGGCTAATAACAAGGCAGTCAGTGCAACAGTTGTTGGGGAGCGCAACGAGGCAGGCAAGGAGTACCCAATCCGGCGGCCTGTTTACTATGTTAGTGAGGTATTGAATGAGTCCAAGCAAAGATATCCACATTGGAAGAAGCTGGTGTTTGGGGTGTTCATGGAGAGTTGCAAGTCGAAACACTATTTCCTTGGACGTCCTATTATTGTGGTTAGCTTTGCACCTTTAGGGGATATTATTCAAAATAGAGAAGCCACTGGCCGAGTTGTTAAGTGGGCAGTCGAGCTTGGACCTCATGTTCTGAAATACGTGCCAAGAACAACCATCAAGTCTCAAGCTTTGGTGGACTTCATAAATGATTGGACATAGGTGCAAACACCTGAGGAGAAGCATGACAATACATACTGGACAATCCACTTTGTTGGCTCCAGGCAATTGGAAGGCTCGGGGGCTGGAGTTACTTTGACTTCCCCACGAGGTGATAAATTATGTTATGTATTAAGGCTAACATTTCCTTGTATTAACAATGCAGCTGAGTGTGAAGCTTTGCTCCATGGGCTTCATATGGCCAAGGAGATGAATTTAAGTCAGGTCAGATGTCTAGGAGACTCATACCTTGTATCTCAGCAAGTTTCAGGAAAACGTGACTCTAAAGACCTGCTCATGGTGGCTTACCATCAGGCGGTTGATACTATTGCTCATCACTTTAAGGGTTATCAAGTGGATCATATTGATCGACGAAAAAACGAGGCAGCTGATGCACTATCCCGCCTTGGGTCTCAACGTAAGTCAGTGCCCCCAATGTGTTCCTCGATGTGTTACACAATCCTTCATTTAAATTACCTTCCGAGGAAGACCTTGTTGTACCTGGCCCGGAAGGACAGTTGGCGGCAGCTCTTCGTGCTAGTCCTGACTGGACGCTCCCTTATTTGGCTTATCAGACTCGTGGCGAGTTACCCGAGGATGAAAATTTGGCTTGGCAGATCACAAGGCCTTCTAAGTCTATGACTATTATCAATGGCGAGTTACATCGATGCAGTGTGACCGGTGTTTTCCAACGTTGTGTTTCTCCTAAGGAGGGCCGTGGGATTTTACAAGAGATACTTGCAGGCGACTGTGGTCATCATGCCGTCTCATGTTCTTTGGTGGCTAAGGCGTTTCATCATGGATGTTTCTGGTTGACGGCTCATGCAAATGCAGAGGATATTGTTAGTAAATGTGATGGGTGTCAGAAGTTTGCAAGACAAGCTCATGTACCAGCTCAGGAGTTGCGGATGATCCCAATCACTTGGCTATTTGTGGTCTGGGGACTTGATATGGTTGGACCGTTTAAGATATTTAAGGACAAGAAGACCCCCCTTCTGGTGTCAGTTGATAAGTTTACCAAGTAGGTTGAGACAGAGCGAGTTAGCAATTGTGAGGCGGCGGCGGCAGTTCATTTTATTAAAAAAACCGATCTTTTGCTTTCGTTATCCTTATTGTATCATCACTGATAATGGCACAAATCTGTCTAAGGGTGCTATGAAGGAGTTCTGTCAAAGAGAGAAGATCCGCCTTGATGTATCCTTGATGGCTCATCCACAGTCTAATGGTCAAGAAGAATGTGCCAATCAAGAAATTTTGCGAGGGATGAAGCCCCGGCTTATGGTTACTCTGGAACGCACGCCGGGTTGTTGGGTTGAGGAGCTTCCTTCAGTCCTTTGGAGTAGCATGACCACCCCGAACAGATCAACAGGCTGCACGCCTTTCTGCATGGTTTACGGTGCAGAAGTGGTTCAACCAAGTGACATTCTTAATGACTCGCCCAGGGTGGCGGCTTACGTTGAAACTGATATCGAGACGACGCGAGAGAACACACTTGATTCCTTGGATGATGAATGGGATCCTGCAGTAGCCCTATCGGCGATTTATCAACAAGACCCGCGACGCTATCATAGCCGTAGAATTAGGATCCGGACATTCTAAGAGGGCGACTTAGTGCTCCGACTAGTTCGAGATCAGACAAACATGCATAAGCTATCACCGCCCTGGGAAGGACATGTTGTTGTCAGCAAAAATCTCAACAATGGGTCGTATTATCTCATTGATCCGCGTGAGCACAGGAAATCACACACTTCTGAGGAGGAGACCAACATACCGTGGAACATTGCTCATCTTCGGCCTTATTACACTTGAGTCATTGAATCTCATTATTGTACATATTTTCGTCAATGTATATATCTTTTTATGATCAACATAATAAAGCCGACATCCCCATAATTCGTGGCCTCTGCCATCTCATCTCATATTTTCTGTTCATGAGTCTTTATTGGTTGATCATAAGGTCACTTGGCGGCTTCTAGCTCACCAGGTTTAGCTTTCATACGCTCTTGGCAGTCTTTATATGTCATATATGGGTTAAACCTGCCTGTTTGCAACTTGATACTCCGCCAGGTGACCCGTCGAACTCTTGACAGTCAATCTTTTAAATAAGACCCTAAACTTGTCAAGGTTAAAACGGTGGCTTTTGTCACGTGAGAGCCGGCTTACAGAGAGCTAGGATAAACTCACCTGTCTGCTTGTTGCTACTCCGCTATGTGGTCTGTCATACTCTTAATAGTCAATCTTTTAACTAAGACCCTAAATTAGTTAAGGTTAAAACGTTGGATTTATGTCACTAGAGAGCCAACTTACAGGATGAAAGGCTATCATGCCTAGCTTCTTGAAAGCAAAATGAAAGTTTTTCAAAAAACCATACATATCTAGTCTCTTTTGATCGTGCCTTCAAAGCCAGCTTACAAGCATTTAAGATATACATGTGTATATTCTCTGTTTCTTGGTTTTACATGCATTTTTATCTTATCAAGGCTATAAGTCCTTGGGCTACAGAAAGTACGGGTTAGCATTGCTCATAATTGAGTTTATAGCAGCCATGACCCGCCAAGGGGATTATTCAAAAATTGTTATGACTATGAGTTGTTGGCTTGTTAACCCACCCTGGCTTTTTTATTGTAAGTCCCTAGTACTAGAGATTTATGGATCTTCCACAGATTATATGCAAAGACATCAAATTAATTCAGAGATGTTGCAAAGGCAAAGTGCACATGTATGGTCAGGTCAAGCATACAGAGAAGTTACGTCGCCGGATCAAATCGTTTTAGTCAGGGACATATCTGCGATTATTTATCTTTTAGTTTAGCCCCTAGACTTCAATCTAGCGTTACTTTTTGCTCGTTAGTAGAAATTAGATGAAACCAACGCCAATCTCTTCGTTGTGATCTCATCTATCCAGTAATCCAACTTAAACATAATTTTGAAATATTTAAAATTTGGTTCAAGCCGATTTGAATTTGAATCTTCGTTTGATCGTAACTTGAGTTTCATAGCTCTGTTTGAGTTGATTCTTTTTGCAAATCGAAGCTCTTGACCTAAACTATCTGATAAGGCCAAATTCACTTAATGTTGGTACTGTTAGACATTGTTTTCTGTTGCAAGAGTTATTTGCTTGTTTTCGAAGTTTTCCGAGTTCTTTTCTTCGTTTCTGTTGCATGATTGCTCATGCATGCTATTGTTTGCTTGCGATAGAATTTCCGGAGTGCGAAGCTTGCTACTAGGAGTCTCTAGGTTTCAACGATCATCAGCAAGGCAAGTTACGCTTTGATCATACTTTTTAATACCCAGTTTTACTTCCATTAGTTCTATCCTCAAAGATTTGCATGAGCAGGACTTGGTTACATGTGGAATTGCTGAGTAGTTCATGAGGTTGGAACCTATGACTTGAGATCAACCTCGGGAATATACGCTTTATTAGTTATTGCTTAGCCATGCTCGTAGACGTGGATTGGTATGTGAGATTCATGAAAGTTGTGAGTGTAATAACAACTAAGGGAAAGTTTTAAGGTGGAAACTATAATACACATCTGGGTGTATTGGTTGCAGGGCACCTGGAGATTCCACTGTTATCCTAGGATATCTCAGAGGAACTGCGTGATCATCCTATGGAATGCCACCCAGGCTCAAAGGGACCATATATCATTCATTCCTAGAAATTTCCGTGTGCAGCCACAAGCCATTATGGGCTCTGGCATAGTTGAGTATGTTGTGTGAGTTCTTTCAGTGGTGGACTAGCAGATGTAGGGGAAATAGGTGTACCGGTCTACGCAGAGTAAAGAGTTAATGCTTCTGAGAGACTATGCCTCGATCTTCCGATCATGGATGCGGTCGAGTCTTGTGGGGAAAAGTGCGCAAACCTCTGCAGAGTGTACAATCTATTCATGAGTAGCCGTGTCCCCGGTTATGGACATCTTGAGTATCCTGGTATTTGAATTTATGGACTGATCTCATCACTATATTAATTAACTTGTTGGGTTATTAATGACATTGTGGATTTTGGGATTGAGATGGAGGAAACACTCTCAATATTGTTTAATTCAACTTAGTAGTAAATAAAATTTATTCCTTTGTTGTAGGAAAAAACTAGCTTCATGCAAAAATAAACCTTACAGCCTCCACCAGCCAAATATGCATATAGTTGTAGATACTTGTTCATCATTATTGCTAAAGTGTGATCTTGCCAGCATATTCAATGTGCTGACCTACACGGCTGCAACGTCTCATGTTATCGAGTTTTCCGACGAAGATTAAGGTGTGATAGGTCATTGTCATGCACTCAGTGTTTGCCGTGGAGTTGGTTGGACTCAACTTATCTTTGATGCTTCCGCAGTTCAGCTTAGTTTAATTATTGTTAGATGGCCTTCAGCCATATTTTTGTAATAAGACTCTTTATGAGGATTCTCGATGTAATAAGTGTGTGATTGAAACTCTGTTATAAATCCTCAAGTACTGTGTGTGTGTCAGCATACCGATCTAGGGATGACACTTAAGCACAGAGACTTCGATCCATTGGGATCGTGGTTGCTACAGATCACGTCCGTGTCAAGTAGACCGACTGCTGCCTGCATCTACTACTATTACTCCACACATCGACCGAAGTGATTCTGTATCTAGAGTATTAATTTCATAAAGAACAAAGTAACACATTAAGTCAGATGTCATGACGTAGCAGAATTAACTCAAGCAATGTGATGAAAACCCCATCTTGTTATCCTCGATGGCAACAATACAATATATGTCATGTCCCTTTCTGTCACTGGGATTGAGCACCGCAAGATTGAACCCAAAGCAAATCACTTCTCCCATTTTGCAAGAAAAACCAATCTAGTTGGCCAAACCAAACCGATAGTTTGAAGAGAATTACTAAGATATCAAATCATGCATATAAGAATTCAGAAAAGACTCACATAATATTCATAGATAATCTGATCATAAATCTACAATTCATCGGATCTTGACAAACACACCGCAAAATAATATTACATCGGATAGATCTCCAAGAACATCGAGGAGAACATGGTATTGAGCACAAAAGAGAGAGAAGAAGCCATCTAGATACTAGCTATGGACCCGTAGGTGTGTGGTAAACTACTCACACTTCATCGGAAGGGCAATGGTGTTGATGTAGATGCCCTCCGTGGTCGAATCACCCTCCGACAGATTAACGAAAAAGGCCTCCAGATGGGATCTCGCGGATAGAGAAGGTTACGGCATTGGGAAAGTAGTTACGATGCCTCCTCTAGGATTTCTGGAATAAATGTGAATATATAGGTGGAAGAAATAGGTCGGTGGAGGAACGAGGGGCCCACAAGGGTGGGGGCTTGCCCTACCCCCAGGGCACGGGCTCCGTCCTTGTGGCCGCCTCGTGGCTCCCCTGACATACACTCTAAGTCCTCTGGATGTCTTCTGGTCCAAGAAAAATCCTCGTAAAGTTTCGTTTCGTTTGGACTCCGTTTAATATTCCTTTTCTGCGAAACTCAAAAACAAGGAAAAAACAAAAACTGGCACTAGGCTCTAGGTTAATAGGTTAGTCCCAAAAATAATATAAAATAACAAATTAATGCGTTTAAAACATCCAAAAAAGATAATATAATAGCATGGAACAATCAAAAAATTATAGATACGTTGGAGACATATCACCTCTAGGGCATATTTCCATCAGTTCTGGTGTCTCCGAATCACTGGTGGCTGAAGCGGGGCTGCAAATTACGATGTTGTTGGATCATCCCTCTTCGAATGACTAGTTGTCTTTGCTGCTTGTTCTGGATGGACAGTTGTCTCTTTTGTTATGCATACTCCTTGTTATTTGGTCATCCTCATCTATGTCACTCTTACTATGTAAGTAGTTGCCTCTATTTAGAATGTTATTCTCGTCTGGATCACGAGAGTCTCATCACTTCAGATGGGTGCGTTTTGGTGGTGTAGCAAGACTTCTTATGAACTATCATGTCTTGCTGTCTATGTCAGTAGTAGTCACTAGTCAGTGTTTGAATGTTGTATATATCATTGTTTCGAACTGTTTATTGTCTCGTACTGCTAGTGGGCTAAATGAGGGCATCACCATTCTCCAAAGAGTATATCTCCTTTTTTCAAGTTAAATAATTTGAGCTCAGTGTCTTTTCGATGATGTACACTTGTTGCCGTTGAATATGGGCCGACTAGTAACGCAATGCCAAACATGTCAATTATGACTCTCAGGCCGAGCGCTCAAAAAAAAGAAAGAAAAATGACTCTTAGGCCGACATGTGGGCGCCACCGGTGTTTTCGTGCACTTGCGCGCCAAGAGCATATTGGCGCGTGTTCGAAATTCATGCTACCTTTTCATCCCCGATCTCCCGTCCCTCCCCCACCTCTAGAATCTCGATCCTACTCCAGTTCCCCCAAATCCCCTCCCGTACTCCATGTACTCAAGAGCACTATCTTGTCACCGGTCAATGTGGATCTCCAAGTCGGAGATCCTGAGGTCCGTCCGTACTTCGGGCGCTTTGTGCTATCGGTCAATAGTGGCATGGCGGCGCTTGACGACCAGTTTGCCGGCCTCCCATCTTGCTGGACGACCTTTTCAAAGCTATTGGCATTGCGCATGGCATCCAAGTAAGTGACTTGCTCGTCGATGTTTGTCCGCCACCAGCTGATTTCTTCATCAGGTTCCGGACAACTTTCGACTCCATTCGTGTGTTCGAATCATCCCGGAGTTTGTTCTGTGAAGGCGCGCTGGTGAGCTTTGATCGGTGGCACCCATGATGGGGCTCGGTGCCCTCTGAGCTTGAGATTTTAACAAAGCTTACCTTCCGCAGCATGCCTCGACGTGCTTGGAATAGCGAGTCCATGAATGAGCTTATCAACGACTTTGGAGGTGAGCTCGTAAGTATGTTTGTTCCTCCAGACAGCTAGGCTCTGACGACTATGGCATGGATGAAGAAGCCGTCCACCATAACGAAGGTGATTAGTGTTGAAATACTGGTGCAGGAACCGGGGTTGTACTATTCGTCGCCACCAAGGCCGCCGCGGACCATGTTAGGGATATACCTATATCGAGTGTTCATGCATGTCGAAGAAGTGGTCAATCCATCTATCAAAGTCCTGTTGCCGCCGCTGGTGCCAAGGTTTGTCGACGACGTCCATTATAGGAATCAACGTCGGACTTTCCCCGTGTTGCGTGGAACGATGGATGGCACAGGGCCTACTCCATCGCACGGCAGAGGCCACTGCTTCTTTGGGAGAAGAGGCAGGGCGGGCTGCCATGATGTGCTCTAATTTGAGGTAACAACTGAATTTTCTCAGATACTAGTTAAATCCGAGCTATCGGTGTGAAGCACTGATGTGCCAGTACATTTGATTGTGACATGTTCTATTTTTGTACTTGAACTTTTTTTAGAAAGGGGTGTACGTCAAATTAATGTGCTAGTAGAACTTATTGTATTGTCTGTCTGTTTTCTTTGCACAACATTCAAGACATTTCCTCGTCATTGATAAAGACGATGAACCCCTATGTACAAGTTCATTGATTTCAACATAGCCGTACCCGTAGCAGTCCACTGCTTCCACCCTGATTGTGCCACGTGCGTAAAAAAATTGTATGCAAGTTCAGTGTGCTATGATGTTACATACGATTGTGTATCAGCAATGCATATGGCTCAAAGATGTAATTACGAGCATCAACCGATGTCTCTCTCTTTCACACACACAAGTGGGCCCGGTGAATTATTTCTTCGCTCGTGACAACTTTTATTTAGGTTCCACTGTACTCTAATTTTTTTCTCAAGTTATTAATTGAGCTCAGTAACTTCAAAAAGTTATACAGAAGCCTTGTTTGGGCCTTTTCAGGCGTCGTTGAATGTGGGCTGAGTAGCCATGTGAAGTTGTACTATACTACAAAAGCCATTTTTGTTAAACATCAACAATGTAACTGGGCCGACAGTTGTACACAATATCTTTAAATAAGCGCAGCCTAGCTTATGATTCTTTTAATAAAATGCACAACCCAGTCCATTATATATATAATAAGATTACCAAGACCAACTATTTTTTAATAATATTCATAACTCAGTATTATTTTTTATACGAAATGCTCAGTCCAGACCATCATTGATTTTCACCCATCCCAGAAAATGGGTCAATTCCCACTAAAATCAAATGGCTTGTAAATTATCAGAAGTAATAAATGCGTTGCATGTATGCAATATTAGTTTTCACCCAGCTCAGTAAATATGTGTATTCGAATAAATAATCAAATACGCTGTAAATAATATATTTTATTATTTTATTTGTGCTCCTTTATTGAATTCTACCTTAATATCTTGATTTGTCAAAAATTGGCTATTATAGTTTTTACCCAACCCAGGAAATAGATTATTTTTTGAGTTAAAGTCCCGAAAATAGATGTATTGGCAAACAAAATGAAATGGGCTGTAAAACCTAAATAAATGGGTTGCATTCCGCCACAGCTTTCGAAGCTGACTTTGTTGGCCCACTAGACGAAGCCTACGCAAGGTGTTGTCCATTTAGTGAACAAAACGATTTATAATGGTCTAAAACAAAAGGTCAACAAATTATTCTCACATCTGTAGTCATTGGATTGACATCCAATGGCGATCCTGCTTCTTCAATTTCTGATCTAGTTGCTCTTGCTCCAGCCGCCAAAACCATCGCTGGCTGGAGCGCCTACATCTGCCTCCCATGGCCAGCTCTGCTACCGCCCAGGCCTCGCCGCCCACCTTACTCCCAGCGGTGGCCAGGTCATACCTGTACTCACCCACACCTTGTGTTATTCTTCGGCGAAGGAAGTCGAACCAGTCCCTCATACCCCCCTCCACCAGGGACTCCAGTGCCCCTTGTTCCACAACTCCAAATCGTTCCCATATTAGGCCTCGCCGTCGTCCATCGCCTTGGTGCTCTCGGCGCGGCGTGGTCAACGTGGTCAAAGAACGACTTCCATCGGAAGAGGACTGTACGTGGAGAGGCTGACAGCTGGGTCCACGGCTGCAGCAAGGAAATGCCTCCTTATTACACGTAAAATAATTATTCCTCCACCTAACAGCAGGGACCCACCGGAAGGGACTCTGTATTTTGCGAAAAAAATGTTTGCCCCCTGATAGCTGGGACCTACCAGCTACATCTTCGCATGCAGGGAAGTACGTCCATATTACGGGCAAAAGAATTGATTCGCCCCCTGACCGCTGGGACCCACCTTCAATAACTTCGCACGCAAGGAAGTACCTCCTTATCCTCCCTGACAGTCGGGACCCACCTCGTCAAAGCGTACGTAGCGTTGTCACTTTGGTCGCGAATGTGTACATAGTACATACATACTAGTCGATCAGTCTCTCTGCAACGATGAACCATGGCCGAGCAAGCAGCGGCACGTGTAGTATTAGAGCCCCCGACGTAGCAGTTCAGGCAGTCTAGTCAAAACCGTATACACGTACGTACAGCCAGCTGCAAAAAAATACGGCCACGCATGTACATACGGGCGGGATCTCAAACTCCTGCTCGAGCATTTGTACGACCAAGGCTCGTGTACAAGGAGAGGCAACGGATGGCAGCGACGTCGCACTGTTCATCGGTAGCTAACCGGTTGGGTCGAAACGGAGAAAACAACATCGTCTTCACTGAGAGCGAAGTGACTGGGTCGGAATGCATCCTGTACATTGGGAGCGAAACCACACGGTCGGAACGCGTCATGTTCAACGGGAGCCAACCGGCTTGGACGAAACAGCCGGAACGGTGTCTGGCGTAATGCAAAATGGAGGAAAACGACCTTCTGTTCGACAGCGCACGGTCAAAACGGGGTCCTGTTCATCGGCGAGGGTCTAGTGTATAGTAACATCCCAATTTTACTAAATTAGGATGTTATTAGATCATTCATATGCATATCATGATAAATATGATCGGAAACTGAAGGAAATATGCCCTAGAGGCAATAATAAAGTTATTATTTATTTCCTTATATCATGATAAATGTTTATTATTCATGCTAGAATTGTATTAACCGGAAACTTAGTACATGTGTGAATACATAGACAAAACAGTATGTCCCTAGTATGCCTCTACTAGACTAGCTCATTGATCAAAGATGGTTATGTTTCCTAGCCATAGACATGAGTTGTCATTTGGTCAACGGGATCACATCATTAGGAGAATGATGTGATGGACAAGACCCATCCGTTAGCATAGCACTATGATCGTTTAGTTTTACTACTATTGCTTTCTTCATGACTTATACATGTTCCTATGACTATGAGATTATGCAACTCCCGAATATCGTAGGAACACCTTGTGTGCTATCAAACGTCACAACGTAACTGGGTGATCATAAAGATGCTCTACAGGTGTCTCCGAAAGTATTCGTGGTGTTGGCATAGATCAAGATTAGGATTTGTCACTCCGAGTGTCGGAGAGGTATCTCTGGGCCCTCTCGGTAACACACATCACAATAAGCCTTGCAAGCAAAAGACTAATGAGTTAGTCACGAGATGATGTGTTACGGAACGAGTAAAGAGACTTGCCGGTAACGAGATTGAACTAGGTATAGAGATACCGACGATCGAATCTCGGGCAAGTAACATACCGTTTGACAAAAGGAACAACGTTGTTATGCGGTTCTGACCGATAACAGATCTTCGTAGAATATGTAGGAGCCAATATGAACATCCAGGTTCCGCTATTGGTTATTGACCGGAGATGAGTCTCGGTCATGTCTACATAGTTCTCGAACCCGTAGGGTCCGCACGCTTAACGTTTGATGACGATCGGTATTATGAGTTTATGAGTATTGATGTACCGAAGGTAGTTCGGAGTCCCGGATGAGATCACGGACATGACGAGGAGTCTCGGAATGTCCGAGACATAAAGATTGATATATTGGACGGCTATATTCGGACACCGGAAGTATACCGGAAAAGTTTCGGATTTATCGGGAATGCCGGAGGGGGTTACCGGAACCCCCTACGAGAGGGGATGGTCCATAGTGGGCCTAAAGGGAAAGAGAGAGGCAGCCCATAGGGCTGGCCGGCACCCCAACCTAGGGTTCCTAGTTGGACTAGGATTGGGGGGGGGGCACCACCTCTCCTATTCCTTCCCCCCTTCTTCCTTTTGGTGAATCCTACTAGGAATAGGATTGCAATCCTATTCCTAGTAGGACTCCTTCCCTAGCCGCACCAGGAAGGGCCGACCGGCCTCCCTCCCTTGCTCCTTTATATACGGGGGCAGGGGGGCACCCAAAGACACACAAGTTGAATTGTTTTAGCCGTGTGCGGTGGCCCCCTCCACAGAATCACACCTCGGTCATACCGTCGCGGAGCTTAGGCGAAGCCCTGCGCCGGTGAACACATCATATCCGTCACCACGCCGTCGTGCTGACGAAACTCTCCCGTGAAGCTCAACTGGATCAAGAGCTCGTGGGACGTCATCAAGCTGAAAGTGTGCTGAACGCGGAGGTGCCGTACGTTCGGTGCTTGATCGGTTGGATCACGAAGAAGTTCGACAACATCAACCGCGTCACTTGACGCTGCCACTCCCGGTCTACGAGGGTACGTAGACACACTCTTCCCTCTCGTTGCTATGCATCTGGTAGACAGATCTTGCGTGATCGTAGGAAAATTTTAAAATACTACGTTCCCAAACAGAAACCCGCTGGAGACGTCCTGCCGTCGGCGCCGCCATTTTTTTCGTCTGGTGAGCAAACACCTTCGACCAACCAGGACCTGCCACGTGGCAGTTTGTAACAGGAGTCGCTACATGACTTAGCTACAGGGCCCATGCTGTTTCTGTTGCTGTTTGTCTTTATCTTAGTTTTGTTTCAAATCTTCAAATAGCCATATCTTTTTGTGTATGTATCGAAATTAGGTGATACTTTTTCCTATGCACTCACAAAAATCTGCTCTTTATCACAGTACCAACTTTGCACATGTTTGCACTGTTCAAATTTGAATTCGTTTGAATTTGAATCAAATCTTTCGGAGGCCGTATCATTTAAACCATGTGACAGAATCGGGTGATTCTTTTTGCATTGTGATCGTAGTGCTATGTAGTTGATCGGTACATGTTGTCTTGCTGTTGTTTTTGATTTTTAAATGATTTCTTGCTTTTTTCTTTATTTTGTCTTTATTTGAGTTTCGGCAATTGATTTGTTATATTGTGTGAAACGTGTAGATTGTCCGGAGCGCGATGCGCGCTATTGTCAGGAGTGTGACTTTTTGAACCAGAACCAAAGCAAGTTACATGTCGATCATCCTTTACCTATTATTTTTGTATGAATTTGTAGGTTATGCCACACTATAAATTTATGCATTATAAGATTGTTATAATTTGATCTATTGTTGAGCTATCTCCCGTCTTTGCAAATCGTGGTAGGTATTGTTTTGATATGCTTGTAGACGGGGTTGATTCCTATATACATTGAGCTTATGTGAGGATTATATATATTTAACAAAATTGAGTAGTTACTAAGGAGTTAATTCACTTCTGGGCGTAAGTGGTATTGCTTGGTGTTGAGGGAGGGCATCATGGGATCTTGCACCCTTTCTAAGGCCATCCACCCATGAGAGTGCACCCTAAGTGGAATGCCGCCCAGGTTCAAAAAGATCAGGCAGACTTAGTGACTAGTAGGTTCCATGTGCGGCCACTGGCTAAATGGGCTCTGGCTTAGTTGATCGTTTGTTGGAACCCTTGGCCCAGATAGTGTCGACAGATGTAGCTTATATAGGTGGGATGTGGCCGTCAGGTGGTTAAGGGAACCTCTTCTGAAAGACTTCATCTCAGTCTTAGGATTGGGACCAGTGGGTAAAGCATACAAAACTTAGTACATGTGTGAATACATAGACAAATCGCACCTCGGTCATACCGTCGCGGAGCTTAGGCGAAGCCCTGCGCCGGTGAACACATCATATCCGTCACCACGCCGTCCTGCTGACGAATCTCTCCCGTGAAGGTCAACTGGATCAAGAGCTCGTGGGACGTCATCAAGCTGAACGTGTGCTGAACGCGTAGGTGCCGTACGTTTGGTGCTTGATCGGTTGGATGGCGAAGAAGTTCGACAACATCAACCGCGTCACTTGACGCTTCCGCTCCCGGTCTACGAGGGTACGTAGACACACTCTTCCCTCTCGTTGCTATGCATCTGGTAGACAGATCTTGCGTGATCGTAGGAAAATTTTAAAATACTACGTTCCCAAACAGTGGCATCATGAGCCAGGTCTATGCGTAGATGATATGCACGAGTAGAACACAATGAGTTGTGGGCGATACTAGTCATACTGCTTACCAGCATGTCATACTTTGCTTCGGCGGTATTGTGAGATGAAGCGGCCCGGACCGACATTACGCGTACGCTTACGCGAGACTGGTTTCACCGTTACGAGCACTCGTTGCTTAAAGGTGATTGGCGGGTGTCTGTCTCTCTTACTTTAGCTGAATCAAGTGTGGCTACGCCCGATCCTTGTGAAGGTTAAAACAGCACAAACTTGACGAAACATCGTTGTGGTTTTGTATGCGTAGGTAAGAACGGTTCTTGCTAAGCCCGTAGCAGCCACGTAAAACTTGCAACAACAAAGTAGAGGACGTCTAACTTGTTTTTGCAGGGCATGTTGTGATGTGATATGGTCAAGACATGATGAGTTATAAGGTTTTGTATGAGATGATCATGTTTTGTAAAGTTATCGGCAACTGGCAGGAGCCATATGGTTGTCGCTTTATTGTATGAAATGCAATCTCCATGTAATTGCTTTACTTTATCACTAAGCGGTAGCGATAGTCGTGGAAGCAATAGTTGGCGAGACGAAAACGATGCTACGATAGGAGATCAAGGTGTCGCGCCTGTGACGAAGGTGATCATGACGGTGCTTTGGAGATAGAGATCAAAAGCACAAGATGATGATGGCCATATCATGTCACATATTTTGATTGCATGTGATGTTTATCTTATTATGCTTCTTATTTTGCTTAGATCGACGGTAGCATTATAAGATGATCCCTTACTAAATTTCAAGGTATAAGTGTTCTCCCTGAGTATGCATCGTTGCGAAAGTTCGTCGTGCCGAGACACCACGTGATGATCTGGTGTGATAAGCTCTACGTTCAAATACAACGGGTGTAAGCCAGTTTTGCAAACGCAGAATACTCGGGTTAAACTTGACGAGCCAAGCATATGCAGATATGGCCTCGGAACACTGGAGACTGAAAGGTCGAGCGTGAATCATATAGTAGATATGATCAACATAAGATGTTCACCATTGAAACTACTCCATCTCACGTGATGACCGGACATGGTTTAGTTGATTTGGATCACGTGATCATTTAGATGACCGGAGGGATGTCTATCTAAGTGGGAGTTCTTAAGTAATTTGATTAAATTGAACTTTAATTTATCATGAAGTTAGTCCTGGTAGTATTAGCATATCTATGTTGTAGATCAATAGCTCGCGATGTTGCTCCCCGTTTATTTGTCATATGTTCCTAGAGAAAACCAAGTTGAAAGATGTTAGTAGCAATGATGCGGAATTGTTCCGTGATCTGAGGATTATCCTCATTGCTGCACAGAAAAATATGTCCTTAATGCACCGCTAGGTGACAGACCTATTGCAGGAGCAGATGTAGACGTTATGAACGTTTTGACAAAAGCTCGGTATGATGACTACTTGATAGTGTAGTGCACCATGCTTTACGGCTTATAACCGGGACTTCAAAAACGTTTTGAACGCCACGGAGCATATGAGATGTTCCAAGAGTTGAAATTAGTATTTCATACTCATGCCCGTGTCGAGAGGTATAAGACCTCTGACAGTACTTTGCCTACAAGATGGAGGAGAATAGCTCAACCAGTGAGCATGTGCTCAGATTGTCTGGGTACTACAATTACTTTAATCAAGTGGGAGTTAATCTTCCAGATAAGATAGTAATTGACAAAGTTCTCTAGTCACTATCACCAAGTTAGTAGAACTTCGTGATGAACTATAATATGCAAGGGATAACGAAGGTAATTCCCGAGCTCTTCGCAATGCTGAAATCGGCGAAGGTAGAAATCAAGAAAGAACATCAAGTGTTGATGGTTAATAAGACCACTTGTTTCAAGTAAAGGGCAAAGGGATAGAAGGGGAACTTCAAGAAGAATGACAAGCAAGTTGTCACTCCCATGAAGAAACCCAAATCTAAAACTCAAGCCTGAAACTAAGTGCTTCTACTGCAAAGGAAATGGTCACCGGAAGTGGAACTGCCCTAGATACTTGGCGGATAAGAAGGATGGCAAAGTGAACAAAGGTATATTTGATATACAGATTATTGATGTGTATTTTACTAGTGTTCATAGCAACCCCTCGGTATTTGATACTGGTTCAGTTGCTAAAGAGTAGTAACTCGAAGTGGGAGTTGCATAATGAACATAAACTAGTTAAAAGATGAAGTGACGATGTGTATTGGAAGCAGTTCCAAGATTGATATGATCATCATCGCACACTCCCTATACTTTCGGGATTAGTGATGAACCTAAATAAGTGTTATTTGGTGTTTGTGTTGAGCATGAATATGATTTGATCATGTTTATTGCAAAACGGTTATTCATGTAAGTTAGAGAATAATTGTTGTTCTGTTTACATGAATAAAACCTTCTATGGTCATACACCCAATGAAAATAGTTTGTTGGATCTCGATCGTGTGATACACATATTCATAATATTGAAGCCAAAAGATGCAAGGTTAATAATGATAGTACAACTTATTTGTGGCACTGCCGTTTAGGTCATATTGGTGTAAAACACATGAAGAAACTCCATAATGATGGACTTTTGGAATCACTTGATTATGAATCACTTGGTGCTTGCGAACCATGCCTTATGGGCAAAATGACTAAAACTCCGTTCTCCGGAACTATGGAGCGAGCAACAGATTTGTTGGAAATCATACATACTGATGTATGTGGACCAATGAGTGTTGATGCTCGCGGCGGGTATCGTTATTTTCTGACCTTCACTGATGATTTGAGCAGATATGGGTATATCTACTTCATGAAACACAAGTCTGAAACATTTGAAAAGTTCAAAGAATTTCAGAGTGAAGTAGAGAATCATCGTAACAAGAAAATAAAGTTTCTACGATCTGATCGTGGAGGAGAATATTTGAGTTACGAGTTTGGTCTTCATTTGAAACAATGTGGAATAGTTTCACAACTCACGCCACCCGGAACACCACAGCGTAATGGTGTGTCTGAACGTCATAACCATACTTTATTAGATATGGTGCGATCTATGATGTCTCTTACCGATTTACCACTATCGTTTTGGGGTTATGCATTAGAGACAGCTGCATTCACGTTAAATAGGGTACCATCTAAATCCGTTGATACGACACCTTATGAACTATGGTTTGGCGAGAAACCAAAGTTGTCGTTTCTTAAAGTTTGGGGCTGTGATGCTTATGTGAAAAAGCTTCAACCTGATAGGCTCGAACCCAAGTCGGAGAAATGTGTCTTCATAGGATACCCAAAAGAAACTGTTGGGTACACCTTCTATCACAGATCCGAAGGCAAGAAATTCGTTGCTAAGAATGGATCCTTTCTAGAGAAGGAGTTTATCTCGAAAGAAGTGAGTGGGAGGAAAGTAGAACTTGATGAGGTAATTGTACCTTCTCCCGGATTGGAAAGTAGTACATCACAGGAAATTGTTCCAGTGATTCCTACACCAATTAGTGAGGAAGTTAATGATAATGATCATGAAACTTCAGATCAAGTTTCTGCTGAACGTCGTAGATCAACCAGAGTACGTTCCGCACCAGAGTGGTACGGCAACCCAGTTCTGGAAATCATGTTACTAGACCATGATGAACCTACGAACTATGAGGAAGCGATGATGAGCCCAGATTCCGCAAAATGGCTTGAAGCCATGAAATCTGAGATGGGATCCATGTATGAGAACAAAGTATGGACTTTGGTTGACTTGCCCGATGATCGGCAAGCCATCGAAAATAAATGGATCTTCAAGAGGAAGACCGACGCAGACAGTAATATTACTGTTTACAAAGCTCGACTTGTTGCGAAAGGTTTTCGACAAGTTCAAGGAGTTGACTACGATGAGACTTTCTCACCTGTAGCGATGCTTAAGTCTGTCCGAATCATGTTAGCAATTGCCGCATTTTATGATTATGAAATCTGGCAAATGGATGTCAAAACTGCATTCCTAAATGGATATCTCAAAGAAGAGTTGTATATGATGCAACCAGAAGGTTTTGTCGATCCAAAAGGTGCTAACAAAGTATGCAAACTCCAGCGATCCATCTATGGACTGGTGCAAGCATCTCGGAGTTGGAATATACGCTTTGATGAGGTGATCAAAGCATATAGATTTATACAGACTTTTGGAGAAGCCTGTATTTACAAGAAGTGAGTGGGAGCACTACAACCTTTCTGATAAGTATATGTGAATGACATATTGTCGATCGGAAATGATGTAGAATTTTCTGGAAAGCATAAAGGAGTGTTTGAAAGGAGTTTTTCAAAGAAAAAGACCTTGGTGAAGCTGCTTACATATTGGGCATCAAGATCTATAGAGATAGATCAAGACGCTTGATAAGACTTTCGATGAGTACATACCTTGATAAGATTTTGAAGTAGTTCAAAATGGATCAGTCAAAGAAGAAGTTCTTGCCTGACTTGTAAGGTGTGAAGTTCAGTAAGACTCAAAGCCAGACCACGGCAGAAAAATATAGAGAGAATGAAAAGTCATTCCCTATGCCTCAGCCATAGGTTCTATAAAGTATGCCATGCTGTGTACCAAACATGTTGTGTACCTTGCCATGAGTTTGTCAAGGGGGTACAATAGTGATCCAGAAGTAGATCACTGTACAGCGGTCAAAATTATCCTTAGTAACTGGATGACTAATGAAATGTTTCTCGATTATGGAGGTGATAAAGAGTTCGTCGTAAAGGGTTACGCCGATGCAAGCTTTGACACTAAATCCAGATGACTCTAAGTATCAATCTGGATGCGTATTGAAAGTGGGAGCAATTAGCTAGAGTAGCTCTATGCAGAGCATTGTAGACATAGAAATTTGCGAAATACATACGGATCTGAATGTGACAGACCCGTTGACTAAACTTCTCTCACAAGCAAAACATGATCACACCTTATTACTCTTGGGTATTAATCACATAGCGATGTGAACTAGATTATTGACTCTAGTAAACCCTTTGGGTGTTGGTCACATGGCGATGTGAACTATGGGTGTTAATCACATAACGATGTGAACTAT
Organism: Secale cereale; assembly: GCA_902687465.1. Lineage (NCBI taxonomy): Eukaryota > Viridiplantae > Streptophyta > Magnoliopsida > Poales > Poaceae > Secale > Secale cereale. Next base: position 734,590,427 of record LR738715.1, read on the forward strand.
CGGTATTAAATCACATGGCGATGTGAGCTAGATTATTGACTCTAGTGCAAGTGGGAGACTGAAGGAAATATGCCCTAGAGGCAATAATAAAGATGTTATTTGTATTTCCTTATATCATGATAAATGTCTTTTATTCATGCTAGAATTGTATTAACCGGAAACTTAGTACATGTGTGGATACATAGACAAAACAGTATGTCCCTAGTATGCCTCTACTAGACTAGCTCATTGATCAAAGATGGTTATGTTTCCTAGCCATAGACATGAGTTGTCGTTTGATCAACGGGATCACATCATTAGGAGAATGATGTGATGGACAAGACCCATCCGTTAGCATAGCACTATGATCGTTTAGTTTAACTGCTATTGCTTTCTTCATGACTTATACATGTTCCTATGACTATGAGATTATGCAACTCCCGAATACCGTAGGAACACCTTGTGTGCTATCAAACATCACAACGTAACTGGGTGATCATAAAGATACTCTACAGGTGTCTCCGAAAGTATTCGTGGTGTTGGCATAGATCAAGATTAGGATTTGTCACTCCGAGTGTCGGAGAGGTATCTCTGGGCCCTCTCGGTAACACACATCACAATAAGCCTTGCAAGCAAAAGACTAATGAGTTAGTCACGAGATGATGTGTTACGGAACGAGTAAAGAGACTTGCCGGTAACGAGATTGAACTAGGTATAGAGATACCGACGATCGAATCTCGGGCAAGTAACATACCGTTTGACAAAAGGAACAACGTTGTTATGCGGTTCTGACCGATAACAGATCTTCGTAGAATATGTAGGAGCCAATATGAACATCCAGGTTCCGCTATTGGTTATTGACCGGAGATGAGTCTCGGTCATGTCTACATAGTTCTCGAACCCGTAGGGTCCGCACGCTTAACGTTTGATGACGATCGGTATTATGAGTTTATGAGTATTGATGTACCGAAGGTAGTTCGGAGTCCCGGATGAGATCACGGACATGACGAGGAGTCTCGGAATGTCCGAGACATAAAGATTGATATATTGGACGGCTATATTCGGACACCGGAAGTATACCGGAAAAGTTTCGGATTTATCGGGAATGCCGGAGGGGGTTACCGGAACCCCCTACGAGAGGGGATGGTCCATAGTGGGCCTAAAGGGAAAGAGAGAGGCAGCCCATAGGGCTGGCCGGCACCCCAACCTAGGGTTCCTAGTTGGACTAGGATTGGGGGGGGCACCACCTCTCCTATTCCTTTCCCCCTTCTTCCTTTTGGTGAATCCTACTAGGAATAGGATTGCAATCCTATTCCTAGTAGGACTCCTTCCCTAGCCGCACCAGGAAGGGCCGACCGGCCTCCCTCCCTTGCTCCTTTATATACGGGGGCAGGGGGGCACCCAAAGACACACAAGTTGAATTGTTTTAGCCGTGTGCGGTGGCCCCCTCCACAGAATCACACCTCGGTCATACCGTCGCGGAGCTTAGGCGAAGCCCTGCGCCGGTGAACACATCATATCCGTCACCACGCCGTCGTGCTGACGAAACTCTCCCGTGAAGCTCAACTGGATCAAGAGCTCGTGGGACGTCATCAAGCTGAACGTGTGCTGAACGCGGAGGTGCCGTACGTTCGGTGCTTGATCGGTTGGATCGCGAAGAAGTTCGACAACATCAACCGTGTCACTTGACGCTGCCACTCCCGGTCTACGAGGGTACGTAGACACACTCTTCCCTCTCGTTGCTATGCATCTGGTAGACAGATCTTGCGTGATCGTAGGAAAATTTTAAAATACCACGTTCCCAAACAGAAACCCGCTGGAGACGTCCTGCCGTCGGCGCCGCCATTTTTTTCGTCTGGTGAGCAAACACCTTCGACCAACCAGGACCTGCCACGTGGCAGTTTGTAACAGGAGTCGCTACATGACTTAGCTACAGGGCCCATGCTGTTTCTGTTGCTGTTTGTCTTTATCTTAGTTTTGTTTCAAATCTTCAAATAGCCATATCTTTTTGTGTATGTATCGAAATTAGGTGATACTTTTTCCTATGCACTCACAAAAATCTGCTCTTTATCACAGTACCAACTTTGCACATGTTTGCACTGTTCAAATTTGAATTCGTTTGAATTTGAATCAAATCTTTCGGAGGCCGTATCATTTAAACCATGTGACAGAATCGGGTGATTCTTTTTGCATTGTGATCGTAGTGCTATGTAGTTGATCGGTACATGTTGTCTTGCTGTTGTTTTTGATTTTTAAATGATTTCTTGCTTTTTTCTTTATTTTGTCTTTATTTGAGTTTCGGCAATTGATTTGTTATATTGTGTGAAACGTGTAGATTGTCCGGAGCGCGATGCGCGCTATTGTCAGGAGTGTGACTTTTTGAACCAGAACCAAAGCAAGTTACATGTCGATCATCCTTTACCTATTATTTTTGTATGAATTTGTAGGTTATGCCACACTATAAATTTATGCATTATAAGATTGTTATAATTTGATCTATTGTTGAGCTATCTCCCGTCTTTGCAAATCGTGGTAGGTATTGTTTTGATATGCTTGTAGACGGGGTTGATTCCTATATACATTGAGCTTATGTGAGGATTATATATATTTAACAAAATTGAGTAGTTACTAAGGAGTTAATTCACTTCTGGGCGTAAGTGGTATTGCTTGGTGTTGAGGGAGGGCATCATGGGATCTTGCACCCTTTCTAAGGCCATCCACCCATGAGAGTGCACCCTAAGTGGAATGCCGCCCAGGTTCAAAAAGATCAGGCAGACTTAGTGACTAGTAGGTTCCATGTGCGGCCACTGGCTAAATGGGCTCTGGCTTAGTTGATCGTTTGTTGGAACCCTTGGCCCAGATAGTGTCGACAGATGTAGCTTATATAGGTGGGATGTGGCCGTCAGGTGGTTAAGGGAACCTCTTCTGAAAGACTTCATCTCAGTCTTAGGATTGGGACCAGTGGGTAAAGCATACAAAACTCTGCAGAGTATTAAAAACTAATCATGATTAGCCGTGTCCCCGGTTATGGACGTTTTGAGCCACTATGCCATTACAATTGTTGGATGATCTTGACAGATGTGACACATAATAATACTTGTGGGCAACTTAATAAATGGGTAGGTTGGAGTTGATTTTGCCAACTCAACCTTGTGCCTTTAATTGTAGTATTAAAAAAACTAAATGAAAAATTGACTATTAGGTAGTTATGAGGACAAAATCAGCTTTTTGCAAAATAAACCCCCAAGCCTTCCTTTGTTGTTCTATGCATATACATGTAGGTCTGCTTTATTACTTCTCCTGTGTAACTTGCCAATACATTCAATGTATTGACCTATGCGGCTGCAACGTCTCATGTTGCAGAATTTTCAAACGAGGAGTAAGGTACCGTTAGGGTCGCGAGTCTGCACTCACCATCGCCAGTTGGGCTATGATGGGACTCGTCGTTATTTTCTGCTACTTTCCGCTGTGTGATTGAATAAGAGCTAGCCATGAGCTATGCAGATTGTTATATTTTATATACTCTGGATCATACGTTGTAATAAATGATGCACTTGTGTTCTGGTATTCATCTATACTGTGTGTGCTAGCGAGTTCGATCCAGGGATTAGCACGGTAAGCACAGAGACTCACCCCTTCGAGGTTTGGTTGTTACATGTACCGCAGAACGGAGGAAACAAACTTGTGTTCGAGTTCCTACGGTCGAAACGGGGTGCTGTTGATCGGGAGGGGTGTGGCATACCGCAAAATGGAGGAAACAAACTAGTGTTGGAGCACCAACGGTCGAAACGGGGTCCTGTTCATCGAGAGGGGTGTGGCGTACCACAAAACAGGACTACACGGGCTACTGTTCATCCACCGTCTACTGCCTCGCTCCAGCCTCCACGGGCTACGGTTCATCCATCGTCAACTTCCTCGAGCATCCACCTGCTATTGTTCATCCACCATCGACTTCTTCCCACCTCCACCAGCTACTATTCACCACGGGAGTCCTGTTCATCCAGCCTCCACGGCCTACTATTCACCACGGGGGTCCTGTTCATCTAGCCTCCACCGGCTACTATTCAACCAGCCATCCACACGGGGGGTCCTATTCAAACAGCCCTCCACGGGGTCATGTTCAACACCAGCCCTTCACGGGGTCCTGTTCATCCACCCCCAACCGACTCTGGTGTGTGGTCACCTCCTCTCGATTTGCGTCCCGTTCATCCAACGGCAACGGCCTCTACTACGACGAGGTCCTGTTCATCCAACTCCCATCGAGAATTGTTTATCCAACCCCAATAACGGTCACTGTTCATCAAGAGGCAGCAGCATGGTTCGATCGGCTCTAGTTAGCAGCAGTAGCGAAGGAATCGGTCGGGTTCAGTTAGCAACTAGGGATCAACCACTCAGGTTTAGTAACTTGGCTAGTGCAATCGCTCAGGTTCAGTAAGTGAACACCTCGCTCGGGTTCAGTTAGAGCCCAATGCCTCGGACGTACACGCGACGTGTAAGAGAGAAACATGCAAACCTCCGTGCATCGCTCCGCCCCGACCACCCACCATAGCCGGGAACTCCCCGAAATTTTCCTCGCCCTCGCTTCTACCACGATTTTTTCCGTCATGGACGGCCCAAAGAATGCCATGCAGGTTCGTCCCCGGCCGGTCCGGGATGAAACACCCATTTTCTTTCATGATTTTTTGTCATAGAAGTAGGAGCCCACCACATCTATGATGATATGGGGTTTTGTCACAATTATTGTCATAGAAGTGTCATAAGCATGACAGGAACAAATTCGTTCAAGCCAACATGTCATGGATGTGTATTTTTTTGTAGTGATGGGCTATGTTTGAGGTTGAAACTATATATATCATATATACCTTTTGAAAATGTAGGGATATAACAGAAAACATAAAAAAATAGTAACAATACAGGGACTTTGCCGTCCGCCACCGGCGGCAAAGAGACCTTTGTTGTCTGCCGCGGGCGGCAAAGAAGCCACGTGGCAGCAAGCTGTGCAACATGGGAGCTGACCCATTTGGACACTTTGCCGTCCGTGGCAGACGACAAAAGGCTGGGCAACTTTGTCGTGTGTAGGCAGACGCCAAAGGCTGCTGTTAGCCACCTAATGTGGCTAACGCATGGTTTTTCCGTCCATGTTCGTTGCCATCTTCCACTGACGGCAAAGGGCCTTTGTCGTCCGCTTTGAAGAAGCGGACGACAAAGAACATGTTTACCGTCACTCTCTTTGACCTACAGGTTTGCCGACGGTGGCAGAGGGCAAAGAGCTTTGACGTCCGCTTTCAGTGCCTTTGCCGTCTGCCATGGCAGATGGCAAATAAGCCGATTCATGTAGTGTAGGTATGGAGATACCGATGATCGAATCTCGGGCAAGTAACATACCGATGGACAAAGGGAACTACATATGAGATTAGTTGAATCCTCGACATCGAGATTCGACCGATAAAGATCTTCGTAGAATACGTAGGAACCATTACGGGCATCTAGTTCCCGCTATTGGTTATTGACTGTGAGGTGTCTCGGTCATGCCTGCGTAGTTCTCGAACCCGCAGGGTCTACACACTTAACGTTTGGTGACAATATAAGTGTAGTTGAGTCATTATGGTGGTTACCAAAGATTGTTCGGAGTCCCATATTAGATCCCAGACGTGATGAGGAACTCCGGAATGGTCCGGAGGTGAAGATTGGTATATTGGACGAAGGATATTGGAGTCTAGTAGTGTTCCGGAGGTACTGGGTGATGGCCAGCATGACCGAAAAGGGGATTGGGGGGCCCCGGCAAGTGTTGGGGGGCCTCATGGGCCTAGAGGAGGGAGCACACCAGCTCACTAAGGGGATGTGCGCCCCCTCACATCATCCTATGATGCCAGGAGGAATGATGCGCCCCAGGGCTACCTCCCCCTTGCTTGGCGGGCAAGGCACCTAGGGGGGCCACCCAAAAGCTATCTACGGTTCCCTTGTGGCCACCGGCGCCCTGAGGGAAACCCTAGGGGCGCCCCCTCCTCCCTTCCCCTATATATAGATGATGAGAGGGAGGGCTGCCACACCCTTGGTGCATCTCCACGCCACGGTGTTTCCCTTAATCTCCCTCGTAGTCCATCTTCTTCTCCGTAGTGATTAGCGAAGCTCTACCAAGATTTATCCACCACCACCGCCACCACGCCGTTGTCCTGCCGGAGTGAAAGTGCAACTATCCCTGGGTGGTTTTGGTAATTCCTAACAAGATATAGCTCATTGAATTAATGCTATTTCAAGATAAATATTTCAGGAAAGTTCAATGATTGGCATGGCATGGACTAGGAATGTGGACCCCTCAAAATGCTAAGGACACATATTGGCTCAAGCTCAAGACTCTACACTTCTTATTTTAGTGATCCAAGATCACATTGAGTCCATAGGAAAGCCAATACTATTAAAAGGGGATGCGGTGTTGCTTAATGGGTTTCTTGCTCAAAGTGCTTAGTGATATGCTCCAAAACCCTCAACTACTTTTCCACATCCACATATGTCCCAAACCAAAAGTCAAACACGGCCCCACCAAAAAGTTCCATTCGGCACCACCGAGTTCACTTATCATAGCCACTGCCACAAAACCCTAATCATTTCGGTCTCACCGAAAGGGATCTCGGTCTCACCGAGATAGGATTGCAAACTCTCTGTTTCCCTTCGTAACATTTTGGTCTAACCGAGGTGAGCGATTGGTCCCACCGAGTTCGCAATGCAAACTCTCTGCTTCCCATTTGTAACATTTCGGTCTCACTAAAATGAGCGAATTGGTCCCACCGAATTTGCCTGACCAACACTCTATGTGCTTATTACCAAAATCGGTCCTACCGAGTTTGTGTAATCGGCCTCACCGAGATTACATTATGCCCTAACCCTAATGATATAGGTCCTACCGAGTTGATCATATAGGTCCCACCTAAATGCTTAACGGTCACATTATGAACTAAATCGGCCTGACCGAGTTTTCCGATTCGGTGCCACCAAGTTTGCTAAATCATGTGTAACGGTTAGATTTTGTGTGGAGGCTATATATACCCCTCCACCCACTCTTCATTCGTGGAGAGAGCCATCAGAGCATACCTACACTTCCATTACTCATGTTCTGAGAGAGAACCACCTACTCATGTGTTGAGACCAAGATATTCCATTCCTACTGTCGTGGATTTAGCACGGCAGATGTCCTAGCAAAAGGACTTAGTCGTAAGACAATCGCTCGGGGTAGCTTAAAGGGGTTAAAGCGGACGAAGGACACAGGGGTTTTATACTAGTTCGGCCCCTTCGATGAAGGTAAAAGCCTACGTCTAGTTTGGTGTGGTATTGCTTGTGCTTCGATGACCAGGGAGCGAATCCGCTTTGCCTGTGTCTCGAGTTGTTGTCTTCCTCTCCTGAACCGTCGCCCGGTCGTCCCTTTATATAGGAGGCGACGCCCGGTCCGGTTTACAGAGTCCCGAGGCCGACTCATAAACGTGTCCGCCTCGGTCTCTATTCTTTCTATCTTACATCCCAAGTTACATGGTATGACGGTTTACAAATCATGGGCCTCATACATGGGCCCTGAGCCTCCGTGGGATATAACCTCCTAATACATACTCCGTTGAGATTCTAATAATATAAACTTAATAAGGCAAACCGGACCCTCCTAGCCGGTTTATACCTGATAGTAATATCCCTGACATTAGGCCCCACATTGATTTGAACTTGTTCATGTCAGTCTTCAAAGTCTTGTACGAGTCTCCCTTTCTGCAGATCTTGTATACTTCATAAACCGGCCATGACATCATCTCCTGGAATCGCTTTAACATGTCATGACATCATCTGTGCATTTAACGTCCATATTTGTTTGTTACCTTTCTTTATTACCGCTTCGAAGATCGAGGCGACAACTCAATCCATATCCGATTTTTGGTCTCTTTGATTCCCGCGCCTGCTGTTTTATCTCTTCGGCCTATAAATAAAGACGAGGGCCATCTCTTTTACCCCCACTACTTCGTCTTCCTCCGTCTCCAGCGCTCAAGCCTTCGCCGCCGTCATTCGAGCTCACCGTCGTCAGCAAACCCGGCCGCTGCATCAACCTGAGCACGTCCAGATACTCATCGCCGTCCTCCCGCTTCCTCAGGTGCCGTTACTTCTTCTTCCCATAGATCTTAGCTCTAGGGTTTCTCTGTAGCTCGCCGTGAACCCTTGTTCTTCGTAGTTCATCACCGTAGGCCATTCTCTAGCTGTAGATGTACAACCTTTAGGTCAAATCTCATGCGTGTAACCCCGCTCCGTCGTTATACCTTTAGTTCCTCCAATGCCGCTAGCTTAGATTGGATCTGTAGGAAAACTTCCGCTGCCTTTACTGAATATAACTTGAATTGTTTTGCCTTTTTTCTGCGCCGTAGATCCATTTTTTACCTCTGCATCATGTGAAAGTTGTTTCTCACACTTTAGATCTACAACTTATTTGCTTATGTCACTGGTTCAACTCTAACCTGCGTCTCACATGCGTGCCCTGACGGTTTAGATTTAGGCCTACATCCTGTAATTGGCGGTTTAACTTTCTCCTTCTATATTTATAAACCGGTAGCTGTCTCGTTCATACCTGCTCCGGATTAGTAGATACCATTAGTCCCTTGCTTAAACCGTCAACTAGATCAATGCCTTTTATTGAATGTGCCAGTCTATCGTAGCGCAAAATCATAAACCGGATCTTGTATTGTCTCTTTCAGCCTTCCTTTCTTGAAAAAGATGGCTTCCACAGCAAAATAGTTTGTTGACTGCAACTGGGTTCCGTCCCGGATCACCGAGGACAATTTAGCAGAGGCAGCCTCAATTGGCGTTCTGGGTCCTAAAGAGGTTCTGTACTGGCGGGCCCCTGGAAAAGAGTGTCCTCCTAAGCCCAAGGAGGGAGAGATCATAGTCTTTTATGATCATCTAGCCCGGGGTTTTAGCCCTCCCAGCTCAAAGTTCTTCCGCGATGTTTTAGGCGATTTTCAACTCCATCCACAAGATATAGGTCCCAATTCTGTATCAAATATCTGCAATTTCCAAGTCTTTTCAGAAGCATACCTGCAAGAGGAGCCATCTGTAGAGCTATTCCGGGATTTCTTCCATCTGAACCGTCGGACTGAATTTTCTGACGGGCCCCATACTGAACTTGGTGGCATGAGCATCCAGAAGAGGAAGGACGTCAGTTTTCCTCACGCCACTCTTCACAGCCACCCCAAGGATTGGAACCAGACTTGGTTCTAATGCAAAGATACTTCGCCAGAGGGAGAAAATCCGCTGCCGGGTTACCGTGCTTACCGCCTGACACCGGGTCATCCTTTCCCGCAGCGTCTAAGCGCCCAAGACCGGGCTCAATATGCCCCCAACTTTCTAAGATCAGGGCTTTCATAGCTAACGGTTTAACCGGGGTTGACTTTGTCCGTTGCTGGCTTTCTTGGAGCATTCTCCCATTAAGCCGACGCTCAAGCTTAATGTGTGAATATACTGGCAATCAGGAAGATCCTCAGCGTCACACAAAAATAGTGCTTCCTGACAACGAAGTTATTAAATCTGCAAAAAAGATGTTGAACATCCCTCTGGAAGAGTGCAGCCGGACCGGTTTAGCTCCTTTCTCCGCAAACAACCAACCACCGTCGGTAAGACTCTTCTGCCCCTTTCTATTCGCTTTAATCTATCCATATCGCTTGTCTTCAATATGTTCTTATTCCTTTACACAGGTTATGGGCCTCGAACCCCTCGTTGGTTACCCCAAGTGGAAGGTGTAAGATGCAGTAAGTAGAAGTGTTTTCCCCTAGCAAAGATGCCAAGGATCGATTCCCCAGAGACTCCTAGGTTCAACAAGTAGGTGTCAATTGCTACGGCACCAGATTTGTAGCAATCAACGTGGACCTGCACACAGATACATATAACTTTGCTCCCAACGAGTACAGAGAGGTTGTCAATCTCTCCGGCCTTGTAGTTCACAAAGGATTTAAAGCAATGATAGTAGTGATAGATAGTTTTTGCAATAGTAAATAATAACTGGAAAGTAAATAGTGGATGTGATCAATGATGGTAATATGGACCGGAGTCTCATGATGTTCACTAGTGATGTCTCTCTCCCAAAAGACGATAAAACAGCTATGTGAGGTAAACAAATTACAGCTGGGCAATTGACAGGACCACGAACGCAAACCAATGCTGACTACATTGCAAGAAAGGTTGAGGTTCAAAGCATGGGCGGTACGCCAAAGTAAGTAGACCGAAACCCATCAATATCTACTACTAATCATCCACCTTGAGATATCTATCCAGAACATCTCGCTGGTATTAAGTTGCGAGTCCCACCCATAGTGTAAACTCAATGCAACAGACAACTGCATTAAAAGAACTTTGCGTAAAGTAAACAATCCTTGCACCCGCGGGCACAAGCACCGTTGTTTTCCCCCTTGTGGCAACAGCACATCCCCTAGACTCATGTTTCTGTCACTCAAGCTAGTCATCGAGGGGCATGAACCCACAATCAAGCATAACGTTCCCTCTTGGAGTCACTACCTACTACTCGGCCAAAGCAATAAGTAACAACGGAGAACATGCAAGAATTACTTATGAACTAAAATATAAAAGAGGTGAATCAAATATATTACTCAAGATCAATTTGAACATAATCTCATAATCCATCGGATCCCAGCAAACTCAACATAGCAACAGCATAAGGATTACATAGGTGCCTCGATCATGTAGGGCAGCTCACGAGGACTAATTAGTGAAGCACAACAACGGGAGGAGAACATCACATAGCTACTGGTCATGGACACATGGTCCAAGGGAGACTACTCACGAGTCATCCGGGAGGCGTCCATGGTGGTGGAGAAGCTCCCGGTGGTGATCCTCCCCTCCGACAGGGTGCCGGGAAGAGTTCTCCTGGTGCTCCCGATCTTGGAAGCGGCGGCGGCAGCGGAACAGAGATGGGATCGCGAAAAGAGTTCCTCCTCTAAGGGTTTCGGAGGTCCCTCTAAATATATGCCAAAGGGGGGCACCGGACGGGCTTCGGGGGGCCCAGGCGCCCCCCCGGCGTGGCCCAGGGGGGGGCACCGCCAGGGCGCCTGGAGCCCTGGTGGCCCCCCCAGGCTGCCCTTCGGACGCAGTGTTGTTTCCGGATCGCTGATTTTTTATATAATTTTTCTGGATTTTTCTGGGCAGTTCTCGAAACGTGAAAACCTGAAATACAAAAACAGCCGAAAACAGAAACTGGCACTGGGGTGCACTGGATTAGTAAGTTAGTCCAAATATGATCAAAAGTGTATGGAAGTGTATGAATATCATAGCAATATCACCCAAAAGTGGCATGGAGCAAGCAGAAATTATAGATACGTTTTGGACGTATCAACATCCCCAAGCTTAATTCCTGCTCATCCTCGAGTAGGTAAATGATAACAAGAATAATTTCTGTGGTGACATGCTATTAACCATATCGGACTTTCTCATAATCATATGACAAAAGCTTACTGAGACAATGATTCTAAAGTAATTAAGTTGCCTCAAGAGAAAATCACAAATGACTGAAAGTTTTACAACATGAAACTGAAACATCAAAAAGATTTGCAATGAACATGATGTGCAAATATGATAAAGTAATATCTAGCTTGCCCCCTTTAGTGATGCAAAACATAAATGCAGGGGCACCTTCAAGGTTTAAGTGATGACTAGATACAATCATTTCAGAATAAACGATATCACAATCATGCAAAAGACAATGCTACTTTGGGACAATGCACATTACACTCAGAATGACAATCATGCTCTCAGTAGTTGGTGCTTCAACATAAAGGTAAAATAAAGGTTAAGTGCTAGAGCTTTTTATTTTGAAAACATGGAAGCAATTGTGTCAACGGTAGTAGTACTTCATATGTGTCATGCATAAAACATCCTATAAGTTGCAAGCCTCATGCATCGAATACCAATAGTGCTCGCTCCTTGTCCTAATTAGCTCGGATCCCCATGGGTTATCATTGCATTACATATGTTTTAACCAAGTGTCACAAAGGGGTACCTCTATGCCACCTGTACAAAGGTCCAAGGAGATAAATCGCATTTGATTTCTCGTTTTTGATAGATCTCAACTTGAGGACATCCATACCGGGACAACATAGAAAATAGATGATTGACTAATCTTTAATGCATAGGCATATTCTCATGAGAGATTGAGGATTAAGGTCCAAGCTAAAACTTCCACCATGATGCATGGCTTTGGTTGGCGGCCCAATGTTCTTCTCTAACAATATGCATATTAATTCAACCCACGGTAAATCACCCTTACTTCAGACAAGAAGAACATGCATAGCAACTCACATGATATTCAACAACAGTGCGACAGTTGATGGCGTCCCCAGAAACATGGTTACCGCTCAGCAAGCAACTTATAAGAAATAAGATACATAAGCAACATATTCTTTACCACAATAGTTTGTAGGCTACTTTCCCATGAGCTATGTATTGCATGGTTAGTTTGCTTAGTACAGGTGGAGGTTAGCAAAAAGACTGGGAGTGACCAACTAAGAGAGCAATGACTATCATAATCATGTAGAGCGACAAAGCAATATTGAATCAGGCATGGTAGTTATATCGCTACTTAGAAATAAAAGATCATCAAGGCTTGACAGACTTTCTTTACAGTCTTAAATATGCGTGAGCATACGCCAAGTCAATCAAAATAAATTCTCGAAGGAAGATATTACTAAACCATACCACATCATAGGCAAACAAACCAAGTTGGTACTCCAATAACACATTGGGAACCCCCCAGCTATTTGAGATTAACCAAAAGAAAACCTGAACTACTAAGCACCATCATGCAAGTAGCATCTTTATCATAGACACATTAACCAATGCAACGGAAGCAAACTCTCTTAATAAGCTGAGCATGGTAATTAAAGAGAGTTCAAGCAACCAACTAAACAAAAGCTCTTTGAAAAGATAGGCATGAATACTAAGAGCAAAGCATGATAGTAGCTATTAAAAGACAAAGAACACACACAACATAGATAGACATGAAAATTCTATGTAATGTTCTAGGTAGAAGTGGAGCGTGTTTCTCTCCCACATAAAGGAATGCTGAGTTCCGACTCGTTATGAAAAACTAAAAAGAAAACTAAAAGCAAGACGCTCCAAGCATAGCACATAACACATGAAGTGATAAAAATATAGCGAAACGAAAGACGAACTGATAATGTTGATGGAGAAGGGGATGCACGGGGGCATCCCCAAGCTTAGACGCTTGAGTCTCCTTGATTATTTCTTGGGGGTGCACGGGGGCATCCCCAAGCTTGAGCGCTTGACACTCCTGAATCTTTTTATCATCTTCCCTCACACACTTGAAAACTCCCTTCATACATAACTCATCATAATCTGATTAGCGAGGTTAGTACCCTTAATAAAATAATTATACCTTGCTGGAAATAAGGATATTCTTGAAGTTCTACTGTTTCTCAAGATTGCCAAAAGGTTTTTGCAAAGAAAAAGCAAGCTCTTGATTTGCAAAGTGAAGGTAAGGCAAAACAGGACAGAATCTGTGAAAAACAGAACAACAGGCAGTAATTGATCTGTTCGGGATACTTCTGCAACTCAAATCAAAAAACTCAGAACTGACGCACGAAATACAATTATATAGAGAACGTTGTCGAAAAAATTCAGACCAAACAGATGATCTGGTGATTTTATGCGAATTTTTCTATCCGAGGACAGAATCTGTTTCCTGGACAGCACCTCACAACTTTTGAACTTTCTAGCAATCGGAGGCTATACTTGGCACAAATATGAAAAGCAAAGATACAATGATGATGCTAAAGCAGTAAACAACATCAAGACACAACAAAAACAAAATTTTTATTCATGTGGGCTGCCTCCCAAAAGCGCTTTCTTTTATGCCTTTAAGCTAGGCATAATGCATAGATCAAGTTTTATCAAGAGTAAAAGAATAGCTAGCCCGTACAACGGACTCAAAAGGTAACTTGACCTTCTTACGAGGGAAGTGTTCCATCCCTTTCTTGAGAGGAAACTGAAATTTTATATTGCCCTCTTTCATGTCAATGACAGCACCAACGGTGCGCAAAAAGGGACGTCCCAAAATAATTGGACATGAAGGATCACATTCAATATCCATAATAGTAAAATCAACGGGCACATAATTATCATTGGCAACGATAAGAACATCGTCGATCCTCCCCAAAGGTTTCTTTATGGAAGAATCAACGAGACGAACACCAAAAGAACAAGAATCATAAGGTTTCAATTTAAGCATATCATATATCCTTTTGGGCATAACAGAGGTACTAGCACCAACATCACATAATGCATAACAAGAGAAGTCATTCAAATTAATTTTTATCATAGGATCCCAACCATCTTCTAGCTTTCTAGGTATGGAGGCTTCTACTCTAAGTTTCTCCTCCCTAGCTCTGATGAGAGCATTAGTGATATGCTCTGTGAAGGCAATGTTAAGCGTGCTAGTGCGGGGATCTCTAGACATCTTGTGAAGGAAATCAATAACTTCGGTAAGAGTGCAATTATCAAAATCAAGGTCACGAGCATCAAGTAAAGTGGTAGTGGTGTCCTTAAGGTTCTCTTGTTTGGTAGTTGATATAGTCATAGCATCACCATTAATAGGTCCATTGGGACCAGGAGTACATTGGGTGCTAAGAGTGTGAACATCCTCAATAACTTGGATAGTATCAACAGTGTGGTGGGTAGGAAGGCTCTTAATTCTTTCCTCTTCCTCCCTTAGGGATGCAACCACTTCGGGTTTAGCTGCCATTTGGTTTATCAAAGTGGCCTGTGTGTGGGACATATTGGAAACTTGGGTCTCAGTGATAGTGAGTCTAGTCTGGAGGTTAGAAATCTCAATATTTATGTTCTCTAATCGTCTACTAATGTCTTGCAAGATAGCAGTATGCTCATTTAATTGCCTCGAGAAGGTTTTGTTTTGTTCATATTGGGTTTGCATGTAGTTCTTAGTGGCCTCCTCTATTTCTACCAGTTTCTCATAGCCAGACAAGTCTCTATCTTTTTGGAAGGAGTTCTTGGTGTTAGGATAAGCATTGTTGTTCCCATAGGAATTTGAGGGGAATGTTCTAGAATTACTACCAAAGTTACTCCTATAAGCATCGGCAATCACAGAATCCAAAGGATCATAACGAGGATCAACAGAAGATTGCTTCGAAAGTAGAGACATGATCAAGTCAGCTTTTTCATTGAGGGAGGAAATCTCCTCGACAGAGTTTACCTTCCTACCTGTTGGAGCGCGTTCGGTGTGCCATTGGGAATAGTTAGTCATCATCTCATCGAGAAGCTTTGTGGCAGCACCAAGTGTAGTTGACATAAAAGTTCCTCTCGCGGCCGAGTCTAACAAGTTCCGTGAGGTAAAGTTCAAGCCTGCATAAAAAGTTTGGATAACCATCCAAGTAGTCAAACCGTGAGTAGGGCAGTTCTTGATAAGAGATTTCATACGTTGCCAAGCTTGGGCAACGTGTTCATTATCCAATTGTTTAAAATTCATTATGTTACTTCTAAGTTGGATAATTTTAGCAGGTGGATAGTATTTTCCAATAAAAGCATCTTTGCACTTGTCCCAAGAATCTATGCTATTTCTAGGCAAAGAATGAAACCAAATTTTAGCTCCTCCTCTCAAGGAGAAAGGAAAAAGCTTAAGCTTAACAATATTACCATCTATTTCTTGGTACTTTTTCATATCACAAAGTTCAACAAAGTTGTTCAAGTGTAAAGCAGCATCATCTCCAGCATCGGAGAATTGTTCTCTCATGACTAAGTTCAGTAAAGCAGGTTTAATTTCATATGAAGGTGCTGAAGTGGCAGGTGTAGTGATAGGTGTGCTGATAAAGTCATCGTTGTTGTGACTAGTGAAGTCACACAACTTGGTGTTCTCGGTGGAACCCATAGTAGCAAGCAAGCAAGATAACTATATTTTGTGATTTTCGATAAAAAGGTACTAAAGCAAAAATGAAAAGTAAACTAACAAGACTAAAAAGCAAAGGTAAAAGATAGCATGCAACTCCCCTATCCTGAAGAGTGGAGTCCCCGGGAACGGCGCCAGAAAATACTCCTTGATGGGCCTCGAACCCCTCGTTAGTTACCCCAAGTGGAAGGTGTAAGATGCAGTAAGTAGAAGTGTTTTCCCCTAGCAAAGATGCCAAGGATCGATTCCCCAGAGACTCCTAGGTTCAACAAGTAGGTGTCAATTGCTACGGCGCCAGATTAGTAGCAATCAACGTGGACCTGCACACAGATACAGATAACTTTGCTCCCAACGAGTACAGAGAGGTTGCCAATCTCTCCGGCCTTGTAGTTCACAAAGGATTAAAAGCAATGATAGTAGTGATAGATAGTTTTTGCAATAGTAAACAATAACAGGAAAGTAAATATTGGATGTGATCAATGATGGTAATATGGACCGGAGTCTCAGGATGTTCACTAGTGATGTCTCTCTCCCAAAAGACGATAAAACAGCTATGTGAGGTAAACAAATTACAGCTGGGCAATTGATAGGACCAGGAACGCAAACCAATGCTGACTACATTGCAAGAAAGGTTGAGGTTCAAAGCATGGGCGGTACGCCAAAGTAAGTAGACTGAAATCCATCAATATCTACTACTAATCATCCACCTTGAGATATCTATCCAGAACATCTCGCTGGTATTAAGTTGCGAGTCCCACCCATAGTGTAAACTCAATGCAACAGACAACTGCATTAAAAGAACTTTGCGTAAAGTAAACAATCCTTGCACCCGCGGGCACAAGCACCGTTGTTTTCCCCCTTGTGGCAACAGCACATCCCCTAGACTCATGTTTCTGTCACTCAAGCTAGTCATCGAGGGGCATGAACCCACAATCAAGCATAACGTTCCCTCTTGGAGTCACTACCTACTACTCGGCCAAAGCAATAAGTAACAACGGAGAACATGCAAGAATTACTTATGAACTAAAATATAAAAGAGGTGAATCAAATATATTACTCAAGATCAATCTGAACATAATCTCATAATCCATCGGATCCCAGAAACTTAACATAGCAACAGCATAAGGATTACATAGGTGCCTTGATCATGTAGGGCAGCTCACGAGGACTAATTAGTGAAGCACAAGAACGGGAGGAGAACATCACATAGCTACTGGTCATGGACTCATGGTCCAAGGGAGACTACTCACGAGTCATCCGGGAGGCGTCCATGGTGGTGGAGAAGCTCCCGGTGGTGATCCTCCCCTCCGGCAGGGTGCCGGGAAGAGTTCTCCTGGTGCTCCCGATCTTGGAAGCGGCGGCGGCGGCGGAACAGAGATGGGATCGCGAAAAGAGTTCCTCCTCTGAGGGTTTCGGAGGTCCCTCTAAATATATGCCAAAGGGGGGCACCGGACGGGCTTCGGGGGGCCCAGGCGCCCCCCCGGCGCGGCCCAGGGTGGGGGGAGGGCGCCGCCAGGGCGCCTGGAGCCCTGGTGGCCCCCCCAGGCTGCCCTTCGGACGCTGTGTTGTTTCCGGATCGCTGATTTTTTATATAATTTTTCTGGATTTTTCTGGGCAGTTCTCGAAACGTGAAAACCTGAAATACAAAAACAGCCGAAAACAGAAACTGGCACTGGGGTGCACTGGATTAGTAAGTTAGTCCAAATATGATCAAAAGTGTATGGAAGTGTATGGAAGTGTATGAATATCATAGCAATATCACCCAAAAGTGGCATGGAGCATGCAGAAATTATAGATACGTTTTGGACGTATCAACAGGCCAATGACCCCTTCTGGAAGAGGAAGGCTCAAGATAAACCGGCGAAGCCAAACCGCAAGAAGAGCTTAGCCGTAAAGAAGAAGAAAACTGCTGCCGTTTCCGGTTCAAACCGCGAAGAAAATGATCCGGCTTCTAAGGTACTGCTTGATTCTTATGTCCTTTGAATTCTCATTTTTATATTTATATCAATAATGTCTTTTCCCAGGATCCGACAGAGGGAAGTAAAGCGGATGAAGTTGAGGTAATTTCTCTCTCATCTGATTCAGAATCGTTGCCACCCAAGATTCGCCGCGTAGCCCGGAAATATCCCTTTTCTCACCCTTATGCTCAACTGGATCCTGACTTTCTTTTGAAGAAATAGCAACATGAGGCCCGCCGGACCACACGCCACAGTGGTCACATGGTTGAATCATCCGGATTACGCCACACGCCAGCTCGCAGACGCCGCTCAGAGGTTTTACTTACTCCAACCCCTCTTCATCCAAAAGCAGGTCTTATCCGCAAACCTCTTAAACAGTCTGATCCCAACTACCAGGAAGCTCCTCTGTCTTCTTCTGGCGAGTTAACTGCTACTCAAGTCCCGGTGCTTAAGACCGTTCCTGGGTAAGTCATCTTTCCAAATGTCCGGTCTACCTTTCCATTTTGGTTTTGTGATTTTCATTACTCTTTAAATCCTCATCAATATGCCCAAGCCTAGCAAGAAGGCGAAATTAAATAAACCGGCTACCGAACACACCACCGCTGAACCGGCAGAGGATCATGAAGCGGCCAACCCTCTGGAGGAAAATGTTGATGTTCAGCACGATGATCCTTCCCCAATGGATCAAGAAGATCTTGCTGCTCCAGGGGATGACGCTATGGAGAGCACAGCTGAACCGGCCAGCCCTGTCTGGGTTAGTCCTCCTCGGGCTAGTCCGGCTACTATGAGTCCGGTGCAGACCAATCCTGCTATCACTGATGATCCGCCCAGGGCAACTGTTGCCTCAACAGAAGATGTTGAGATTACTGGGATAGGTTTCGCTGCTCCTACGGAGCCTATTGTCTTAGCTAGACACACTGCCAAGGAGGCAAAGTTTCATCAAGATAAAGGCAAATGAAGCACAGATTTGTCAAGCTATACTCAGCTTAGTGCCCAGGAGCTCCACTCTGGGTATTTGAACCGGCTCTTCGCCAGCCGCGACCATGAGGCCGGTTTGGTCAACATGATGAAGGAAAAATATGAGGTAACTTCTCTCCCTTCGCCTTTCATTTCTGCTTGTATCCTACAACTGTACCATTAGGCCATAGTAGTCCCCAAGTGCCGGTTTAGCCTTCAGGATGAACCGGGACTTTCTTTATGGCTGAGAATGAACTTACATTAGCCCCCAAGTACCAAGGGCATAACTTTGTTATGTGCTTGGGACTTTGTCTGAAATAATTGCTTTCTTTCACTTCAATTGTACATTAGCCCCCAAGTGTCGAGTGCATAACTTGTTATGCGCTTGAGACTTTGATCGAACTGTTCTTCATGAATATCCAATATTTGTTGTTTTCTACAGGCTGACTTAAACCGGAGGGCTTCAGAGGCAACAGAGCTCCGGAATAACCTGGCCTTTCAAGAGACTGCTTCAACTAAAGCTAAGGAGGAGCTTTCCCTGGCTTTAGCGAGCAAGGAGGAGCTCAAAAAAGATTTTGAAGCGGAGCGGTCTACTTGGGAGGTACAGAGGGCTGCTTTAGAGAAAAGAGCCAAGGATGCGGAAGCTGCCCTTAACCCGGTGACGTAGGAGTTATCCGGTTTGAAGCAGCATATAGACGATATGACATCTGCTATCTTCGGTGCGTACCTGTCTTCATATGTTTGTATCCTTGCAATTTATACTGCTCCGGTTTAATTCATCCATTATATATAGGGAGGCGCATAACTCATCTTGGAGATAACGTACGGAGAAAACTGAAAGCTGCTTATACCATGGTAGAACAGCTCTACTCCGGTGCTCAGAGAGCCCTCAGCGCTATGTCACACAATAAATCGGCGCCGACCACTATACAAGGTACTCTGGAGAAGTTATCTATCTTGCCTGCTCGACTTGTTGAAGTGAAGAAATCTGCTGCAAGAACTGGCTCTCTCATGGCATTAACCCGGGCCAAAGCATGGGTTCCCGATTTTGATCCGGTGGAGGCCATGAATGGTTATCCCAGCATGAAAGAAGACGGGTCAGCCTTCTCGTCTGAAAATCTTCGCTCTCTAACCAAAGACATGCACCCTCTTGCCAGTAAACTTGCTGATGAAGCGGACTTATCAAGGTACCATCCGGGTTATGATCTAGAGAATGCGCGGGTGGAGCGGCCGGTTTATGACACCAAAAATCTGATCCCACCCGTTCGTAAGCATACCTTCGCTCCCGACATTGATCCATCAGACCTCATAAACGATGAAGTATATTTCCACGCCCTTGCCAAGATTGACTGGAGCACTCCTGATTTCCAGCAGCTGCCAGAAGCCGACGAAGATCCGGAGCAAGCTGACCCTCAGTCTTCACAGCGTGCTTAAGGAGAATCCTAAACCGGCTCCGGTTTAATCTTTAGATGTTGAATACTTTGCAAGAAACTGATATTCTTTTGGGCCTGCAAGTGCCTTGTAATAGAATAGTTGAGATACTGCCTTTGTCCCACCGTTATGGTATTACCTTGATTGGCACTCCCCAATTTATCTCCTGTTTGCAATGCTTTAGCAGTTTATATTACATGTGTCTGCATGAACAATGCTAACAGATGTCCTGGCGTTTTACCATCGGACGGATTATACTGCCCTGATACATGTTCCACATAAATAACTTGAACTGTATATAAAACACAAATATATACCATACCTGTGATTAAGTGTGCCTGTAGACCATAACCCGGTAGGAATAATTTAAGGCGTGGGTGCTGATGAAGCCCTTGGCTCTCTTGTCGGCTTAGCATAAAGGCCGATTCGGGTTACGATGAACGTCGGTTTAACTATCGCTGTTGTTCATGACCTAGACTTTTAGCTCTGTAGACGTATGGTCAACCTTGTAGTTGTCCAGTCTTGCATCAATGGGCTTGGTCAAAAACCAATGACCTTGAATATAGAGATTTGTGAAAACATAAAAAAATAAAATAAAGTTTTTTGGGCAAATAAGACCATGTAGTCGAGGCTTTTTACGAGCTACCAGGCTCCAAATTCGAGGATTTTTATGAGCTGCCAGGCTACTGTCATTAACCATTTTCGCAAAGCCTGCCAAGATGCTCCGCAATCCCTAACCAAATCATCGATGTCAATAGCTACCCCATGTTTCAAAATCTCATAAAGATTTTGGCTTTGGGTAATCACTCGATGATCGTCAATTTAACGTGACCAAGTTCAGGGTCCTGAAGGATTGACTTGTGATACGTTCGACGGGTCATACCAGGTTTACCTGGACGGCGTGATTTACTTGATGCAGGTAGGTTAATCCGGGGTTTTAGGTGTATGCACCGGGCTTCCAAGCCATGTTCACTACAAGGGTATTCAACTCGCTGAGAGCCCCCAGGTAGTGTGTGAGTCATTGCTCGTCGGAGCATATGTTTGAGCTGGGTTAGGCACCAAAACCCTCTTTTACCCCTCATCATCATGTGGAAATTGCCGAAGCAACCAGAGCAGTGCTCTTATGATGGGCTTCATACCGCCGCCGGCTCAAGAGACCATGGGAAACTTCCTTGCCCGCGGAAACCCCCATGTGATTCTTGTTTGTGTAAAGAAGATGGCTGATTCCTTGATTTTTTAAGGGCACCTGTTTAAGAGGCCATGGAAAACTTCCTTGGAAGCCCCCATGTGATACTCCTTTGTGTAAAAGACACGGCTGATTCCTTGATTCTATCAAGGGCGCCGGTTTAAGAGGCCATGGAAAGCTTCCTTGGAAGCCCCCATGTGATACTCTTTTTTGAAAAAAAGATGGCTGATTCCCCGGTTTACCGGGGGCGCCGGTTTATTTTATTAATCATAATATATACATTGTACATAAAGCGGAGCCAATGGCTCAAGTATAGTAAGGTCGGAGTAGGGTGATGTTCCACGGCCGCTTGGTCTCCTCCTCTGCCGTACGTGAGTCCTTATGTTCTCGAACGTCGACAAGGTAGTATGATCCGTTGTGCAGGTTTTTGCTGACCACAAAGGGTTCTTCCCAGGGTGGGGATAGCTTATGCATATCTGTCTGGTCCTGGATGAGCCGGAGCACCAGATCTCCTTCCTGAAACGTCCTGGTCTTGACCCGATGGCTATGGTACCGGCGCAGGTCTTGCTGATAAATCGCTGATCGTGCTGCTGCCCTGTCCCGTTCCTCGTCCAGCCGGTCCAGGTTGTCTTGTCTTGCTTGTTCATTATCCGCTTCAACGTATGCTGCCACCCACGGCGAGTCGTGCCGGATATCACTAGGGAGGACCGCTTCTGCTCCATATACCATGAAGAAAGGTGTGTACCCTGTGGATATGTTAGGTGTAGTGTTGATGCTCAATAAGACAGAAGGCAATTCCTCCACCCAACATCCCGGTATTCTTTGCAAAGGAACCATAAGCCGGGGCTTGATGCCTCTCAAGATCTCTTGGTTGGCTCTTTCAGCTTGGCCATTAGACTGAGGGTGAGCTACTGATGATACATCAAGGCGAATATGTTCTCTTTGACAGAACTCCTCCATAGCCCCCTTGGATAGGTTGGTGCCGTTATCAGTTATAATGCTGGGTGGAAAGCCAAACCGGAAAATCACCTTTTTGATGAACTGGACCGCTGTTGCTGCATCACACTTACTGACAAGCTCTGCTTCAACCCATTTTGTGAATTTGTCCACTTCTACCCATAGGTGGGTTTTCCTATCTTGGGATCTCTTGAAGGGTCCAACCATATCAAGCCCCCAAGTTGCAAACGGCCAAGTAATTGGGATCATCCTCAGCTCCTGTGCCGGTATATGAGCACGCTGTGAGAATTTCTGGCAAGCATCACATTTTCTGACCAAGTCCTCTGCGTCGGGGTGATCCGTCAACCAGTAGAACCCATGACGAAAAGCTTTAGCTACCAAAGATTTTGAACCGGTGTGATGACCGCAATCCCCTTCATGAATTTCTCGAAGAATACCACAGCCTTCTTCTGATGACACACACCGCTGAAACGCACCAGAAAGGCTGCGGTGATGAAGTTCTCCGTTGACGATAGTCATAGATTTAGACCGCCGGATTATCTGTCGGGCCTCGACTTCGTCCTCTGGTAACTCACCTCGGCTCATGTATGCCAAGTAAGGGAGTGTCCAATCCGGAATGACATGAAGTGCTGCGACCAATTGTGCTTCCGGATCAAGAACAACCAAATCCTCCTCTGAAGGTATCTGCACCGACGGATTTTGCAATTCATCCAAGAAAGTATTAGGTGGAACCGGCTTACGTTGGGAGCCCAGCCGGCTTAACGCGTCAGCTGATTCATTTTTTCGCCGGTCTATATGATCCACCTGGTATCCCTTGAAGTATCCAGCGACTGCGTCCATCTCTCGTCGATATGCTGCCATGAGCGGATCCTTGGAGTCCCATTTGCCAGATACTTGTGTGCCACTAGATCTGAATCACCAAAGCACTTAACCCGGCTCAAGTTCATCTCCTTGGCCATTCTCAGACCATGGAGGAGAGCTTCATACTCAGCAGCATTGTTAGTGCAAGGGAACATTAAACGGAGGACATAATATAACTTATCACCTCGTGGGGAAGTTAACACGACTCCAGCCCCCGAGCCCTCCAACTGTCTTGAACCGTCAAAGTGAATAGTCCAGTATGTATGATCCGGCTTCTCCTCAGGTGCTTGCAACTCTGTCCAATCATTAATGAAATCCACCAGTGCTTGGGACTTTACAGCAGTACGGGGTACATACTTTAATCCATGCGGGCTAAGCTCAATGGCCCACTTCGCAACCCTGCCAGTGGCTTCTCTGTTCTGGATTATATCCCATAATGGAGCTGAACTGACCACAGTGATTGGGTGGCCCTGAAAATAGTGCTTTAGCTTCCGGTTCGCCATGAATACTCCATACACTAGTTTCTGCCAATGTGGATATCTGTGTTTTGATTCAATGAGCACCTCACTGATGTAGTAAACCGGCCGTTGAACCGGATATTCTTTGCCTGCCTCCTTGCGCTCTACCACAATGGCCACGCTTACTGCACGGGCATTGGCGGCCACGTATAACAATAGCGGATCATTGTCAACCGGGGTAGCAAGGACTGGTGGTTCTGCCAATTGCCTCTTCAGATCCTCGAACGCAGCATCCGCGACATCGCTCCGGACAAACCGGTCCGTCTTTTTCATCATCTGATAAAGCGGGATTGCCTTCTACCCCAAACGGCTGATAAACCGGCTCAGTGCTGCAATACGGCCCGCTACGCGTTGGACATCGTTGATGCACACCGGCTTAGCCAGGGATATGATTGCCTTGATCTTCTCCGGATTAGCTTCAATCCCTCTGTTTGACACTAAGAAACCAAGGAGCTTGCCCGCCGGAACACCAAACACGCACTTCTCTGGATTGAGCAACATTTTATAAACTCGGAGGTTGTCAAAGGTTTCTTTTAAATCCTCTATTAGTGTCTCCTCCTTCCTCGATTTCACCACAATGTCATCAACGTATGCATGGACATTTCTTCCAATCTGCCCTTGTAGGCAGTTCTGCACACAACGCTGGTAGGTTGCTTGGGCACTCTTGAGCCCAAAAGGCATGGACACATAGCAGAAGGCTCCAAAGGGGGTTATAAAGGCTGTCTTCTCGTGGTCCTTAACTGCCATCTTGATCTGATGATAACCTGAATATGCATCCAAAAAACTTAGCCGCTCACATCCTGCCGTAGCATCGATGATTTGATTAATACGGGGGAGAGCAAAAGGATCAGTTGGGCAAGCCTTGTTCAAGTCCATGTAATCAACACACATCCTCCAAGTTCCGTTTTTCTTAAGTACCAGCACCGGATTAGCCAACCACTCTGGATGAAACACCTCAACTATGAAGCCTGCGGCCAAGAGCCTAGCCGCTTCTTCTCCTATAGCCTTGCGCCTCTCCTCATTGAGGCGGCACAGATACTGCTTGACCGGTTTAAACTTCGGATCAATATTAAGACTATGCTCAGCGAGTTCCCTCGGTATACCTGGCATGTCAGAAGGTTTCCACGCAAAGATATCCCGGTTCTCACGGATGAACTCGATGAACGCGCTTTCCAATTTCGGATCTAGGTTAGCGCGGATAGTGAACAGCTTGGATGAATCGCCAGGAACAAAGTCCACCTGTTTAGTCTCCTCAGCTAATTTAAATTTCAACGCCGGATCATGTTCTGTGGTTGGCTTCTTCAACGGGGAGATATCTGCTGGATCAACATTGTCCTTATAGATCTTTAGCTCTTCCGTAGCGCAAACCGCCTCGGCGTAAGCCGCATCTCCTTCCCTGCACTCCAATGCAATCTTACGGCTCCCATGAACCGTGATAGTTCCTTTGTGGCCTGGCATCTTGAGCTGCAGATAAACATAACACGGTCTAGCCATGAACTTGGCATAAACTGGTCTCCCAAACAGAGCATGGTATGGACTCCTGATCTTTACAGCTCAAAGGTCACAGTCTCCGATCTAGAGTCATGCTCATCTCCGAAGGTAACTTCCAGATCGATTTTTCCAACTGGATAAGCCGATTTACCGGGCACCACCCCATGGAACACTGTGTTGGACTATCGGAGCTTCTTATCTGTCAACCCCATACGTCGAAAAGTCTCATAGTATAGGATGTTGATGCTACTGCCTCCATCCATAAGCACATTGGTGAACTTATAACCACCCACATGTGGTGCCACCACTAGAGCGAACTGACCCGGATTATCAACGCAAAAAATGTGGTATGGCCGGTTCAACAGAGTACACTGCCCTCTTCAGAACCTTTTGATCTCATTTGCACAAACTTGTGGTGAAGACATGATACTGCCCACTGCTCAGCTCCTTCGGATTATTCTAATATCCGGATTGTTGCTGCTGCTGACGCTGTTGATTCCCTTGGTTGTTGTATCCACCCTGACCATGTTGCTGGTTATGTTGATGCTGATTGTTGCCACTGTGGTTACTGTTACCGCCGTGGTATCCTGAACCGGATCAACCACCCTGATAACCCGGGCCTTGGAAACCAGGACATGATCCGCCGGGGGGCCCGTGATCATATTTGGTCTGCTTCATAAACTCTTGCATAATAAAACAGTCTTTCCAGATATGCATAGCCGGGTTTTCCACTGTACCGTGCCTTGGGCAAGGCATGTTCAACTGGCGATCTAGATTAATAGGTGGCCTCCCGTTGCGTGGGGGCGGTTTTCCCTTGTGGCGCTGCCCGTTGTCCAGAGCGTTGGTATTGGCCATAAAGTCCGAGCTGCCCTCCTCTTTACGCTTGCCGTTGTATCCTTGGCCCGCCGGATTGGCATGCGGCGGCTTACCGTTCTTGCTCGCCTTCCCAGACTTGTCTCCATCTGCCTCGGGATACTTCGTGTTATCAAAGTCTCCATATTTTAGCAAAGCACCCATGAGCGTTCCCATGTCGTTGCAATCACGTTCGAGCCATCCCAACTTCTTCCTCAAAGGCTCAAAACGGCAATTGCCTTCCAAAGTTACTATCGCTGTACTTGGATTGATGCTATTGGAAGAGTGCAAGATTTCAGACACTCGACGCACCCAACTGCTCGTGGCCTCTTGATCTCCTTGAACACAGGAAGCTAAGTCGACAACAGACATCGGGTGCTTACACGTGTCCTTGAAGTTATTGATAAACCGGCGCCGTAATTCCCCCCATGATCCGATGGAGTTAGGCGGCAAACCCTTTAGCCATGTC
Organism: Secale cereale; assembly: GCA_902687465.1. Taxonomy (NCBI): domain Eukaryota; kingdom Viridiplantae; phylum Streptophyta; class Magnoliopsida; order Poales; family Poaceae; genus Secale; species Secale cereale. Next base: position 734,617,035 of record LR738715.1, read on the forward strand.
CGGGCCGTGCCCTCAAGCATCATTGTGAAGTATTTAGCACACGCCGCTTCATCTACATCGAGCATCTCCATGGCCATATCATAACTCTCAACCCATGCCTCGGGAGCGAGATCCGCCGTATAGTTGGGCACCTTGCGCGGACCTTTGAAATCCTTGGGCAGCTTCACGTTCCGTAAAGCGGGGATGAGGCACTGCACTCCCAAGGAACTAGACATGATTCCTGTTTCGACTGTGGTGGTGAGATGTACCGGCGTTGCCTGACGGGCTTCATGTCTGACCTGATCCACCACTTCTTGCGCATGTGCTTCCTCTCCTGCCGGATTATCCTGCCTCTGTCGATGACGTCTCCGTGCACTGCTGGATCTAGCCGGTTCATCCAGACGCCTCGTATAGCTCCGGCTTGGGCGAGGGGTTGAATGAATCCTCTCCCGGCTATATGAATAAGCCTGCTGCTGAGTTAGCACCGTGTCTAGCAATTCTTTGGCCCGTCGTGCCTCTACTGCCATGGGGGATGTACCTTCAATGGGAAGGGCGGCCAGCCGTGAAGCGGCAGCGACGATGTTATCCAATGGATTAGAATAATGACCGGGAGGGGTGGTCACGTGATGGGTTGGCACAATTTGGCGATTCGGCTCTGCGGCTGGTGGCTGAGCCGACGCGCCCGTCCCCGGCGCTCCTCCCCGATTTATCTCTGGATGATTACTGGTTCCTGCGCCTGGCGTGTTAAAGAGATTTCTTGCCTCGTAAACCGGTGGCAAGCGAGATCGTTGTCTTCTCCACATCACCTCCTGTGAGGCGTTCTGATCTAACCTAAGCCAAAAAGCTTGAGAATCCAGCTCTGCCTGTCTTGTAGCGATCCTAGCTTTCTCCGCAGCCAGATCCAACTTAGCTTGCTCAATCCGGCTCTTCACCTGAGCGATCTCTGCATCGTGCTGCTCCTTTTCGGCCTGGGCTACTTCTGCTGTAGTGAGTGCTGTCAAAGTGTCGACTAAGGTGGATAGGACGTCAGAGGGCGACGGGGGAAAGTCTCCAGCCCTAGCTCCCATTGCTTCAGAGGTTAACGCCCCAGTCGTTGAGGGCTGCTGCATGGGTTGTGATCCGGCCATGAAAACAGCAACCCTGTTTGGCGGATCAAAGGGGTCCGAAATACTATCGCCATCGGAACAACCCTCAGATCGGCCGTCCTACAACAGATACAAAGATTTGGTCTCTCTGGACGAAGATTCATCGCCGGAATAGACAACTGTCTCGCCACCGGACTCCGATCCGTCCTCGGCTTGTACGCCATGCACTGCTCCAACAAAGACATGCTTCACGGCGGGCTGAATCCGGGTTGATCTCGCACGCTGAGACGGCTCGACGATGTTGGGGAAGATGTGCGGCTCAGGGCCCAGTTCGCCGATCTTGCCGATGAAGACGTGGATGCCGCCGAAGAGGACCCGGTATCCGTATTCGATTGAATCGGCCTTGAGGCCCCAACCTGCATCGTCGATGTAGATCCGGCCACGGCGACTCTTGGTCATCCGTCCTATTGCGTAGCCCTTGAGTCCTTCAAAGCTGCCCTTTAAGAACTCGAAACCATCGTGCGAAGGCCCCACGATGGGCGCCAACTGTCGTGGATTTAGCACGGCAGATGTCCTAGCAAAAGGACTTAGTCGTGAGGCCATCGCTCGGGGTAGCTTAAAGGGGTTAAAGCGGACAAAGGACACATGGGTTTTATACTAGTTCGGCCCCTTCGATGAAGGTAAAAGCCTACGTGTAGTTTGGTGTGGTATTGCTTGTGCTTCGATGACCAGGGAGCGAATCCGCTTTGCTTGTGTCTTGAGCTGTTGTCTTCCTCTCCTGAATCGTCGTCGGGTCGTCCCTTTATATAGGAGGCGACGCCCGGTCTGGTTTGCAGAGTCCCGAGGCCGGTTCATAAATGTGTCCGCCTCGGTCTCTATTCTTTCTATCTTACATCCCAAGTTACATGGTATGACAGTTTACAAATCATGGGCCTCATACATGGGCCCGGAGCCTCCGTGGGCTATAACCTCCTAATACATACTCCGTTGAGCTTCTGATAATATAAACTTAATAACGCAAACCGGACCCTCCTAGCTGGTTTATACCTGATAGTAATATCCCTGACACCTACCATATGAATCTTGATCTCTAGCCTTCCCAAGTTGCTTTCCACTCAAATCATCTTTCCACCAAATCCAAATCTGTGAGAGAGAGTTGAGTGTTGGGGAGACTATCATTTGAAGCACAAGAGCAAGGAGTTCATCATCAACACACCATCTATTACCTTTTGGAGAGTGGTGTCTCCTAGATTGGTTAGGTGTCACTTGGGAGCCTCCGACAAGATTGTGGAGTTGAACCAAGGAGTTTGTACGGGCAAGGAGATCGCCTACTTCGTGAAGATCTACCCTAGTGAGGCAAGTCCTTCGTGGGCGATGGCCATGGTGGGATAGACAAGGTTGCTTCTTCGTGGACCCTTCGTGGGTGGAGCCCTCCGTGGACTGGCGCAGCCGTTACCCTTCGTGGGTTGAAGTCTCCATCAACGTGGATGTACGATAGCACCACCTATCGGAAACACGCGTAAAAAATATCCATGTCTACATTTTGTTTGCTCCCTCAAACTCCTCCCTTTACCTTCATATGCAATTGTTTTACATTCCACTGCTATACTCTTAGAATTGCATGTATAGGTTGATTGCTTGACTTGTGCTAAGTTGCTAAAATCTGCCAAGAATTAAAATTGGGAAAAGGCTAGATTTTTATTTGGTCAAGTAGTCTAATCACCCCCTCTAGACATACTTTTGATCCTACAAGTGGTATCACAGCTTTGGTCTCCATTTGCCTTGATTTCCATAGCTTTGGTGATCATAGCCCTGGTTTCACAACCTAGGAGAGTATGGCATCTAGCGATGGAAGTTACCACCGTAGAGGTCCTTACTTTGATGGTACTAATTTTGCTAGTTGGAAGCATAAGATGAAAATGCATATTCTTGGACATAACCCCACCATTTGGGCTATTGTGTGTATTGGTTTCCAAGGTGAATTCTTCAATGGGAAGGAACCAAATCATGAAGCTACCGCGGAAGAGTTGAAGATGTTGCAATACAATGCTCAAGCTTGCGATATCCTCTTCAACGGATTGTGACCCGAAGAATTCAACAAAATCAGCCGTCTTGAGAATGCAAAGGAAATTTGGGATACTTTGATTGATATGCACGAAGGTACCGACTCCATCAAGGAATCCAAATTGGATGTGCTTCAAAGTCAACTTGACAATTTCAAGATGAAGGATGGTGAAGGTGTCGCTAAAATGTACTCTAGGCTTGCTCTCATCACAAATGAGATTGCCGGCTTAGGAAGTGAAGAGATGACCGACATATTCATCAACAAGAAGATCCTAAGAGCCTTGGATGGAAAATATGATACCGTGTGCAAATTGATCCAAATGATGCCCAATTACAAAGATCTCAAGCCAACGGAAGTCATTGGAAGAATTGTTGCTCATGAGATGTCACTCAAGGATAAAGAAGAGCTTCACAACAAGTCTAGTGGTGCTTACAAAGCCTCATGTGACGCTCCTACATCAAGTGAGAAACGAGTCTTCAATGAAGAATTGAGCTTAATGGTGAAGAACTTCAACAAATTCTACAAGAATAGAAGCAAAGAAAGAAGTTCCAAGTCAAGGTCCTACCATGACAAAAGATCTTCTAGTCGTGATCGAAATTGCTACAATTGTGGAAGACCCGGACACTACTCCAATGAGTGTACGGTTCCCCACAAAAGAAGAGAAGACTCACCTAAAAGGAGAAGTATAAGAGAAGAATCGTCACCAAGAGAGAGGAGTAGAGATGATCGTTATGAACGAAGACCTTCGCGGAGAAGAAAAGATTCGGAAAGGAAGGACAAATCATCAAGGAGCTATACAAGATGAAGACATCAAGCTCATGTTGGTGAATGGGTATCCGGTTCCGACTTCGATGACCACTCTGAGAGAAGCTATTACTCCGACTCCGAAGATACTCAAGATGAAGGTGTTGCCGCTTGTGTCAACCAACTCCTACGACATATTTGACTCACAAAATGAAGGAATTGGAAGATGCTTTATGGCTAAAGGTCCTAATGTATCACATCCCGAGTATCTTGATTTCAATAGTGATAAAGATGACTTGCTAGGAGATGATGATTTAATTATTGGTAGCACTAGTGATGAAACCTATGATGAAAACTATGATGAAATTGCTATTAATCATGCTAATCAAGATAAAACGAATGACAATGATAAGGAGAAGATTGAGCGTCTAACTAAAGAATTAAACACTCTTAAGTTAGCTAATGAAACTACCTTGGAAGATCATCGAGAACTTTTAAATACTCATGAGAAGTTACGCTTTGAAAAGCTCAACCTTGAGCAAGAGCATGAGTTCTTAAAAGCAATCAATGATGATCTTCGCAAGAAAAGTTCTTCTTACATTGCCAAGCGTTTAATCTTGTCTACCTACATGCCACAAGTAAAATCTTGCAACAAGAACAAGAAAGATTCTTCCTCTAGTAGTAACAACAATCATGGTAAATCCAATACTGTTGCTTCTAGTAGTTCTCTTGATTCCACTAATGATTCTCTTAGCCAAGTTACACTTGAGCAAGAAAATAGCTTATTGATGGAAATTATAGAGAAAGGTGTTTACAAGAGCCTTGCCGGAAGTAAGCAATTTGAGGAAATTGTACGCAAGCAAGGAAGACACCAGAAGAATCAATGTGTTAGTTTTGAATGAAAGTTCAATGCCAATGGAGTTGAGTGGGAAGAAGATCAATACCCAAAGACGAAGTTTGTTCCTCAACAAGAGAAGTATGATCCTACTTCCTTCGAGGGGACACAAGCACAAGATGATCTTCCACCACAAGACCTCAAGCTAAAGGGCAAGGACAAGCTTCAAGAGGAGATTGATGCATTTGAAGAAGCTCCTAAGAAGCTCCTAAACGTCAAGTTCTACTTCATCAAGTACATCTACAACTCCAAGGATTCCCATCAAGATGGTGTGGATCCCGAAGAAGAAGAACTAGAGAGTTCTTGAGGGTGACTCCGCCAACATACTTCACTCATATAATTTTGGCGAGGATAAGTGCAAACAACTTCCATATCGTGCACTAGTTCAAGGAGTCACAAACCCTCCTGTTAGTAAGACAAGGGACAAGGTAACCTAATGCTTTCATGGACATCATCTTGTGTGCAATTCACTCTATGTCCATGGATATCTTTGTTTGTTCCTTGTGGGACTAACCCGTGCAGGTATTGAAAGTGCAACTCACTCCACTGGTTTGCTCCAAATGATCTACATCAATATTGATCATCTACATCTTCAACACCTACATGAAGTCATCATTGACAAAACCCAAGGTTAGTTCATCCCTCTTAGGGGTGATATCACATCTAGGGGGAGCTTTACTCGAATCAACTGAGCTAAGACAACTCTAATGATGTGAATACAACAATGATTTATGTAAAAATGGCAACCCCACTTGTGCTTAAACAACGAGTATGAACTATGATCAAATGTTATCATTTGACTCCTAAGTCAATATACTCATATATAGATGACCTAGTTATTGCCAATTGCTTGATAGATGCTAGAATGGTTGTGCATGCTTTGCCACATGTTTCATTTGCTATCTTATTGTGTGAGCATGTTGAATACATATTTTTCTCATTCGAGGACATCCATTTGTTGCTTTGATTGTTTGGCTCTTTTCTTTTGCCAAATGGATGGACAAGAATGCCTAAGAACTCACTCTAGCTATCTATGCTTTTCTCGTCTCAAACTCTATTCATGCTGCACCACAAAGTTTGATCAAGTCAGCTTTGAACCACTCTGCATGAGGAGCACTCAAAGTCCCCGATTCGTCATAGACTTAAACTTCCAAAACCTCTTTGTACATTTTGGTATGACTGAGTCATCCATTTCGGTCACACCGAGTTCACTAAGATGATCTAGGTTTTCAATCTCGGTGCAACCGATTTGAACTTTTAGGTCCCACCGAGTGCCAATAACTGCTAGCAGTTTTGCATCTCGGTGCCACCGAGTTGTTCTAGTCGGTCACACCGACAGGGTTAGGTTATATATACCAACGGGTTGAATTTTGGAAAACTTTCCGAAACCTTTCGCCCGCGCATGACCTGCTCTGCCTTCTCGGGTCTCCGGATCATCTACTCGCTGCGAGCGACCTCCCGCCGCTGCTCTCCGCCACCGTCAATGGCAATCTGCCCCGCCGTTGCCGCCGTAGCAAGTTCACCGCTGAGTTAGGGTATGAACTTGACCTTTGTGCTATTCCTTAACTCTGATTCGTAGCACATTGTTTTGCCATGATTCTTGCATGATTGAAATCATCATGTCTAGCAGAAACATCCTTAGATTAGTTTTGATTCAAAAAATTTAGGGTTAGGTCTCCGCCGAACTCATCTCGGACCGACCGAGTTGTAGAAATCGGTCTCACCGATTTGTCTTAGGCCATTGCACTTGCACTTTTCGGTCTGACCGAAACTTGCAAATCGGTGCCACCGAGTTTGACTCTCTGTGAAACCCTAGCAATCTCGGTGCCACCAAACTATGACTCGGTCTGACCGAGTTCACTAGTTTAGGTTCCAGAATTGTTTCAGTATCACCGAGTTTAACAAATCGGTAGCTCCAAAATGCTTTCTGTAGAGAACTAAAACTAAGTTTTTTGAATCATCTGTTTTGCAAAAACTCTGCAATTTGTGATGCTCATCCACTCTACCTCATCTACATCTATTTACTGGGTCAGCTTTCAGTTTGCTTTGCCAAGATGTCTGACCAGAGTGACAGCCAGAACTTGTCTGAGGAGCAAGTTAACTTGAGTGTGGGCACTAGTCCCTCTAGCAGCTCTGATGAGGGTAGCAGGAGCACACCTAGCAACTTGCCCAAGGTAGCTACCAAGACCAGAAAGAAGAAAACTTCTCACACTGTTGATGAGTGGTCCAAGCTGATAAAAGCCCCTAAAGAACATGAGGATGACTTGGATGTGTATGCCAAGAAGAAGCAAGACCCCAACTCTATGGCAAACATGTACAAAGAGATCCCATACAAAGCATTGGAAACCCATCAGTTTGGATCTGTACATTTCTTGTTGTCTGGTCTAGCCACAATTAACACTATCTTGAGGCATACATTGTTGCCCAAGTCATGAGATCACAAGATGATAAGAGGACATTCAATCAACTTGCTGCATATTTTTTATGTCCATCAAAAGTTTAAAGTCATGAATCTGATTGTTGAAACAATCAAGAGGACTGCCGCAGATCAGAAGAGATAATGTGGGTATGCCCCACACATGCAGGAGCTCATCAACTCCAAGATGGGCACATGCATATACTTGTTGGACAAGGTACATCTACCCCTATATCCTGACTTTGACGACAACACAATTGTGATGGATGAGAATGAACCTTCATCAGTGCAAGCACAGGAAAAGAGAGAGAAATCCAGAGCTTAGAAAGCTGCCAAAATGCCAAGTCTTGCGGAGGCATCTCAAGTGTCCCTCAAGTCCAAACAAGATCAAATGGCATATCTGATTCAAGCAACTTTGAGGATTAAGAAGGGCTTGGCCACCTGACTTAGAATCAGGAGAGCTTGGAGAGGATCATTGAAACAAAGTTCCATGGTTTTTATCTGAAAGTGACAGAGATACAGTCTGCAGTTGAGCAGCTCTAGGAGGAAGTAGAGGAGAGGAGAGGGCAGGCTACCACAGATGCTTTTCAGAGAGTGCCTAGAGGTCAGAGGTCTGCTACAGTGTCTGTACCTAACACAAGAGCTACTACATCAGCACCAGCAGCCATAGCTTCAGTGCCACCTCCAGCAGCCACTCCACCAGCTCCAACTACATCATCTGAAGCCTTCGTCCTTGGAGTTCTCTCTACACCGCATCTCGAAGATCAAGCCTGAGAGATGCATAGCACTATGCATTTTCGAACTTTTTGGTAACTTGTTGCCAAAGGGGGAGAAATATGTATAGATCATAGACTTCAAGAGCAAGTGTTTTGCTTTTTGGTCTCTCTTGCTATTTTGGTTGAACTTTAGTTGTGTGTTTTCTTGATACTCTATGTCCGTGTGTGATATACTTGTTTGATCATGTGATTGATCATATGCTACCTTAATGCTTGCTTCGATGACATTATCTTTTACACTGTTCAAGATATCTTCTGATATGCCGATAAATCGGCCGATTTATCGCTTACCGCTGTCTGTCCGATAAGATAAATTGGCCGATAAATGAGCCGATATGGCGATAAATTGGCCGATATGCCGATAAATTGGCTGACTTACCCCTTATCATGGGTCGACCGATAAGTTCCCGATAAGCGATATCCCCAACACTGATCTTTTATATCTCCATATGATCATTCACTTTTCTTGGTGATGAGTGCATCTTTTTAGCATATATCATTTTCAGCGCTCCACCAAGATGTATGTGACGTGGAAGAGTAACCCATGATCCTAATCGATTGCGCATTTGCATTCAAACACAAATTTTAAATAATGCACGAATTTAGGGGGAGCTCTTGCTTATCACATACTTCTCAAAGCGACGATGTATTTAAATCTTATTATCATTTGTCGAAGCTTTGATCTATATGATGTCATCAATTACTAAAAAGGGGGAGATTGAAAGTGAAACTATCCCTGGGTGGTTTCGGGGAAACTGGTCGCCCACGAACACCTATGGGACCGGAGCCGCTTCTACGGTACGGCAAGGGAGCGGAGGGAGAACAAAGAGCGGATCGAGGGTCGCACGCGAGGAGTTTACCCAGGTTCGGGCCGCGCGGACGCGTAAAACCCTACTCCTGCCTTGGTTGTTTTGAGTTCTTGAGCTCAGGAGCTTGAAGATCTACAGTACTAGCTACACCGAGCGAGGGAGTGATCAAGATTCTGGGATCCAACCCCCTCTACGTTGTGCATGGGCCTCCTTTTATAGCTCAAAGGGGTCACCGACAGGTGTCAACGTAGAGGAGGGTAAAAGTGTAAAATTGGTGGTAGATGGAACAGTGCGTGAACAGTGTATGCACAGTGGTTTATACCTAACCCTGACGGTGGGGGACAAGGGCATTTAATGCCCGTCGCCGTCACCCCAAAAGCGTCCGCCCGGGCGTCTCCGTTTGCCACGATGGTGGCCTCGTCACCGTGGCTCGCCACCGTGTACCCCAGGCTGCACAGCCATCTGCCACGTGCCCCTGGAAGGGCCCCAGGGCGACGCGTGGCCAGATGAGCTGGAGCGCAGGCACACAGTGTAAGCCTCCCCCGGCAAGCACCTTGCCGGGGTTGCTATCTTGCCGGGCCCGGAAGCTTGTCGCTCTTTGGGTCCTGCCGAGGCGCACGATACGCCACGATATATCTTCTGAGGTGCTGTTCTTTGGCCTTCCTGGCAAGCTCCTCTTGCCAGGGTCTTGTGCTGGAATGATAACCTTGAGCCTGGTGCGGCCTTCCCGGCAAGCTCCTCTTGCCAGGGCCTTGTTCTTCTGACTAGTATACTTTGTTCTTGAATGGCTTCAAGGGAGCTAGAGCGGGCCTTGGCGGGCGCGTGGTGAGCCCGACCACGGGATGCTGCTACTGCCCGTGCACAAGTCGGGATACTAAGGTACCCCTACTTTAGTACACCGACAGGAGCCCCCGGGCCTGGGCCACACACGGTGCCGAGCGCTGTTGGGCCAGGCCCAAAACAGTGCACGGCCACGCGCGGCCCACGGCGCGCCGTATCCCTCTCCGTATCCGCCGCATCTCTCCCTAACGGCACGCGTCGATTGCGGCGTCGTGGGAGAGATCGTGGCCTGTTTCTTTAATGGGAAAATGCGGAACGTCCCCCACTTCCCCCTTAAATGCAGAGGAAGCAGGGGCTGTTTCCCCCC
>LR738715.1:734627053-734698994 GCA_902687465.1 Secale cereale
CCCATTGCTTTCATTGTGTCTTCAATCTCCAGAAACCCCCGCCGCTCTCTGCCTCCCCAAAGGTCGACAGAGAGCCGAGCTCCACCCTTCCCCCACCGTCTCCAGCATTTGCAGCGCCGTCGACCTCCCTCGCCGTCCCCGCCATGGCCCCGAAGAGCGACAAGACGAAGAGCGACAAGGCGAAGAAAGAGAAGTTCGACAAGGCGGCGAAGCTGGCAGCCATGCGGAGAAGGATGGTGGTCTTCCCGCCGAGGCTCGACACGAGGGAGCTGCGGGACAAGTATTACCTGTTCTGGGCGAGGGAGACGAAGGCTCACCCGCGCACCAGGGTCCTCCCCGCCGAAGCCATCGACATGTATCCGGGAGGTTACTACTACTTCGCTCTGTTCTTCCACTGTGGTCTTTGTCCTCCGTATTCTGAGTTTTTCTGCGATGTGATGAACACGTACGGATTCCACCTCCTCGATTTCACCCCGAATGCCGTCCTCACTTTGGCCGTTTTCGCACATCTGTGCGAAAACTATATCGGGGTCCATCCAAACGTAGCTCTCTTCCGCCACTTCTTCACACCTAGAGTGGAGTCTGGATCCCCACTCTTCGGCGGTATCTCCTGGATCTTCAGGCTCAACAAGAAGGAGGCGTACTTGATTGGAGAGCTCCGCGGCAAGTGGGAGGAGTGGAGGGCTGATTGGTGCTGGGTTATGGAAGAGGAACCCCAGCAGTTTACCTCGCCGCGCCGGACTGCAATAGGGCGCGGCAAGGATTGGAGTGACTTGGCCCCGGAGGACGATAAGCTGCAGATTGCCCTTACTAGGATCCTTCTCCTCCGGGCCGCCAACCTTACTGTAGTGGAAGTTGGAGCTGATTTCCTTCGCCGCCGCATTGCCCCCCTGCAGGAGAGGAAGAGGTCTGCTTGGGAGTTCGGTAATGCGGCAGACCGCATGAGGCTACGCCCCGGGCTGAATTATAACTTCACCGTTTTGGAGCTCAAGGGAATGGTCCGGGAGCTTTTCAAACATGACCCCAAGCACCCGGAGTGGTTCAGACCGTCGGACGGAGTAGTTCCATTGTGCAACAACTCTGCCCTTAGTGCCATCTGCACGGCAATGCCTGAGTGTGACTCCCACGGGGTTGTTCCTACTTGGCTGACGCCTTCAGAGGAGACCGTGCAAACCTTCTTTGACAGCCTGGTTGAACGGCCACGCAACCCCGAGGAGAAAAAGGGCCTCACCCGGGAGACCACCGAGCGAGATGTGGCATATATAGCCACTAGAATGGAGGAGGCCGCCGCAGCTGTGGCTGCGGGTGAGTTTGGGTACACCATGGACGAAGCGGAAGCAGCGGACGCGGTGAGTCAGGCCGAGGAGGAGGAGATCCTCAAACTGTTGGGGCCCGCGGGAAAGCTTGCCGCGGAGCTCGCCGGGGAGCCTGCCGGGACGAGCGAGGCTGCCGGGCAGGGGACCGAGTCTAGTGAGCCCGCCGAAGAGGACGCCGAATCGGGCGATTCTGACGAAGACTCTGGCGGGTCTCTTAATCTCGACGATGACGCCTCCTCATCCTCAGAGAACTCTCTGCCACCACCAAGTCCTCCGCCACAGCCGAAGAAGCGCCTCCGCAAGGCCACTGAGACGGCGAGGCAACCGGCGCCCCGATAGCAGCCGAAACGTCGTGCGACGCGTGCCACCACGACGAGCAAGGTCGTCAAGGAGGCGCCCCGTGCCCGAGCGACAAGCGGAGGGGGATCTTCCTGGAGTGGTTCTGGTGCTCCCTCCGCCCCTTTGTCCTCAGGGACGACTGGAGCGGGGTCTTCACAACCCATGGCTCCGGAGCCCGCCAAGCGCCCGAGGGAGCCTTCTCCTCCAGCTCCTCGCGCTGGAGCACGCGAGGCGGAGTTTGACTTCTCCGCCCTCAGCTCCGACGAAGAGGAGGAAGAGTAAGCACTTGCAATTTCTATTTCCTTTGATTTTTGTTGCTTTTGTCTTGATTTCTCTTGCCTGGTTCTGATCTTGTTTGGCTTCCAGGACCTTGACCCAAAGGATGGCGAAGAGGGCCAAGATCCCTGTGGTTGACCTCGAGGACGATGAGCCCGTCGCAGCGGCAGGTGACGCGCCAGCGACAAGCTTGCCGGACCAGCCCGTTGCTCCGGATAGCAGCCCCCAGCATAAGTCCTTTGTTCACTTTTCTTCTTGATGGGCGCGCTTGAGCTTGTCCTTGCTAACGTCTCGTTTGCCTGTTGTCTTGTGCAGAAATGGAACCGCGGCCGCAGGAGCACCAAGAGGCCACCCCCGATGAGCCGCTTGTTCCACCCTCCCCGCCAAGGATGAGCTCCCCGGTGAGGGACAGCGCTCCGCCAAGGATGGGTACTCCGCCAAGGGTGATACCCCGCCAAGGGCGAGTACCCCGACAAGGGTGAGCACCCCGCCAAGGGAAGGCGCCAGCGGCCCTCCGCCGGCGGGGGCTTCTACTACGCCGCCAAGGGAGAACTCCCCGGCGAGGGACCCCCTTACGGAAGAGGCCCGCGTAGGTAACCCTTGCAATTTCTTCCTCTTGGATTCTTCTTTTTTGGATATTTTCTTGACGATTCTTTCTTTTCTTTTTCTTCTGTTAGATCCGCCGCCCCGGAGCTGATGGAGACGGAGACCATCGCCGAGGAAGACATGCGCGGCAATGCTGGCGACGCCACCACCACTGAAGGAATGGCTGGTGCTGACGAGCCAGCCACCGAGGAGACCGCCCCGACCGCTGACGCGGCAGCTGGGGAAGGGACCGGCGACCGCACTGCTGGCCCTGAGGCCGCAGGAGCGCCGGACGCTGCGCCGGCCGCCGACCCTTCCACCCTCGCGGCTGAGTCGGGTGTCTATCTGGAGGCCGCCAACGGGGTCTTTATCCAAGTCCCGTGGGCATCCTCATCAAGGGCACCCGCGGAGGGGGACACCTTCGACGGAGAAGTTCTCGCCTCCGCCGGGCTGAGGGTTGTCGACGCGCCCGGCAGCAGCAACGAGGCCGAAGAGGAGCAACTCCTACGTCGACTCCTGGGCTTGCATCGGGCCAGGCAAGCCAAGCTGGAGTCCCGAGAGGCTCTGGCTGCCAAGGCCGGTGCTGATCTGGAGAAACGCGCCGCGGAGCTCCGTGCCGCCAACCAGGCGGCCCTCCGGAACTTGGCGGAGGAGCGCGAAGAGCTTGCCGGAGCACATCAGGCGTTCCTCCTCGAGAAGGCTGAGGTGGAGGAGCAACAGCGATTGGTCGCCGAGGATCTGTCTCGGCGGGAGAGAGAGCTCAACCAGCGGAAGGTCGACCTCGATAGTCACGAGGACGACCTTACCGCTCGCGAGTAGGCCATTGGCGGGGCTCTGCAGGAGGCGAGGGATGCCGCTGCCGCCGCAGAGACCGCCAAGAGGGATCTGGAGGCCAGGGTGGCGCAGTTGGAGATGAGCTTGAAGGCGAGCGAGGACAGGGTCGCCGCGCTCAACGTGGCGCGGGAGAAGGACACCCATACCAACTCGGAGCTGCAAGTTCGCCTCTCCGAGAAAGGCAAAGAGCTCAACGACGCCAAGGACTCCATTGCTGACTTGGAGCTGAAGGTTTCCACCCTCACCGATTCGCTTGATGCCGCCCGGGACCGCGAGACGAAGCTGAAGGACGATCTCCGTGCTGAGAGGGCCTTGCTGGACAGTGCCGCCCTGTCGCAGAACAACTTCCAGCAGACGGTGGAGCAGTGGACCGAGGAGCTCGTTGCCTCTGCCGCCAACATTGATAAGGAGCTGGTGGCGCTGAGGGCGGAGCACCTCGTGTACTCCCCCGACGAGAGCCTCCCCCACAGCGCCAAGCTAAGCTTGTTCTTCAGAGGAGTGGCGCCGGCTCTCGCGCAGCTACGGGAGAAGATCCCCGCGCAGCTGGCTGACGAGGTGCGCCGGCTTTGCATGGGTACTATGGAGCGGGTGTTGTCGAAGATCGTCTACCGCAACCCCGGGATCAACCTCAACAACGTCCTCCAGACCCTGCCACCCGAAGCTGACCAGGAGGCGTTGAAGACACAAGTTGTCCACATCGTAGCCAAGGCGGGCAAGATCAAGAGGGTCGACGGAGACCGAAAAGACTAGGCTCCCTTCTTTCTGCTTCCCTTGCCGCTGTCGATTAAGTCATGGGTAGTAGTTGGTTAGAACAGCGGCAAGCTATCTTGTAATATAACTTTATTTTGGATAATCAATGCAGTGTTATCTCCCTTGTTTAGTCCCTTCACTTTGTATGCTTTCCACCCTACGCTTTTAGGGAACTTGCCGGCAAAGGAACCCTTGCCGCGAGCGCTGAGTGCAGGACTCTTAGCAGCCTGCTAGCAATGCCCTTGCCGGCAAGAAACCTTGCCGCAGCTAGTCGCAGCACACTTAGATTGTTGAGCGAACTCGAAAACGAAGTAAGGGCGCGACACTTGTCGCAGCTCACTTAAGCCATTGAGCGTGCTCGAAACAAAGTAAGGGTGCGGCTAGCCACGGGTAGGTTCCTCCGCGCACAGGTTTTCCATACAAAGTGTGGCTGTTCAAGGAAGACAACTAAGAAATTTTTCTAAAAATTTGAATGCTCAAACTTTGTCAACTTATCCTATGTGTGCTATTCGTTTCCCGGCAGGGCTTCCCTTTCTTGAACAGCACTTGGTCCATACCACTATCTCCTTCCCCCCCGGCAAACTTGTGCGCGAGGAACACTTCTTCTGTTTAAGAGAGAAAGGAAAAGAGGAGGAAACACAAGTATGGAGCCTTGCGGCTTGTTACTGCTTACCGGGGATGTGTGCTGCACAAAATGTCAGATGATACATGCAAGTAAAAAGAAAAGCATGAAATGACAAACAGTGCGAAGCACAAAAGTTTTACTGATGCACGGGGTCTGCGCCCGGCTTTGTACAAAGGTTTACATGCAACAGCGGCAAGACTTGTACAAAAGGTGGTTGCCGGAGCGGATCACGACAACCGTGCCTTATGGGTGAAACTTGCGAAGATGATCTATGTTCCAGGAGTTGCTCACCGGTAAGCCTTCTTCGGTCTCAAGGCGGACAGCACCGGGCCTTGTGACTTGTCTCACCAGATAAGGGCCTTCCCACTTCGGCGTCAGCTTGTTGGAGTTCTTGGCGGACTGAACGCGCCGAAGAACAAGGTCGCCTTCCTCGAGACTCCTGGCCTTGACCTTGCGGCTATGATAGCGACGCAAAGCTTGCTGGTATCGAGCAGCTCGTACAGCAGCCTGGAGACGTTCCTCCTCGAGGAGCAATGCATCATCTTGCCGCAGTTGCTCTTGCTCGAGCTCGTTGTAAGCGAGCACTCGAGGAGACCCGTATACGAGTTCCGTGGGGAGAACTGCCTCTGCTCCATAGACAAGAGCAAAGGGTGTCTGTCCGGTGGCTCGATTTGGTGTCGTCCTGATTGACCAAAGAGCCGCCGGCAACTCCTCAATCCAGTTTCTTCCGCACTTGTGTAGCCTGTCGAAGGTTCTTGTCTTGAGTCCGCGCAGCACTTCAGCATTTGCCCTCTCCGCTTGACCATTGCTCCTCGGGTGAGCAACAGAAGCGAAGCAGACCCTGGCGCCAAGGTCTTGGACGTATTGCATGAAGGTGCGACTTGTGAACTGTGTGCCGTTATCGGTGATGATCCTGTTAGGGATTCCGAAACGGCAAACAATTGATCTGAAGAACCTCACTGCTGACTGTGCGGTCACCTTTCTCACTGGTTCCACTTCTGGCCACTTTGTGAACTTGTCGATAGCAACGTACAAGTACTCAAAGCCCCCGACAGCATGGGGAAAAGGGCCGAGGATGTCGAGCCCCCAGACCGAGAAGGGCCAGGACAAAGGGATCGTCTGGAGAGCTTGAGCTGGCTGGTGAATCTGCTTGGCATGGAACTGGCATGCTTCACACTTGGTTACTTGTGCAGTTGCATCTTGGAGGGCTTCTGGCCAAAAGAAACCTTGCCGGAACGCCTTCCCGACAAGTGCTCTTGCGCCAATGTGGTGGCCACATATGCCTCCGTGTATCTTTGCCAACAGCTTCTGTCCATCTTCCCGGGAAATGCACTTCAATCTGACACCATTGAGTCTTCTTCTCTACAGTTCATTGCCGACGAACTGGTACATACTTGACTGCTTGGTTATCCTCTCTATCTCTTCTGGTTCTTCGGGAAGTTCTCCAGTTTGAAGAAAACGGACGATTTGTTGCGCCCATGCTGGAGCCTGAGGCTCAACAACAAGGACTAAAGGCATCAGGGTTGCTGCGGGAACCTCAGCTTCTACGACAAGAACCTGCGGCTTTGCCGGAGCTGAGTGTTCCCCGGCAAGCCTGCCGGGGCAAGACTTGTCGGGAACGCCTGCTTGAACTATACAGACCCTTGGGTCCGCAGGAGCAGACTGTTCCTCAGCATCTTGGTTGTTGATCTTGGGGACCTTGGCGGCGGTTTCAGGAAGATCCGCCGGCAAGTAGTCGCCGGAGACCAACTTCCTCTTCTTGCTTTGCCCAACTGATTGTGTAACGGATGGTTGAGTTAGCTTGAGCACGAAGACCCCTGGTTCCACAGGTAACTTCATTGCAGCACACTTTGAGAGGCCATCTGCGACATCATTCTGAGCTCTTGGGACATGCTCCATCTGCAAGCCTTCAAAGTGTTCTTCAAGCTTCCTCACTTCATCGACATAAGCTTCCATCAAAGGACTCTGGTAACTCTTGTTTACTTGTCGGACCACCAATTGTGAATCTCCCCGCACAATCAGCTCCTTGATCCCAAGTTCGGCCGCAATTCTGAGGCCGGCAAGCAAACCTTCATACTCAGGAGTATTGTTTGTCGCTTTCTCCTTGGGAAAGTGCATCTGAACAACGTACTTGAGGTGCTCTCCGGTGGGCGCTATGAGTAACACGCCAGCGCCGGCGCCTTGCAGCGAGAAGGCACCATCGAAGTACATTATCCACTCTTTGCTTACTTCTTGGACGGGGATGCTTGTCTCTGGAACTTCTTCATCTGGTGTTGGTGTCCATTCTGCTTTGAACTCTGCCAAAGCTCTACTCTGTATAGTTGAAGTACTCTCAAACTTAAGACCAAAGCTTGACAGCTCCAATGCCCACTCGACGATCCTCCCTGTTGCTTCTGGATTTTGCAATATTCTCTTCAACGAAAAGCGAGTGACCACCGTTATCTCGTGTGCTTGGAAGTAGTGGCGCAGCTTTCTTGAGGCCATGAGGAGGCTGAAAAGTAACTTCTGCACCCCAGAGTGTCTTGATCTAGCCCCCTGCAATAGGGAACTTACAAAATAAACTGGGCGTTGCACCATCTTCCTTCGCACTTCTCCTTGTTCCTGCGCAGACTGGTCCTTGTCGGTGCCAGAGCTTGTCGGGGAAGCCCCCTGCTTATCGCTGGATGCGCTTCCCGGGCCTGTGGGTCCCTCATCCGCCTCCCTCTCCGCTACCAACGCAGCACTAACCACTTGATTGGTTGCTGCTAAGTATAGCAGCAACTTCTCTTGTGGCCTAGGTGCGACAAGTATTGGAGTAGAGGACAAGTATCCTTTCAAGTCATGCAGTGCTGCCTCCGCTTCCGGAGTCCATTTCATTGGACCTGCCTTTTTCAAGATTTTGAAGAAAGGCAGGGCGCGTTCTGCAGACTTTGAAATGAACCTGCTGAGGGCAGCCACAGAACCAGCAAGCCTCCGTACATCCTTGACGCGCTTCAGGGCTTCGATCTGCTCGATGGCCTTGATTTTGTCGGGATTGGCTTCAATCCCCCTCTGGGACACAAAGAACCTGAGAAGCTTGCCGGAGGGGACCCCGAAGACGCACTTCTCGGGGTTCAGCTTGAGTTGTATCTTGCGCAGATTCTCAAAGGTTTCTTCTAAGTCTTGAATCAGGGTATCCTTGTCCTTGCTCTTGACCACTATATCATCCATGTAGGCTTCTACATTCCTGTGTATCTGTGGCTCAAAAGCAGCGTGGACAACCCTTGCAAATGTTGAGCCTGCATTCTTCAGTCCAAAGGGCATACGTATGAAACAGTAAGTGCCACATGGAGTAATGAACGCGGTCTTCTCGTCGTCTTCCTCAGCCATGAATATCTGGTGGTAACCTGAGTATGCATCGAGAAATGAAAGCAACTCACATCCAGCCGTGGAGTCAACAATCTGGTTAATGCGCGGCAAGGGGAATGGATCCTTGGGACAAGCTTTATTCACATCAGTGAAGTCTATACAAAGTCTCCACTTCCCATTAGCCTTGCGCACGACAACTGGATTGGCCAGCCACGTGGGATGAAGTACACCTCTAACAAGGCCTGCTGCTTCCAACTTCTTGATTTCTTCAGCTATGAACTCTTGGTGCTCCACTGCTTGCTTCCTGACCTTCTGCTTGACGGGCCGCGCGTGAGGACAAACAGCAAGCTTGTGCTCAATTACCTTCCTCGGAACGCCGGGGATGTCAGACGGTTGCCATGCGAACATGTCGACATTCGCCCGCAGGAAGGCAACGAGCACGCTTTCCTATTTGGGGTCGAGCGTAGCACTGATGGGGAAGGTACCACCAGTGCCGTCCTCCTTGGCGGACACCTTCTTGGTTGCACGTGGAGCTGCCATTCCTTTCTTGCACTTGCCGGTGGAGCTCGATGGTGCGTCTTCGACGGCTGCGCAGCACTCCGAAGAGGTGCGTTTGCCGAAGTAGGCCCCAGAGCTCTTGCCGGGCTTGGTCTTGGTCTTCCCCCCAGGAGCTTCAGCGGCAAGTGTTTTGCTGTCTGCCGCGGCTGCTGCGTCCCGGTATATCTTGTCGGCGCAGATAAGTGCATCCTTCTTGTTGCCGGGGACAGAGATGACGCTTATTGGCCCTGGCATCTTGAGCATATTGTATGCATAGTGCGAGGCTGCCATGAACTTTGCGAGCGCAGGACGGCCAAGTATCCCATTGTATGGTAATGGGATATTGGCAACATCGAACGTGATCCTCTCGGTCCTGAAGTTTAGTTCCCCGCCAAAGGTCACGGGCAGTGTGATCTTCCCCTTCGGCTTGCTCCTTCCCGGGTTGATTCCTTGGAACGTCCCGGTTTCCTCGAGCTCGCTGTCGGGGATCTGCAGCTTCTTGATCACAGTGGAGGAGATCAAGTTGAGGCCGGCCCCGCCATCAAACAACATCTTGGTGACCTTGAGGTTGCGGATAGTCGGTGAAACCAACATCGGCAAACACCCGACCGCAGTCGTGCGGTCAGGGTGGTCCTCATGGTCGAAGATGATGGGCGTGCCGGACCACTTCAGCAGCCTGCGCGACTCGACGGGTGGCTCAGCTGCATTCACTTCCCGCACCCATTGCTTGAGTTGGCGATGGGAAGTGTGCAGAGAGGCGCCTCCGTCGACGCACATAACTTCTGTGGCCTTCTGGAACTCCTGCTCGCTGTTGTCTCCTTCATCCATGTCTTCGTCATCGTCTTCGTCTTCATCCTTGTCGCGGCCCCGGGGAGGTCTGTCTCCTTGCCGCTGCTTGGCCTTGCCGCGGCGTCCTCCACGGCCATTGAATGGCCGCTTCTTGCTGGGCTCTCCTGCGCCCCCTTGGGCCTTCTCCTTGTCGTGACGCTCGTATTCAGCCTTCTGCTGTTCTACGAGGTACTCTACTCTCTTGCAGTTCTGGAGATCGTGGCCCTTGGTGCGGTGGATCTTGCAGTACTGCTTGTCGGAGCCGTCCTGCTTGTCGGCGGCGGCTACATGGGCGGCATCCTTGCCGGAGCCACCAGCCTGAGCTTTCTTGTCGCCATCCTCCTTGCCGGATTTCTCCACAGCCAGTACTTCCTTGTTCTTCTTCTTCTTGTTGTTCCGCCGTCGGTTTTTCCTTGCCGGGGCGGCATCCTCGCTGTCCGTTCCTCCTGCTCCAGTATCCTCTCCGGGGAGTCTCCTCCCCTCTTCAGCACGGGCACACTTGTCAGCCAGAGCATAAAGCTCACTGACGTCCCGGATCTTGGTCATCGCCATCTCCTCCCTCATCCGGCGGTTACGCACGTTCTGATGGAACGCGCTGATAACCGCGGCAGGGTGGACATCCGGAATGTTGTGCTGAACGCGGCTGAACCTTTGGATGTACTTGCGCAGGGACTCTCCCTCCTTCTGGGCAAGAATGTGGAGATCGCTCTCCTGGCCGTGGGGTTTGTGGCCCCCCGTGAAGGCGCCGACAAACTGGTGGCACAGATCTGCCCAAGAAGAGATGGAGTTCTCCGGCAAGTGCATAAGCCAAGATCTGACGTTTGGCTTAAGCACGAGCGGAAAGTAGTTCGCTAAGATCTTCTCGTCGCGTCCCCCGGCAGCCTGCACCACAATGGTGTAGATGCTGAGGAACTCCGAGGGATGGGTCTTGCCGTCGTACCTCTCGGGCACGTCGGGCTTAAAGTTCTTCATGCTGGGCCACTGGACTTGCCGCAGCTCTCGGGTGAACGCAGGGTAGCCTGCCGCGTATGGCAAGTCGCCTGGTTCACCGGGCGCGTGCATGTCAACAGCAGTCCCAGCGCGCTGGTCGGACTGTCTTCGGGCTTCTCTTCGACGCTCGATACGAGTTCGAGCGTCCTCTTGTCGCCTGTCATCGAGGACTTGGCGCTGATCGCGGTGAGCCCGCGGATCCGACGACGCCGTGGAATCATCGTCGACGTAGATCCGACGGGTTGGTGATTTCTGCTTCCGTGGCGGGGAGTGCACGGTAGTTGCACCCCCGGCGGTCTTGTCGCCATCGGCCTTCGCTTGGTCGACTTGCCGCGGCCGTGATGTTGCCGACTGCTGCGGCGTGTCGTTGTTGGCGAAGGCGATGAGGCTCTGGATCGTAGCCCTCCAGTCTTCGGCCTTGTCCGCCGCTGGATGGAAGTCGAGGAGCAGTTGGGCTCTAGCAAGAGCTTCTGCTGGAGAGGAGGGAAGCGGTGGCGAGCGGTGCGAGGAGCGAGATATGCTCGGACTTCTAACAGGGTTAGAAGGAGCAGGGTCCCGCCCCGGCGACCGCGCCTTGCTCGTGCCAGGACGCTGGCCTTGAGCGTCCCGCGACCCGCCAGCTTGGCCTTGTCCCAGCAGGCGGATGGTACCGTGGGTACCACGGCGCTGCTGGCCCGGCACCTCCTGAGAGGGACGGGGTGCGTGCACGGACGCTGAGGCTTTGGAGTTCGCCCGGTCGTCCGTCTTGTCCTTGGACTTGGCGGCGCCGTGAGTGTCCTCGCCGGCGTCCACCCTTCCGCCAGCGTCTACCCCACCAACCATTGGTTCTGGTGGTGGTGGGATCGACGCAGACGGGCCTCCGACCTCCGAAGCCTTCTTCTTCGGAGGCATGTTGATGTAGTCGATGAGGTTGATGAAGCTAGAAAAGTTGCTGAAGATTGCGCCCGCTTGAGCGCCGGATCAGGTTCGCACAACCTCAACGCCCCCTACCTGGCGCGCCAAAGATGTCGGGGAAACTGGTCGCCCACGAACACCAATGGGACCGGAGCCCCATCTACGGTACGGCAAGGGAGCAGAGGGAGCACAAAGAGCGGATCGAGGGGCGCACGCGAGCAGTTTACCCAGGTTCGGGCCGCGCGGACGCGTAAAACCCTACTCCTGCCTTGGTTGTATTGAGTTCTTGAGCTCGGGAGCTTGAAGATCTACAGTACTAGCTACACCGAGCGAGGGAGTGATCAAGATTCTGGGATCCAACCCCCTCTACGTTGTGCATGGGCCTCCTTTTATAGCTCAAAGGGGTCACCGACAGGTGTCAACGTAGAGGAGGGTAAAAGTGTAAAATTGGTGGTAGATGGAACAGTGCGTCAACAGTGTATGCACAGTGGTTTATACCTAACCCTGATGGTGGGGGACAAGGGCATTGAATGCCCGTCGCTGTCACCCCAAAAGCGTCCGCCCGGGCGTCTCCGTTTGCCACGATGGTGGCCTCGTCACCGTGGCTCGCCACCGTCTACCCCAGGCTGCACAGCCATCTGCCACGTGCCCCTGGAAGGGCCCCAGGGCGACACGTGGCCAGATGAGCTGGAGCGCAGGCACACAGTGTAAGCCTCCCCCGGCAAGCACCTTGCCGGGGTTGCTATCTTGCCGGGCCCGGAAGCTTGTCGCTCTCCGGGTCCTGCCGGGGCGCACGATGCGCCACGATATATCTTCTGAGTTGCTGTTCTTTGGCCTTCCTGGCAAGCTCCTCTTGCCAGGGTCTTGTTCTAGAATGATAACCTTGAGCCTGGTGCGGCCTTCCCGGCAAGCTCCTCTTGCCGGGGCCTTGTTCTTCTGACTAGTATACTTTGTTCTTGAATGGCTTCAAGGGAGCTAGAGCGGGCCTTGGCGGGCGCGTGGTGAGCCCGACCACGGGGTGCTGCTACTGCCCGTGCACAAGTCGGGATACTAAGGTACCCCTACTTTAGTACACCGACAGGTGGTTTTGGTAATTCCTAACAACATATAGCTCAGTGAACTAGTGCTATTTCAAGATAAATATTTTAGGAAAGTTCAATGATTGGCATAGCATGCACTAGGAATGTGGACCCCTCAAAATGCTAAGGACACATATTTGCTCAAGCTCAAGACTCTACACTTTCTATTTTAGTGATCCAAGATCACATTGAGTCCATAGGAAAGACAATACTATTAAAAGGGGATGAGGTGTTGCTTAATGGGTTTCTTGCTCAAAGTGCTTAGTGATATGCTCCAAGACCCTCAACTACTTTTCCACATCCACATATGTCCCAAACCAAAAGTCAAACTCGGCCCCACCGAAAAGTTCCATCCGGCGCCACCGAGTTCACTTATCATAGCCACTGCTACAAAACCCTAATCATTTCGGTCTCACCGAATGGGATCTCGGTCTCACCGAGATAGGATTGCAAACTCTCTGTTTCCCTTCGTAACATTTCGGTCTAACCAAGATGAGCGATCGGTCCCACCGAGTTCGCAATGCAAACTCGATGTTTCCCATTCGTAGCATTCCGGTCTCACCGAAATGAGCGAATTGGTCCCACCGAGTTTGCCTGACCAACACTGTGTGTGCTTATTACCAAAATCGGTCCTACCGAGTTTGTGTAATCAGTCTCATAGAGATTACGTTATGCCCTAACCCTAATGAAATCCGTCCTACCGAGTTGATCATATCGGTCCCACCGAAATGCCTAACGGTCACATTATGACCTAAATTGATCTAATCGAGTTTTCTGATTCGGTCCCACCGAGTTTCGTAAATCATGTGTAACGGTTAGATTTTGTGTGGAGGCTATATATACCCATCCACCCACTCTTCATTCGTGGAGAGAGACATCAGAACATACCTACACTTCCATTACTCATGTTCTGAGAGAGAACCACCTACTCATGTGTTGAGACCAGGATATTCCATTCCTACCATATGAATCTTGATCTCCAGCCTTCCCAAGTTGCTTTCCACTCAAATCATCTTTCCACCAAATCCAAAATAGTGAGAGAGAGAGTTGAGTGTTGGGGAGACTATCATTTGAAGCACAAGAGCAAGGAGTTCATCATCAACGCACCGTCCATTACCTTTTGGAGAGTGGTGTCTCCTAGATTTGTTAGGTGTCACTTGGCAGCCTCCGACAAGATTGTGGAGTTGATCCAAGGAGTTTGTACGGGCAAGGAGATCACCTACTTCGTGAAGATCTACCCTGGTGAGGCAAGTCCTTCGTGGGCGATGGCCATGGTGGGATAGACAAGGTTGCTTCTTCGTGGACCCTTCGTGGGTGGAGCCCTCCGTTGACTCACGCAACTTACCCTTGTTGGGTTGAAGTCTCCATCAACGTGGATGTACGATAGCACCACCTATCAGAACCACGCGTAAAAAATCTCTGGGTCTACATTGCGTTTGCTCCATCAAACTTCTCCCTTTACCTTCATATGCAATTGTTTTATATTCCGCTGCTATACTCTTAGAATTGCATGTGTAGGTTGATTGCTTGACTTGTGCTAAGTTGCTAAAATCTGCCAAGAATTAAAATTGGGAAAAGGCTAGATTTTTATTTAGTAAAGTTGTCTAATCACCCCCCTCGGGACATACTTTTGATCCTACACGGAGGACTCGAGCTACTACTTCACCATCGCTCACTGGATCGAGGAGGTGAAGGCGTCATCAAGCAATTCATGTGTTGAACGCGGAGGTGTCGTCCGTTTGGCACTAGATGAGGAGTTCGTGGGACGGATCATGATTCGATCGCGAAGACGTTCGACTACATCAACCATGTTTCTTAACGCTTCCGCTTAGCGATCTACAAGGGTATGTAGATCCAATCTCTGCTCTCATAGATGGTCATTTCCTAGATTGGATCCTGGTGAGCGTAGGAATTGTTTTGTTTCCCATGCAACGTTCCCCCGTAGTGGCATCATGAGCTAGGTCTATGCTACCTCTTGAGCTTGCGTTGGTTTTTCCCTTGAAGAGGAATGGGTGATGCATCATAGTAGAGTAAGTATTTCCCTCAGTCTGAGAACCAAGGTATCAATCCAGTAGGAGACTACGCACAAATCATCAAATACCTGCACAAACAATCAAACAACTTGCACCCAATGCAAAAGGGGTTCTCAACCCCTTCACAGTTATTTGCAAAAGTGAGAACCGATAAAGATAGATAACTTGTAAAGTAAATACTTTTGGGTTTTTTGATTTATATATTGAAAAGTAAAAGATTGCAAAATAGTAGGTCTGAAACTTATAAGATGTTAAATAGACCCGAGGGTCATAGGTTTCACTAGAGGATTCTCTCATGATAGCAAATATTACGGTGGGTGAATAAATTACTGACAAGCAATTGATAGAAAAGCGCAAAGTTATGACGATATCTAAGGAAATGATCATGAATATAGGCATCACGTCCGTATCAAGTAGACCGCCTCCTACCTGCATCTACTACTATTACTTCACACATCGACCGAAAAGATTCTGCATCTAGAGTATTAAGTTTATACGAATAAAGTAACGCATTAAGCAAGATGGCATGATGTAGCGGAATTAACTCAAGCAATATGATGAAAAGCCCATCTTGTAATCCTCGATGGCAACAATACAATATGTGTCATTTCACCTACTGTCACTGGGATTGAGCACCACAAGATTGAACCCAAAGCAAAACACTTCTTCCATTACAAGAAAAACAATCTAGTTGGCCAAACTAAACCGATAGTTCGAAGAGAATTACTAAGATATCAAATCATGCATATAACAATTCAGAAGAGACTCAAATAATATTCATAGATGATCTGATCATAAATCCACAATTCATCGGATCTTGGGAAACACACCACACAAAAATATTACATCGGATAGATCTCCAAGAACATCGAGGAGAACATGGTATTGAGTATCAAAGAGAAAGAAGAAGCCATCGAGCTACTAGGTATGGACCCGCATGTCTGTGGTAAACTACCCACACTTCATCGGAAGGGCAATAGGGTTGATGTAGATGCCCTCCGTGGTCGAATCTTACTTCGACTGAGAACCGGAAAAGGCCTCCAGATGGGATCTCGCGGAAACAGAAGGTTACAGCGGCAGAAAAGTGGTTTCGATGGATGTTCTGATGTTTCTGGAAAATTTGAGAATATATAGGCGGAAGAAGTAGGCCAAGGGGCTACGAGGGGCCCACAAGGTAGGGGGAACACCCTACCCCAAAGCACGCCCTCCACCCTTGTGGCTGCCTCGAGGCTCCCCTGGCGTGTACTCCATGTCCTATGGATGTTTTCTGGTCCAAGAAAAACCTCGTAAAGTTTCGTTCTGTTTGGACTCCGTTTGATATTCCTTTTCTGCGAAACTCAAAAACAAGGAAAAAAAATAGAAACTGACACTGGGCTCTGGGTTAATAGGTTAGTCCCAAAAATCATATAAAATATCATATTAATGAATATAAACATCCAAAACAGATAATATAATAGCATGAAACAATAAAAAATTATAGATACGTTGGCGACGTATCAAGCATCCCCAAGCTTAATTCCTGCTCGTCCTGTAGTAGCTAAATGATAAAAACAGAATTTTTGATGTGGAATGCTACCGAACATATTTATCAATGCAATTCTTCTTGAACGTGGCATGAAACTTCAGATCCATATGTTTTAAGCAAAGGTTTATGTTGACATGAGAACAATAATATTTCAAGCATACTAGGTAGTAAATCATTAAACTTCAAAAATAACATGGCTAAAGTAAGTTATCCCAACAAAATCATATAGTCTTATTATGCTCCCACTTCTCAACACAAGGTAATCATGCCCACCCCGGTGCCAGCCAAGCAATTGGTTCATACTTTTTAATGCGCTCCAGCCTTTTCAACTTTTCACGCAATATATGAGCATGAGCCATGGATATAGCACTATGGGTGGAATAGATGGTGGTAATAGAAAAAAGGAGGGAGAAAGTCTCACATTAACTCAACAAATAATGGACTATGGAGATGTCCATCAATTGATATCAATGTGAGCGAGTAGGGATTGCCATGTAACGGATGCACTGGAGCTATAAGTGTATGGGAGGGAGTGCTGGATTGAGGGGTCCTCGGGTGGCCGGATAACTCGTAGTGGGTCGGACTGGTGGGCCGAGAAGATCATTGTTGAATATCGTCTCTCGTATCAGTATAGGACTCATGTATTCGTATAATGGCAGGTTTCAGGTTTGGGTGTAATATTTCCTTCCTCTGCAAGATGGTTATGTACAAACCCTAGGCCCCTCCGGTGCATATATAAACTGGAGGGTTTAGTCCGTAGAGGCTAGAGAATCATAACATCCTCATAGGCTAGACTTTAGGGTTTAACTATTACGATCTCGAGGTAGATCAACTCTTGTAATCATATTCACCCATATTAGTATAGCAGGAAGTAGGGTATTACCTCAATCGAGAGGGCCTGAACCTGGGTAAACATCGTGTCCCTAGCCTCCTGTTACCATCAATCCTCAGACGCATAGTTCGGGACCCCCCTACCCGAGATCCGCCGGTTTTGACACTGACATTGGTGCTTCCATTGAGAGTTCCACTATGTTGTCGACCGAAGGACTGATGGATCGCTTCATCAACCACGACGGCACCACCGAGGGAATTTCCCCCTCGCCAGCTTTTTGTGTTCGGCGGCTTCATGCTCCGTGCCAGCACAGAAGGCCACCTCGAGCAAATTGAGAGCTACGCCCCTGGCCATCAAGTCAGTCTTGGAAGCTTGAACTACGTTGCTGATATCTACGGAGACTTGATCTTCAACGGATTCGAGCCCACGGCGACCTCTCCCTGCCACCATGATGAACATGACCTAAATCTGTCGTCGGATCTGGAAATAACACCTGTAACCGTTCCGACCTTAGATCCAGAACAGATCATGTCACCCGAGGACGGGATGCTCAAGCCCGCTGAGGAAGCCGCGAACCCAACGGCGTTGGAGCCGCACACAGACCCAGTTCCAAGCAGAGTCTGTGTTACCGAAACTCCGGACTCGTCTTCGGCCGTAGGTTCGGAACCATGCGCCTCTGCGGCTATCACTGAATTCAACACTGCAGATATCTTCCGGCACTCACCATTTGGCGATGTGCTAAATTCGTTAAAATCTCTCTCCTTAACTGGGGACACGCATCCGAATTATATCTGGTTCGAACTGGAGGCTGATGATGCAGAATTTTGCTCCCCACCCACCACCCACTTGGTAGCCACGGTCGAAGATCTAACCGATCTACTTGACTACGCTTCTGAAGACTTCAAAGGGATGGACATCAAAGCTGAAGCAGATCTAGACCAAAACCGGCCCGTAACCGGGCGATGGACAGCTACGTCCTCATACGACGTGTATATGGTGGATACACCTAAGGAGAAGGAGGGCGACGACGAAAACGATCCCGCAAAGGACAAGCCTATCGATGAACCTCCCAAGCGTCGGTGTCCGAAGCGCCGAACTAAATCCCGTAAAGGAAAAAATAGCAACACAGTCACTAACGACGGTGATAGTCCGGAGCAAGCCGAAGACCCCGCAGATCCAGCGATGGAGCAGGACGAGCGAGAGGATAGCGAACATAGTCCAAAACCACTATCCGATGACAGCGATGCCGAAGACATCAATTATGGACCTGTCTCCGAAGAGGATGTTAGCCTGGGCGATGATGAATACATAGTCCCAGAAGAACCCTTAGAACAAAGGCGCTTCCATCGGAGGCTTATTGCCACCACGAGGAGCCTGAAAAGGCAGCAGAGACGGCTTTGAGCCGAACAGGATATGCTCAACGATAGATCGAACGAAGTGTTGGACGCTGAGAAAAGATATGGCAATCGCCAAACCAAAGACTATCCTAAGCTTAAACTGCTGCCTGAATTCTAAGACGAGGCCGCTGCACCTATACCACCGAAGAACAACACTGCCGACAATCCAGATCGACCACCTCGTGGACGGGACAGAGTGGCTAGCAACGGCGTGCACAAGCCCGCACCCCCACCTCGTAAAGGAAAGGAGGATGCGGCTCAGGCCCAGAAACATGATCTACGTGAGTACTTGAACATAAAGGCTGGCAAAACCCGATCCATCTACGGATCTAGGGACTGTGCTGCCGCACGGGATGGTGGCTATCAAGCCAATCACGCCGGTCATATACCAGTTCAGGGTCAATACCGAACATCACAACCATCGGACATACGCCATGACATAGCAAAATACAGGGGCGCCGCGCACCCTCTATGCTTCACCGATGAGGTGCTGGCTCACTACTTTCGAGAAGAGTTTAAACCCGTAAACATGGAGGCGTATGATGGAACGATGGATCCCGCCGTCTAGATAGAGGACTTCATTCTTCACATCCACCTGGCTCACTGAGAGGATCTCCCGCCATTAAATATTTACCCCTCAAGTTAAAAGGACCAGCTGGACACTGGCTAAACAACCTCCAAGAGAACTCCATTGGGAGTTGGGAGGAACTTGAGGATGCTTTTCGAGCCAATTTTCAAGGGACCTATGTCTGGCCCCTGGATGCTGACTATCTAAGTCACATAATCCAACAACCCGGGGAGTCAGCCCGTAAGCTTTGGAATCGGTTTCTCACTAAGAAGAACCAAATCGTCGACTGTCGCCGAAGCCTTAGCGGCCTTCAAACATAGTGTCCGGGACGAATGGCTAGATAGACACCTCGGACAGGAAAAGTCAAGGATAACGGCAGCCCTAAGTACACTCATGACCCGTTTTTGTGCGGGCGAGGACAGCTGGCTAGCTTGTAGCAGCACCAGCGACCCTGGAACATCTGAAGTCAGGGACAGCAATGGAAAACCATGACGTAATAAACACAAACATCAAAATAATGCTGGAAGCCCAGATGATACAGTGGTAAACGCTAGATTCAGCGGCTCCAGACCCGGTCAATGGAAGAAGCCATACAAAGGCAACAAAGATTGTCCATCTAGCCGATACAAAATATTAGATAGACCCTACCAGATCCATAGCACCCCAGATAAACCTGCAAACCATACCAACTGTAATTGTTGGGTCTTCAAACAGGCCGGCAAACTCAATGCCGAACACAAGGGAAAGGGACCTCAGAGTGAAGACGAGGACGAACCTCGCCAGCTCAACACAGGGGGACATAAGAAATTTCCACCGGAGATCAAAACAGTGAACATGATCTATGCCACTCATATCCCAAAGAGGGAGTGCAAGTGCGCACTCCGAGATGTCTACGCCGTCGAGCCTATTGCCCCTAAATTCAACCCATGGTCGGCCTGTTCGATCACTTTTGATCGCATGGATCATCTGACTAGTATCCATCACGGGGGTTCGGCTGCCCTAGTGCTCGACACAGTAATCGATGGATACCATCTCACTCGAGTCCTTATGGACGGTGGCATCAGTCTCAATCTGATATATCAGGACACTGTCCGCAAGATGGGGATCAACCCGTCAAGAATCAAGCCAAGCAGCACGACCATTAAAGGAGTGATACCGGGTGTGGTAGCCCGCTGCATGGGCTCTTTAAAACTGGAGGTCGTATTCGGCTCTCCCGATAACTTTTGAAGCAAAGAGCTAATCTTTGACATAGCTCCGTTCCGACATAGCTACCATGCACTACTCGGAAGAACGGCCTTCGCCCGCTTTAATGCAGTCCCGCACTACGCTTATCTAAAGCTTAAAATGCCTGGACCACGTGGCGTCATCACGGTCAATGGAAATATGGAGCGCTCTCTCCGTATGGAGGAGGACACCGTGGCCATAGCAGCCAAAGTCCAAAACGGCCTATTCAAGCCGGACAGCCTATCGGTCGTTAAAACCACGGACACAGCTAAACGTGTTCGGCATACGCCTCAGTACGCCAGCTCAGATGAACCTGAGCTAGATTAGCAGTTACGCCCCCATCGACTGCCCCATAAGGTGATAACATACGTGCCTCGTATACATAATTATGCCCTCAAAATCCCTTGGGCGACGCTGGGGGCGCATTGCATACACATAGTCCATAGTTTGGCTTGACCCTATTCAGACTCTAAAATTACCTTTCAGGGTTCACTAAAAACGAACTGGTTTTTTTATGGCCACACAAGATTTCTTTTCTTTTCCAGGTTTTTTCTTTTCTTTTACAGATGGCCATCACACTCCCCGCTTCAAGGACGCATCACAAAGGAGAAAACTGCGCATACGTGTAGCATGGGAGCCGCGCTAAGGTTTCTTTTTAGATTAAGACCCTATGTAACTTTTTTCTCTTTTTGTTCTATACTTCTCTGGCATGTAAAATGTCCAAGGAGGTTATCGGCATTATCTCTAAACATACGGCTCGCCGTACTATAACGGGATGTTTTAGAAACAGCTTGGCTTATATTATGTTTGGAGTTTTATTCTCTCACCACATGTGTTCTCTCCCCATATCAGATTGTCACATGTGCCTTGACAATAGGGTCCATTACCTATAGGGAGTGTTCGGCGTCCTGGATATCTGCTTTATATGCATCAGTTTCGAATCATGTCTTGGGTCAATAGTTGGGTCGCCCGACTCCTATGCTTACCCCTACGTTCCCGATTGTTCGGCTAGGGTGTAAAGGGGGAACTACTCCGACTGTACTTCTGGCTCGTCCGATCAAGTACCTCAGTAGAGAAAGCCGAAAACTAACTGTCATGATATGCGAGAATCTGGTCTACGATTCGGTGACTTACTTTTATACTACGATCGATAGAGATCTACCCCGTGTTATACGAAGGGTTGATTTTTTCTCCCACACGGGTGCAATTGGATACCCCAATCCGGAAATAACATATCCGCACCAGGGGCTAGTACATAGCCCCACTTGTCAAACTCCTATGGCTAAGTGAAAGTAATCATGCCGCATAGTCAGCCGACGACTGGAAACTTTCATATTTAAATAAACAGCCACACAGGAGGTAAAAGTCGCTCACATTATAATAGCGCAAAATTTATATACATCGGTTCGTAAGCTGAAGTCTTTACAACCGGATACAATTACTTGAAGATAATATCTTTTCAGCACTGGCCTTCTACAAGGCGGGCGCCTTCTATGAAGTCCTCGAAGTATCTGTCTGGCTTGCGGTGCTCCTTGCCCTCGGGCGGGCCAGCAATGGCTATGCCCTGCACCCTCATCTTCGCCCAGTGCACTTTCACACGAGCGAAGGCCATCCGAGAACCCTCTATGCATGCCGAATGCTTCAACACGTCGCCCGCGGACCCGCTTCAATGAGCCACTTCACCAATCCGAAGTAGCTACTTGGGACTGGATCAGTGGGCCATAGCCAGACTATCAAGTCCTTCATGGCCGAACCCGCCATATTGTGCAGCTCGACCAGCTGCTTCATCTGGTCTTTGAGGGGCACTGGATGTTTTGGCGCATAGAATTGCGACCAGAACAATTCTCCGTGTCATTCCCCTCCTGGGCTCGGAAGTATTGGGCGGCGTCAGCGCTGCTCCTCGGAAGATCAGCAAACACGCTTGGTGTCGTGGAATTATCACGACAGATGTCCTTAGGGTGAGGACTTAGTCGCGAGGCCAACGCATCTATGTGGTAGCTTGAGAGGGGTTGAGCGGAATCGAGACATGCAACACAAGACAAGGATTTAGACAGCATCGAGCCCCGGGAAACACCGTCCGATAATAACTCTACATGCTGTTTGTGCCTAGGTCTCATTATGATCATGAGCAAGTCGCCGATAGCCGGCTCTCCTCTAGTGTGTCTAGCCCTAGAGATTGTTTCTTGTTACCTGTCCCTCTTGGGGTGCCCTGCCCCTCCTTATGTAAGTTGAAGGGGCGGGTTACATGACTAGTCCTAGTAGGATTAGGATTACTCTATTACAAGTGGAGTCCTAGTCTTGCTTCCTTTATAAGGGAATATTCCTTACGCTTTCCTCTTAAGCCAGCCCACCCTAACGTGAGCCGGCCCTCTGGGCCTTGGGCCTTGTCGTCCGTCTGACCCGCCCGCCGGGTTACTAATGAGTCGCCAAGATCGGGCGGGTTACCCGTGAGTCCCCAAGATCGGGCGGGTCACCAGTGAGTCGCCAATCTCCAGCCGGGTCATACCTCCGGCTGGGTTATACCGCGGGGTATATCCCCGACATTAGCCACCAGTTTAGCTTGCATTTATCCATGGTAAACTTATGCTGCAACATAAACACAAGAACAAATTTGACAGGTTTGGAGAGGTTAATGTTGATCCAACTATTTTGGAAGAGTGTCAACTTCATATGCATGTGGATCATGTTGAGAATATGTTTTGTGATAGCTAAATTGTTGAATTTTCTTGTGATCCTACATGCAATTATTATGAGAGAGGAAAATATGGTTGTAGAAATCTTCATGTTACTAAATTACCTCTCTTCATGTTGAGATTGATCTTGTTTCTTTCTTTTTCCTTGCATATGTTAGATCTTGCTTTTCTTGCTAATTTATTTTCCTATAAAATGCCTATGCATAGGAAGTATGTTAGACTTAGATTGGTTTGTCACGTGTTTCATGATGCTCTCTGTGTCCTTCAATTCTTATCTTTCATGTGAGCATCATTGAATTATCAATGCCTAGCTAAGGGCGTTAAACGATAGCACTTGTTGGGAGGCAACCCAATTTTATTTTATTTGTTTTTGGTTCTATTTAGGAATAAATATTGAATCTAGCTTCTGTTTGGATGTGGTTTTGTGTTTTAATTAGTGTTTGTGCCAAGTAGAACCTTTGGGAAGACTTGTGTGAAGTTTATGCGATCATGCTGTAAATATAGAAACTTTAGCGCTCACGAGATTAGCTACCATTTTTTTTACTGGAGAGTGATTTTTAGTTTATTCTTTTTGCAGATGATTAATAGACAAATTTCTCACGTCCACCAATTTATTTCAGAATTTTTAGAGTTACAGAAGTATTCGAAAGTTACAGATTGCTACAGACTGTTCTGTTTTCGACAGATTCTGTTTTTTGTGTGTTCTTTGCTTATTTTGATGAATCTATGAGTAGTATTGGGGGGTATGAATCATAGAGAAGTTGGAATACAGTAGGTTTAACACCAACATAAACACAGAATGATTTGATTACAGTACTTTGAGTGGTGGTTTGTTTTCTTATACTAACGGAGCTCACGAGATTTTTGGCTAAGTTTTGTGTTGTGAAGTTTTCAAGTTTTGGGTAAGGATTTGATGGACTATGGAACAAAGAGTGGCAAGAGCCTAATCTTGGGGATTCCCAAGGCACCCCAAGGTAAAATTCAAGTACAACCAAAAGCCTAAGCTTGGGGATGCCCCGGGAAGGCATCCCCTCTTTCGTCTTCATATATCAGTAACTTTACTTGAGACTATATTTTTATTCACCACATGATATGTGTTTTTCTTGGAGCGTCATGTATGATTTGAGTCTTTGCTTTTTAGTTTACCACAATCATCCTTGCTGGACACACCTTTTGAGAGAGATACACATGATTTGGAATTTATTTGAATACTCTATGTGCTTCACTTATATCTTTTGAGCTAGATAGTTTTGCTCTAGTGCTTCAGTTATATCTTTTAGAGCACGGTGGTGGTTTTATTTTGTAGAAATTATTGATCTCTCATGCTTCACTTATATTATTTTGAGAGTCTCTTATAACAGCATGGTAATGTGCTTTGGTTATAAAACTAGTCCTAATATGATAGGCATCCAAGATGGGTACAGTAAAAACTTTCATATGAAGTGCATTGAATACTATGAGAAGTTTGATACTTGATGATTGTTTTGAGATATGAGGATTGTGATATTAGAGTCATGCTAGTAGAGTAGTTGTGAATTTTATAAATACTTGTGTTGAGGTTTGCAAGTCCCGTAGCATGCACGTATGGTAACCGTTGTGTGATTAATTTGAAGCATGAGGTATTTCATTGAGTGTCATCCTTTGTGTGGAGGTCGGGATCGCGCGATGGTTAACTCCTACCAACCCTTCCCCTAGGAGCATGCATGTAGTACTTTGTTTTGATGACTTGTAGATTTTTGCAATAAGTATGTGAGTTCTTTATGACTAATGTTGAGTCCATGGACTATACGCACTCTCGCCCTTCCACCATTGATAGCCTCTCTTGTACCGCGCAACTTTCGTCGGTAACATACACCCACACATACCTTCCTAAAAACGGCCACCATACCTACCTATCATGGCATTTCCATAGCCATTCCGAAATTTATTTCGATGCAACTTTACACCGTTCCATTTACTATGTCATGCTTCATCATTGTCATATTGCCATGCATGATCATGTAGTTGACATCGTATTTATGGCTAGGCCACCATGCATAACCTTTCATACATGTCATTCTTGATTCATTGCACATCCCGGTACAATGCTTGAGGCATTCATATAGAGTCATACTTTGTTCTAGTATCAAGTTGTAAATTAATATAAGTGTGATGATCGTCATTATTAGAGCATTGTCCCCAAAAAAGGAGAAAGGCCAAAGAAAAAAGAAAGGCCCCAAAAAGGGAAAAAGAAAAAAGAAAAAATAAAAAGAAAAGAAAAAAGGACAATGCTACTATCTTTTTCCACACTTGTGCTTCAAAGTAGCACCATGATCTTCATGATAGAGAGTCTCTTGTTTAGTCGCTTTATTATACTAGTGGGAATTTTCATTATAGAACTTGGCTTGTATATTCCAACGATGGGCTTCCTCAAATGCCCTAGGTCTTCGCGAGCAAGCAGGTTGGATGCACACCCACATAGTTTCTTTTGTTGAGCTTTCATACATTTATAACTCTAGTGCATCCGTTGCATGGCAATCCCTACTCACTCACATTGATATCTATGGATGGGCATCTCCATAGCCCGTTGATACGCCTAGTTGATGTGGGACCATCTTCCTCTTTTATCTTCTCCACAACCACCACTCTATTCCACCTATAGTACTATATCCATGGCTCACGCTCATGTATTGCGTGAAAGTTGAAATTTTTTGACAAAAATTAAGTATTAAACAACTGCTTGGATGAAACCGAGGTTGTGCATGATTTGAGTATTTTGTGTGACGAAGATGGAGCATAGCCAAACTATATGATTTTGTATGGATGAACTTTCTTTGGCCATGTTATTTTGAGAAGACATGATTGCTTTGTTAGTATGCTTGAAGTATTATTGTTCTTATGTCAATATACACTTTTGTCTTGAATCTTTCGGATCTGAACATTCATGCCACAATAAAGAAAATTACATTGAGAATTATGTTGGTTAGCATTCCACATCAAAAATACTACTTTTATCATTTACCTACTCGAGGACGAGCATGAATTAAGCTTGGGGATGCTTGATACGTCTCCAACGTATCTATAATTTTTTATTTTTCCATGCTACAATATATTCTATTTTGGATGTTTAATGAGCTTTATTATACAATTTTATATTATTTTTGGGACTAACCTACTAACCCAAGGCCCAGTGCAAATTGTTGTTTTTTGCCTATTTCAGTGTTTCGCAGAAAAGGAATATCAAACGGAGTCCAAACGGAATGAAACCTTCAGGAGAGTTATTTTTGGAACAATATGAACACGAAATACTTGGAATACATGCCAGGAAGCGAAGGAGGTGGCCACGAGGGCAGGGGGCGTGCCCAGGGGGGTAGGCGCGCCCCCACCCTCATGGGCCACCTATTGCTCCCCTGACGTCCCTCTTCAACCTATATATACCTACGTACCCTGAAACTATCGAGGAGCACCATGAAACCCTAATTCCACCACCACAACCTTATGTACCCGTGAGATCCCATCTTGGGGCATGTTCCGGATCTCCGCCGGAGGGGGCATCGATCACGGAGGGCTTCTACATCAACACCATAGCCTCTCCGATGAGTTGTGAGTAGTTTACCATAGACCTTCGGTTCCATAGTTATTAGCTAGATGGCTTCTTCTCTCTGTTTGGATCTCAATACAAAGTTCTCCTCGATCTTCGAGGAGATCTATTCGATGTAATCTTTTTGCGGTATGTTTGTCGAGATCCGATGAATTGTGGGTTTATGATCAAGATTATCTATGAACAATATTGGATTCTTTTCTGAAATCTTTTATGCATGATTTAAATATCCTTGCAAGTCTCTTCAAATTATCGGCTTAGTTTGGCCAACTAGATCTATTGTTCTTGCAGTGGGAGAAGTGCTTGGCTTTAGGTTCAATCTTGCGGTGTCCTTTCCCAGTGACAGCAGGGGCAGCAAGGCACGTATTGTATTGTTGCCATCGAGGATAAAAATATGGGGTTTATATCATATTGCTTGGGTTTATCCCTCTACATCATGTCATCTTGCTTAAGGCGTTCCTATGTTCTTATGAACTTAATACTCTAGATGCATGCTGGATAGCGGTCGATGTGTGGAGTAATAGTAGTAGATGCAGAATCATTTCGGTCTACTTGTCAAGGACGTGATGCCTATATATAATGATCATGACTAGATATTATCATAACTATGCACTCTTCTATCAATTGCTCGATAGTAATTTGTTCACCCACCATAGAATTCTGCTATCATGAGGGAAGCCACTAGTGAAACCTATGGCCCCCAGGTCTATTCTCATCATATTTATCATCCATCAACTATTTACTTTACTTTGCATTATTTACTTTCAATCTCTATATAAAAAATATCAAAAATATCATCTTATCATATCTATCAAATCTCACTGTCGTAAGTGACCGAGAAGGGATTGACAACCCCTATTATCACGTTGGCTGCAAGGTTATTATTTGTTTGTGCATGTACGAGGGACTCGCGCGTGGTCTCCTACTAGATTGATACCTTGGATCTCAAAAACCGAGGGAAATACTTACGCTACTGTGCTGCATCACCCTTTCCTCTTCGAGGGAATACAACGCAAGCTCGAGAGGTAGCACACACCTGTTCGATTGATGATGGCCTCATAGAAAGCAGCAGCAGCGGCAGCGGCAGAACCTTCACGGGATCAGTAGCCATTCCAGTTTCATTGAAAATTATGCGGCCTCCTTCGGACTTGAAGCCAGCGGCAGGGGAACTCGATGGATCCGGCCGTAACGTGGAACGATTTTTACACATACGTGCGGCAGATCATCTCCTTGTCAACCTCGGACTTAGCATAGAAGCTGTATCGGCGGATCACCTCATCACGTCTGCGGCGCCGCGGATGATGGAACCCTAACCTCCTGATTTCAATCCTTCGTGCCGAATACTCTAAAGTTAATCATGATTCTGACCATCAAACCCTCTTTTCTTCATTTGACCAATCGCGAACTCCTCAATCCCTGAATAGATCACTCCAAGAACTCAACACCATCATGCGCGGGCCCTGCGGTGGGCGCCAACTATCGTGGAATTGTCACGACAGATGTCCTAGTGTGAGGACTTGTCGTGAGGCAAACGCAACTAGGTAGTAGCTTGAGAGGGGTTGAGCAGAATCGAGAGATGCAACACAAGACAAGGATTTAGACTGCTTCAGGCCCCGGGAAACACCGTCCGGTAATAGCCCTACATGCTGTTTGTGGCTAGGTCTCATTATGATCATGAGGGAGTCACCGGTAGCCGGCTCTCCACTAGTTGGGTCTAGCCCTAGAGACTGTTTCTTGTTACCTGTCCCTCTTGGGGTGCCCTGCCCCTCCTTATATAAGTTGAAGGGGTGGGTTACATGACTAGTCCTAGTAAGATTAGGATTACTCTATTACAAGTGGAGTCCTAGTCTTGCTTCCTTTGTAAGGGAATATTCCTTACGCTTTCCTCTTAAGCTGGTCCACCCTAACACGAGCTGGCCCTCTAGGTCTTGGGCCTTGTCGTCCGTCTGACCCGCCTGCCGGGTTACTAATGAGTCGCCAAGATCGGGCAGGTTACCAGTGTGTCGCCAAGATCGGGCGGGTCACCAGTGAGTCGCCAAGCTCCAGCCGGGTCATATGTCCGACCTGGTTATACCGCGGGGTATATCCCCGCCACCTGGAGAACTCCATAACCATGTTAGCCCAAGATACTTCTGCCCTCCGAAGATGCTCTGTAAAAGAAAGGTCTTACCAGATGCTATCTGTCGTGCCTGCTTGATTTGTTCACAGATGCCACACGACTCGCTTCACGCATCCTGGGCAGCCTTAACTGCCGTAGTGAGCTCGGATGCTTGTTCCGAAGTCTTCTCTTCCAATGCCTCGTATTTGCGAATAGCATGTTTGAGCTCATCCTCGACTTCGGACACCCGAGCCTGGTGCTTCTCGCACACGGCCTTTTCGGCCTCTATATCGGCAACCACCTTGTCAGCGATTGCCTTGCTCGCTTCGGCTTCCTCCTTCGCCTTTGCGAGCTCGCCCTTGAGGGCCTCGAGCTTGGTGGCGCCAACTGTGTAATACAGAATATCATAAAAGAGTTTATACCCATACTTAATTAATGATATTAGCATTCTTGACATCTTAATTTTTAAAAAATCCGCATACCTTGCGTTTCATCTAAACGCTGGTTGACGCGGTCGAGGTCTGCGTTGGCCAACAAAAGCTTCCTATTTAGTTCGGCAACCTCGGCATCTCGTGCAGTTGCCGTAACTAGTGAAGCTTGTTCAAATAACATAAGTATATCAGTTCAGCTCTATAAACATGCTATACTATGGATACTTCGTCCGATTCTGTTCAGAATCACACAAAGCATCAGGGGCTACTGGCTATATATGTGCATATAAAACAAATTAAAGTTCCATAAAGAGCATTACATTGGTTACCTCAAAGCCTGTTAACAGGCTATTGAAGACTTCATCCAGTCTGTCTTTGACGGACTGAATCTTTTTCATCCCCGCACCCATCATGGTACGGTGCTCCTCCACGACGGAAGCACTCTGAAGTCCTCCCTCCAGA
Organism: Secale cereale; assembly: GCA_902687465.1. Lineage (NCBI taxonomy): Eukaryota > Viridiplantae > Streptophyta > Magnoliopsida > Poales > Poaceae > Secale > Secale cereale. The sequence continues at coordinate 734,656,277 of LR738715.1, forward strand.
GGATCCGGCGCCTCCGGATTGACGACGGGCGCCGTCATATCCTCCCCTACCTTGGGGGTCCGGACTTCGGACCCCAGAGCCGCGCTAGGCTCCGGGTCAGTATTCGGCGGGTCCCCGGATTGTTTGGGCCCGTGTCTTCGGTCTCCATGGGGATTGTTTCCCCGTGGTCAACGACAGCCGAGTTGTTACACCCGGTCGCCCTATCACTTGTCCCGCCCTCATCTCCTTGAGCGGAACATACCCGCTGGGAGGACACTTCGGTGTCCCCGCCGATCACGGGAGATGGAGCTCGGACCAGCGGGTCACTCTCCATCTCTCCAGGCGCTAGAGAGTTCCCCTCCGACAAGGAGGCGTCGGGGTGTGCTCGGGGATGGTTATAGGTCAGCGGGTGAAAAATACTAAGTAAGCATCAAAATGCTAAACAATCAAGGTGCATCAATTAATATATCTGGACAAACTTACGTTTCGGTCGGGGGTTTCTCCCTGGGCTTCACCACAAAGCTATGTTCGGACGATAAGTCCGAACGAGCAGAGAGGTTTAGCCTCCTCCGGGGTGCGGCCGTGCCTGCATCAGCGGCAGCCACCCTCTTCGTTCGCCTGCCTTGCGCAGGGGGTTCTTCCTCTTCTTCTTCTTCTTCTTCGGCATCCTCCTCCTCTTCGGAGGATAGGATGTTGATCTTCTTGGACTTCCCGTCCGCAGGGCGGGGGCCGCTCTTGGCCTCCTTGCTCTTCTTCTTGGGGCTTCTTGACTGGCGCCTTGTACGGCGCCGGGACCAGCATCGCCATCAGTCGAGGCAACTCTGGGTCTTCGGGCAAAGGCGCTGGACACTTATTCCAGATTGCCTTCTTCGCCCAACCCTGTATATCACGCAAAAACTCCAACTCCTATTATCATTAAATAAGAGAGGGGATATATGTTCGGCAGAATTTTCTATTACACCTGGGACGGTGAACACCGTACTATAGCCCGCGTCCTCGGTTTCCTTCAGCCACTCCTTCTGGCTCTTGAAGAGATGCTTCTAGATCTCTTTGTGCGTGAAGCCAAAGAGATGCTTCAGAGGTCGATCTCCTACCGGGTCGAACTCCCACAGGGAGGAATCCCGGCTTTGGCAAGGAAGGACAAGCCGGGCCAGCATTACCTGGACCACGGTCGAGAGATGATGGCCCTTGGACATCACGCTGGACACATGGCCGTGGAGTGCCGTCACCTCAACCTGAGACCCCCAGTTCGTACTCTTATCGGTCTAGGAGGTCAACCTCTTTGGGGGTCCAGACCTAAAAGCAGGTTCCGCCGCCCATTTGGCGTCACGGGGTTCAGTGCAGACCTTGCTCGTCTCCACGAATGATCCCTTTGGCCAGGTTGCATTCGAAAGCTTGCTTATCATAGCACCCCCGCACTCCGCGTGTTACCCGTCCACCACCTTCGGCTTCACATAGAAGGTTTTAAGCCATAGGCCGAAGTATGGGGGAACATGGAGGAAAGCTTCACACACCACCATATAGGCGGAGATGTGGAGAATTGAGTTTGGGGCTAGATCGTGGAAATCTAGCCCGTAGAAAAATAGCAAACCCCAAACAAAGGGGTGGAGCGGAAACCCTAGCCCCCTAACAAAATGCGAGAGAAACACGACTCTCTCACCCGCCTCTGGGACGGGAACCACCTGCCCCTTGGCGGGGACTCGGCGCGCAATGTCGGCAGCGAGATAGCCCGCGTTTCGAAGATCCTCCACGGTTTTCTCAGTAACCGTAGAGGCCTCCCACTTGCCCTGGCACCGGATCCAGCCATTTCTGGGGAAGGAAGTAGTGGTTGAGAGACGAAGAATGGCGGGCGCAAGAGATGAGGATGGTGGGGCTAGGAAGATTGGGGAGCTCGAGCTTGAGGAAAGCATGGGGCTGATGAAAGGGATTGGTATCCTTTTATAACGTTGTGAATACAAAACGTCCTCCCAGTTTAGCCGTAAAGCTCGCCGTTTCTCAAAGGGGTCATGCGTAATGCGCGGTTTGGATGCTCACGTCACGTTGATAAGGATCCCACAATAAGCTGGCACGATCTCTACTCTGATAAGTTGTGTCAATGGGGTTATACCTCGAAACGCGAAACTGGGACCAAGTAAAACGGTTCGATATGTTAATGGGATGGACGCGACGCTTCACCAAAAAGTTGTCAGTGAAGACATAATATTCGTTTTCTTCAAGGCCTTGCCTTCGAGGCTAACGGTTGTACTAACCATGCAGAGCCGGACACAATAAACCTTTTTGTAGAAGATATATTCGGAGGAAGGAACCCGCCTTGCAATGCTGAAGACAATATGGAAGCCGAACTCATTGTCATCGAAGACAGATTCAGGGGCTACTGAGGGAGTCCTGGATTGATGGGTCCTCGGGTGGCCGGATATCTTGTGGTGGGCTGGACTGGTTGGCCGTGAAGATCATTGTTGAAGATCGTCTCTCGTATCCGGATAGGACTCATGTATTCATATAATGGCAGGTTTTAGGTTCGGGTGTAATATTTCCTTCCTCTGCAAGATGGTTATGTACAAATCCTAGGCCCCTCCGGTGCACATATAAACTGGAGGGTGTAGTCCGTAGAGGCTAGCGAATCATAACATCCTCATAGGCTAGACTTTAAGGTTTAGCCATTACGATCTTGAGGTAGATCGACTCTTGTAATCATATTCATCCATATTAATATAGCAGGAAGTAGGGTATTACCACGATCGAGAGGGTCTGAACCTGGGTAAACATCGTGTCCCCAGCCTCCTGTTACCATCAATCCTCAGACGCGTAGTTTGGGACCCCCTACCCGAGATCCGTCGGTTTTGACACCGACAGTATGAAAGCTAAAAAAGAAAACTAGTGGGTGTGCATCAACTTGCTTGCTCATGAAGACCTAGGGCATTTGAGGAAGCCCATCATTGGAATATACAAGCCAAGTTCTATAATGAAAATTCCCAATAGTATATGAAACTGACAACATAGGAGACTCTCTATCATGAAGAATATGGTGCTACTCTGAAGCACAAGTGCGGAAAAGGATAGTAACATTGCCCCTTCTCTCTTTTTTCCTCATTTTTTTGAAGGCTCCTCTCTTTTTTTGGGAGACCTTTTCTCCTTTTTTTGAGACTCTTTTGGCCTCTTTATTTATAACTTCACATGGGACAATGTTCTAATAATGATGATCATCACACTTTTATTTACTTTCAACTCGATATTACAACTCGATACTAGAACAAAGATATGACTCTATGTGAATGCCTCTGGCGGTGTACCGGGACGTGCAATGACCAAGAGTGACATGTATAAAAAATATGAACAGTGTCTTTGCCACAAATACTATATATATCAACTACATGATCATGCAAAGCAATATGACAATGATGATGCGTGTCATAATAAATGGAATGGTGGAGTTACATAGCAATATATCTCGGAATGGCTATGGAAATGCCATAATAGGTAGGTATGGTGGCTGTTGTAAGGAAGGTATAAAGAGGGTTTTATGCACCGGCGAAAGTTGCGCCTTACTAGAGTGGCTAGCAAGGTGGAAGGGTGAGAGTGCGTATAATCCATGGACTCAACATTAGTCATAAAGAACCGACATACATATCGCGAAAATTTTATTAACTCTCGAAGCAAAGTACTACGACGCATGCTCCTAGGGGGGAGTTTCGTAGGAGTTAACCATCGCGCGCCCCCGACCTTCATGCAAAGACAAACACTCAAAATACAAAGTGCTCCAATTTGGTTACATAGTTAGGAGACCATACGTGCATGCTATGGGAATCACAAACTTTAACACAATTATTTCTTTAAACTAGCATGACTCTAATATTACCATATTAACATCTGAAAACAATTACAAGGAGTCAAACTTCACATAGTATTCAATCCTCTATATATGAAAGTTTTTATTATATGTCCTTTGGATGCCTATCATATTAGAGCTAAATTCATAACCCAAGCAAATTACCATGTTGTTCTTAAGGACTCTCAATTAAATTTAAGTGAAGCAAGAGAGTTCAACAATTTATTATAAAATAAAACCACCATTGTGCTGTAAAGAGATATAAGTGAAGCACTAGAGCAAAATTGCCTAGCTCAAAAGATATAAGTCAAGCACATAGAGTATTCTAATAAATCACGATTGAAGTGTGTCCCTCTCAAAAGGTGTGTACACCAAGGAATATTGTGACAAACTAAAAAGAAAAGACTCATATCATACATGGATGGAGACGAAAGAGGGGATGCCTTCCCGAGGCATCCCAAAGCTTAGGCTCTTGGTCCTCCTTGAATTTTACCTTGGGGTGCCTTGGGCATCCCCAAGCTTAGGCTTTTACCACTCCTTATTCCATAGTCCATAAAGTCCTTACCCGGAACTTCAAAACTTCACAACACAAAACTCAATAGAAATCTCGTGAGCTCTGTTAGTAAAACAAAGCAAATAACAACTCAAGGTACTGTTGTGCTCTTATTATAATTTATATTGGTGTAATATGTACTGTATTCCAACTTTTCCATGGTTCATACCCCCGATACTAGCCATAGATTCATCAAAATAAGCAAACACATAGAAAACAGAATATGTCAAAAACAGAACAGACTGTAGCAATATGAAAACTTCGCATACTTATGTAACTCTAAAAATTATGAAAAATTAGGACCACGTGGGGAATTTGTATATCAATTTTGTGTAAAAATTTCATAAGGTTTCAACGTTCGAGTGAATTATTGAATTTGCTGCACTGGGTGCAAAAGTTTATGTTTTTCAGCAAAATCAAATCAACGATCACCGTGAGCCATCCCAAAGGTCTTACTTGGCTCAAAACTAATTAAAACACCAAAACACAATTACTATAGAAGTAATAATGTGTTATTATTGAAAAAAAGCAAAAATCAAAAAGCAAAAAAGCAAAAATAAAATTGGGTTGCCTCCCAACAAGCGCTTTTCTTTAACGCATTTTAGCTAGGCTGTGATAATTTTAATGATGCTCACATGAAAGACGAGGATTGAAGAATAAAGAGAGCGTCATAGAACATGTGACAAACACATCTATGTCTAACATGCTTCCTATGCATATGTATTTTATAATAAAACAAATCAAGACTAGCAATATCTAGCAAATTCAAGGAAGAAAAAGAAAAAAAATCAATCTCAACATGAAGAGAGGTAATTTAGTAACATGAAGATTTCTACAACCATATTTTCCTGTCTCACAATAATTGCATGTAGGATCATAATCATACTCAACAATATAGCTATCACATAAATTATTCTCTACATGATCCACATGCATGCAAAGTTGACACTCTTCCAAAATAGTTGGATAATCATTAACTAAGGTCCTGACCTTTCTAGACCCACTTTTATCAAAAGATTCATAAGATTAAAAATTCTCCAAATATATGGGATCTAAAGTTGACACTCTTCCAAAACCACTTTCAATATTATTGCATACATTATTATCAATATTCATCATAGGGCTTCAATAAATTTTCGAGATCATAAGAAGAATCACCCCAATCATGATCATTGCAACAAGTAGTGGACATAGAAAAATTAACATCCCCAAGATTAGGGTTTTGCATATCACTAACACAATTTACATTAATAGAATTTACAATAACATCATTGCAATCATGTTCTTCATTCAAAGAGCTATCGTAAATCACTTCATAAATTTCTTCCTTCAACACTTCATCACAAATTTCAGATTCACGAATTTCAAGCAAAACCTCATAAAGATAATCTAGTGCACTCAACACATTAGCAATTGGTTCGACATAATTGGATCTTTTAAAAGATTAGAAAGTGGATAAGGATCCATAAATAGATTTTTAGCAAGCGAAGATGCAGCAAATAGATGGCACATGGCAACACCAGCAAACATAAGACCGAACAAGAAAAAGGCAAACAAAAAGAAGGCAAATATTTTTGTGTTTTTTGAAAATGTTTTAGAAGTGGGGGAGAGGGAAACGAGAGGCAAATGGCAAATAATGTAAGTGCGAGAGAAGAGAGTTTTATGAAGGGTACTTGGTATGTCTTGACTTGGCGTAGATTTCCCCAGCAATGGCGCCAGAAATCCTTCCTGCTACCTCTTGAGTTTGCGTTGGTTTTTCCCTTGAAGAGGAAAGGGTGATGCGGCAAAGTAGAGTAAGTATTCACCTCAGTTTGAGAACCAAGGTATCAATCCAGTAGGAGACTACGCACAAATCACCAAATACATGCACAAACAATCAAACAACTTGCACCCAACGCAAAAAGGGGTTGTCAATCCCTTCACGGTTATGCAAAAGTGAGATCCGATAGAGATAGATAACTTGTAATGTAAATATTTTTGGATTTTTTGGTTTATAGATTGAAAAGTAAAAGATTGCAAAATACTAGATCTGAAACTTATAAGGTGTAAAATAGACTCAGGGGCCATAGGTTTCACTAGAGGCTTCTCTCATAATAGCAAATATTACGGAGGTTGAACAAATTACTGCCTAGCAATTGATAGAAAAGCGCAAAGTTATGACGATATCTAAGGCAATGATCATGAATATAGGCATCTGTAGGATCGAAAGTATGTCTAGAGGGGGGGTGATTAGACTACTTGACAATATAAAAAATCTGCCTTTTGATTATGCAAAGTTTTTGGCAGTTTCACAATTAAGATCAATTCAAGTATCACCCTACACATGCAATTCTAGAGTATAAGCAGCGGAAAGTAAATTGCACATGTAGTAAAGAGAGGTGGAGAAGATCAAACGCAGTTTGGAGACACGGAGATTTTTGTCGTGGTTCCGATAGGTGGTGCTATCGTACATCCACGTTGATGGAGACTTCAACCCACGGAGGGTAACGGCTGCGCGAGTCCACGGAGGGCTCCACCCACGAAGGGTCCACAAAGAAGCAACCTTGTCTATTCCATCATGGCCTACGCCCACGGAGGACTAGCCTTACCCGGGGTAGATCTTCACGAAGTAGGCGATCTCCTTGCCCTTACAAACTTCTTGGTTCAACTCCACATCTCAAAGACGGAGGCTCCCAAGTGACACCTAACCAATCTAGGAGGCACCACCCTCCAAAAGGTAATAGATGTAGTTGATGATGATGAACTCCTTGCTCTTGTGCTTCAAATGATAATCTCCCCAACACTCAACTCTCCTCACTGATATGGCTATGGTGGAAGAAAGGATTGAGTGGAAAGCAACTTGGGAAGGCTAGAAATCAAGTTTCATATGGTAGGAATGGAATGACTTGATCTCAACACAAGGGTAGGTGGTTCTCTTCTCAGAAAGTGTATGGTAGGAGTGTTAGACTTTCTGATGGCTCTCTCCTCGAATGAAGAGGGGGTGGAGGGGTATATATAGCCTCCACACAAAATCCAACCGTTACACACATAATTGAGCAATCTCGGTGAGACCGAAGTGAAAACTCGGTCAGACCGAAAGTTCAAATATAGTGAACGTTGGGATTTTCGGTGGGACCGAAAATACCATCTCGGTGTGTCCGATGTGAGTCAAAGGTAGGAGCTTGCCATTCTCGGTGGGACCGAAATTAACAACTCGGATATTCCGATATGATGTCAATTGATTACAGAAGGTTGGCAGTCCAGTTTCGGTGAGACCGAACTCAAAATCGGATGGACCGAAAAATTAGGGTTTGGAAGAATAGCTGAGGTGGTTCATCTCGGTGGGACTGAGTTTGCAGAATCGGTTTGTCCGAGATTACTTATGAGTGTGTTAAGTAGTGAAGGGTGCTGATAGTTGAGGGAGCTAGATCACTAAGCACTTGAGCAACCAGATCATCAACACAACCTCATCCCCTTTTAATAGTATTGGCTTTTCCTATGGACTCAATGTGATCTTTGATCACTAAACCAAAAATGGAGTCTTGAGCTTTTGCCAATGCTTGTCTTAGCATTTTGAGGGGTCCACTTCTTCAGACATTTCCATACCCATATCATTGAACTTCTCTGAAATGATTCTCAAGTAAATATTAGTTCAATGATATATATGTTGTTATTAACTACCAAAACCACCCGGGGATTAGTTGCACTTTCAGCATCACGTCTGTATGAAGTAGACCGACTCCTACCTACATCTACTACTATTACTCTACACATCAAGCGAAACGATTCTGCTTCTAGAGTACATAAGAATAGAGTAACACATTAAGCAAGATTACATGATGTAGCGGAATTAACTCAAGCAATATGATGAAAACCCCATCTTGTTACCCTCGATGGTAACAATATAGTACGTGTCATGTCCCCTACTGTCACTGGGATTGAGCACCGCAAGATTGAACCAAAGCAAATCACTTCTCCCATTGCAAGAAAAACCAATCTAGTTGGCCAAACCAAACCGATAGTTCGAAGAAAATTACTAAGATATCAAATCATGCATATAAGAATTCAGAAGAGACTCAAATGATATTCATAGATAATCTGATCATAAATCCACAATTCATCGGATATTGGCAAACACACCGCAAAAGAATATTACATCGGATAGATCTCCAAGAATATCGAGGAGAACATGGTATTGAGGATCAAAGAGAGAGAATAAGCCATCTAGCTACTAGCTATGGACCCATAGGTCTGTGGTAAACTACTCACACTTCATCGAAAGGGCAATAGGGTTGATGTAGATGCCCTCCATGGTCGAATCCCCCTCTGGTAGAGTACCAGAAAAGTCCTCCAGATGGGATCTCGCGGAAACAGAAGGTTACGGTCATAGAAAAGTGGTTTCGATGGATGTTCTGGTGTTTCTAGAATATTTGAGAATATATAGGTGGAAGAAGTAGGTCATGGGGGCTACGAGGGGACCACAAGGTAGGAGGGCTCGCCCTACCCCCCAGGGCGCGCCCTCCACCCGTGTGGCCACCTCGAGGCTCCCCTAGCGTGTACTCCAAGTCCTCTGCATGTCTTCTGGTCCAAGAAAAATCCTCTTAAAGTTTCATATTGTTTGTACACCGTGTGATATTCCTTTTATGCGAAAGTAAAAAACAAAGAAAAATAAAAACTGGCACATGGCTCTGGGTTAATAGGTTAGCCCAAAAATATTATAAAATAGCATATTAATGCATATAAAACATCCAAAACAGATAATATAATAGCACGGGACAATCAAAAATTATAGATACGTTGGAGACGTATCCGTCTATGCGTAGATGTCATCACGAGTAGAACACAAAGGAGTTTGTGGGCGTTGATATTCAGATTGCTTCCTTACCTAGTCTTATTTTGATTCAATGGTATTGTGGAATAAAGCGACTTGGACCAACTTTAGATGTCCATGTACATGAGACCGGTTCCATCGACTGACATGCAACTTATTGCATAAAGATGGCTGGCCGGTGTCTGTCTCTCCCACCTTAGTTGACTCGGATTTCACAAAGGTGGTCCTTGTAGAAGGTTGAATAGCAATTTGCATATCACCGTTGTGGCTATGCGTATGTAAGAATCGTTCTAGCTAGATACCCATGGCAGCCACGTAAAACATGCAACAACAAAGTGGAGGACGTCTAACTTGTTTTTGCAGGGTATGTTGTGATATGATATGGCTAAAGACATGATGAGATATATTTGATGTATGAGATGATCATGTTTTGTATAGATTATCAGGACTTGCATGTCGATGAATACGCCAACCGGCAGGAGCCATAGGTTTGTCTTTAATTATTGTATGACCTAGATGTCAATCATTAAGCGCTATGTAATTCTTTACTTTATCGCTAAATGGTAGCAATAGTTGTAGAAGCATGGTTGGTGTGTGCTACCTCTTGAGCTGGCGTTGGTTTTTCCCTTGAGGAGGAAAGGGTGATGCACCAAAGTAGAGTAAATATTTCCCTCAGTTTGAGAACCAATGTATCAATCCAGTAGGAGACAACGCGCAAGTCAGCGAATATCTGCACATACAATCAACAACTTGCACCCAACACGATAAAGGGGTTATCAATCCCTTCACGGTTACTTGCAAAAGTGAGATCTGATAGAGATAGATAAAGGGTAAAGTGAATATTTTTGGTATTTTTGGTTTATAGATCGGAAAGTAAAATATTGCAAAAAGTGTAAATAGGAAACTAATATTGTAGGTCGGAAACTTATGTGATGGCAAATAGACCCGGCGGCCACATGTTTCACTGGAGCCTTCTCTAAGATAGAAAATATTACGGTGGGTGAACAATTACTGCCAAGCAATTGATAGAAGAGTGCATAATTATGATGATATCTAAGGCAATGATCATGCATATAGGCATCACGTCCGTGTCGAGTAGAGGGACTCCTGCCTGCATGTAACACCCCAAGATTTTTGACCATGTATTATTGATTAAAATTTTGCCAGGAAATTAAATTTTTCTTTTCTGGATATTTTCTTCTGATTTCAGAACCATTTCTTTCTTCTGAATTGTGGAATGTTTCCCTCAAGGGGGGAAACCTTTCAAGAATATTGTTGGACTTGTATACCTTCTCAAGATCATTTCTTTTATCAGTGGAAATATTTCTGTAAATATTTCCCTAAAAACTTTATTGCTTTTAAGTGGGTTCTCATAAGTTTTAAAGTCTCTTTTGCACTACAACCCTTTTATAAATTCATTTAAAAATTCTACCAAAATTTGGAGATGTTGGTAGAAGTATATAACTCATTCCTATGCAAAAACCCAGTGGTGTTCTTTGGAAAATTTGAGCAAAACATCCTCATATGTGTTCTGGTCCAGTTTAGTGGTTTGCACTACAACTCCATTTTTGCTTGCCCTTTTGCCTCTAAATTTTTCTCCTGCTTGTAGTCCACCCTACCAAACTCTTAAGTCCAGGAAATTGGACCCATTGGTATATTTTTGGTCCATGCAATGATGGCATACACTTTCTGTCCAGATTTAGTTTTCTCAAAAACTTGCATTAGGAAGTTTTGGCTTTTGACTAGCTAACCTTGCCACCCTCTTTATCATCTAAAGAGACCCCAACCTGGAGTTTTTGGTCACCAGTAGGAATGCCTAGATGCCCATGGCATTCTGTCGAACACCTTTAGTGCATGATCAGTTTTGGCATGGCTTTGAGTTTGCATTATGTACTTGCTTGCTTTACCTAACCAACATGTCCACTAATCTCCCAACCACCTCTAACCTTGTTCTGTTAATTTACATCATCACCCTAGCCCTCTAGGCCACCTTAGCATTCTGTCGAGCATGTAGCATGCGTGCTCTGGGCGCGCCCAGAGCGCACGTTTAGCACGCACGCGCGCCCGAGCCGCCGCGTCGTAACCCTGGCCATTCGCTCGTCTGCAGAGCCGCGCCGCCCTCGTCCACACGTCGAAACCCTCCAAGCCATCTCCTGGAGCCCTACAGCGCCGCCGTCAGGTCGGCCACGGCAGCTAGCGGCCGGCCGCAGCAGGCTCCTGCCATGGCCGGCGCCGCCCCGACCACCACAGCTCGCCAGCTGCCCTGGGGAGCAGCTCGAGCTCATCCGCGAGCTCGTCGGGTAGTGCCGACCACCGCCACGTCGCCCTGCCGCAACAGAGAGGCGGTTCGCCGGCGTTCCTATCCGCAGCCGCGGGAACCGACCTCCCCCATCTATTTAAGGAGACCCGAGCTCGTCCGAGACCCCAAGCAGTCTCCAGTCCACCGTAGCTAGCTTCCCCCGTAGTGGTTCAACCGGAAGAGGCCACCTTCTCCACCTCCGGCAACCACGGCCGCCGCCATGCGCCGGCAACATTCGCCGTGACCAGGCCCTCCCCCACCCATCCAGTGCCTCCATTGGTTTCCCCTTGACACCACGAAGTTCCCCAACCACTCAACCGAGCTCCAGCACCACCGTAGCCATTTTCCCCTTTTCCTCCCGAAACGCCGTCCGTCGCAGCGCTCGCCGCCGGCGACTCCCTCCACTCCCGCGGACCTAGCAACAACCGGAAGGACCGCCAGGACCTGCTGGATCCATCCCCGCACTCGAACGCCCTCGGGGCGCCACCGTTCGCCGGCGTTGATCGCCGGAGCTCCGCCTCCCTTCGGCCAGAGGAGGGAGAAGACTGGTTGGACCAGTCAAACCTGACGGGTGGACCCGCGGGCCCACCGTCAGTGGCTCTGGTCGTCCCGCCGAGGCGCTTAAGTGAAAGCGTAAAGCTCGAAGTACGTCTCTCCCTCTCTAAAGCGTATTCCGAACCGATGCGTTTTCCTTTTTCTGGTTTTTAATAAAACAGAACTTTGACTAAACTTTGACTGGGCATATCTTTTTAAATAAAACTCCAAATGAGTTGATTCTTTTTCCTACCATTCTCAAATTTCATCTAGTTTATTTTAGGGTTTATTTCAAAAATAATTAGGACAACTTTTTGTACTGTTTTTAAAGTTATGTTGATTTGAATATTTTCAAAAATAGGAACTTGGAGGGAAGATCAAAACTTTCAAAAGTTTTGGAGTGCCCTCACCTCTCTGCACCTTGAAGGCAAGCATTCTGAACCCCGGCATAATATTGTTGTGTGTTGTCTGATACGTTTACAACCCCACCTTGACACGAAGTACTAGTTATTTTATGTGATGGTATGATCATGCTCATGAGTGCATGATGAAGATTCCTTGCTGTTGGAAATTGATATACTGGTGATAGTATTCACCCTCGTCTACCTCTCATGCCTACTGGAAGGAATCCAGGAAAGTCTCTGTCTTGGGTAGACACGAGCTTGCTACTGATATTTCGTTGAGACGAGTATAGTCAGTAAGGCATGTTGAGGTATGATAAGTGGTGATTCGGTCTGTTGGTGTGAGATATATTTACTATGCTAATCACGCAGGTGATACTTTAACCTCCTGAGACGACCATAGATCGAGTCTTGCTCCGGTAACCCCCATTCTTGTTTCGTACTACCACTTGTCCCTGCCGCAGGTAGGGTACAGTCCAGTAAGTTGTCAACCCCTTTCTTGGCACACACCGTACAGAGAGGCCATGGTGGAAGATACCGGCTGCATCCGGTAGGCATGCCACCTGGTCCGGGGGCATGGGTGTTTCCGGTTGAAGCCGAGGGGGTAGCTCCCCTAGTTCGCGCGCATTATAAATTCTGTGATCCCATGCTACTCGAGGTTGTAGCCTCCCCACTTAGAGTTTTACTTAACAGGTGTCGTGGGTGATTCCAGACACCGGTAAGTTAAGCTGGTGTGTGCGGGTCAGGTGTGTTTTCAACTAAAAGACCGTAAATGGAATTAGTCCCGATGGACTAAAGGAAACCGTTACTCGTGGGTAAAGAGTACACCCTCTGCAGAGTTTATATCTATTCGAATAGCCGTGTCCTCGGTTAAGGATTACAGTCTGGGATGGGTCAAGTGTCGGTCTTAGTGTCGGTCTTCGGAGGAAAAACTGCTAAGCCAGAACATGGATTATAACCTGTGACTTGTGAGGATTATGATTATTATTATTATGGACTAACCACTTGTATTGTTTGAATTTTTGAGTATCCCTGGGATGGTTCTACCTCCTGGATATTTCATATAAGCCCTTTATGTGGATGTCGCTCAGACGCCCGACTGTGGCATGCTTGTGTTTTATTTTTCATATAAGCCCTTTATGTGGTGTCGCTCAGACGCCCGACTGTGGCATGCTTGTGTTTTATTTTTCATATAAGCCCTTTATGTGGTGTCGCTCAGACGCCCGACTGTGGCACGTTTGTGTTTATTCTCTTTATAAACCCTTTATGAGACGTCGCTCAGATGTCCGACTGAGGCATGTTTTATTATCCTTTCGAGGCGTCGCTTCAGACACCCGATCGGTGCATTTTATTTTTGTTCTTGATTACTTATCCATGGTTTATAAGAATAACATGCTTGCATCATGAATTTTTATTTCGCGACTAACGAAGTGATCATAGAATATTTCAGAGCATGAATGTCATTTGTTATATTGTACCTGTGTTCATAATGTTTGCGAGTACATTCAAAGTACTCACTGGCTTGTCCCTGGTTATTGTCTTGACCAGATTTCTTGCTGGGAGAAGAGAGCTACGATGGCAGCCCCGGAACCTAGGCAACAGTGATAGCAGCCTCGCGAAGATAGGAATTATCCAGGTCAGCTGTTCCTGTGGGAAATGGAGTCCCATAGACGCTGATGTATCGCAAACCGCTTCCGCCATCAACCACTAGACCCTTTTGTTGTACTCATGGACCAGAATGGTCTTGTACTACATATTTTGTATTTTGCTTGGAGTTTCTGTATCAAGTTTGTGTCTCATCAGCTAACAGTAATCCTGGGGCTGGTGAGCACAAGGGCCGTTTACTGGGAAATTAATATCCTGGAAAAACCGGTCCTGACACTGCATCAACTACTATTACTCCACACATCGACCGACTCCTGCCTGCATCTAGAGTATTAAGTTCATGAATAATAGCGTAACGCTTTAAGTAAGATGACATGATGTAGCCGAATTAACTCAAGTAATATGATGAAAACCCCATCTTTTTATCCTCAATGGCAACAATACAATATGTGCCTCGTCCCCTTCTGTCACTAGGTGAGATCACCGCAAGATTGAACCCAAAGCAAAGCACTTCTCCCATTGCAAGAAAAACCAATCTAGTTGGCCAAACCAAACCAATATTTCGAAGAGAATTACTAAGATATCAAATCATGCATATAAGAATTCAGAGAAGATTCAAATAATATTCATCGAGAATCTGATCATAAATCTACAATTCATCGGATCTCGGCAAATACACCGCAAAAGAAGATTAGATGGGATAGATCTCCAAGAAAATCGAGAAGAACATGGTATTGAGAATCAAAGAGAGAGAATAAGCCAACTAGCTACTAGCTACGGACCCGTAGGTCTGTGGTAAACTACTCACGCTTCACTGGAAGGTCAATAGGGTTGATGTAGATGTCGTTCATGGTCGAATCCCCCTCCGGCAGAGTACGGGAAAAGGCCTCCGGATGGGATCTCACGGATTTAGAAGGTCACGGTAGTGGAAAGTGATTTCGTCCCCTCCTCTAGGGTATATGGAATATATGTGAATATATAGGCGGAAGAAATAGGTCGGTGGAGTCACGAAGGGCCCACAAGGGTGGGGGCGCGCCCACCCCCCTAGTGCGTGCCCTCCCCCCGTGTTGCCCCCTCACGACTCTTCTCACTTCTGGTCCAAGAAAAATCATCGTGAAGGTTTCGTCCCATTTGGACTCCGTTTGTTATTCCTTTTCTGCCAAACTCAAAAACAATGAAAACAAAACTGGCACTGGGCTCTAGGTTAATAGGTTAGTCCCAAAAATAATATAAAATAGCATAATAATGCATATAAAACATCCAAAACTGATAATATAATACCATGGAACAATCAAAAATTATAGATACGTTGGAGACGTATCAAGCATCCCCAAGATTAATTCCTACTCGTCCTCAAGGAGGTAAATGACAAAAACAGAATTTTTCATGTGGAATGCTACTTAACATATTTACCAATGTAATTCTTCTTTATTGTGTCATGAATGTTCAGATCCATAAGACTCAAAACAAAAGTTTATCAATATCAAAACAATAATACTTCGAGCATACTAAAAGCAATCTACAAAGCTTCAAAAAATAACATGGCTAAAGAAAGTTATCCCTACAAAATCATATAATCTTTTATGCTCCCTCTTCTTAACAGAAAGTATAAACCTTGACCATCCCGTTGTCAATCAAGCGGTTGTTTTCATACTTTTACATTCTTAAAATTTTGCAACTCTTCACACAATACATGCGCGTGAGCCATGGACATAGCACTATGGGTGGAATAGAAGGTGGTGATAGACAAAAGGAGGGAGAAAGTCTCACATCAGCTAGGCAAATCAATGGACTATGGAGATGTCCATCAATTGATATCAATATGAGTGAGTAGGGATTTCCATGTAACGGATGCACTAGAGCTATAAGTGTATACAATCTCAAAAGAAAACTAGTGGGTGTGCATCAACTTGCTTGCTCATGAAGACCTAGGGCATTTGAGCAAGCAAATTGTTGGAATATACGATCCAAGTTCAATAATGAAAAATTCACGCTAGTATATGAAAGTGACAACATAGGAGACTCTCTATCATGAAGAAATGGTTCTACTTTGAAGCACAAGTGTGGAAAAGGATAGTAACATTGTTCTTTCTCTCTTTTTTGCTCATTTTTAGGCTCCTCTTTTTTTGGCGACCCTTTTCTCTTTTTTTGGAGACTCTTTTGGCCTCTTTATTTATAACCTCACATGGGACAATGTTCTAATAATGACGATCATCACACTTTTATTTACTTATAACTCGATACTAGAACAACGATATGACTCTATATTGATTCCTCTCGCGGTGTACCGGGATGTGCAATGATCAAGAGTAACATGTATAAAAAATATGAACGATGGCTTTGCCACAAATAGTATGTCAACTACATGATTATGCCTAGCAATATGACAATGATGATGCGTGTCATAATAATCGGAACGATGGAGTTACATGGCAATATATCTCGGAATGGCTATGGAAATGCCATAATATGTAGATGGTTTGATGCATCGGCGAAAGTTGCGCGACACCTGACCGGATAGCAAGGTGGAAGGGTGAGAGTGCGTATAATCCATGGACTCAACATTAGTCATAAAGAACTCACATACTTATTGTGAAAAATCTTATTAGCCCTCGAAGCAAAGTACTACGACGCATGCTCCTAGGGGGGAGGTTGGTAGGAGTTAACCATCGCACGCCCCCAACCTTCACGCAAAAATAAACAATCAAGATACAATGCGCTCCAATTTGGTTACATAGTTAGGAGACCATACATGCATGCTACGGGAATCACAAACCTTAACGCAATTATTTATTTAACCTCCCAAACTATCACTAGCATGACTCTAATATTACCATCTTAACATCTCAAAATAATTATAAGGAGTCAAACTTTTCATAGTATACAATGCTCTATATAAGAAACTTTTTATTATATCTCCTTTGGATGCCTAATCCATAACCCAAGCAAATTACCATGCAATTTTTAAAGACCCTCACAATAATATAAGTGAATCAAGAGAGTTCAACAATTTCTATAAAATAAAATCACCGTCGTGCTCTACAAAGATATAGTGAAGCACCAGAGCAAAATTGCCTAGCTCAAAAGATATAAGTGAAGCACATAGAGTATTCTAATAAATCACGATTCAAGCATGTCCCTCTCAAAAGGTGTTAACAGCAAGGATGATTGTGGCAAAATAAAAATCAAATACTCATATCATACAATACGCTCCAAGCAAAACACATATCATGTGGTGAATAAAAATATAGCCTCAAATAAAGTTACTGATAGAGGAAGACGAAAGAGGGGATGCCTTCCCAGGGCATCCCCAAGCTTAGGCTTTTGGTTGTCCTTGAATATTACCTTGGTGTGCCTTGGGCATCCCCAAGCTTAGGCTATTGCCACTCTTTATTCCATAGTCCATCAAATCCTTAGCCAAAACGTGAAAACTTCACAACTCAAAACTCAACAGAAAACTCGTCAGTTCCGTTAGCAAAACAAAGCAAATAACCACTAAGGTACTGTTGTGATCTCATTCTTATTTTATATTGGTGTAATATCTACTGTATTCTAACTTTTCCATGGTCCATACCCCTCGATACTAGCCGTAGATTCATCAAAATAAGCAAACAACACATAGAAAACAAAATCTGTCAAAAACAGAATAGTCTGTAGAAATCTGAAAACTGCGCATACTTATGTAACTCTAAAAATTCCGAGAAACTAGGACGACGTGGGGAATTTGTATATCAATTTTGTGTGAACATTTCAGAAGGTTTTCTCGTTCCAGTGAATTATTGAATTTTCTGCATTGGGCGCAAAAGTTTCTTATATTCAGCAAAATCAAATCAACGATCATCGTAAGCTATCCCAAATGTCATATTTGGATCAAACACTAACTAAAACACCAAAACACAATTACTACAGAAGTAATAATGTGTTATTATTTAAAAATAGAACAAAAAGGCAAAAAGAAAAAATAAAATTGGGTTGCCTCCCAACAAGCGCTATTGTTTAACGCCCTTAGCTAGGCGTTGATAATTTTAATGATGCTCACATGAAACACAAGGCTTGAAGCACAAAAGGAGCATCATATAGCATGTGAACATCACATCTAAGTCTAACATACTTCCTATTCATAGGAATTTTATAGGAAAACAAATTATGAAGACAAGCAATTTCTAGCAGATGCAAGGAAGAAGAAAGAAACAATAGCAATTTCAGCATAACGAGAGGTAATTTAGTAACATGAAAATTCCAACAACCATATTTTCCTCTCTCGTAATAATTATATGTAGGATCATAATCAAATTCAACAATATAGCTATCACATAAAATATTCTCTACATGATCCACATGCATGCCAAGTTGACATGCTTCCAAAGTAGTGGGATTAACATTAATTAAAGTCACGACCTCTCCAAACCCACGTTTATAAAAAAATCATAAGATTGGAAATTCTCAAAATATGTGGGATCTAAAGTTGACACTCTTCCAAACCCACTTTCAATATTATTGCAAACATTATTTTCAATCTCATATTCATCATGAGGCTTTAATAAATTTTCAAGATCGTAAGAAGCATCACCCCAATCATGATCATTGCAACAAGTAGTGGGCATAGCAAAATAAGCATCCCCAAATTAGGGGTTTGCATATCATTAACACAATTGACATTAATATAATTTATAATTACATCATTGCAATCATGTTTTTCATTCGAAGACCTACCGTCAATCACTTCATAAATTTCTTCATTCAACACTTCACCACAATTTCAAATTCACGAATTTCAAGCAAAACCTCATAAAGATAATCTAGTGCATTAAACTCACTTGTAATTGGTTCATCATAGTTGGATCCCTTAAACACATTTTTTTGAGCAAAAACAGTGGATAAGACCCCCACTGTAACTCTGATTTTCATTGATAGGGTGTTGTGCTACATATGGATATACAAGATGGAGTCAAACTATGAAATATAAAAATATCTACAAATAAACCAGCCAACTTTGCATGCCCTCCTTCACTCTAGGTTTGGCTTTCTCGATGATCATGCTAAAGTGTTCCTTAAATGTAACTAAGCAGTATGCCATATTCTTAGTCTTGTGATCAAATATGATGCTATTCATGTTTCCATAGGCTCCAACGTCCAGCTATTAGGCATTCTTTGAAACATCCTGATGTATTCTGCTTCTTACCCTCCATGAGCATTTCAGTGAGAATATAGGCAGTGTTCCATTGATAACCAATGGTCATCCAGAATTTTTGACTAAAATCACAACTAAAAAATAGATGCATTAGATGTTCATTAGGCTCATCATCACATAGTACACATTTGCTTTTCTCAATGTAGAAATTCTTCCTGTTAAGGAGGTCTCTTGTGTTCAGTCTATCTTGGAGCAGGAGCCAGAAAAAGAATTTCAATTTGGGTAGTGTGCATGACTTCCACATCCATTGAAAAGGCTTAGGTGCATCAGTAGGTTTTCCCAAGTACTCTAGATAAATTCTTTTATTAGAATATTTTGTGCCACCGCAATAATATTTCCATGAATCTGGTAGGTTCTGATTGTCCCTACTGTTGCTCAGCTCTCTGTGGCTGTTACTCTGCTGTACATCAATGGTGGACATAGGCAAAAGAAACACATCATAAAAATCATTGTAATCCATGTTGCTGGCTGAAGCTAGGGTGGTGTTTGCATTTTTTGCATTGGAAAAGAGTTGTGGCATAGAGTTGGACAGTGTTTGAGAGCACCATTTGTCTGACCTTAGCTTGATAGTACTCCCATTACCAGCATAGCATATAGTCATGTCTTTAAATTCCTGCAAAATTGAACAGCAATCCCTCCACCAAAATTGAACAACAATCCCTTAAAAAGATTAGCTGGTGGATGAGGATCCATAGTTCTCTTTGCTTTTTAATTACAATAAACACAATTATGCCAAGAAAATGAGCAAACAAACCAAGTAAGACATAAGAGCAAACAAAAAGACGAACGAAAAAAGGACGAATAAAAAGGCAAATCTTTTTGTGTTTTTCTGAAAACGTTTTAGAAGTCCGGGAGAGGAAAATTATAGGCGAATGGCAAATAATGTAAATGCATGCGAGAGAGTTTTATGAAGGGTACTTCATAATTCTTAATTTGACGTAGATCTCAACGGCGCTAGAAATTGGCGAGTTGACAGGAGACAAATCCTGACTCTTGACTTGGCGCAAATCTCGCCGGCAACGGCGCCAGAAATTCTTCCTGCTACCTCTTGAGCTTGTGTTGGTTTTTCCCTTGAAGAAGAAAGGGTGATGCAGCAAAGTAGAGTAAGTACTTCCCCCAGTTTGAGACCAAGGTATCAATCCAGTAGGAGACAATGCGCAAGTCACCGAATACCTGCACAAACAATCACAACCTTGCATCCAATACGATAAAGGGGTTGTAACTCCTTTCATGGTTACTTGCAAAAGTGAGATCTGATAGAGATAGATAAAAGGTAAAAGGAAATATTTTTGGTATTTTTTGTTTATAGATGGGAAAGTAAAAGATTGCAAAAAGAGTAAATAGGAAACTAATATTGTAGATCGGAAACTTATACGATCGAAAATAGACCCGGGGGCCATAGGTTTCACTAGAGGCTTCTCTCAAGATAGAAAATATTACGATGGGCGAACAAATTACTGCCAAGCAATTGATAGAAGAGCGCATAATTATGATGATATCTAAGGCAATGATCATGAATATAGGCATCACATCCGTGTCAAGTAGACCGAGTCATGCCTACATCTACTACTATTACTCCACAAATCGACCGACTCCTGCCTGCATATAGATTATTAAGTTCCTGAAGAACAGAGCAACGCTTTAAGTAAGATGACATGATGTAGCATAATTAACTCAAGCAATGTATGAAAACCCCATCTTTTTATCCTCGATGGCAATAGTACAATACGTGCCTTGTCCCCTTCTGTCACTGGGTGAGATCACTGCAAGATTGAACCCAAAGCAAAGCGCTTCTCCCATTGCAAGAAAAACCAATCTATCTGGTCAAACCAAACCGATAGTTCGAAGAGAATTACTAAGATATAAAATCATGCATATAAGAATTCGGAAAAGATTCAAATAATATCCATAGCTAAGCCGATCATAAATCCACAATTCATTGGATCTCGGCAAACACACCGCAAAAGAAGATTACATCGGATAGATCTCCAAGAAAATCGAGGAGAACATGGTATTGAGAATCCAAGAGAGATAAGAAGCCATCTACCTACTAGCTATGGACCCATAGGTCTGTGGTAAACTACTCACGCTTCATCGGAAGGGCAATAGGGTTGATGTAGATTCCCACCATGGTCGAATCCCCCTCCGACAGAGTACCGGAAAAGGCCTGCAGATGGGATCTCACGGATACAAAAGGTTATAGTGGTGGAAAAGTGGTTTCGTCCCCTCCTCTAATATTTCTGGAATATATGTGAATATATAGGCAGATGAAATAGGTTGGCGGATTCATGAGGGGCCCGCAAGGGTTGGGGTGTCGGTGTCAAAACCGATAGATCTCGGGTAGGGGGTCCCAAGCTGTGTGTCATGTATCGATGGGTAATAGGAGATAGGAGACATGATGTTTACCCAGGTTTGTGCCCTCTTAATGGTGGTAATACCCTACTTCCTGCTTGACTGATATTGATGAATATAGAGATTACAAGAGTTGATCTACCTCGAGATCATATGTTGTGGTCTAAAACCTAAGGGTATGATGAATAATATCATAATGATCTAGCATATCCCTATCGACTAGCCTAGCCTTGGCTTATATAATGCACCAGAGGCCTAGGATAACCAGAGTCCTAGTCGAATACGTCGGTGGAGAGGAGTCCTTGTCTTGATCACCAAGTCTTGTCGAATCTTCCTCATGTATGTCATTGGCTGCCCGAAGTGGCCCATGATCAAATGGCCATGGGGTAATCACCCCAATCCACCTAGTCGAGAGACGACGTGGTGAGTACCCCCAAGTCCAGGACACCGTTGGTAGCCCCCTGAACCAGTCTTCAAGTTGGGGACGCTCCTCGGTTCTTTCAAACCATTCTTCATCTTCGGTCATCGGTCTTGAAAACTGGTTCAACAAATCTTCCCATCTCTGATTGAGGATCGCCGAGCTGAATCAGAAGAGTGCACACGTCGGGCATCCGAGGAGGCCTTCAAGTTTTTGGCCTTTATCTATGCCTTGTTATTTTTTACGCCACACCTCGGTTTGAAGTTGTTCCTGTGCGGCGGTGTCCTCTCAGGTCCAAGCTCCAACGCCGAGCTCTATCCAAGCTCCAACGCGAGACTATATTCGAGGTGTCTTTTTGCAGTCGAGCTCCAACGTCGGTCTGCATCCGAGCTCCAACGCTGGACTATATCCAAGCTCCAACACTGGACTGTAACCAAGCTCCAATGCCGGACTGCAGCCATGCTTCAACGCCGGACTATATCCAAGCTCCAACGCCGGAGAGTATCCGATCTTCGACGCCGGACTATATCCGAGGTGTCATAAATCACCTTGGCTCAATAAAGTTGAAGGAGTTTAGCAGAGCTTAATGCAAGAAATGCCCTCTATGGAGCCAGCCACTTGCATTCGAGCTATATCCCGAAATGCTTTCGAGGTGGTTCAACACCTCGGTCATGGGCTGATTGTTTGCGGATTTTATTTCCAATGCGTGTAAGTTTATTTGCTGTCAATATGTATAAACAATATCCCTCAAGGTGTGTGCTGTTCTAAAACCCGAGATGCACCTTTAGGAAAACTTGAAACTGCTGAATCTTGTATCCCCTGAGACTTAGGTCGACTCGCAAAATCGGCCTGAGGATCAACTCCTAGCTCGGCAACATAAGTAGGAATACAAACGCAGTGTAATATATTAGAGGTAATAGTGATCGGTGGACGGGCCCCTGAGAGAGGGTCATGAGAAGTCGTCGTGATATATTATCTTGATGTCGGATAAGTCCCAGATGGTACTTATTGTTGTCTGAAGACGCGTTTTTCCATAGTTCGGTCATGCCGAACACTGAGCACTTCGAATTTTCTGCATTGAATAGGCAATGTAGTAGCCCCCGAGCCACTGGTCGGGTGGCAACACCAGATAAGGGGATCGATGTGCCCCTTTGATATTTATAAATAATGAGCACGAAGCCCAGTAGCCCCCGAGCCTTAATGTGGGCACGGGTGGCCGAATTAAGGATCGATATCCGTTTGACATTAAAATTTGTTGTGTTTAACACAAACTTCTCGAAAAGAGAATAAAGATCTCTTAAAGCAGCTATAGCCAGCGAAAGTTGGGCTCGCCAAGGTCGGCCCCAAGGGGCTTGATAGATAGTAAATCGATGCCACTTGAGAATTATGAGAGTGTTATGTAAGTTGCTCGGTTGTTTCAGCAAGATTGTGCCCCCTGCTCTTTAAAAGATGGGCTGCAATAAATCGACTTTACTCGCAATTTATGATCCTATGTACCCAAGTACTTGACATCATTAATGCTCCGGTCCGCACTGTACAAAACTTTGTTGACCGACCATCAGCTTCAACCTCCTCGGCTAGTAGCCGAAAAAGTGTTTGCCCTACTTTATAAAGCCTTTATAAGGGCAAAGATTTACTAAAAACAAGGCAATCCAGTCAAACGGTTTTATAAAAAAAGGTACACAGAGAGATATGTTATATTACTATTAACGTAAGAAATATCTTCCAAAGAAAATAGTCCCGCTATCGGTTCCTCTCTTTGTGTTGTCATGCCGACCATGATCATGAAACCTCACCTTTCATTAGTGTGGGAGGAAAATATTGAGGATTTAGTTTGGGGTAAGTTCCCGATATCTGTGGTTTTTAATGAACCAAAATTTTCACTTCTGTCATTGCCGAGCAATTATATTCTTTAAGATGGTTAGCTTTCGGCTTCTCCCAGTATGAGGTACTAACACGGATGACCCGGAAGTAACAATCACAGAGGTGCTCCCTTTACCTCCCAGCCGAACAATCGGGAACGTAGGGGTAATCACAGGAGCCAGGCAACCCAAGTTGTCCAAAATCTTAAGTCAAATTGATGCATATTTATGGCTTTATAACGATAATTGCGAAAGGCGGCGCTTGTATAGTGAATACAAACGCTGATGTTATATGTTTATTTTGAGTCCGTTGCGACCATTTATCATTTGAAAGTGGCCCATCGTCAGCTTCTGCCCCTTTGTAGAGGCTACGTATGGTGTTTCTACAATAACAAAACAACCCTTAGCCAACGTCTCGGTGCCCGAAGGCGGTTGTGTTAGAGGAAACAAGGCCATTTGATATGCGGGCTTTATAACTTTCACTTATTCATAGGAGCTTAAAGTTGCGAAGGCAAGCTACGAGCCCCCAATTAGTATTCGGCGCCGACCGAAGTCTAGCCATTAACATTTCGGCCAATGTTATGAAAGGCCCATCGTTTAACACGGGGTAATCGCTACAGATCTATAGTTTGACACCGTCATCAGATCACTTACCAGTTGACGCCGATTGTGCAGTCAGTTTTTGGCTTTCTCCACTAAGGCGGTTAACGATTCGAGGTGGAAGCACAATCGCAATGGTTCTCCCTTTGCACACCTAGCCGAACAAAGCAGATCATATGAGGCAATCACAGGAGCCGGGCAATCCAACTATTGACCGAAGACACAATTCGAAACTGGTGCATATAAAACAATATCCGAGAACATTTTGCCGAAGACTCCTCGGAGTACCTTGGCTTTGCTGGGTTCGGCTGTAGTCTCAGCCCCCCGTAAATATTGCCAATGCTTTAAAGGCGTAAGGCATGGCACTGCTCGGGAACTAGTCCCGATGTGGCGTGTCTATTGTTAATGCCGAGGTGTAGTTCGGCGGGAATGATGTCGAGTTTTGGGTCGAAAGAGATCTTCCGTGCTGAATTATAATGCTGGGCACCTCGGTCGTGAGGATGACCCACTTTCTGAAACAAAAACATAAGAATAGCTAAAAAGTGCCATAAGCTTGAAAAACCAAAAAACTTATGTATAAGCTTGACGTCCGAACTAAATCAATATTTTTGTGCCAATCCTAACATTGGTCTTAAAAAATTGGGCTTCTGTCGTGCTTTAACATGACACATCCAATCTCGAAACTTCAAGCAGGTCAACCTTTGGCTTCAACCTCCTTATTCCGAAGGCGGAGTGCTTCTCCGAGGTCAGTTTAGCAAACTAAACTCGAGCACCTTTAAAGAGAAACCAGGCTATTCGGCTATTGACCACACACCCGAGTCGAAAAAGGAGCAGCAGAAAAAGACTTTGCAACGACCAAGAAGAAAACACATTTACTATAAAATGGCTCATATAATTTGAAGAGCCCCTAGTTAACCTGGGTAAAGAAAATTGTTTTTAACAAACACCGTTTGTAATAAACATTGTTTTAGCAAAATGCTTTTTTAAACACAAATATAATGTTTGGTCGAACCGAACAAAAATTAAACATTAAAAAGAAACTTGAGCATGAAAATGACTTAGTTGGTTAATGTGCTCATCGTTGGTGACGCGGCCCGAGCTTACGGCGGGACGAGGTCCCAGCCCCCCAAACCGGTCCCAAGGTGGCCGAGCGAAGAGCTTCGGCAATCTGAAGTGGTGAAGCCCCCAGTGTAGCCGAGGTGTGGCAGATGACGTCAGAGTCTCCGGCTGAGTTGGTTGATAAAGTAAATGGCACGAGGTTGCCAACATAGGGCAACACGCCAAGGCAACGACACAATTGTGTCGATGGAGGTGGGACGACGACGTCGGCACGCCGAGGTGACAGTGCGGCCCGGTCTGAACCAATCGCATGCACACATAAAATAGTGCAAGCCAGAAATAATAACAATAATATGCTTAACAACAAAAAATCTTCTACTTAATTAATTTAAGTGAAGTAAATCATTAAAGAAATATGGCCTGAATGCCGAGGTGATAGAGCAGGTTGGTAAGGTGATGTTCCAGCCACCATGCCAGCCGATGTGTCGAAGCTGGTCGGCCGGTGACACCGAAGTCACCGGAGCATGTTGATGAAGAAATAGCGGAGCCCCCGGTCCAGCCGAGGTGTCGAAGCGTCCATGTCAGCTGATGAGTCGAAACAGGTCGGCTGGTGACGTCGAAGTCGCCGGAGTAGGTTTGATGAATATATGGTGACCCCGGTCTAGCCGAGGTGACGGAGCAGGTTGGTAAGGAGACGTTGCAGCTGCCATGTCAACCAAGGTGTTGAAGCGGTTCAACATGATGGACATCGGCTTGAAGAAGCAAAAGTGCGGCCATGCCGACGCATGTCGTAACTTGTGACACGGTCAATGCCGGCTTGATGAAGTGACCATGAAGCGATGCCGGTGTGCCTGCTCCATGTAATCTGTGGGGCGGCGTTGTTGGTGATGATTTATCCTTTGCGATTTCGAACTGTTGTTCGGCTTCCCAAGATGATTATACAAAGAAGTTGAGCTCAGCTCAACAAAGCGATGACGTGTCTAGCGCGGGTCGGCAGCTGTGGAGCATTATTGCCGGACTAGTTTGACACCAACTTGATGGTGAATATTACCTCACATGAAGCCTAAAATTTTATGGGAACGTGTTTAAAAATAACACACAATACCCTAGAAAAAAAATTCCTTCAAAAAGGTTGTCCAATATCCCGTTTATGAAGAAATATGAACTCGGGTCGGATTCGTATTCTCGCAGAAAACAGATCGAAAATTTGTCCACTTATAGAAAGGTTCCCGGAGATTGAGCGGTCGGTGTCGGTGTCAAAACCGGCGGATCTTCGGTAGGGGGTCCTGTCAGGGATATGACTAGCAGGTATGAACCGGCTAGTATAAACCGGTTTATTATAATATGTTTGGTTGTAATATTTAGTAAAGGCTACGGCCCATGAGATCTTAGGGCCCATGTACATAGTTATGGTTTGTAAACCGCCTGATGATGTTACTTGAGAGATAAGGTAGAAAAGACAGAGACCAAGGCGGACACGAGTATGAGCCGGCCTCGGGACTCTGTAAACCGGACCTGGCGTCGCCTCATATAAAGGGACGACCCGACGGCGGTTCAAGGACAAGCAAGAAACAACCCGTCGAGACAGGCAA
This sequence comes from Secale cereale, assembly GCA_902687465.1. Classification (NCBI taxonomy): domain Eukaryota; kingdom Viridiplantae; phylum Streptophyta; class Magnoliopsida; order Poales; family Poaceae; genus Secale; species Secale cereale. The sequence continues at coordinate 734,683,358 of LR738715.1, forward strand.
GCAAATCGCTCCCTGTTCATCGACGCCCAAGCAATACCAAACCAAACTAGACGTAGGCTTTTACCTTCATCGAAGGGGCCGAACTAGTATAAACCCTCTGTGTCCTTTGTGTGCTATTAACCCCTTCAAGCTAACCCGTGCGATGGTTCCATCATCAAGTCCGCTAAACCGGACATCTGCCTTGTTAATTCCACGACAGTTGGCGCCCACCGTGGGGCCTCCGCACGATGGTTTCAAGTTCTTGAAGGGCAGCTTTGAAGGGCTCAAGGGCTACGTTGCTGGCCGGATGACCAAGAGTCGCCGCGGCCGGATCTACATCGACGACGCGGGTTGGGGACCGGAGGCCGATTCAATTGAATACGGGTACCGGGTTCCCTTCGGTGGCATTCAAATCTTCATCGGCAAGATCGGCGAACCGGGACCTGAGCCGGACATCTTCTCCAACATCATCGAGCCGGCTCAGCGTGCGAGATCGGCTCGGATTCAGCCCGCCATGAAGCACGTTTTCATTGGAGCGGTTCACGGTGTCCAAACCGAGGACGGATCGGAATCCGGCGGAGAAACAGTTGTCTACTCCGACGACGGGTCCTCATCCGGAGAGACTGAATCTCTGTATCAGTTGCAGGACGGCCGGTCTGAGGGTGAGTCCGACGGGAACAGTATTCCGGACCCCTTTGACCCGCCAAACCGGGTGGCTGTCTTTATGGCCGGTTCACAGCCCACGGTAAACGGGGCGACAGCAGAAGCTGGTGTAGGGGGGAGCGGCCCGGCCCTCTCACCTACTGACGTTCTATCCACCTTAGTCGAGGAGTTCGCGGCCAAAGCTGTGGCAGAGGTGGCTCCAGCAGACAAGGCGCAGCATGATGCAGAGCTACTTCAGCTAAAGGCTCGGGTTGATCAAGCAAGGGATGATTTGAAGGCAGAGAAGGCTATGATAGCGATAAGGCAAGCAGAATTGAATGATCAGGCTTTTCACCTAAGGATGGAACAGGCCTCCACACAGGGAGTAAGAAGTCGGAAGTACCAATCCCGCATACCGCCGGTTTATGAAGCGACGGATCTGTTTAGGACGCCGGGGCAGGAACTAGCAATGATCCCGCTTTAAACCGGAGGGCACCCCCGGTCAGGGATGAGCCGGTTCAGCAGCCCACTGCGGAGCAAGATTGGCGGATCACGTCTGCGCCTCATGTTCCTACCCCTCCAGGTCATTATTCGAATCCTTTGGACAACATCGTTGCTGCTGCTGCACGTTTGGCCGCTTTACCCGTTGAGGGGACGTCCCAGGTAGCGTTGGAGGCACGCCGGGCCAAGGAGCTACTTAATACGGCGTTAGTACAGCAGCAAGCATATTCTCATAGCAGGGAAAGGCTACATTCAACACCACGTCCCAGCCGGAGTTACACTAGGCATTGGGAGGAGCCAGAAGTGTCTAGCAGTGAGTGTAGGCGACATCGGCGCAGACAGGATAATCCGACAGGCGCGGATGCTCAAGCTCAGGATGCAAACCGGGTTAGATCCGTAGCCCGGGAGGAGGTCCGTCAGACGACGTCGGTTCAAACCACCATAGCAGAGACCGGAGTCACAACAAGTTCCTTTGGGGTGCAGTGTCTTATCCCCGCTTTACGGAGCGTGAAGTTGCCCAAGGATTTTAAAGGGGCCCGTAAGGTACCTAATTACACTACAGATTTACCTCCTGAAGCTTGGGTGGAGAGTTACGAGATGGCCATGGAGATGTTGGATGTGGATGAAGCGGCTTGTGCAAAATACTTCACCATGATGCTTGAGGGAACAACCCGGACCTGGTTAAAGGGCTTACCACCTAATTCTATCGGATCATGGGGAGAGCAACGTAGCCAGTTTATCAAAAACTTCAAAGATACATGCAAGCAGCCGATGTCAGTGGTGGATCTAGCAGCCTGTGTGCAAGGAGAGCAGGAGTCTACAAGTGCTTGGGTACGGCGAGTGTCAGAGATCTTGCACTCTTCGAATGGTATCAATCCTAGGATGGCGATAGTGACTTTGGAAAACAATTGCCGGTTTGAGTCTCTAAAGTTAAAACTAGGACGGCTTAAAAGGGATTGCAATGATATGGGAACTCTCATGAGTGCTCTGGTAAAATATGGGGACTCTGATAATACCAAGTATCCAGAAGCTGAGGGAGACAAAGCAGGGAAGGTTAACAAACCTGGTAAACCGGCGCAGGTTAACCCGGCTACTGCAGGTTTCTTAGTCAAGCGAAAGGCAGAAGGTGGCTCTGATTTTGTAGCCAATACCCAAGTTCAAGGGGGTTTTCAGCGTAATAGGGGCAACCCACCTCAACAAACCAGCGGAGGGGATGTTAGTTGGGACCAAGAGTTAGATCAGCCTTGTCCGAAGCATGGCTCGAGCAGACGGCCGGCAAAACACACTATAAGAGAGTGCATGCCCTTTATGGAAGCAATGATGGGCCGCTTTAATCCTAATGACAGGCCTTCAAATGGCGGTTCAGGCCCAGGGTTCTATGGTCCGGGTTATCAGGGGAACAGCTCTGGATCAGGATATAGGGGCAATAACAATGGTTATCAAAACCGGGCCGGTAATCAAAATGGTCAAGGAAGTTATAATAACCAGGGCAATCAGCCGCGTAATCAGGGTGGTTACAATAACCAAGGCAGTCAACAGCAGGGCCAAGGTAATCACAATAATCAGGGTAATCAACAGCGTCAGCAACAGCAACCACAATCCGGATATCAGAGTAATCCGAAGGAGTTGAGTAGTGGGCAATACCATGTATTCACCACAAGTCTGTGTAAACGAGATCAGAAGGTTTTTAAGCGGGCAGTTAACGCGGTTGAACCGGCAACACCGCAATTTCTGCGCTGGTCGGAGCAGCCCATTGTATGGAGTAGGGAGGATCACCCAATGCGGGTGGATAATCCGGGCCACTTGTCCTTGGTGGTAGCGCCACAGGTGGGAGGTTATAAGTTCACTAAAGTTCTCATGGATGGTGGCAGCAGCATCAATATCCTGTATTATGAGACCTTCCGTCGAATGGGCTTGACAGATAAGAAACTAAGGCAATCAAACACGGTGTTCCATGGGGTGGTTCCAGGTAAGTCAGCTTACCCTGTTGGAAAGATTGACTTGGAAGTTACCTTTGGAGATGAGCATAATTCCAGGTCAGAAATGATAACTTTCGAAGTTGTCAAGATCTGGAGCCCCTATCACGCTTTATTCGGGAGAACGGTTTATGCCAAGTTTATGGCTAGGCCATGTTATGTTTATCTGCAACTCAAAATGCCGGGTCACAAGGGCACGATCACAGTTCATGGAAGTCGCAAGATAGCAGTGGAGTGTGAAGAGGGAGATGCAGCCTACGCGGAGGCAGTATGTGCTACAGAAGAGTTGAAGTTTTATAAAGATTATGTTGATCCGGCAGATATGACTCCGCTGAAGAAGCCAACTACAGAGCATGATCCGGCATTGAAGTTTAAATCGGCGGAGGAGACCAAGCAAGTTGATTTTGTGCCAGGTGATTCGTCCAAGCAGTTCACTATCAGCGCTAACCTTGATCCCAAATAGGAAAGCGCGCTCATCGAGTTCATCCGTGAGAACCGGGATATCTTTGCATGGAAACCTTCTAACATGCCAGGTATACCGAGGGAACTCGCTGAGCACAATCTTAATATTGATCCGAAGTTTAAACCGATCAAGCAATATCTGCGCCTCTTCAACGAAGAGAGGCGCAAGGCTATAGGAGAGGAAGTGGCCAGGCTTTTGGCTGCAGGGTTCATAGTGGAAGTTTTTCACCCAGAGTAGTTGGCTATTCTGGTGCTGGTGTTAAAGAAGAATGGGTAGTGGAGAATGTGTGTGGACTACACAGACCTCAACAAAGCTTGTCCAACTGATCCTTTTGCTCTCCCTCGCATTGATCAGATTATCGATGCTACAACGGGATGTGAGCGGCTAAGGTTTTTAGATGCATATTCAGGATATCACCAGATCAAGATGGCCGTTAAAGACCAAGAGAAGACAGCTTTCATAACCCCTTTTGGTGCTTTTTGCTATGTATCTATGCCTTTTGGGCTCAAGAGTGCTCAAGCAACTTATCAGCGTTGCGTTCAGAATTGTCTTAAAGGACAGATAGGGAGGAATGTTCATGCCTATGTGGATGACATTGTGGTTAAATCAAGGAAAGAGGAGACGATGATAGAGGATCTTAAGGAGACTTTTGACAATCTTCGAGCCTATAAGATGATGCTTAATCCGGAGAAGTGTGCCTTTGGTGTTCTGGCAGGTAAACTACTGGGATTCTTGGTCTCAAACAGAGGAATAGAAGCTAATCCGGAGAAGATTAAGGCAATCACATCTTTGACTAAACCAGTTTGCATCAACGATGTTCAGCGTATCGCTGGCCGGATCACAGCATTAAGCTGGTTCATCAGCCGTTTGGGAGAGAAGGCGATCCCACTTTACCAGATGCTGAAGAAAATAGATCAGTTTATATGGAGTGATGAGGCGAATGCGGCGTTTGAGGATCTGAAGCGGCAACTGGCAAAGCTGCCGGTCCTGGTTGCCCCTGTTGATAAGGAGCCGTTGCTGTTATACGTCGCTGCCAATGCACGGGCAGTCAGCGTCGCAATTGTGGTTGAGCGCAAGGAAACAGGAAAGGAATACCCGGTTCAGCGTCCGGTTTATTACGTAAGTGAAGTACTCATTGAATCCAAGCAAAGGTACCCACATTGGAACAAGCTGGTGTATGGTGTGTTCATGGCAAACCGGAAGCTGAAGCACTATTTCCAAGGTCATCCAATAACTGTGGTTAGTTCAGCACCGTTGGGGGACATAATCCAGAACAGGGAAGCTACAGGTAGAGTAGCGAAGTGGGCCATTGAGCTCAGCCCACATGAGTTGAAGTATGTGCCACGCACCGCTATAAAATCTCAGGCATTGGTGGATTTCATCAATGATTGGACAGAGTTGCAAACCCCTGAGGAGCAGTCGGATCTTACATACTGGATGATTCACTTTGACGGTTCAAAACAGTTGGAAGGCTCAGGGGCTAGAGTTGTCTTAACTTCCCCCCGAGGCGATGAATTTTGTTACGTCCTCCGTTTATTGTTTCCTTGTACTAATAATGCAACGGAATACGAAGCATTGCTTCATGGCTTACGGATGGCAAAGGAGATGAACTTGAGCCGGGTCAAACGTTTTGGCGATTCAGATCTGGTGGCACAACAAGTTTCAGGCAAGTGGGATTCAAGAGATCCCCTCATGGCAGCTTACAGATGGGAAGTGGAAGCAGTTGCTGGATATTTCAAAGGGTATCAAGTGGAACACATAGACCGGCGAAAGAATGAAGCGGCTGATGCTTTAAGCCGGTTGGGATCTCAACGTAAACCGGTGCCGCCAAATACTTTTTTGGATGAGCTGCACAGTCCATCAGTAAAAGTACCGTCAGAGGAAGACCTAGCTGTTCCTGATCCGGAGGCACAGCTAGTTGCAACACTTCATGTTAACTCGGATTGGACACTGCCCTATTTGGCATATCTGAGCCGAGGAGTGTTACCGGACGATGAGATAAAGGCACGACAGATAGTCCGGTGTTCTAAGTCCATGACAATTGCAAACAGAGAGCTTCATCATCGCAGTGCTTCTGGAGTATTTAAGCGGTGTGTATCAGCTGAGGAAGGTTGTGAGATTCTTCGCGAGATCCATGAAGGGGATTGTGGTCATCATGCCGGTTCAAAATCATTGGTGGCTAAAGCTTTCCGACATGGTTTCTATTGGTTAACAGCTCATGCTGATGCGGCAGATCTAGTCCGGAAGTGTGATGCTTGTCAGAAATTTTCGAGACGTGCTCTTGTTCCGGCGCAGGAGCTCCGGATGATACCAATAACTTGGCCGTTTGCGACTTGGGGGCTTGATATGGTTGGACCCTTTAAGCGATCTGAAGATCAGAAAACTCATCTACTGGTGGCGGTGGATAAGTTTACAAAGTGGATTGAGGCAGAACCTGTGAGCAAGTGTGATGCGGCCACAGCAATCAAATTCATCAAAAAGGTAATTTTCCGGTTTGGCTTTCCGCACAGCATCATCACAGACAATGGCACTAATTTATCTCAGGGTGAGATGGAAGAGTTTTGTCAACGAGAACATATTCGCCTAGATGTATCTTCTGTGGCTCACCCCCAATCCAATGGTAAAGCTGAAAGAGCAAATCAGGAGATTTTGCGAGGTATCAAACCCCGGCTTATGACTCCCTTGCAAAGAACCCCGGGATGTTGGGTCGAGGAGTTACCATCTGTCCTATGGAGTATCAACACTATGCCAAACCGGTCCACAGGTTATACACCTTTCTTTATGGTATATGGTGCTGAAGCGGTCCTTCCAAGTGATATCCGTCATGATTCACCAAGGGTAACAACCTATGTTGAAGCGGCCAATGAGCAGGCAAGACAAGACAGCTTGGACCGGCTGGATGAAGAGCGTGATATAGCAGCAGCACGGTCTGCAATCTATCAACAAGACTTGCGCAGATATCACAGCCGCCGGATCAAGAGCAGAACATTCCAGGAGGGTGACTTAGTACTCCGGCTCATCCAAGACCAAACAGATATGCACAAGCTATCCCCACCTTGGGAAGGGCCCTTTGTGGTCAGCAAGAATCTACATAACGGTTCATATTACCTGCTGGACGTTCGAGAACACAAGGACTCACGGACATCAGAGGAGGAGACGAAGAGGCCATGGAACATCGCCCACTTACGGCCATACTATACTTGAGCTATGAGCTCCACTGTATCCTATGTATATATTATGATTAATGAATAAACCGGCACCCTCGGTAAACCGGGGGCTCAGCCTTTTTTCCAATACAAATATCTTATGAGAACAACCATATATATATATCATCATATGTCATATTTCAAAGATATCGATCGATTTAAAACTGATTTTTGCAGAGTACATACTCAAAATCAATAAAACTCCCTGAAAAGCATAAAGGTCACATCCGGCTCAAAGAGGACGCTTCAAGCAAACCCTCTGGATGGTAATCCATCCAGTGATTGGTTCAAGATTTACCCATGGCTTCATGGAGCCATGGAGACCCTCTGGAAATGCTACGGGCATCCAGTGATTGGTTTATATTTCCCATGGTTTTAAGGAACCACGGAGGCCCTCTGGAAAAGCTACGGGCATCCAGTGATTGGCTTATATTTCCCATGGCTTCATGGAGCCATGGAGACCCTCTGGAAAGGCTATGCCATCCAGTGATTGGTTTATAATTACCCATGGTTTCAAGGAGCCATGGAGGCCCTCTGGAAAGGCTACGGTCATCCAGTGATTGGCTAAAGTTTTTTCTTATGGTTCCTATGGAAAGACGAGATTGTCCGCATCCATCGACAGGCCCTCTGGAAAGACGGGATTACCCGCATCCAGTGATTGGTTGAACCTTGCTTTGAGCCTGGCAGCTCATAAAAAGCCTCGACTACATGGTTTTATTTGCAAATTTGCATTTTCTGATCTTTATGTGTTATGATTCTTTAATCCGGAGTGGGACAATTCAAGAAATTGACCAGACATTTACAAAGTTAAAAGTCTGGATCGTGAATAGCAGTATGAGATAAACCGGTGCTCATTATAACCCGGATCATCCATCAGGCAAAAGCCAAGTATAAGCTACAAATTTCTGGACAAAGTTTCCGCATGATATAAACCGGTGTCTTTTATCAAGCCCGGGTTTGTTATTGGATCTATGAAAGCCTTCATCAGAAAATTATAAATTCTACCGGATTAAGAGTATCAAGCATACTTGGTCTCAGGTATAAAGTTATTCTTTGATAAGTATACACTTGTTTCATATGTTGTGAGAACGATTTAATGGGTTCAACGGTAAAGCCGTTAGGACGTATCTTCATTATCTATGCAGGAACAGATGATATATCAGATAACCCATCTCAGAGCAAATTGGTAATATTATAGCAAGAAGTATCCGGATCAAAGCAGACACAGTTTTTAGCTATCCAATTACAAAGCATAGCAAGCCCGACGGATTAAAGATTGTTTGGTAAAGCGAGAAGATAACTACAACAATAAGTTATGAACTATGCTCCTTCCTGCTGCGACGGCTGAGCATCAACTTGAGCCGGAGTCTCCTCTTCCTCTTGAAGCGGCTGGAAATCCGGGGCGCATCAGTCGATTTTCGTTAAAGTACGGAAATACATCTCTTCATTGATGAGCTCCGACGGATCGATATCTGGAGCGAAGATATGAGGACGCACTGGTGGAATTAGATTGACGGTTTCATAAACCGGCCGCTCCACCCGCTCGTTTTGCAAGTCGTACCCCGGATGATACCTGGATAAATCTGCTTCGGCTTCAAGTTTGCTGGCGAGAGGACGCATCTCCTTTGTCAAGGCATAGAGATCTTTCGTAGTAAATGATGATCCGTCTTCCTTGGTATTTGGACACCCATTTAAAGCCTCTTCCGGATCAAAATCCGGAACCCATGCCTTCGCTCTGGTAAGCGCCATGAGGGCACCGGCTCGAGCAGCAAATTTCTTAACTTCTTCTAAGCGCACTGGCAGAACAGACAGCTTTTCCAACGTGCCTTGGATGGTAGTGGGGGCCGGTTTACTGAATGATGTTGCACTTATGATCCTTTGAGCGCCGGAATACATCTGCTCGACCAAAGTGTAACATGCCTTAAGTTTCTTCCGTAAGTCATCCCCAAGATGGGTGACACGGCGCCCTGCATATGAGTAACACAATTAAACCGGCACAGATGGAAGATTACAAGGATAAAGCAGGAGTACAGATTATGCTTACCGAAGATTGCAGAAGTCATTAATTCAATTTGCCACTTTAAACCGGTTAACTCTTCAGTAACCGGATTAAGCGCTTCCTCAGCATCTTTGGCCCTTTTCTCCAGCTCTTTCTTCTGAACCTCAAAGGCGGTCCGCTCTTCTTCAAAGAATTTCTTCAGCTCTTCAGCGGTCTTTAAACTCACCTTCAAGTCTTTCTTGGCTTTAGCAGCGGCAGCTTCCGTTTCAGCAAGTCTGTTCCGGAGTTCACTAACTTCTTCAGCCCTCCATTTTAAATCAGCCTGCAAAGAAAATCAAGTGATAAGAAGCAATTCAAAGACAAAAGTCTCAAGCACACAAGCAAGTTGTCTACTTGACACTTGGGGGCTAATGGGCAATTGAAGAGTTAAACAGTAACGATTCAAAGACAAAGTCTCAAGCACACAAACAAGTTGTCTACTTGACACTTGGGGGCTAATGGATAATTGAACTATCAAAGGAAAAGTCAAGCAAGTCCCAGTCACATAAACCGAGTTATGTCCCTGGCACTTGGGGGCTAATGCAAGACCATTCGATTCATCAAAAAGTACCGGTTCACCTTCTCAATATAAGCTAAACCGGAACTTGGGGGCTGATACGGTATAAACAGAAGTGCATTGAAAATCAAAAGAAGAGGCAAAGGATTACCTCATACTTGTCTTTCATCATATTAATCAAACCTGCCTCATAGTCCCGACCTGTGTGGAGCCGGTTCAAGTACCCGGAATAGAGTTCCTGGGCACTCATCTCAGCAAAGCTGGATAGTTCGGTACTCCATTTAACCTTTTCCTTGTGCAGCTTCTCCACTTTAGCCGTATGTTTGGCTAAGACAGTGGGCTCAGCAGGAGCAGTGTAAGCGGTATGAGTTATCTCCACATCCGGAGAAGCAGTAGCTGGTGGTGGGGTTGCAGTATGAACCGGACTGGCTGGAGCCGGATTGAGCTGAGGAGTATTAACCCGGGCAGGACTGGACGGTTCAAGAACGTTTTCAGCATTTGGGTTCTCTTGCATAGTTGTGTGGTCTGCAGGGGCAGGATCTTCAAAGGGAATTGTATGTTCGCCTTCAAGAGGGACAGTTGAGTCCGGGTTAGCTACCGGATCATCAACAACAGTCTGAACAGTTGGTTGGTTGGCCTTTGGTTTTTTACTAGGCTTTGGTTTTCTGAAGAAAGTTGGAGAAATAAGTTAGAACTGTAAGACAAAGGTGCAATCATAAACCGGATAAATTTAAAGGACTTACCCTGGGACAGTTTTCAGGGGTGGAAGCTGAGTTGCAGTTGATTCACCGGAAGAGGATAACGGAGTCTCCTGATAATCAGGGTCAGACGGTTTAAGAGGTTTTCGTATAAGCCCGGCCTTGGGATGAAGGAGGGTTGGAGAGAGTATAACCTCAGAGCGGCGCCTCCGAGCCGGAGTAAGGGAAATTCTGGATGATTCCACTGCAAGACCGCTGTGGCGAGTGGTCCGGCGAAGAGCTTCGTGTTGTTGTTTCTTCAAAAGAAAATTAGGATCCAATTGAGCATAAGGATGAGAAAACTGATATTTCCGGACTGTCCGACGACTTTTTTGTGGAAGCGGTTCTGAATCGGAAGAAAGGATAGTTACCTCAACTTCGGCCGGTTTATCTCCTTCCGCCAACTCCTGTGAAAAGTTATCATTAGATACGGATATGAGTAAAAGCAAACAAGTTGAAGCTGGATCAATTCATACCTTAGAGTCCGGATCGTCATCCTCAGCGTGAGAACTAGAGCCACCAGCCGCTTTTCTCTTCTTATTAGCCAAGGTTTTCCGACGGGTTTGTTTTCCAGGTTTCTCCCGAGGCTTGCTTTTCCAGAAAGGATCCTCGGCCTATTCAGACAGAAAAGAGACAGTTAGAAGACGGTTTATATAAACGGATTAAAAATATATATAAGAAAGCAAGGCTTACTGCAGGCAGCTTGTTTTTCTTGTAATACGGAGCCAATCCGATTTTGCTGCAATCCTCTAAGGAGACGTTGAGCATCTTCTTAGCCGATTCAATGACCTCCGATTCAGAAATCTTATCCTTGGTAAACCGTTGAGGGTCGTCCGGTTTACCAGAATACTTGCACATCAATTGTGATCGCGGACTCAAGGGAAGGATACTCCAAGAGAGCCAACAGCGCATAAAATCGGTTCCAATTAAACCGTTGGCCATAAACGCTTTCAGTCTAGCAATCTAAGAAGCAAACCGGGGCCGTTCGGCAGAGCTAAGTCGCTGTGGCAAAGGGTGATCTTCCGGAAGACGGTGTTCGTGATAACCCGGCAGTGGGTTCTCCCCTTGCGGAGAAGTGTCAATACAGTAAAACCAAGACTTGTTCCATTCCTTCGGATGCGTGTGGAGAGCGGCATGAGGAAAGACTGCATCTCTCCTTTTCTGGATGCTAACCCCGCCAAGTTCTTGATGCGGTCCGCTGGTGAACTCAGTACGCCGGTTCAGGTGAAAGAAATCCCGGAACAAGTCAACAGACGGTTCTTCTTGCAGATATACCTCTGAGAAAACTTGGAAGTCACAGATATTGGAAACGGAGTTGGGACCAATGTCCTGAGGATGGAGTTGGAAAGCGGCAAGCACATCTCGGAAGAATCTTGAACCGGGAGGTGTGAAGCCTCGGGCTATGTGGTCGAAGAAAACAATAACCTGCCCCTCTCTGGGAGTAGGAGGGCATTCATTTCCTGGAGCCCGCCACTTTAAGACGGATTGAGGGCCTAAAGTACCAACGGCAGCAGCATTGGCCAAGTCTTCTTCCGTAATAATGGAAGGAACCCAATCGCAAGACACAAATTGTTTGGCCATGACAGCAGAAGAGCACGCGCTAAAAAGATAAAGTGCAAAGACCGGATTATTTAAGTATAGCAGCATAAATCGGAAGATATATATATGAAGATCACGCAACGGTTTAGACAAGGGACTAATGATACAGATAACCCGGCAATAATAGGGAGCTATGTTATTACCGGTTCATGACAGCAATAGAAGAAGAGCTAAACCGTCGCGTATGTTTTTAAAATTATTTACAGAGTTTGCGCATGACAGTTTAAACCGGAGTATACTTAACAGATCTACAAAGGAGAAGAAACAGGTTTTCACAGACAATTAAAGTAGAACAGATCTGAGCATGCAAGAAAAAGAAAAATAAATGCAAGGATATACGGGAAGAACTACAAAGGTGATATATGGAGCGGATGTATCTACAGGTTGTACATAAACGACGAAGATCTGAGCATGTACAGCGGAGCAGAGGCAAAGTTTAAAGGGCAAGATCTAAAAGTAAAGGTCACTGAAAACTATTTGCTTAAGTTGAATAAGGTGAAGCTCTCATTGAGGCTCTAATGGCGGAGGCGCGAGGAAGAACCCTAGAAGATACGGATCTATAATGAGGAGGAAAGGCATACCTGGAATAGCAGGGATCAGCGGTAGAGGTTCTCTGGTCAAACTCAGGGCGATGCAGCGGCCGACGAAAGCTTGGCTTCGGCGGTTGACGACGGCGGTTCGAGCTCGGGCGTCAATGGTGTTTTGAGCTCGGGCGATGGAGGAAGAAGAGAGAGGAAGATAATAACAGATAGGGACAGCGGTATTTATAAGAAGAAAGTCAGATCCGAAGCGACAGGCGCGGGATTCGAGGAGGCAAAGGATCGGATAAAGATCTTCCGACGCCTTGATTTTCGGGATAACCCTTAAACAAGGCTGATGGACAGCTCACAGCGTTAAATGCGGAAGTGATGTCACGGTCAGATTCAGTGATTCTCGAGGATGACGTCAGGGCCGGTTTACAAAAAAAAATGAGAAGACACAGAAGAAAATTATGCAAGACTGAGAAGATTGATGTGAACAAGTTCAAATCATTCTGGGGCCTAATGTCAGGGATATGACTAGCAGGTATGAACCGGCTAGTATAAACCGGTTTATTATAATATGTTTGGTTGTAATATTTAGTAAAGGCTACGGCCCATGAGATCTTAGGGCCCATGTACATAGTTATGGTTTGTAAACCGCCCGATGATGTTACTTGAGAGATAAGGAAGAAAAGACAGAGACCGAGGCGGACACGAGTATGAGCCGGCCTTGGGACTCTGTAAACCGGACCGGGCGTCGCCTCTATATAAAGGGACGACCCGACGGCGGTTCAAGGACAAGCAAGAAACAACCCGTCGAGACAGGCAAGCAAATCGCTCCCTGTTCATCGATGCCCAAGCAATACCAAACCAAACTAGACGTAGGCTTTTACCTTCATCGAAGGGGCCGAACTAGTATAAACCCTCTGTGTCCTTTGTGTGCTTTTAACCCCTTCAAGCTAACCCGTGCGATGGTTCCATCATCAAGACCGCTAAACCGGACATCTGCCGTGTTAATTCCACGACAGGTCCCGAACTATACGTCTGAGGATTGATGTTAACAGGTGGCAGGCGACACGATGTTTACCCAGGTTCAGGCCCTCTCGATCGAGGTAAAACCCTACTTCCTGCTATATTAATATGGATGAATATGTGTACAAGAGTTGATCTACCTCGAGATCGTAAAGGCTAAAACCCTAAGTTTCAGCCTATGAGGATTGAATGATTCTCTATTAGCCACTTGTCACACCCTGATTTTCATATCACATTGCTTAAGCTTATTTTCATGTCAAAAATGTGGATTTGCAAAAACTTTTGAGTGTTTTTGACTTTGCTAGATTTGACTTTTGTCTGCTGTTTGCTAGTGCTCTAAAAATCAAATAAATCCTCCAACTCTTATACTTCATCTCCTTGACCCAAAACCTTTTCCCAATGATCATGCCATGTGTATAGACCAGTATAGAATTTTCTTATAAAAATATTTTGGCCAAATGGTATTTTCTAAAATTAGTTTTCCAAAAACCCCTGAATTGAGGTTTGCACTGCAAGTACCTTATTTAGGTTGTGAAAAATCTTTCAAAAGGTTTATTTGAATCCTATTAGATATAGGACTCCCAGAAACCACAAAAGTATAATTTTAAAAGTTATTTTTATATTTTATTTAAATGCTTTTTCTTAAGGCCAGAAATGGTCTTTAATAGGGAAAAATTATTTAAACAATTCAAAAATATTTTCCAAAATTCAGGGAAACTCATAGGACATATATTGTCCATATATAAGAGTTTCAACACATGGTCATGTTCAAAATATTGGACAAATCCTTCCAAAACCCTTTCTGATATTTCAAGCTTTTGAAATATTTACAAAGGAAATATTCTCCAAAAATTCCAGGGAAATTCTATCATGTAATATATGACATATTTGATGATCTTGCAAAGCCTCATGCCTTGAAGATCAAGAAAACATCCTCAAACCCCTTCAAAACCATTTTGTCCATATTTGAAGTTTGAGCAACTCTACATTGCCAAACTTGTCCAAATGCTCTCAAATTTGGAGCACATGCTAGAATGACCTAATAAGGCATCTAGACCAAATGGCACAAGATTTGGAATAGAGAAACTTGATCAGATCACCCCAAAACCACTTCTGTTCAAATGCAAATTTGAACAACTTTACATTGTCAACTTTTTATCTGGAGCCTCAAACTTTGTGGGCATGTTCATATCCCCAAATTATGATGCTACACCAAGTGGTGCATCAAGGGGAGATGATTTGCTTGACTCAAACATGGTGAAACCATTTCTGTTCATTTCTAGGGTTCACCAAAGTTACATTGGCCACTTTGCCCAAATGAGCTCAAATTTGGTGTAGGGGCCTAATTATATGTGACATTTGATCCTGTTAAGTCCCATGCCAAGTGGATGTCATTTGCTTGACCAAACACTGATCAAACACCTTCTGTTCATTTACCAAAACCAGTGTTTGAACCACTTTTACTTTTCTCCTTTGCCCCAAATTCTTACCACAGCCTATTCTGATCATAATCTACCCCCAATAACCTTCCCATGGCCTCAACTCAATTTTTGGAGGGTAAAAACCCCACTTTTACCCTTGTGGACAGCCACCTTCTTCTCCTCCTTCACCTCCCTCCTCACTCCAGTGGCTCCCAGAGCATCCAAGACCACCCCTCAATAGTTTACTCCCCCCTCTACATGCTGGACACAAAAGGACACGCCAATGGCACTGTGTGCATGCCAGGGCATGCAAAGCTCGCGCTCTGGAGCGCGCTACAGTGCTCTGGAGCACTGTAGCCGCCCCCCATCCCAATGCCCCGACAGCCTCGGGCCTCTCCAGCATGTCCCCGAGGTTGCCTCGACGTCTGGGACACGGCAGGACGGTCGGCCCTATCCTCCCCGGCCCTCCTCCTCTCTCTCCATGAGCTCGCCATGCGCGCCCTGGACCGCACCCACGGTGCACCGCGGCCGCAGCTATAAAAGGTCTCCCCCCGAGCACCTCTTGCCTCTGCTGGGTCCTCCTCTTCCCCGTGCACCTCCTAGACACGCCCCCTCTCCCTCTCCGGCGCTCTTCCTCTCTCTACGGCCGAAGTGCCGCCGCCAGCCACCGCTCGGCATCGGGCACCACGGCCGTTCTCTCCTCCCCCTTCTCTGTTAGCCGCCCGGAGGAGCACCCCAGGGCCATGGAGCTACCTCCCACTTCCCCCCTTCCTTCCCCGAGCATCCTCTGGCGCCGCCCCGTCTCGACCCGAAGCCGCCACTGATGCCTCGGCCGCCGTCGCTCCTGCTCCTCCCGGCCAGCTTGGAGGCCAGGGATGGGCACGGCTCGGCCTCACGAACCCGCCGGTACGCCGGACGTCGTCGGAGACGGCCGCAGTCGCCGGCACGGGGGACCACCGAGCGCAGGACCCGTCGGCCTCCACGGACGCAGGGAGCTCGCCGCGC